>CM053586.1:221227712-221245998 GCA_028646515.1 Pseudochirops corinnae | reverse complement strand
CAATTTTCCCTCCACTTCTCTCATTTGGTTTTCAAAATCCTTCTTAAGCTCCGCTATGGCTTATAACCAATCTACTTTTTTCTTGGAAGCTTTTGGTGTGGGAATTCTGAATGTGTTGTCTTCCTCCCATTCCATGCTTTGATCCTTCTTTTCCCCAAAGAAGGAATCTAGAGTTTGGTTACTATTCTTACTTTGCTTCCTTAGCCTGTTCATGTTGGCCAGTCGGTGATTTTTTTAGCTCTGTGGAACTCTGCTTCCAGAGGGGAAAGCTCTGTCCCAAATTGCTGGGGTTTTCACAGCTGCTGGAGCTATTAGGGGGCTGTTGTTTTTTTGTAGCCCCCACCAGCTTTGGCTCACTGAAAACGAACCCCAGGAATACCACCCAAGACCGCGATCCAGGCCGCTCAATGCAAGAGCATTTAGCCCCCCTGCAGTCTGTAGGTCCGGAGCTCTGAAGCAGCCACGTGGAGATGGCTGCAGGGCCGCTGCTTCTGCTGCTTCCTTGCCCTGAAGGCAGTTTGGCGGACTGCTTTTCTCCCCCAAGTTTAGCTGAGTTCCACTGACTTTTCATTTAGTCCTTGTTTCTTATGGCTTGATAATTCTGGAAACTGCCACAGCTGCTGCTGATCCACTCTCCTGAAAGCTCCAGCTGCAGCTTGTCCTGGCCACTCCCAGGGCCAAGCCTCAGTTTTAGGCTGGGCTGGTTTCAGCTCCCAGCACTGTGATGATCTCTCCCTGCTGAGCTGCCTTCAGCGGGAGGTGTATTTTTGTGAGTTTTAGAGCCCTAAAATTTGTTTAGAGTCATATTTTATGGGTATTTGAGGTGGCTATATCGGGGCTGTGGAACTTTGCTCCTCCTGTGCTGCCATCTTGCCTCTGCCCTCCTCCTGAACATTTCTAAGAATATTATGGTAAGAATCCAGAGCTTCCAGGTCAAAGAAAGTATTTGAGGTAGTCAGAAAGAAAGAATTCAAGCACTGAGGAACTCCAGTTAGGATCACAAAAGATTTAGCAGCCACCATTATGAGACAGTAGAGAGCTTGGAATATGATTTTCCAGAAGTCAAAAGATCTAAGCTTATAGCCAAGAGTAACTTACCCCACAAAACTGAGTAAATCCTATAAGGAGGAAAAAAAAGAATCTTTAATGAAATAGAGGATTTCCAAGTATTCTTGATGAAAAGACCAGAACTAAGTAGAAATTTTGACCTACAAACACAGGAGTCAAGAGGCATAAAATGTAAACATGGACATGCAATCAAAAGGGACTAAATAAGGTTAAACTGTTTGCACCCTTATATGGAGAGAGAATACATACAGCCCCTCAGAATACCTTCATCAGCAGGGGTCATCGAGGGAGTCTGATTTGACAGAAGGCCTGGGATTAATCCTGTTACATTTTGATGACCTTAAAAGAAGCATGGAAAGGGTAAGAAAAAGGAATATACTGGAAGAGGGGGAGAAAGTATGTAACATAAGTGTGGTACAAAAGTAGAAATCTATATTACAAGGAGAAGGGAGTGGAAGGGACCAGGTGAACCCCATTCTCATCTGAACTAGTCAAAAGAGAGAAGAATACAAACACACACACACACACACACACACACACACATAGTTGTGTACAGAAACATACTTCACCCAAAAGGAAACAGGAAGGAAAGGGGCTAAGGGAAAATCAGGGAATAAGAGAGAGGGTAGATTAAGTATGGGATTAGTCAAGAGCAAAACAATCTCTTGAAGAAAATTGGAGAGACGGCTAGGTGGTGCAGTTAATAGAGCACTGGCCTGGACTCAGGAGGACCTGAGTTCAAATCCCACCTTAGACACTTAACACTTACTAGCTGTGTGACCTTGGGCAAGTCACTTGACCCCAATTGCCCTGCCTTCCACCCTCCAAAAAGCAAAAAAAAAAAAAGAAAATTGGAGAAAAAAAGAAAGAAAAGTATAAGACAATAGAATAGAGGGAAATACAGTTAGCAATCATAACTGTGAGTATGAATGGGATGAATTTACCCATAAAATGGAAGAGGATAGTAGAATGGATAAGAAATCAGAATCCAATAATATTGTTTATAAGAAACATACTTGAAGCAGAAAGATACAGAATTAAAATGAGACAGAGCAGAATCTATTATGTTTCAGCAGAAGTAAAAAATAAGGGTAATAATCATGATTTCAGATAAAGCAACAGCAAAATAGACATAATTATAAGAGATAAACAAGGAAATTACATTTTGCTAAAAGGTGTCATAGTCAATGAATTAACATAAATTCTAAACATATGTACATCAAATGACATAGTATTTAATTTTTAAAGGAAAAATTAAATGAGATACAGGGAGAAAAGTATAATAACAGAATGTCTCAATTTACTCCTTTTAGGTCTAGATAAGTCTAGCAAAAAAAATAAAAAAGAAACGAAAGCATTGAATAGAATTTTAGAAAAGTTAGATATGATAGAACTCTGGAGAATATTCAATGGAATATTATAAAGGAATACCTATTTCTCAGCTGTATATATATGGCACTTCCACAAAAAAATTGAAAAACCTCACAAACCCAAAAAATCAGAATAATGTATCTTTTATGACAATGTCTTGGAAGAGTGAAAATTTCTCAGGTAGTTTTGGATTAATTTCCCCCCTTCTAATACTGCTGTCAATCAGCATCGAGCCCTTTTTGATTTCCTGCCTTTGTGGGCCCCTCCTCATGGCCAGTGGGAGTCAGGGATGGCCCTGGCTCACTTCTCCTCCCTTGCTTTGGGACCCTTCCCCCTTTTCCCTTGCTGTCAATCAGCATCTTTGTTCTTCCTAAACCTATTTCCCAGCCACTGGGAAATAGTCGAGAGCTTCCCTATGACTTGCCATTGGGGAAGATTTTGGGGTGGAGACTTAAGTTTGCCTTTCAGCCAATGAGAGAGGAGACAGTCGAGGAAGGAGGCTTGGATGCATAAGGGTATAAATTCTTGTTCTGATGTCTCTTCTTCATGATGAGTCATGGGGAAGATGGCCCTCTTCTCCCGGGGGAGAGAACAAACTCCTGTTTTTATCCTAAGACATCTCTGAATTTTTAATCAAATTTTAGGATGGGTTTTTTCATCCCAAACAACCATAATGTAACAAAAATTGCCTTTAAAGAAAAGAATGAAAATTGTTTGGAAACTAAATAATACTAAAGAATGGAATGAGTGGGTCAAAGAATTAAAGATAACAGCAATTAGACAATATATTGAGAAGGGTTTAGGGGAAAAGTATACCTTTAAAATACTTTCATCAATAAAAAAAGAGAGAGAGCAGATGAATCAATTGGGCAACCAAAAAAACCTAGAAAACCAACAAATTTTAAAATCTCAAACATCAGAAAAAAATCCTGAAACTCAAAGGAGATATTAACAAAATTGAAAGGAAGGAAATGATGAGGTGCTTCTGAATATTTTGGGGTGATTTTATAATTTTGTGGCATTATTGTAACTTCAGTCTTGTGTATCTACCATTAGTTTGTGAAATCAGTTTAACTCTGTCCCTTCCCTCCCTCCACAGCTGTAAAGCATTAACTCTGTGCCTTCCCTGCCCCCAACCTAGAGGTATTTCCTCTGAAACCATTAACTCTATATCTATGATAACAAGAATCTTTTAAAGGCACTACCTCCTTTTGTTCTAGTAGCTGGCTGAAACAAGATTCATCCATTTGCAAACTGGATGAGGTACTTCTCAAAGGAATTTGACTTCAAATCTGATTGCTGGTTGACTTTATGACATTTCAAGGCAAAAACCACACCTCCTCTCTAGCCCCTCCCAGATTTCTCTCAGTGAACTATAGGCAAAAGGCATGCACAGTTGATGTGAAGGGTGGGTGTTCCTTTAAGTATTAGTCACTCCCTGGCTCCTCCCAGGTCCCTCCCTAACTCCACCTCTGTACACCTAATTAGCCTAATGAACCTATGACTGACAGTTTTGTATCTTTAAAAACTGCATCTCTAAACCCTGGTCTTTGCAGGCTTTCTGCCCGCTGAAGAGCGTCACACTTTGCAAGCTTTCTCTGACCACCCCCACCTCCTGTCTTGCACCTTGCGAGCTTTTTCTAGCAGGTCTCCTTATCTCACTCCTTTTGCCCTTGTGTAACAATAAACTTTTATAACTCTGCCAGGGACAAGCTGAGTCCAGCTGAAATCCTAGAAAGGATTTCAATAGAAATCCCCTCAACTTAAACCTCTTCAGAAACCTATTAAATGAATAAATAAAACTAGGCCTGCAATATTTTTTTGGGAGGGGGAAGTAGTGAGGGAAAGAATCAAAACAAAATAGATAAATCATTACTGATTTTTAAAATAAAATTTAAAACCCCCCAAATGCCAGCATCAAAAATAAAAAAAGACGAATTAGCAGTCAAGAAATAAAAGAAATTATTAAAAGCTATTTTGTTCAACTATGTGCCAATAAAACTGATAACATACATGAAATGGATGAATATTTACAGAGAACATAGAGCACTTTTAAGATTTGGCTTCATCACCTCCAGTTTTCTTCCCTCAGGGTCTTAAATCAGAAATTTGCCGTACCTAAGGCTAGAAGGAATTTATTTATAAAGCCTTTCCTCTTATAAGGCCACTCCTCCTGAAGGTGGCTTAGTGAGGCTCCTCATTCCACTTTATGGTGACTATCTTCATTTTTGCAGACCATAGTTAGGCAAGTCGTTTGCCCAATAAACACTAAACGATTCTGGTATTTGGGGTTGCCTAGTTTGCTGTTGCTGTTTAAGAAAAATTTTTTTTTTAATACTCTATTGATTTTGGGTGGGTTTATGCTAAAGAAAGGTAGAAAAGCAAATCTATTCCCCAGGAGTCAAATTTGTTGTTTATGCTGAAGAGGAGGTAAAGAAGCAATCAAGGCCTCTGAAGGCAAGTTCATTGTCAGACCTTTTCTTATGTAAATTAGTTACTCAAAGCCTTCCTTTGTTTACTTGGTACAAACGAGGCCAGTCAAAGTTCTACATCTTGTGCTGGGAAGGTATGGAAAGCTCCACTTAAAATCAGAAAAGGAGCTTGAGGAACAGATTGAAGGCCAGTACTGGAGAATAATGGAGTGGTAGAAGGGGGAGCTGGGACTTGGACAGAACTGCTTTAGGAAAATCTCCGTTGAGAGATATTTGAAATGGGCAGCTATTGCAATAGTCCCGCTGAGAGAAGAGGAGGGTCTGAACTAGGAGGGTGGCCTAAGTGACTGGAGAGATGGGGATGTAGGCTGAGTGATGGTGTGGAAAAAGAAATGACAAGGTTTGGTAACTGTTCGGATACATGGAGTGAGAGTGAAGGGCTGAGTGTAACACTGAGATTGAGAACCTACAAAACAGAGCCAATGGTGCCCTCAACAGAGATAGGGAAGTTTGAAGGATGACCTAGTTTGGGAAAAAGATAACGAGACTTGCTTTGGACATGTTAATTCTGAAATAGTTATGGTTCTCCAGGTTCAAGTCTTTCACTGGACTTTACAACACAAGCTGCCATACAGCCCTGAACAATTTCCAAAGGAAATTCTTACAGGAACTACATTTGCAGTACCTGGCAGTGGTCAGAAGTTGGGGCATTCCTCACTTCTCAATGAGAAAGAGTATTTCAATAGAGTTAGCAAGAGAAAATATGGCTAAGGGGGCACCCGGATTTGAACCAGGGACCTCTTGATCTGCAGTCAAATGCTC
The DNA here is from genome assembly GCA_028646515.1 of Pseudochirops corinnae. Taxonomy (NCBI): domain Eukaryota; kingdom Metazoa; phylum Chordata; class Mammalia; order Diprotodontia; family Pseudocheiridae; genus Pseudochirops; species Pseudochirops corinnae. Next base: position 221,240,305 of record CM053586.1, on the reverse strand, counting down.
TACCCCTGAGCTATACCCCCACACACATCGGGTCAGCTGTTCTTCCCCATCCATTTGTAGTGACTCACTCCTAATAGGTTCCACCCATACTGGTTTCTGCGTGCTAAGCTCCTCCTTTCTTTCTACATTCACTTTTCATCAAACAAAAGACATCAGATGGGTAATACAAACAGCTTGGGTCAGTTGGAAAAAAAATCTTGGTCCGATCTTCCCCCTTGATTACATACTTGACACACCCTGGAAACTACAATGTTTGCAAAGTCAGAAAAGGAAACCAGTCCTTTCCTGTATGCAGAAAATCTACACTTAATAAAAATGAATGATAATAACCTTCCACTTTCTGACTGACTAGAACTATCAGGATGATAGTTCAGACATTCCTTGGACTAACCCACTGCCTCCCAACATACATAAAAAATACTGAATTTGAATTTGAGCTCTCCTACTCAAACCTTGGGCAGTCACAACCTCGCAGCTCATTTGCAAAAATGAGAGAACTGGACCTTCTAAGTTTCCTTCTAGCTCTAAATTTATGATCCTGTGAATTCAAACTAGCTTGTTGAAGGGAAGGCCAGTTCCCAGAAAAGAAGTTCCACATTCCTCCCCTTGGGAACCCTTATCTTTAGGAAGCCCTTGCTAGAGTCAGCTTTACACCCTTCTTAGTGCCTCTCCTTGTCCTTGATAAACATGGAGAATAACTAGGCGCTGTCACCCCGTGGGCAGGCATTGTCTTTCAGTTCTGTTTCAGGCTGAAAAAGAGAATAGAAATGGCATGAGAGCCCTCCCTCATCCTTCCACTCCCTCCGTCTCCACCATCTTAGAGAAGATGAGAAGTCAGGGAAATTTGTGGAATTTTTTCTATTCTATGCTTTACTTGCTTATCTAGGAAAGAAAGGCCACACCAAAACATTTGGAGCCACCGGTTGCTAAAAATAAAGCGGATTAAAAATCAAAATTTATTTAAATGTATATACTTGGAAATACGGTAAGGAATGGGGAGAAGGGGAGACCAGTGAGGTCAGATTGTGCTAGAATAGTGGAAATGCGGTGACTTCTCCAAAGACGGATGTGCGCTGGCGAAGGGCAGGGGTATTTCGGCGATAGCCAAATCGCCCATTATAACCCCTGATAGTTCTAAGATCTGCATTGTAGCTGTCATGCCCAGTCACCTGCTGAAAGGAGTGCCCTTTGGGGGCAAAGACAGGACAGTTAACTCTTCTAGTTCAGCCAGCATCTCAGCCTCTCCCTCCTGGACACAACCTCTCCCCCCTTCCCCGTCTCCCTCTCCAAATAAGGACAGAATGGGAAGCAAGCAGAGGGATGCTTGAGTACTAGGAATTAGGGTCCGATGGAGAGTATTTTAAAATGTCTCAAGCTCTTGGAATGAAGCATTAAAGCCTGATGATCACAGAGTCTAATCTGTAAATACTAGAGATCGTTGGTAAGATAAAATTGAAAAAGAAGGGAAAATTACAAATAAATGCAAGGGGGCTGGGGTATCTTAAGCATTCCTAAGTATCAAGCAAAGGAGTCTTGTTCTTTTAATGGAGTAATTCTGCATTTCTTCTTTGTTGTCACTGGATCAGTTTGACCCTTGGTTGAAGGAACCCATAGGTTCACCTGAAAGAAGGGGGAAGAGTCTCCCTCAACAAAGGGAAGATCTGCTCTCTGGATGGATGCCTTTCCCAGTAACTGCTGTTTTTGAACCTCCCTCGAGTGAGACAAATACTATTTAGGTAGGAAGCAGTAGTTTTCCAGGTGAGGTGTGGAAAAACCGGATGGCCTCAATCCCAATGTCTAGGTTTCAGCCATGGCCCTATTATAACATTCCTTTTCTCCCCACCCCAACTTGTTTCCTATAGATTTCAATTCCCTCTGCCCATTGCCAGGCCCCCTCCCTCTTTTGGAAGGTGAAGAAGTTCTTACCTGCCCCCGCCCAATTTCTTCTGTTCAGATATCTCTGTCCCGGCCCAAAGATGTGGAAGTAATCTACTATCCAGCCATCTTGACTTGTCCCACCATGTGTCTGAGGGCGTAGGGAGAGGGGGGCGTGGAGGCAGAAAAGAAGTACAGTTTTCACTTCTTCAGTGACAACAGTTATTGCTCCTGTCTCCCTGAGGTTGAAAGAAGTCACTAGGGCAGGGCAGGGGCCACTAAGATTTGGACACATTTATTGGGTGCTCAGGTTCTTCTTGCCAAGAGCTTAAGGCAGGCCATGGTACTTTCCAAACTGCAGATAGCATTGTGACACAGGGGTCATATGTATGTATATGTGTGTGTATGTGTGCATATATATGTATTACACACACATATTTGTAACCACATACACATATATTGAAAAATAAAGATGCATGTATGGGCTCAAAAGAGGCAGCTGGATGGCTCAGTGGATAGAGGTAAAATGCTGGTCTCTGGAGTCAGGAAGACCTGAATTAGCTGAAGCAGCTCTAGATACTTACTACTTGTGTAACTCTGGCAATTCACTTAACCTCCATTTACCTTAACCCACAGGAGAAGAAAATGGCAAATTACTTCAGTAACTTTGTCAAGAAATCACCATGGACAGTACGGTCGACGGAGGTCAGGAAGAGTCAGACACAAGGGAACAAACAACATGGGCTCAAAATGAAATTTCCCTTAACCCTCATCCTTCCCCCTCCCCAAAGAAATGAACACAGAAACACAAAAATGGGAAGCAATGGCATGGAACAGAATTTAGAAAGTTCAGCAGCTCGGAAACTGTGGAGTATGGTTTTCTTGGGATGAAGTCAGGTGGTACTACTGAAGTTAACTAAGATCTGTGAAAATTTCCTTCTTACCCATCAGTGACTGGAATAGTCCAGAATAATAACAATTGGGAGTCTCCCGATTTTCCATCTTCATGAGTTCCACCCACCTTTCCTTATGCTAACAAGGTCTAGAGCTACAGTTATGACGTCACAAGGCGGAAAAGATAGACCCAGACCCTACTTTCCCTTTGTTCTTCCTCCTGACATCACATGTTTCCACTGTCTGGAGACTATGGCCCTTGCCATGACGTCATAAAAGGCCCATCAAACGACTGGAAAAAGCTTTGCCACTTCTTCCGGTTAACCCTTCAGCATCCGAAAATAGGAACTTCCAAAATTGAGGGATTTATAGATATCACTTTCTCCCCAAATTCCTCGTCTCTTCCTGCTCTCACATACTTCACTTCTCTACCCAGTTACAGGTTTTGTTGTTGTTGTTGTTGTTTGGTGGGTGGGGGAGGGGAAGTTTATAAAATGGGACTGGGTTGTCAGGTTGGGAATTAGAGGAACCTGTGGGGAAGTTTAGTTGTGGGGAGTTGGATTGTAGGACTTTACTCCCTGTTACCTCATCCTGGACAGTTTCTCAGGGGCAGAGAGGGTGGGGTCTGCTTGGGAACAGCGAGGGAAAGAGGACCCCCCCCCCCCAGGGAGACCCGTCCTCCTCTCTTCGCCCTCCGGGCCCTCTCACCTGGTCCGTTTTTCGCAACACAGACTGGACCACGGGAGATTGGAAGTAGGAGCGGGCGTGGACGTCCAGCTGCGCGTTATAAGGAGGTATAGCAGACCAGAGCTTGGGCAAGGTGCGTTCGTAGGCGCTGGCCATGGAGCTCAACGCCACCCCGTCTAGGATGAACTCCTTCTGCCGCAGGGAGCACTCCGATAGCCGCACCATCTCAGTTGGCCACGCACCCGGGACCCGGTGGAATTTTCCCCTTTGCCAGGACCCTGAACAGTTCCTCACCTTTCAGGCCCCGCCCATATTGTTACGTGTTTCCAAAGCTCCTAGCGCCACAAACCTCTTCCGACCCACCCTGCCCTTGCACCCAGATTCCGAGGTTCCAGGGAGCTGTAAGGTTCTCAGCCACCGTATAGCTTAGGGAGGGGTTGTTTGAAGGCCTCTTGGTTGCCACAAAACAGATAGAGGAAAAGAGGCAAACCTTTTAGAAATGCTCCGATTAAATCTTGGTCTGTCGACCTCTGCCCTTCCTAATACAATCTTGGCTCCCTTTACTGTAAACCTAAATAAACGGTTGACTGTGCTCTCTTACTAAGCCGAAATTGGAAAGTTCCCTCTGAGGGCTCACATTCCTACTGGAAGTTTTTCCCTCATCTTCCAAATGTTGGGTTATTTGGAAGAATATGTATTCTTATATATGCAGAGTATCACAGATAGGAGGAAGGACCTTGTTGAACCTACTCATTTTTACCCATGAAGTCGGGCTTAGAGAGAAGTGGATTCTAGCCCTGGGCCCATTTCCTCTTCTATAAAATTAGGAGCGGTAAATTCTAGATGATTCCAAAGAAGTCCCGTGACAGGTGCCCACAATCCATGGCTAAGTCTTTTCATCCTAAGTGCATTTATAAACTCCTACTAAGTGCCAAGTGCAGGGGATACAAAGGTAAATTGAACAGCACCAGCCAGAAAGGATCAATTATACTTTAATGGAAAGCCCAGAGATGACTGCCCCTAAGAAGCTCTTCTCTTAAAATGCAGATCTCCTTTTTCCTTAAGATTATCTCTAGTAAGGCATTTCCACCAGAACAATTTTGCTTTTGTTTACGTAACCTGGGCAGTGCCCCATCACATCCATTATGTCCTTTGAATGTAGATTCAAAAAATGTGGTATGATGACAGGCTCAAGAATGGGTAGATTTCAAATGTGGATTTTTTGTAAAGGAAGGCCAGATGGAAAAACAAGAAATATACTCCTAGGTGCATTGTTGCAGAGGGTAGGTGTGGACTGAATGAGAAATGCCCAGGTGTCTCCCATTTTAAAATAAACCCTTCACTTGGCTCCACCATCATCTCTTTAAGCTATCACTGGATTTTCCCTTCGCAGCCAAACTCCTAGAAAAAGCTGGACTCTACATTCATTGCCTCCACCTTAAGCTCTTTAATAGGAATTGTTTTGAAGTTTCTTATGTCCCCAGAGCCTAAACACAGTACTGGACACAAGATAAGCACTCAAGGCTTAATGATCCTCACTTTTAAAACTCAATTTGGTTTCAAATACCACTCAACTGGAACCATTTTTTCCAAGGTTATCAGTTTCTTAATAGCTAAATTGTTAGCCTGTACTGTCCTTATCCTCTGACCTCCATAGCATTTGACTCAACTGCTCCTCTCAACCTCCCCATTTTCTTGACACTGATTTTTTCTCATGCTACTCGTCTAACCTACTTCTCAGTATTCTTTGCTGGATTATCATCTGTCCCACACCCCTAATCCTAGATCTCCCTCAAAGTTGTTTTAGGTCCTTATTTCTCTCTTCACCTTGTCTTTGTGATCTCACCCCCCTCCAATGGGTTCAATAATCATTTTCCTGGTCTCTCACTCCATTTCCACATCAGGATGGTTACCTGCCTGTTAGGATATTATCCACCTCTGAATAGATGTCCCATTGAATCCAAAGTAAGGAGTCTAAGAAGTTATTTGACTCACAGGTCCTTGGTCCAGCCCATTTCTGTTTAAAGAGGGGATTCACTGTTGTTTCAGTAACGAAGGTTTACAATCTCAATCATTCTTGAGTCTTTCCTTTCCCTTAACCTTCCCAAAGACCAAACTCTGTGAACAAATCTCATTCATTTAAACTCACTCTAATCATCTTGATTTGATTCTCTCGAGACTTTCACTCTCTTCACCTTCTTAAATTACTAAAATAATCTTAAAAGCATAGATCTGAACATGTCACTGTCCTAATAACCATTTGCTCTAATACAAAACTAAGCTGCCAGGCCCTTAAAAGTCCTTCTAGCTTCTGACTTAATTCACATCCTTCACAAGTATTCCAGGCCAAACAGGCTTGTTATTTCTCGGTATCCCAACATTCACCTCTGGGCCTGAGCCAAGAGCTGTCCCCTACGCCTGCAAGGCCCTCTCCTTCACCTCTACCTTCCGAAATCCCTAGCTTCATCAACTCATTGTAAATACTCCCTATTTTGATTATCTTTTCTTAATCCCTATTTTCAATGCCTAACTGCAGTCAGAATAGACCTGGAATTCAATTGCCAGGCTCATGGGCTACCACAAATTTTTGAGCAGATAAAAGAAAAAGGTTGGAGGAGGGGGTGCCAGTTTACATTTCTTCAACAGTCCATCTCAGGTTTTGAATGCAAGGGGATGGCAGTAGCAAGATTCAGCAGCAATTCCTCAGTGACCTGACTTCCCATTAAGAGCTGTGTGAAAAAAATAGATGAGTACTTTCATCTCTTTCTTTTCAAGGACTGAAGACTGTATCTGTTACTTTTACTTCTGTGGTTGTGAACTTTCTCTTCTATCAAACCCCTTTCACTAAAGGACGTCAATTTAAATTGTTAAAAAATTAAGTTAAAATCACGTTTAATGTGATTCAGCTGACTTTTGGGCGTTTCAAGGCTAGTCTATGAAGTTCTTCACAAAAATCACCCCAAGGGATGTTCAGGTACACTACTAATCCATGAGAACCGTACACTCCATAGCCAGCCCTGAGGAACAGACAGGTTAGCAAGCTATGTGCTGCACACTGTGCTATGCACTAGGACACAAAGGTTTGACAGTCCCTGCCCTCGAGGAGGGAAGACAACAAGCACATAACTATGTACAAATAAGCTAACAGACACAGGACCCACTGGAAATAGATCCAACTTCCTCCCCTGAAGCTCTTTTCCATCCATTTATAATGTTTTCCCAAGGCTTGAAGAGCATCCCTCTCCTAAATAATCAAGACTGACCCCAAACCCTCAGTCCCCCTCATGAATCAGCCACTTTTGTCAGTAGAGTCTCTCTGAAGGCACAAACGTATTTCCAGTTAGCATTCGACTGTTCTATAAATAGTAAACCTAATATAAAGAAACCACTACTACTCTACTACTGGAGACACAACACAATGAGAACCTCAATTTATCAAGTCACTGACGCAAGGAAACAACAGGGAAAAAAAGAGTATATGGTGTACAGTTTTGTCCTGGTGTCAGTAAAATTACTTGTTCAGGTTTTTTGGGCAAAGATGATGGTTTGCCATTTCCTTCTCCAGCTCATTTTACACATGAGAAAACTGAGGCAAAACTTGAACTCAAGAAGAGGAGCATTCGTTTTGTTGTTCATCAGGCTAATCACAGGTCAATGCTCTAATACGGCACTGATACATTGGAGTAGATTGTATCAACCCCAAGTGGATGGTCCTACTTTAGGATAACAGAAATGCTTTATTTAAACACAAGTGGGTCACCCCAAACTGTTACAAGAAAACCACAGGCTAGTTTTCAGATTTCAGTGGCTCTGAAAAGTAGCAGGGCAAAACAAAGACACAAGGCAAGAAAGGAAATATATAGGCAGACACTTTAATGAGGTTTTTTTTTTTAATGGAGAATCAAGCAATGCTGCCAGCATTAGATGCAATCCTGGGCCACAAGTCAGCACACTCCTTGGCAACAGGCCCCGTGATGGCTGAACCTACAGAAGAGAAGGTGGAAAAGCAAAAGCTGAACAGGTACTATCCTTCAAAGGAACTACCCACCCAACCACAGAATAAAAAAACCAAAATCCCTACCTTTCATCTCGCCTTTGTTGTTTACTATGACCCCTGCATTGTCTTCAAAATATAGGAACACGCCATCTTTTCTCCGATATGATTTCCGTTGCCGTATTACCACTGCTGGATGAACTACAGAGGTAAAGCAAGACAGACAACAAGTGCATTTTTAATAGGTGTATTATAGAACAAATGAGGAAACCCGGACATTTCCTTACCTGGTCTCCTATACTTTCCTCAACGACATATTAAAAACAAGCTTTAAAAGATACTTGGAGCCTCAACCAGAGTTCATGCTCTTAAATTAAGCCACAAATGGATGCTAGAGATCATCTAAGCACAACCTCCTCTTTTCACCAAAGAGGACCCATAAAGGCGGTATTGCTTCCCCAAAGTCACACACAGATAATTAGTAGCAGAGGTGGACTTTGAATCCAGACTCTCTGACTCCAAAAACAGTGCTTTCCCTTACACCATGCTGCTTGGTTGTCAGTTCTCAAAACCTGTAAACTGAACAAACCTCCTCTGATTTAAGACTAATCGATTTTGAAAACACTTAAAGAGTTTTCCTTCAAAACCACCTGAATCAATATATGGGGAATACTGCCTCAAATATTCTTTCTGTTGAGTAAAACCTGGAAAGCAATTTTTAAAAAACTCTTAAGAGAACAGGCTTCCTATCTTTGAGATGCTAACAATGTACTTAGGGGAAAGGGGGGGAGGGGGCACTGCAGCATCAGGCTGTTTATCTTTCCCCAAAATGTGATAATTATATTTTAATATATCTGGCACATAAACCTATACAGTTTATGCACTTCAAAACAGCATTCAGAGAAGGGATCTAATCTGCCACAAGGGTTAATGAGACAAAAGGGCTAATAATCCCTGAAACTAAAGAACACAGCACAAATATGGAAAAGGAATGTACTTATCTGGGACACAAAGGGATTCTAACAAGGGAGAGAAAACTGGACTAGAATAGCCAGGGAAGGTTTCAAACAGGTAGGACACAGCCATTGGCAAACTATGGCATGAGGGCTAAATCTCTTACCAGCTAAGAATGACTTTTATATTTTAAAATACAATAAAAATTTAAATGTAAAAACATTCTTAGCTTGGGGCAATAGAGGCAGTGTTGCCAAACCAAGTTTTAACACATTGATTTTAAAAAAATCTGTAGACCTGTCCCACCACTGATTGAGACCAACAGCACATTCAGCTGTCACCTCACCCAAAAGTGATGGTTCTGTTATATTCTGCCCTTTCTGGACGACTTCCCAGATCACCGAGGAGACCCATAAAGTGCTGTTGAAAGGGAGTAACAGCTCTACCTACTTCTCCATAAGACCTTGACCTAAGTAAGAATGTGTAATAAAAATCCAGATATTCTGGGAGACAAGGTTTTAAAACTAACCTAGATGCCAAAATTAGACAAAAACTTATTTTCGCATATATCAATCACAGGCTTTTAGAATGGATCAAAGAAACCCTTATTTATATATAACTCATTACTACTTCAGGATATGTATACAATGTGCTCTCCCTACACAACAATCGGATGAGGTATACTACACAGTGCAATACTGTCCACCATATATATTATGCACAGATTCAGAGTGAAGTCAAAACCACCTATATGGCTATGGAAAGGCCAGAACCAAACCCATTCATTAAAGAAAGCAAGTCTTAACACTATGGTGCCTTATGGCCTTTTAAAAGGCTGAAGCAACTACTTGACACCAGCCTAGGAGGCTGAGGGTGGGCTTAAATAAAATCTCTTAAGATGCAGTCAACCAGTTCAGTCTCTTTCAGAGTCCACTAATTATTACTGAGATCACTATCAGTGGAATCTTTACACTTGTCAAAAAAAATTCAAGGAGCTGCTTCTTTTATTCTGTATCCTGCCTTCTTTCAGAGCTTACTGTCCCCATCTTAAACATGGACATTACTCGTCCAAAGTAGTGCAGAATCCACCGAGACAAATCACTGTTGAGTGGATACTGATACTCCAGAGATAAGGCTTCAGGGACATAGCATCTGAAACACTTCAAAATTCTTAACAAGGGATCATGAACAGAGTAAGCCTTTCAATTCTCACCAAGAGAATGAAGGGAAGATTCTTTTGCCTCTACTCACCCTTCTTCCGAAGTTCTGGTTTCCCCTTTTTGACTGTGGCCATTACCATGTCACCTACACCAGCTGCAGGAAGCCTGTTCAATCTCCCCTTAATCCCCTTCACAGAAATGATGTACAGGTTCTTTGCACCTGTAAGGAAGAGAGCTATAGCAATGCCTTTTTCATCATAAATGTCTACCAGCCTACATAAGCCATTTATTCTTACTATTCCACTTCTCCTGATGAAGTAAACACTGAATAATACCTGTATGGTTAGATGTATTGTTACACCACCGATTGAAGCCAAACAGCACAAGCTGCTGCTTCACCCAAAAGCAGTGTCACTTTCTTTACCCTTTCATGACGGCTCTATGGGTCACTGAAAGAAGGCCCACTGAGTGCTTTTTGAAGGGAGAAGTTAAGTACAGTTCAATCCAATGGGAGAGTAAGAGCCAAGAACACCAGGGACTCACCTGTGTTATCAGCACAATTAATGACAGCTCCCACGGGGAGACCCAAGGAAATTCGGAACTTTGCTCCAGACGACCCACCACGTCCTAGGAAAGATATACAAGAATCAACCCAGTGTACAGAAAAAGCCTTCCTCCTAACTAGGTCTTTATTTTTTTCTTGGAAAATTGCTTTTGTTTTTGGACTTACTGAGAACTGCAGACTTTTAGGTCAGAGGGGACCTCAGGAACTATCTTATTCTATAGAGAACTCACTTTTTTATTTGCTAAAAGATTCTCATGGTTATGGCCTTTTTCTTGGCTGTAAATTAGGGGAGTAAACAGATAGAAGCCCCAAGACTCCTTTCAGCTACTGATAACTTATCTTATAATACTAGATCAAACAGATCTACTTACAACTTGGGATACTCACGCCTTTCTCTCAGTACAAGTTAGGCACTTAAGAGAAAACTTCACAAGAGAAAACGTCAGGCTCTTATAAGCAGAAGCCCTATTCAATTTATTAATAGGTCAAACATTTATTAAACCTGTACCAGTGCTAAGGATGTAAAGAAAAAAAGGCAACGGTCCATTCCTCAAGTTTATATTCTGAGGAGAAACAACAGTCTGGAAAGCTGAGATTGGGCTTAAACAAAATCTCTCATGATGCAGTCAACCAGTTGTCTCTTTCTGAGCCCATTAATTATTACTGAGAAATCAAGAAATTCAGTAATAATAATTCAGTGAAAACTGACAACTAAATTAAAATGGCCACATCATGGAGATGACACTCGAGCTGAGCCTGGAAGGAAGGAAAGAGGTTCAGCTGAGGAGAGAGTGCATTCCAGACATTGAAGACCACCTAAAATAAGACGCATGAAGAATACAAGGAAATTTAGATAAGACAGTAGAGTGGGTCTAGGGGAGTAATGTGCATCAGGATGGGAGAGATAAGTTGGAAACAAAATGAAAAGATTTCCAAGGGAAAAACAGGGAAATTTGCACTTTTTATCCTGGGCCAAAAGCAAACCAAGGCAGCCTTTTCAGCAGGGAAGTGATAAAGATTAGACCTGTGGTTTAGGAGTAGCAATTTAACAGCTGTAAGAAGGATCACTCGGAAAGGAAAAAAGCTAGGAAGCAGAGAAAACAATTAGGACCACAATTAGGGTGGTTGTGAATAGAGAAGGGAAATAACACCCTCTTCCCCAACACAACAAAACCCCTAAGGGGAGTTGCACTCCACCCCCAACCTCCCTTCTACAAACAGCTCCTTCCACTCAGCATAAGCCCCCAAACTCCGAGCCTTCTCGTGCTACCGCGCGTCCCTTGGCCTTCTTTCCGGACTCCCCGCTCCAGGGGCCACGCCAGGCAGGCCGGGCTCGTCTGCAGCAGAGGGCTCCGAAAGCAGCCTTGCAGAAGACTGAGAGCGGGCCAGAGTCCCAGCTCACGCGTCCCCAGTGTCTGAGACAAGCAGCCGAGTCCCTTTATCATCCCCTCCCCTGACCATCTCAGGGGTCTTTCCACTGCCTTTTCTCAGGGACAGGACTCTCCCAATCGGGTCCCGGGAGGAGCTAAGACCTCCCGCTTCCCCATCCGGCGGCTCTTCGGCAAGGCCCAGTCCCGAGAACTATGGATGGCGGCGGATTCCCCAGCTCTCACCTCGCTTAGACATCTTGGCTCCCGGAAAGAACGAAAAAGAAAGGAAACGCGGGGGACTTTGGGATATGAACTGAGAAACTCCGCCCCGTTCTTCTTGTCACGTGATCGGGGACTCGGTTCCCTTCCTCCGGGGGGGAAAGGGCTCCCCCGTCACGTGATCATTAAAAAAAAAGCTGGCGACCGAGTGGTGGGGGCTGTGCGATGCACTTTGGCGCCCTCTTAAGCCCTGGTGGGCAAGCTGCAATTCGGAGCTAGTGCTCTCCGGTAGCGATCAATCTTACTTCTCTTATTTGAATAGGTGCGGGACTAGGGAGTGTGGAATATTGTATTGTGGTTCAGGCGTTTTTCAGTGGTATCGGAACTTCTTAACCCTTCCTGGAATTTTCTTGGCAAAGATACTGGAGTGGTTTGGAGTGGCCATTTCTTTCTCCAGCTCATTTTACCCAGGAGGAAACTGAGGCAAACAGGATTAAGTGTCTGAATTCAAATTTGAACTCCTCTTCCTTACTCCAGGCCTGGCACGGTCGGTATCCCCTACGCCACCTAGCTCCCCCATGCTATTATTAACTATATTATATTACAGTGTGACATAAAACAAGAGAGATTACAAAGAATACAACAGAAACAACAAAGAGGAAAAAAAAAGAAAATTCGGTAAAAACCAATCACCCTTCAACCAGACTTGAATATATACAACATTAATAACACACATAGTAATTCATTAATCAATACGAAAATTATATATTAATTACATTGAAATAAATTTATCATTTACATTATTAATATAAATGTTACATCATTTCAGTTAAATGACAGAAATTATATGACTATATGTTATTTTAAAATGAAAT
>CM053586.1:221213511-221227212 GCA_028646515.1 Pseudochirops corinnae | reverse complement strand
TTGTTAACCCATTTTGAGTTGCTTTCCTTTAGAAAAGCAGATCTAAGAACCTGTGCTAGTAGCCGCCCTAGGTATGCTAGGGTGCTTGCTGATACGCTGACTTGCCCCCTATCTCTAGGGACTTCTTCTGTGTAGGATCTTCCTTCTTGGTTACATATATTATGTTATTTTGATATGTATTTTGTATTATTCTTTTTCTTATGTATTCACACTCTGAATTCTAAGCTCAAGTAGGTAAGGATCACATCTTCCTACATCTTTTCTCTCTCTTCTTGATACGCAGGATAGAAATCATCACAAATTGGACGTTAGTATAGGATGTTACTAGTTAATTGGTAGATTTCTCTATTTCTCCCTGATTTCCAGATTGAGTCAAATATTTTCTTCTATTTCTTATCAAGGCTAGTATAGGTCTACATTTTCTAAAACACCTCTGGGTAATTTGTAAAGCTGCCATCTTGTTTACCAGATCCTGAACAATTTGTAGGAAACCTATATGCATACTAAAGTTCCTTGTTAGCTTGCAGAAAGATGGGGATTAGATCAAGTCATCCTTGGTTCTAGTCCCTGAGTGCCTAATGGGTGCTGAAGCTTTCAGTATACCAAAAATCACAGGACTCCAATGCTTTATATTGCTTTTGTGACAGTCAGTGTACTAATTAAGGATTCGGTGGTATTGAAGGAATAACAACCCACATCTGACTCACACCCAGCTTTCTGCCACCTACAGAAAAGCAAGCTGTCCCTTTATTAATTAACCAGTTTTTGAGTATAGTATATATTTTGGCCACCAGGTGGTGCTACCTTCAGGATACCTCTCTCTACAAGTGATTTCATCAGAGATTAGCCAGTTTGTGATGTAATGTGTATAACATGAATGTAGAAAGTATACAAATACCCTGGCTTTCCCATTCACAGCATGATCCCTAGTGCTCACCAGAGTGTACTCATCTTCAATGTTTTTGTTTGTTTTTTGTTTTGGGGGGGTTCTTTTGGTCTTTTTTTTTTTTTTGGAGCTGGGAAGGCAGAGCAATTGGGGTTAAGTGACTAAGGTGTTATTTTTTTTTTAATTTTCATTAGATAGTATTTTATTTTTTCCAATTACATGCAAAGACAAATTTTAACATTCTTTTTTATGTAAAATTTGAGTTCCCAATTTTCGCACATCCCCCCTTAAGTAAGCAATTTGATATAGGTTATACATGTACAATCATGTAAAACACATATCCATGTTGTGAAAGAAGAAACAAAACAAAAGAAAAAAAACACACACAAAAAAAAACCAAAGTGAAAATAGTGTGTGTCAATCTATATTCAGATTCCCTCAGTTCTTTCTCTGCATGTGGATAGCATTTTCCATCATGAATCTTTTGGACTTGTCTTAGATCATTGCATTGCTGAGAACTAAGTCAATTATAGTTGATCTTTGTACAATGTTGCTGGTACTGTGTACAATGTTCTCCTGGTTCTGTTCACTTTACTTTGTGTCAGTGCATGAATTTAAATTCTTATAGACAGACCTCTCTCATGCTTCTGGGGCAGCAGTAATGGCTCCCCTGATTCAGTATTAATCTATAAATACGATAAAAAAAAGACAATGGCATATCATTCTCAACTATTAATAATATGGAAATATTGGCATAGCCCTGTCCTTGACTCTATTTCCAGCCCACATTTGGGAGATATTTTTCAATTAGATCAATCTTCTATATGTAATTTTACAACCAGTCCACCTAATGGCCATAAATATAACAGGAAATGGCCTCAGATCATTTCCCCAAAGAGAAAACATCCTCCTGCTGTCCTTTCTTCTTTCCCTGGTGGTGAAAGGGGCAGAAATTTTCCAGGGACCCCTTTTCAGGGGTCAGGGGCCTCAAACGACTTGATCAAGGAAACAGTGTAGGAGAGGACAGTTTGTCCGTCTTCCATCTCACCAGCTGCTACAACTTTCAGAAGCTGTTGGTCCAGGTAACTAGGATTTCATCTCTATTTCATTGACTCATTATTCTTAATACTACTCCCCATAGTACTGGTAGGCAGCTTGAGTCTTTGCCCTGTATCTGTTATCATGTTGTCCCTGTCAAAGCAAAAGCAAGTGAGGCTCAAGTCATGGCTACAATAGCAGCTGTACCTGAAAAATGTCTGTCTGAGCACAGAAACCAATCGTTCTTTGTGGCTAGCATGATCAAGGGGCTATGCATCTTGGCCTCTTCTCTCCCACCCCAGAAACTGGCAGAAGAAAGCCCTTCCAAAGGCAAAGGAAATAAAAGGCAAAATTTTCAAGAGTTATAGAATATTACCTTATCCCAATAATTTACCAATTTTATCTCTTTCCCATCACTTCCTCAAGGATGAGAGGGTCATATTAGCAACATTTACTATTGTAATAGGGTGAGCATTGATACACTTTTCTAACATTGAGGAAACCACTGTTAAAACTATAGGGGCTAGAGTACTGTACTAATACAACACTGGATCAACTCACGATTGTAATCAAACCCCAAAGCTCCCCCATGGTTGACTGGAAGCAGGAAGGGCACCCCTGAGCATATCTCATGGAACTGCATTGTTACCCTGCCAAATACATGTAACATTTCCTTGCAGGGTACCTTGAAAGTTAACTTCATGTTTTATGTTTTGTACTTGGAAGGAGATATTAGTTGATAATAACTAATTAAGTAAACTATAAGTAACTTCACTCCTTGAGAAGTTTTTTTTCCCAGACATTTCAAGAAAGGACCTTTAGGGAGGCAGTGAAGAAAGACAGAGACAGAGACAGACAAATTGTCACAGAGACAGACAAAGATAGCAAGACAGAGAAACAATCAGAAAGAGAAAGAGAGAGAGTTTTCAATGATGTGAACTTTTAAATGTCAGACTGTAGCCCTTGGGGCCATGGACTTGTATAGACAGGTGAACTCAACCATGTTCCTTGACCTCCAGAGCTTACAGCTCTAGAGGCTGCTATGACTGAGCTTGCCTATGATGAGATTGTTCTTTTTCTCAGTTTGAACTGAGACCTTATTTTGCTTTTAGCAGATTTGAACTTATGTATTCTTTGGTATATCTAGCCTATAAAACTTCTCTGATTTCTGTTTGCTGTTCAGCTTAGACAAGTGGGTTTACCTGCTGTTCACTATTTGTGATGATCTTTCATGTAACCAGCAATTTGTGGGAAGGAGCTGAGCTTTAAAAGTGATCAGTTTTCCTTCTGATACCCCAAAATTATACTACTAGACTAGAGATATTTGAGGGATGGCAGATAGATATAACTCTAGCCCAGTATCCTTTTGGGGGACTAAAGGAGAGATTGCCCATCCTTAACTCTGTTCTGGAACCTGTCTCCCCCTCCCTCCTGCCTAGACTACTGGAAGTACAGACAAGGCAGGCCTCTGGCTTTCCACAGATATAAATCAGATCTCAGACTGAATCTACCCATGCCATCATCAAATCTTCTGTCTTTATATAGTAAATCTTCAATATACCACACATACACTACGTGCAAATATACTTAATTTGTTGGCTAAAATACCTCTATGACACAGTCTTAACAGGCATACTGAGAAGGATTTATGTAGCAAAAACTCTACTTCACCATATTCCTGTCCTCCCATTCTAATTAGTACTCAGGGTTGTGCTATAGACCAGGCATCTGTATTAATTGTGTATGTGTATTAATGTGATTGTTGTAAGTTTGCAAATGAGCCAGAGGGTATAAACTCAATGCAGCTAGGTCCCAAATAGTGCGAGCTCAGACAGCCTATTTCCACTAGGTTGAAATCATTATCATAACTATGAGTTATATCTATTTTCCATCCCTCAAATATCTCTAGACTAGGAGTACAATTTTAGGGTATCAGGAGGAAAGCTGAATTACTCTGAAAGTTCAATTCCTTCCCACAAAATGTTAGTTACTTTATAACATAATTATAACTTTGAATAGTATGAATTTGAATACATGTGACCATTTCAAGGAATTATTTATTCACGCTAATTGGGACCTAGCTTTATAGAAATAATTGTTCCAGTAGAGAAGGTGATCCAGTTGTTTATGGGAAGAATAGGAAGTCATGGAGGCTAGAAAATTTGGGGGTGGGAAGGGTGGGACTGCAGACTATGTGACAAGAAGAATCGTAAAATAAGGCTGGAAAGGTAGATTAGGGAGCCAGATTTTGGAGGGTCTTGGATGCCTTTGAATGCCTTTAAAGGAGCTGGCAAAGGAAATTATTGAAGGATTTTAAGCATAAGGAAGATATGACCATCCATAGATAAGGAAGATATGACCATCCATAGATAAGGAAGATTAGTCTGGAAATATGAAGAATGGAAGGGAGAAAATGTGGAGATAAGAAGAATTAGGAGTCAGTGGTAATATTGAGGAAGCTAGAAATGAAGAACTGTACTACAACTATGTCAGTGAGAACAGAGGGACTGGATCTCAAGATTACGGAGAAAGAATCAGACTTAGTAACATTGTAAATGAGATGAGGAGGTGGGGAACAATGAAAGACAGTATTTCAAAAATGCAGGATGAGTTAAGTGGTGCCCCCCTGACAGATCTGGTAAAGTCAGAAAAAGAGAAGCAAGTTTTGGGGTAATAGAGTAAACCCAATTTTGGAGTGAGAATTTGTTGTTTGCTGAGTTAGAATCTGTAACTTCCTTCAAGAGTCAATTAATAGGCAATATCCTATAAGAGGACTTTTCTGATTCCCCCAATTAGTGGTGTCCATCCTGTACCAAACATTTGTAAAGCACTTAGCACATAATAGGCACCTCAAAAATGCTTGCTTCCCCCCTATACACCTAAACATGCACACCCAGTCCCACTTTGTATTTACTCTGTATATACAGAGATTTTTTTTCCCTTCCCAGTCTTATGTGCAGTGTAACCAAGGCTGATTGATTCTTTCTCTGTAATTACACATGTCCAGCCCCTCTTTTCCCACTGACATTGCCCTAGTACAGGCTCCTTTATGTTTATTTATCTGTGTAAAGAAGGTAAAAAGGGAGGTTTGTATTCCTTTGCTCCTCTAGGAGGGATGAAGTATCTCAAGCCAACTCAATGGAATTATAGGAAAGCTAATGTGGAGCGAATTTTGGTTTTTATAATAATTATATGATATGTGTAATGAATATACTAATAGATTAGATTTCTCAGAATTGCGTTTTCCAGCTTGTGAGTCAGACTCACAATGCAACTTGAACTGATCAATCAAACTTTGATGAGACTCACAATCACTGACATCCTTCTGCCTGCATAACTGAAGTGAAGCAAATCAAAGACTTTAGAACCTGTTCCCATCAAAGAACTCTGGTTGTGTGACCCACCAAATAATGACCTCCAAGGATTTGAGCAATATTGCTCCCACAGAACTACTGAATTGTTGGATTGTCTTCTATTTGTGGGTTTGTTATGGGAAACCACTATGGCCCTGGGAGCCACCTTCCCTCCCATTCCACTTGTGATTTGTGTATGTAATCTCTGTCTTCACTTCAGCAAGGCGAAATTCTGATCAGGAGAATTGCCAATTTGCAAATCTGTTTCTCATAATGAAACTAATTAATTAAACAGTTACCTGATTACTGGCACTGTCTCTGGCCTGCTGTTTCTTCATTCTCAGGTTAGACTAGCTCAGTAAAATCCTATTAACATTAATCAGGCTGAAGAATCAACTATATCTCTGGTGGTCTTTTTATTTTATTTTTTGGTCAATTTTAAAATTTATTTTAAACTTAAATACAAAATGAGAAAAGAAAAAAATGCCATGTTCACAGCAGAGCATGAGAGAGCTGAATAGAGAACAACACATTTCCATTTCAAGAAAGCCTATGTAATAAATACTACACATTGTTTTCAAAGCTGCCCAGCTTTTCTTTGCTTCCTTGTAGGTTTTCTTTTGTTCTCTGCTGGGCACTTTTTACTTTATTTTTTCCCCTCCCTCCCGCTTCCCACCCTAAAGAAGGGTACAATTAAGTATGGACTTATACATATATATGTATATGTATATATATATATGTATACACAAATATCTATAAACATACACATATATACTCATACACACATATATATAAAACTGTATTATGTTTATTTCTACTTGTCATCTGTTTCTCTGAAGGTTTTTCTAAATCAACCAATTCATCATTTATTCTACCACAGCACTTTTCCAACTCAAACCCTTCAAAGAAACCATGGAAAAAAGATGTAAAGGATTCAGCAGTATGAGACCTTAAACCAAAAAGTTTAACCAAAAAGCATTGCTGAAGTATAAAATTGATAATTTGATTACTTTAAATTAAAATGTTCTTGTATAAATAAAACCTATGTAGCCAAGAAAAGAAGGAATGCAGAAAATTGGGGGAAAACTTTCATAGACAAATGTCTCACATAGGCTGGTGGTCCTTAAAAAGGCAAGCTTGCCAGCTCTGAAATCAGGAGGCATTTTGCCATTTGAAGGACTTGTCCCTGGCAGTCAAGAAGAGAGCCAGTTATGGATATAGAACCCAGCTCTTAATGGGTTAATTGTTCTTTTTGCCTTTTCCCTTACTCCTCTTTGGGGAGGGGGGCAGGAAGGGGAAGGAAGGGATTTCTCTTTCTTGTAGCAGGGTGACTTGTTTACCCAGTAAGACATGCCATCCCTGGCAGAGAGGCGAAGGTCTGGGAATCCAAGCAGAATAACTGGTAGGAGATATCCTCCAGAAGGAGCCATAGGAGAACACCAAGAGAAGAGAGATCATCAGGGTTGTGAGTTGCCTTGGTCACATTTGTATGTGAGTTCTTCTCTACTAGAAAGAACCATATCAGAAGGCGAACCTCTACATTAGGTAAGTAGCTTCAAGTGTGGAATTGGAAGGGGTATCCCAAAGGAGGGGCTTTATCTGTATCCCTACAGTATTCCTTCAATAAAATGTAAGCTTCTTAAGAGATGTGTCTTTTTTCATCTTTGCTTTTGGATTCCTAGCACTTCACAGAGTTCTGAGTGCATGGCAGGCTTGAATGAATGCTTATTGTGTGAATGAATGAATGAAGTGCAGGAAGAATAGCCAAGTAAGATGTCTTGTGGGTACCTGAGAGCAGCCTCAGGGAATTGGGGAGGGGTAACCAGCTGAGTCTGATTCAGGTTGATTTCCCTTGGTGGTTTTGATCCAATATTGGAAGTAAATGATGAGACACTCATAATCCATAAAAGTTAACAAAAGGAGGTTTATTGAGCCATAGCAGGGAAAGTTGTTCATCTGGGATAAAGTACTGATTCAGTGAAACACAACTTCCCAGTCTTGTTCATTCTGCTAGTCTATGGTGTGAAGCTTCAGGTGTCAATGGGTAGATTCTTAGTTCACTGAGCCAATCAAATCTCAAGAACAATTTCAATGTCTTGAAAGCAGGGATTCTTAACTTGAGGCTCTGTGAACCTTTTAAAAAATATTTTGATAACTATTTCAATAATTGGTTTTCTTTTTATTTCTATATATTTTATGCATTTAAAAGCATTATTCTGGGAGGAGCTAGGTGGCACAGTGAATAGAGCACCAGCCCTGGAGTCAGGAGGACCTGAGTTCAAATTCTGCCTCAGGCATTTAACACTTACTAGCCATGTGACCTTGGGCAAGTCACTTAACCCTCATTGCCCTGCCTTACCCCCTCCAAAAAGCAAAAAAACCCCAAAAAACCCAAACCATTATTCATAGCTTCACCAGACTGCCAAAAGGGTCCAGGATACAACGGGGAAAAAAAGCTTGAGAATCTGATATATAAATATTTAGGTATTCATGGGTAGATACTTCTGCCAAACATATTTATCAACACAGAGAGACATCAATAATTAATAATTAGTTATTGCCAAATTATTATATGTTTGGAGCACAGTCTTTTTAAAAACAATATTTATTTATTATTTTATTTTCCCCCAATTACATGTAAAAACAATTTTAAAAAATTTTTAAAATTAAAATTTTGAGTTCCACATTCTCTCCTTTCCTCCCTACCCACCCCTTCATTGAAAAAAATAAGCAATTTTATATTGGTTCATGGAACACAGCCCTTCTGAACACAAAGATCAATGGGCCACAAGCAGCATTTTCCAAAATCTTATATAGGACTAGGCAAGATGGATAAAATTAGAATTTTTACAGAGGGCAAAGGAGGAAGTAAAGATTTATAGATCAAAGAACCTATAGCAGTAGGAGAAGATCGACATTAGATAAATCTTATCAGCAAACACAGAAGCTATTGCTTATATCTCAGGCTGGAATTTTGCAAACAGACAGAGCAGGAACTGATCAGATAGCACTAAGGCTGTAATCGATGTTTCAGCTTAATTAAATAGGGGCAATGAAGCTGAGCCAGAAATTCTTCTATCACTAACCTGAGCTAAAGTTTGATTGCTCAGCTAAATCCTGTAAACTCCACCCTATAATGGCAGCAATATCAAAATTCTCTAACCACAAATCCTTGCTTTAAAGGAAAAACTAGATTAGGCTATTTGCCAACCATTACTTTGTAGGAGGCTTGTCCAAGCTCAAGATTACTGAAAAGGGGCCTTGTTAATTCATCTACCCTGTTGTAGAGCAGCTAGGTGGCAAAGTGGGTAAGAGTGCTGGGACTGGAGCCAGGAAGATTCCTGTCCCAGAGTTCAAACCTGTCCTCAGACACTTGCTAGCTGTGTGACCTTAGACAAGTCACTTAACCCTGCTTGCCTCAGTTTGCTCATTTGGAAAATGAGCTGGAGGAGGAAATAGCAAACCACATCAGTACCTATACCAAGAACACCCCAGGGGCACAAAGAGTCAGACATGACTAAAACAACTGAACAGCAGCAGCAGAAATCAAAGTCCCATTTTAAACCACCCCTACCTCCTCCTAGGTTTGGGCAGAATCAAGATTAAACAGAAGACCATCCAAGTGGCACACTCTTTATATTCCACCCAGAAAAGAAAGCTTTGTGTCAGAGAGAATTGAGACTAGGCCAGGAGGAGTAGCCCACTCAGTGGACCTTAATGGCAGAGACTGTACCTTCTGTGGTCTCATGCTTCTGGTCTCCCAAGTCAGCTAAGACTCTTCTAACCTTTCCCTGGAGGATGTGGCAGAAGCAGTTTGATCTCCTCCCATATAAGGAGAAATAGTACACCTTCACATTTGGCAGTGTGAGCTTGAAATTAGATCTCAAGAGCTTTGTGTTTCCTTCTTGAGCACATATGATAGAACAACAATCCTGTCTTAGATATTTCCAGCCTTAGAAGAAGCCTTATAAATTCAAGAAGTTAGAATCCCCTGAGTCCTCATTCTGAGTCAGCTGCAATTTGGGTACTCCCTGTAATTATTATAACACTTCTTGGAGAAGATGACCATCAGTAGGAAGATGAGCCCAACCTCTGGCCTGGCTCACTACAAGATATGGACCTGAAGAGGATTGTTGAGACAAATCAGAGGTGAGGTGAAGGTGAAATGCCAATTCAGCAGTTCCACAAAATGCATCATGTTTTAATGTTTTAAGCATCAATCTCCTGGGAGACTACGATAGTTATAAGTCACTACTTCATATTTATGATGTTTGTTTTTGTCAATGCACACTTGTGAGTCTTTTATTTTTGCTAGCATTTCTTTTTTGTGGAGGAAATAAATTGCTGGTACATACTCGATTTACATTTTATGTGTTTCTTAGGATAGGGACATAAAGAACCAGAGAATGAAGGAAAATAGTATCCTAACCCAGGACTGAAATCAGTGTAAGAAGTCCCTTAGTGGATAGAAGGGAGTTAAGTGCCTCAGAACAAATGGGCCTGGCATAGCAGATATTGTCTTACTTGTACACTCACAATTTGTTTAGAGCACACTATAGGAGATAGTCTATAGTAATTGGTGTTTGACTTTACTCTAGAGCAGATCTAGACTGCTTGCCTTGTGATGGAATTACTTTGAATAGCTTGTCTGAGACCCTAATGAACTAAGAGTTCATAAAGGTAAAGATTGGCTTGCTTATCTGGAAACCCCAAGTAACCAACCCCAAGTGTTTAATCCCTTTTTGGGAGTCCCACATTTCTTTAGGGCATTTATGATTTTGATTTATTTTTAAGCTAGTCTGCTTTGTCCTACTGAGGGAATGAGTTTGGACCTTCATTTGGAATGTCCTCTATGTTATGGGGGTCCATTGCAGAAATTTTGGGTGTCTTATGTATTGTAGGAACCTATTAGAAAATTTTTGTCAGGACTGCCAGTTGGAATTTCCTATGTAGTCCAGGGAATATTTGAAAAAATTTTAGATGCTCTATGCATTATAGGTAATTCAGAGGAAGACAGACAGACAGATAGACAGACAGACAGACAGATAGATAGAGATAGAAATATATGTATGTATATATATATGCATATATATAAATGCATTATATATATTTACCATATCCAAATCTAGATCTAAAATGATAGAAAGTAAAAAGGCAGAGAGAGAAGATGACAGAACCCTAGGGTACACCCAGAATAATGGGTGTGTCAAAATATTTTGGAGATACCCTGTTTCTCAAAACTAAGGCTCAGCAAGCAGGCTGTGCCCTGAGCTTGGCATAACAATTTTCAGGATGATATCACTCTCTCACAAATTGCTTGGAGCAGCATCAGGTATTCACCGAGGGATTTAGCTCCCCCTATTTCCCAGGGCCATCCATCACAAATTCACAATCCCTGTTCCTTGTCACTGACAGGTACAGCACTCCTGATCCCATCCCAGAACTCTGGTTCTGTGCCCTGAAGACTGGGCACAACTTCCAAGATTTGAGACAGTGTTATTCCCACAGGGCCCGTGGAAGCAGTAACTCAGGATTTAAAAATCATTATGTTGTAGTCCAGCCCATGATGTATATAATCCCTGCCTTTAGTCCAGCATGTTAAACCCTGCTTCTTAGGAGTGGGGACTAGTATATGCATATATCATTTTCCCCACTCTGAAATTAATGAAACTTCTGTTTTGTGTCCTGACTCTCCTGTATGTAAGCCTACTCTGTTTATTCAGTTCCAGCCACCTTCAGATTAGAGGCCAGTTCTGTTCTAGTTGATAGGTGGGACATGAATCCAGCAAAGAAAACTGAGAAGGGGTAGCCAAACATATTGGAGGTGAACTAGAAGAGAGCAGTGTGACCAAAAAAAAAAACACGTTTGAGTGTCTAGGAGGTGGTTAACAGTGTCAAATGCTGCAGAGAGGTCAAGAAAGATAAAGGTTGAGAAAAGACCCTCAGATCTGATCACTGAAAAACACTGGTAACTTTGCAGAGCAGTTCCACTTGAGTCATGAGGTCAGATTCCACAAGGGTGAAGAAATGTACAGAAGTTGAGAAAGTAGTAGCAGCCAGTATCAAACTGTGTTTTCTAGGAGTTTGGCTATGAAAGGGCAGAGATAGGATGAGAGTTCAAGAAGATGGTAGGATTAAGGGAAGTATTTTTAGAATAAGGGAGATTCTAGACACATTTATAGTAGTAGCAAAGGAGAGAGTAGGATTTGTAAGTAGTAAGAGGCAAAGTTGAAAATTAGGGAAAGAGCATGTGACAGAAGAGGCAAACTCCTGGAATAGACAGGAGAGTATGGGGCCAAGAGCACAGGTTGGATTGGCCAAGAAAAAGGCCACCTCTTCCTCTGACACTGAGGCCAAGCAGGAAAGCAAAAAACTAACATGGAGAGGATTTGAAGTGAAGAACTGGGGAGAAGGAGATCTTGATGAACAGCTTCATTTTCTTTCTGTAAAGTATGAGGTGAGATACTCTGCTCACAAGGAGGGGACAGTGTCATCTTGTTAAAGGCTGGATCCCCTCAGAATGTAAGCTTCTTGGGGGCAGGCACTTTTTCTTTTCCTTTCTTTCCTTTTCTGTTTTAAAAATAGTTTTCTTTGTACATGCATCACCTAACATAATATTCTTCTGAATTTCAATGGAATTCACTCATTGAGGGGAATACCTTGATGGAATATTTGAATATAGGGTGTAAAAATAATGAGGTTCCAAATTCAAACTTAGCTATCTTTTTCATTCATTTTATAAACATTTACTAAGCACTCAGTCTAACTTAGGCCTAAGCAACTTTCAAGGATATTTTTCTATCATTCTAAGTCTACACTTTTTCCTTTCCAACTGCTAAGGATGCCTTACTATTAGAAGCTGCTTCTAAAAGTCTTCCTCTACCTTTTCTAGTTTTTTGGTTTTTTTCTAGAATTGAACCTAGGATGTAGCTGCCAATCATAATACAGTTTCTTGGAACCAGCCAGTAAACCATCTCGGCAGATGGGTTAATCCAGGTTGAAGGTAACCAACAGGCCTCAAACTTGTCAGTGAACTGGGGGATACCTACCCCAAATATATGAAGTCTTTCCCCAGCAGAATGGGCAAATAAGAAAAGTTTGTTACAACAGCCATGAAGGTAACTGAAGCAGGGACTGAAGAGCCTTTAGAACTTGGCCGGGTCTCAAAAAAGCCAAGGTCATCCACTGTATCTTGGACCATTTTCAGTCTTCTTGACTTTTGTCCTGTCACTGGACTTGGGTGACTCAGAAAGAGTGAGGCAGATGACTTTGTGCAACTCTGTCTTACTTAAATACAATTCATGTGCAAGTCAGATATCACCCATGATGTCATTGGTGCTCTTCAAAAACGAAGCATGGACAACAAGAATGCACCCTCAAGCTGGTTTAGCTTGTCTGCTGCAGTTTGTCAGGGTGTGGCTGCTGCACATGCTCCAGCTTCTTGGAGCTACAGGTTAGAGTTGGGTGGAGGTGAACACCAAAGGTGGATGAGTAGCCTTGAAAAGGGTTCAGCAAGGCCTCACACTATTGATGCTAATCCTCCCTGAACACTCCACGTATGTAAAAGCCACTCCCACAAGGGGAAGAGATGATGCTGTGTATCTCTAAGACTCTTTTTTTGTCTTTATTAATTTGTTTGTTTACTTTTAGTTTACAAGATTCAGTTCCACAATCCTTTGAGTTTCAAATTTTCTTCTCCTGTCTCTCCTCCCCCTCTCCATGGCGGCATGCAATCAAGTATAGGATCTGCAAATACTTTCACATTAGACATTAGTAGGGTAATAAAGAAGGATTGTAACCAATGGAATGAACAATGGGAAAGAGAAAACAAAACCAAACAAGAAAAAGAAAGAGAGCAGGTAGTTTGCTTCAATCCTCATTCAAACTTTGTACTTTCTAGTTCTTTCTCTGAATGTAGACATCTCTCTCCATCATGAGTCTTTTGGAGTTGTCTTATAACCTTGTATTGCTGAGAAGAGTACAGTCTATTAAAGTTATTCATCACACATATATTGTGTCTATAATTGTGTACAAATTTCTCCTGGTTCTGCTCTTCTCAGTCAGCATCAGTTTTTATAAGTCTCTCCAGGTAAATATGAAGTCTGTCTGCTCCTCACTTCTTATAGCACAATGGTATTCCATTACATTCACATACGACAACTTGTTTAGCCATTCCCCAATTGATGGGCACCCCCCTAATTTCCAATTCATTTGCCACCACAAAAAGATTAAAGGGTATGCAATTATTTATAGCCCTTTCGGTATAGTTCCAGATTGTTCTCCAGAATGGTTGAATCTGTTCACAACTCCACCAACAATGCATTAGTGTTCCAATTTTTCCACATCCTCTCCAGCATTTGTCATTTTCATGTTTTGTCATCTTAGCCAATCTGACTGGTGAGATGTGGTATCTCAGAGTTGTTT
>CM053586.1:221171358-221213411 GCA_028646515.1 Pseudochirops corinnae | reverse complement strand
TTTGACTCAATTCTTTGTATATTTTAGAAATGAGGCCTTTATCAGAGACATTGGTTGTAAAAATTCTTTCCCAGTTTTTCACTTCCCTCTTAATCTTGGTTACATTGGCTTTGTTTATACAGAAACTTTTCAATTTGATGTATCTAAGACTCTTTAGGATCCTTTGGTGGTCATTTTGGAAAGACTGTTGAGTGATAACTTGAGAGAGACTGAGAAGACATAAAGGGAAAGAAGACAACTTCTTTTCTGGAGAGAAACGTTTGAATCCTAATCTTGCTAAGAAGGTGACAAGAATTCTTGAAAAGAGATTTAAATTGGTATTCTGTGTGAATTGAACTGTGGGAATGGGACCTTGTGATCAGAATTGTAAAGTCAGTAGTTAAGGGGATGGTGAGAGGTGACTGACAGCCATAATCTTTCTCACAGCTAAAACATTGTAAATAGTCACTTATGTCTTTGAATTATTTGTTACTTTGTTAACAAATTGCATATCCAGTAATTTTGTTATTCATTTAAGCCTGTTTAAAAGACTGGGATACTCTCTCTTCTGTAGTTGTCTGCTCTTTCATGGTTTTCCTCTTGACTCCTTTGCTAGATTTTCAACCACTTTATAGCCACTAACAGTGTATCCCCCAAGGGTCTGTCCTGGGTCCTCTTCTCCCTCCACATTATCGGTGCTTGATAATCTCATCAACTCCAGTATGTTCAATTATCATCTCTATGCAGAAAACTCTCACATCTGTTCATCACCATCTCATATCACAGCCCTTTCCCCTGTCCTCTAGTCCTACATTACCTACTGCCTACTGGACATCTTGAGATGGATGTCACAAAATCATCCCAAACTCAACCTGTCCAAAGCAGAATTCATTATCTTTGCACCAAAGCCAATCCCCTCTTCCCACTTTCCCTATTATTACTGAGGGCACCACTCTCCTCCTGATCACGTATAATTCATTATCTGGGTGTAATCTTCACCTCCTCACTTGCATTCACCTCAGATTGTCAATCAGTCTTTTCCTTGGACACCAGAAGAGCTAGGCTCTGTTCTAAGACAAACTTGTCTAATTTTTAGGAACATGGAGGACCTTTGAGGATTAAACAAACAAACAAAAGGACCCAAACTTGAATGACGTCCTCACTCTGTGAGACAGTAAGCCAGCCAGCACGACCACCTTTATGAAGCAAGGAAGTCAGTCAGCCAGTGGACATATTAAACCCTTGGGCATACTATGTGCCAGGCGCTGGGCTAAAGCCAAGGATACAAAGAAACGGAGAAAACAGTCCCTGATCTCAAGCTCAGAAGTTAGAATTTAACCAGGGAGACAAGATGTAGCTAGAATAGGAGATAACTTCAGAAAGAAGGCCCTAGCATGAAGCGTGACGTCACAGAGCTGTCATTACGGGGAGGCGGGGTGGGTAGAAACACAATTTTGGGACGTCATATTTTCTGACCATAACTGGGTAATGACATACTATGACAACGAATCGAACGGTGTGGCTTGGCCCTGATACCCATGGCCATAAAGACCAGAATGTAACGGCTGTGACTGCACTGGTAACAGAGGTGACAAAAAAAGGGCGGGGGTGGGTGGGTGTGAGTATGACGTAACAAGTGCGCCACGACGCCTGGGCAACGCCGCCGGGCTTTTTAGCGTGTGAAGATCGCGTTTTCCTCCCTCCTCCCTCCTCCGCCCCTCTATGGTCCGCTCAGCCGTCGCAGTCTGATGACGCACTCCCGGAAGTGGCGCTCTAGATTGGGTAATAAAGGCAGCGGCGACCGTAGAGGAAGGTGTTTGGGGCTGTCTCTCTATCTGTCTCCTACTTCCCGGCTCCGCGGCGAACCTTCCCCGAAAGAAGAAGAGCAGACCATCATGGGAGGTGGAGATCTGGTGAGTGAAGGGAGCCCGAAGCAGGCTGGGCGGGGAAGGGCGTGGGGTGGGGGCATGGCAACCATGGCAACGGAGGAATGCAGGGGGGAGAAAAGGGCAGTGACCTTGGCCCCAAGAGACTGAGGCCCAAACCCCAAACCCCGCCGCTAGGAGCGAAGACAGAGAAACAGAAGGAGGGCAGAGAACACTGCCGAGAGGGATCGGGAGGCTTCGTTATGGCGCTCGTTATTAAACGCCTACTGTGTGCCATGCCTGTTTACTAAGCTTTGGGGGTACCGAGAAAGGTAGCAATCAGTCCTGGCCCTCAAGGAGGTCATAATCTAATGGGGGAGATAGCATGCAGACAGCGATGTACAAACAAGCTGTGGACAACCTAAGTTGGGGATGCATAGAGAGCAGTGATTTGGGGTTGAGAAGAAAGAAGCCAGGAGGTTAAAGGGAGGGGGAACCCCTGTGCAGAGATTGAGGGGAGACTTGAGAGACAGAGATAGAGACGGAGACCCTCTTGGAAGGTAAGGTGGCCTCAGAGGAATCTGAAGTGGTGACGTTTAAGAGGAAATGAGGCCCTCAAGAGACCTGAGGCCCGAGCACAATGGCTTTAGTCTTTGTTATCCCCTTCCCCATCTTCCCAGTCTCTTCCAGCAACTGTTACCCTCTTTTCTTTTTCATATCATTGCTAGATGAATCTTCTCTAGTCACAAATCCCATTTCAGAGCTCCATTAAAGTACAGACTTCTTAGCTTAGTTTTAAAACGCTTCCTCTGTTTGACATCCCAGTTTTCTAGCCCTGATTTTTATGTTATATCCCACTGGTGGCTCTGCATTCTAGCCAAACCTGACTGCTCACTGATCATCTTATATCTCTTTTTTTTTTCTTGGCCCTGGCACTCTTTCTTCTGATCTCCCCTAAATATTATTTACTGATTGACACTCCTACATATCATGGAACACCCTTTTTTAAGCCCCCATTGAGAATAGTTTGAATCCTACTCATCGTTTAAGACACACCTTAAATTCTGCTTTCTTTATGAAGGCTTGCTTGATCCTTCTAGTTGGAATTGATCTTTCAGTTCAGCAGACATTTGTTAAACTACTGTTGCAGGCAAAGCGCCTGTGCTAGGCCCTGAAGTAGAAACGAAGTTTAGGCAAGATTCCTGCCTGCCTGAAGCTTGCAGTCTAGTAAAGAGGGGGAGAATATATGTCAGTTAATTAGAGAGCTGATGGAGTGCTCTATGAGGTCCAAAGATGAGAAAGTTACTAAGTTGAGGGCACAGGGAAGGCTTTATTATGGCATTTGTATTGGTTTTGAAAAACTGGGTATTAAGAGATAGCTGGTATCTGTGGAAAGAGAGAGAAAAGAATCGAAGTATCAGTATTTAGGGGTGTTTGGTACTTGCAGAATAGTAGTTATCAGCATTTCTTAAGTGACTGCTATGTGTGAGGCATTGTGCTAAGCCCTCTGGATACAGAGAAAAGCATAGGAGGAAGGTATAGACTGCTCAGTTCTGACCTAGGATCAATCATCTGAAACTAGGCTTGGTCTGCTCACTTGAGCTTTACTTATACAATCTGACAGATGCTCGAGAGATTGTGTTACAGAAACAGTAAGCAGTATGTGTGTAAGTATTATTATTAAAGAGTCAGGAAGAAAGTCTTGAAAACCAAACTTAGCCCAGTACAAACCCAAATCAATTTCCCTTTGCAAGTTATATGCCTATAACAAAGTCTGCTTGCTAGTTTTGGTAGTCTTACAAAGGTCTTTTCTTGGATATCATAATACTTTACACTTTTATACCCTCACTTTCTTGTTTTGCTTTGCATTTTATTTATTTCTGAATGCCTTTAAATATGCTCCTCATGGAAAAAGATTGTCTTTGTAGGTCTCTGGCACCTGTTGCATATAGTTTGTACTTGGTAATGTTTGTTGAATTCAATTGAGTAGAATTTTTTTTAGCTCTCTGTCTTAAACCGTGTAAGTTTGTGATGGCAGCCTTAGAAGGCCTCTGCCTAACCTTGAGCTTTGTGCTCCATATTCAAAACTGTCCAGATGAATTGGAAAAGCAAACTTTATCCCTCTGACTGAGACTTATCATGATATAATAGGTTTATGCTTGCCTTTTTCCAGTCTCTTGTTGTATGAAGATGTGGAGGCCTGAGAGGCTATGGAACAAGCATTTATTTGACTATGTGCCGGGCAGGCACTGGCTTAGATCAGGTCATATAAAAAAAGGCAAAAACACAAAAGCAATCCTGACTCTCAGGGAGCTTCTTTTTTAAGAGAGAGGAAACATCATGCAAATTTTAAAAAAATTACAGAGTAGAAAAGAAACTTAGAGGGGAAGGCTCCACACCAACAAAGACGTCCTGCAGAAAGTGGAGGTTGTGTTGAGTCCTGAAGGAAGCCCAGGACATCAGGAAGTGGAGATGAGGAAGGAGAGGATTCCAGGCTGAGGGTGCAAGGAGATGGATTGTCACATGTGAAGAATAACGAGCCAATACTGCTAGATTGTAGACTTTACGGAAGAGTAACCTATGAGAAGACTGGAAAGGCAGGAAGGTGACAGGTTGTGAAGAGCCTTAAATATCGAACAAAAAACTTTATATTTGATTACTGATGGCAATCAGTGGAAGTTATTAAGAATGGGTTGGGGGAAACATGGTTAGAACTACTCTAAGCAACAATCACTTGGACAGCTATGTGGAAGATGGGTTAAAGTGGGAAAAGACTTGAAGCAGACTTGAGACCAATTAGATGGTCATTGAAATAGGCCAAGTCAGATGTAATAGAGGGCCTCAACTAAGTTATTGCTGGCTGTAGCAGTGGAAAGTATTTGGATTTATGGTACTAGAGAAAGTGAATCATTAGGGATAATGCTAAGATATCAAACCTGAGTGAATCTGAGGATGGAGGGCTTATTTTTTCTCTCTAATTTATTTATTTATTTTTTGTTTACAGCATTCAGTTCCACAAGCTTTTGAGTTCCAAATTTTCTCTCTCCCCAAGATGGCATGCAATCTGATATAGGCTCTACATGTACATTCACATTAAACATTTGCACATTAGTCATGTTGCAAAGAAGAATTATAACCAATGGGATGAACCACGAGAAAGAAGAAACAAAACAAAAAAGAGAACAAATAGTATGCTTTGATCTGCATTCAGATTCTGTAATTCTTTCTCTGGATGAGGATAGCATTTTCCATCAGGAGCCTTTTGGAGTTGTCTTAGCACTTTGCATTGCTAAGAAGAACCAAGTCTATCAAAGTTAGTCATTGCACAATGTGGCTGTAAATGTATACAGTGTTCTCTTGGTTCTGCTCCCCTCACGCAACATCAATTCATATATCTTTCCAGGTTTTTCAGAAGTCTTCCTGTTCATCATTTCTTATAGTACAATAATATTCCATTACATTCACATACCACAACTTGTTTAGCCATTCTCCAACTGATAGGCATCCCCTCAATTTCCAATTCTTTGCCATCACAAAAAGAGCTATGATAAATATTTTTGTACATATGGGTCCTTTTCCTACTTGTTTGATCTCTTTGGGATACAGCCCTAGAAATGGTATTGCTGGGTCAAAGGGTATTCACATTTTTATAGCCCTTTGGGTATTGTTTCAAGTTGCTCTCCAGAATGGTTGGGTCAGTTCACAACTCCACCAGCAATGCATTAGTGTTCCAATTTTCCCACATCTTCTCCAGCATTTATAATTTTCCTGTTTTGTCATGTTAGCCAATCTGACAGGTGTGATGTGGTAGAATGGTGGAATTCTTAACAGAAAAATGGAAGTTCAGAAAAGGGGAGAACTTGGGGGAAAAGATGATGAATTCTGTTTTAGACATGTTGAATTTGAGATGTCTGTGACACATCCATTTAAAACGTCTGATTGGAGATTGTGGATTAGAGCTCAGAGAAGATTGGAGAGGAGGGGCTGGATATATAAATGTGGGAATCCCCCACATAGAAGTGATAAAGTTCTTACACTTCTCTCTGTTTTCTCCTTTTGACTCCATAGAATCTGAAGAAGAGCTGGCACCCACAGACCCTTCGAAATGTGGAGAAAGTATGGAAGGCTGAGCAGAAACATGAGGCAGAACGGAAAAAGATTGAGGAGCTGCAGCGGGAACTTCGGGAAGAGAGGGCACGGGAGGAAATGCAGCGCTATGCAGAGGATGTGGGAGCTGTCAAGTGAGTGTTGGAACTTAGCATTTGGTAAGAACTTTGGAACAAGGGTCTTCTCTTATGGATCCAGTTCCTGATAGTAGGTTGCGCAACTTATGTATTATTTTCATCCCAGATTGGTTTCTTCCTTGCATGTTGCATGTAGCACTTAATGGAAAAGTTCCTCAAATGCAATAGGTGCTTATTATTGAATTTACAACATACTTCTACTGTTGGATAGCATGCCCTTTGGGAATATGGGCTTTTGGTTTGTTTGTTTGTTTTTTTCCCTGTTTTTGGAGGGAGGAAGGCAGGACAATTGGGGTTAAGTGACTTGCCCAAGGTCACATGGCTAGTAAGTGTTAAGTGTCTGAGGCCCAGGTTTTTTTTTTTTTAACAAACAACAATTCTTTCCCCCTTCAATTAAAAAACAGAACAAAACCCTAATAACAAATATGCATAGTCAAGCAAAACAAATTCCTGAGTTGGTCATGTCCAAAAAATAGAAATCTCATTCTGTACCTTGAGTCTCTCAGGAGGTAGATAGTGTGCTTTATCACTGGTCTTCTGGAATTGTGGTTAGTCCCTGTACAGATCAGAGTGTTTAAGTCTTTTAAAGCTATTTATCTTTTACATGTTGTTATTGTAATATGTTCTGGTTCTTCAGGAAAGTCTTCCAAGGTTTCTCTGAAACTGTCGTTTTT
Source organism: Pseudochirops corinnae (assembly GCA_028646515.1). NCBI lineage: Eukaryota > Metazoa > Chordata > Mammalia > Diprotodontia > Pseudocheiridae > Pseudochirops > Pseudochirops corinnae. The sequence goes on along the minus strand of CM053586.1, from coordinate 221,206,649 downwards.
ATTATTTCTTAAAGCTATAATACTATTTGATTACATTCATATACCATAGCCATTCCCCAATTCATAAGCCCCTCCTTAGTTTCCAGATCTTAACCAGCACTGAAAAGCTGCTATTAATATTTTTGTATTATGCGAGTCATTTCCCTTTTTCTTTAATCTCTTCGGAGTATGGATTTGGTATGGTATTCCTCAATTAAAGGATACATACAGTTTAGTAACTTTCAGAGCACATTTCCAAATTGCTTTCCAGAATGGCTGAACCAATTTATAGCTTCACCGATAGAATGCAGGTTCCTATTAAGGAGCCAGTGTGATGTCATGGAATGGGGAATGGGCTGGAATTCAGAAACCTGGATTCTAGAAGTATTTTTCCCACTATCAATCCATCAGCACGCATTAAAAATACTAAAGAGTTTTGTAACCTTAGATATATTTTCTACTCTGTAAAATAAGGATAACATATTATCTACTCTATAGCTTATAATGTTAGAAGGATAAAATGAAATATAGAAAACATAAAATCACATAATGTATTCTAAAAATAAAACCATAAGTGATTTTCTAAATTTGTTGTGTAGAGTCATCTGTACCATTATTCTCTTCCATTGGAGTAAATAATTAACAGTTCACTATGTGTGAGGAGTGGCCTACAACTGTAATCAGTTACTACAGTAATCAGGGTTTTTTTTTTGTTTCTTATTTTGGCTAAAATTAATTTCCAAATCATAAGGGCACGGAACGTGGAAGAACCCATGCTATTGGTTCTAGACTTTACCTGAGACAAGTCAGCAAACATTATGTCCTTACTTTCCCTCATCTGCTATACCGAAGGCTCTTCATTTTTTATTAATAGATGGCATTTTTTATTCAATACAGTAAGCATTTTTCAAGTGTTTTCTATGTACTAGGCACTGGAGATATAAAAATAAGAGTGGAGGTGGCTAGGTGACACAGTGAATAGAATACCAGCCCTAGAGTCAGGAGGACCTGAGTTCAAATGCGGCCTCAGACACTTAACACTTACTAGCTGTGTGACCTTGGGCAAGTCACTTAACCCCAATTGGCCTGCCCTCCCCCCTCCAAAAAAAAGCAAAATAAAATAAAATAAACAACCAGCTTCATTTGAAAAAACAAAACAAGAGTGAAACAGCCCCAGCCCTCAGGAAGCTGGGAATTCTATCAGGAAAAACATGTACCTAGATAAGTAATTTCAGGATAGAGGTGGAGGGGCCCTCTGCAAAGGTTTCTTTTTTGGAGTAGGCACTTGGGCTGAGCCATGAAGGAAGATAGATGTAGGGAAGGGGGAGATAAGGAGAGAACATTACAGGTATGGAGAATAGCTTATGCAAAACCATAGGCACAGGAAATAGAGTATCATGTATCAAGTACAAGTTAGACAGTTTGGTGAGACCTCACAGTGTACCTGAGGAAGGGTGATCTGAAGTCAGGCTGAAAAAAGAGGTTGGGGTGAGATTGTGAAATACTTTAAATGCCATGCTAAGATTTTATATTTTAATCCTAGAGGTGCTGAAGCTTCTTGAGCCGGGAGAATGATGTGGTTTCATGAAAGATATCTTTTGAGATCATAGCTATACTTGGAAGAGACCTCAGAAGCCATCTAGTCTACCCCCCTTCATTTTACAGATGAGAAAACTGAGTCTCATGGAGGTTTAAATGACTTGTTTGTTGACACAAAGGTAGTAAATATCACAGGTGTGATTTGAACTCAGGTCTTTTGACTCAGGGCCAGTGCTGCTTCTGCTGCTTCTTGGAGTTGATATTTCTGAAATACAAGAAAATCATACTAAATCAAAATTATGGGTAAGGGAGAAAAGCTAAAAACTGAAATAATAATGGGTTGCTGATAATTTAAACCCTCCAAATAAAAATTCTAAATAGACATATATACATCACAGTGTATTGTGAACATTATTAGACTGTTAACATACAGTAATTCTGGATCTAGAAGTTAAAGTCATATTGAAATAGTTCTTAATTTTCTGAACCCTTTGAAAAAGCTACTAATTTTTTCTTATATTCCTCTTTATCATAAAATATGTACTAAAAACTCATAAAAGAAGAGAGCATTTTTTAAACTATTCAACAAACCACTTCTATCTGTATTGCCCCAAATTCTGAAATAGTGGAGTTTTCCACATAAATGACCTTTCTGGAGTTGTGTGTCTTGTAAGACCACTTAAAAACCCTAGCTTTCTCCCTGCCTATTCTGCCCCCAGCAGTGGGGGAGGGGGAAGTTGATGGTCTTTTATTTACTTAGTGACCTTTGAACGTAGAGCCATGAAGTGTAGATCCTATTTGTGCTGACTGTGTCTTGTTCGAATCATATGGCTCAGGAAGACAGAGTTCTTGTCCATCAGCTTTGCTTGTGTCATATTCAATATAGAATCATGCTTATGGGCACTTAATAGAATAAAAACTCATTTAAAGATGCTCAGTCATCATGTTCCCCCATTACTGCAGTTCATCTCTCAATATAAGCAGAGTGGTTAACATCATTATCTATCTCCATCTTTGTTTTGATTATAATTTTATTTTTGGTGGTAGAAAAGTTTTCCCTCTAGGATACCATGTTTTCCTAAAGAAAAGTAGAAATCATTTTGAGACCAGATTAAGCTACAAAAAGTAGCTGAGGCAATGCTCTGTCCTTATTTCTTTTGCCTTGTCTTCTGAATTTGATTTCCCCACAGCACACTATAAAAAGTACCTTCCAGCTGTCTCCTCCAACCTCTTTAGTCACTCCTCTGTTTCCTTTCCTGGTGTCTCTTCTTTCTGACCCTTCCTTAAGGATGGATGTTCCCTTAAAGCCTTTTGGACATTCACAAAAACTTGGCTGTTCTGTTGTTACCTCAAACTCAATATGTTTAAAATTAAATTTTGAATCTACCTCTAAGACTTGGCTTCTGGTTTAGCTTCTTTTGTCAGTGGCATTACCATTCTGACAATCAATCTGGAATCTTGGGGTTTTTTTTTTTTTGTTTGTTTATCCCTCTCCTTCAGTCCCCATTTCCATTCAAAAGCCCTTCAAAAGATTCTACATAGCTTAAGTTTCACCTCCTCTTTGTACCCTTCCCTGATTACTCTTTGTCCTCACTAAAAACTCTCTCTCTCTCTCTCTCTCTCTCTCTCTCTCTCTCTCTCGCTCTCTCGCTCTCTCGCTGTCTCGCTCTCTCTCGCTCTCTCGCTCTCTCTCTTCCCCCCTCCCCCCGCCACCCGTTCTCCCCTTTGAATTTTTGAAGCACTCAAAGTCTATACTACACCATTTAGTATAGTAGAATGTGTGTGAGAGTTTATCTCCGGCACTGTGGAAAAAACATTACTGTGGGAGTCATAAGACCTGGGTTTGAACTCCAGCTCGACCAACTATCTCTGGGATCTGACTTCTCTCTTGTCCATTTTCCTGTATATAAAACAGAGATAATGAAACTTGTAGTACCTGTCTTACCTTCCACTAATATCTTTCTCTCATATTGTGAACGATTCTCAAAGGCTGCATCATTTTGGCAGATGCTTCAAAATTGGGAAGGCCTTTGAATATTGGCCTTATGACAAATCTACCCATTTGTCTTCCAAAGATTTTCCTAGCCAATTGAAGAAAGCCATCACCAAAAAGTGATTTTTTTTTCTTTTTGCCACATCAATTCATATGTCATCTCATAGGAACATAGATTAAGAACTAGGAAGGACCTTAGAGGCCAGTGAGTCCAACTCCCTCATTTTACAGATGAGGAAACTGAAGCCCAGAGTCTCACAGCCAGTGAAGTGTTTGAGGCAGGATTGGAACATATAGGTCTTCCTGACTCCACACCCAGTGTTCTACTTATTTCACCAGATCACTAGCTTCATCTGCTTACTGTCTCCTAGGCTGTAGAGTAGCAGCTCTCAACCTGTGGATTGTGACCCCTTTGGGGGTCGAACAGCGTCACTTAAGACCATTGGAAAACACATATTTCTGATGGTCTTAGGAACCGAGACACCACTTCTCTATCTGTCTCCAGGTGGGTCCTCCCACATGCAGATATGGCCACGTATGAGTATTAAAGGGTCGCGGCATTAGGAAGGTTGAGAACCACTGCTGTAGAGAGACTCTGATGATATTGAGTACAAAGGCGGTAACTACACACCAATGAAATCTCAAATGTTTAGAAATATTGCGGTATTTATTTCTCTATTCCATAAAGTTATTCTGAATAACAAATGATGGAATGAATGTAAAGTGCTTTGTAAGCATAAAGCATTTGTAGAATTTGCATAAGCTGTTATGTATATTTATAAATTAGGTATCTTAAGCTTTCTTTGACCACATGGAAAGTAAGCTATTGAAAGGATGAATTTCTGAGAAATGTTTTGGTAATTTTGGGTTGGTTTTTTTTTTTTTTACCTCTTGAAATCAGAAAAAAAGAAGAAAAACTAGACTGGATGTACCAGGGCCCCGGTGGGATGGTAAACCGTGATGAATACCTGATGGGACGTCCCATTGACAAATATGTTTTTGAGAAAATGGAAGACAAAGAAGCAGGTTGTTCATCTGAGACAGGACTTCTCCCAGGTTCCATCTTTGCCCCTTCGGGTGCCAATTCTCTACTTGACATGGCCAGCAAAATCCGGGAGGACCCACTTTTCATCATTCGGTATTAGCATAGATTTGGGAGGGAAGCTTAATTCACTGAGACTTTAAGAAGTTTTGTTGAATTGAATTCAGTAGACTCTCTTTCTTTGCATTGGTTTCTCCTCAGCTTTTTCCTTTTGAATGAATTTGTTCATATGTAAGACTGGGCATCCAGATACTGGCGAATTTCATAGTCTGACCCAGATTTGTTTTCCTAATTTTAGCCTCTTTGTTGTAAATGTGGCTTCAAGCACAGGCTAAAGGAAAACTGGCAACCTCAGAAGGATCTAGGGCTTGTGGTAAGAGGAATGAATGAGCAGAGAAGCTCAACTGTTAGATAACTATGGAAGCTAAGGTGAGGAAAAGAAAGTATTTCTGTCTTTACTAGGTTACAGGCTGTCCATGGGAACTGACAGAACTGCTGACCCACTCTATGTCACCTGAATGCCAGGATCCTCTGGCTTGTAGATGGGGGAGGAATAAAGTAGACCCTGAGGCTATTGTACTCCCCATATCTTACTCTGATGATATAGAATGTAGAAAATATGGCACTTAGTTATCTCTACTGATAGTATAGGCTTGATTTCTTTAAGTGGGAATCTGCCTTAAATCCCTTAAAGGTTTCACCACTTATTTTAGCCAAAGGGAAGGAAGAGCAGAACCTTCTAATTCCGCATTAAGGGGGTCTCTTGCCCGATCAGTTTTTATGAGGATTTTAAGCATTGAGTATCCTATAAGAAGTAGGAAAATGAGCTGATTCCCCAGCAGGGAAGAGGAGAATCAGAGCCTTCTACAAGTAATGACACTGCAGATTTGGGAATGTCTCTAGTTTTAGCACTGCTATATAGACTTCTCTATGGGACTTGCATGGTTTTGTGTATAAGAGTATCCATTTAGAAAATCATTTAATCTCCTTTAAAAAAAGAAATATCAATGATTTTTATTTTTACAATTTGCTTTCAGAAAGAAGGAGGAAGAGAAAAAGAGAGAAGTCTTGAATAATCCAGTGAAAATGAAGAAAATCAAAGAATTGGTAAGTATTGCATAAGAGCCCCAAAACTAGAATTCCCAATTAATCAGCAAACATTTATTAACAGCCTACTATGTGCCAGTCATTGTGCAAGGCTCTAGGGATACAAATACATAAATGCAATAATCTCTACTGGATAGTAGCTTATGTCCTAATGGGAGGGGCAGGGATATAACAAGGACATATATAAGTATAGACAGAATAAATATAAAGAGAATGCCAATAAATACAAAGTGGTTAAGTACTAAGTAGTTTGGGGGGCAGCTAGGAAGTGCAGTAGATAGAGCACTAGCCCTGGAGCCAGGAGGACCAGAGTTCAAATCTGAGCCTCAGACACTTACTACCTATGTGACCCTGAGCAAGTCACTTAACCCCAGTTGCCTTTGAAAAAAAAAATACAAGGTAGTTTGGAGGGTTAGAAATAACAGGAAAGGAGGAGATGGTACTTGAGCTTCATCTTGAAGAAAGAAAAAGGGGTCCCCTGAGACTGAGGTGAGGAGAGAATGCATTCTGGGTGTAGAGATGGGAGATATGGAGTGTCATGTGAGGAACAATGACAACACCAGTTTGGCAGGGTCACAGGGTATTTCATAAAAGAATATATCCTGTTCTTACTCTGTCAGAAGTGAGATTTATGATTTAGATCTGGAAGAGACCTCAGAGGCCTCCTAGTCCAATGTCCTTAAATTTTTCTGTGCTACAGAGATATATAACTTTCAGTGACTATATTTTTAACTAGATAACTTTTGTTTCACCAAAGCGTACAAATCCCAACAAAGGCACAACCAACCCATGAGACACTGTCTTCGATATGGTTAAGCAAAACCTCATGCATGACATGTACTGATACTGTGTGCAGCCTTTTATTTTAGCTGTTTGCTATTTGTTAAAGGGAAGCAGGGTATATGCTTTGACTTTAATAAGTTCATTGTATTTTATTAGATTTTTTTTCTGTGTGCATTTTTAGTGAAGCATAATTCTTTTATCTACGTTTTGCTTTGGGGTGAAAAAGGCATTGTGTGGCATAATTTCCTTGGTAAAAGAGGGAGCCTGAATTTTACTGTGTTTAACAACTGATCAGGCTTTTTTTCCAGCAGCAGTTCAAAGCCTGTTGCTGAAATTTTTTGACAGAATTCTCAACCTTCACCCACTTCAGCCTAGCTTCGGGTAGAATCAGACACAACTGGGAAGTTGGAAGGCATTGTTGTGGCTAATCTGACTTGCCCCTGAAGGAATCCCTGCTATCCCATACCTGACCAATAGTTCTCCTTCTCTTCTACTGGAAGGCCTCCATGGGGGGTGGGAATATTGCCACCTCTTAGATTGCCTGTTCCACTGCTGGGCTGTTCTCAGTAGTATGGAGTTTTTCCTGACATCCAGCCTAAATGGCTACTTCCACCCATTGTTCCTTGTCCTGCCCTCGGGACCAACCAAATGGAATAAGTCAGTTCCCTCCTGTATGTGACAGCCTTTATTTCTTGTAGGTAGGCCCATCTTAATGTAACCCAAGAATGAATCGCCTTTTTTGGCTGCCCCATTACAGTATTGACTCATATTGAACCTGCAGTCCATATTGAACCTTCCCCTCCCCGCCCCCCCCCCCTTTTTCAAAACAACAGTATCTGTCTGTGTCTTCCTCATGTTATGTTTTTGTTTCTTTGTAGGCAATTGCAGTTAAGTGACTTTCCCACAGTTCACACATCTAATAAATGTTTGAGGCTGGATTTGAACTTATGTCCTCCCAATTCCAGGGCTGGTTCTCTATCCACAGCACCCCTTAGCTGCCCCATTTCTTCATCTTACAAAATGGAGGTGGCTACTATTGACTTAAAGAGAAAAATGCACTTGTAAAAAGCACTTTATAAAATGTGACCTATTCCACTCATTGTGGTGTGGGGGCACACTAAAAGCTACAGTAATGGAATGCGTACAGCCTCCAGCAGACCTTAGTAGATTGGAAAGCCTTTGAGGATGAACTTTAAGACTTTTTTTTTCTGAGCTTCAGTTTAGTTGAGTTTCATCACCAGGTTGGCCACAAAATCATGTATTTTTTTTGCCGTAGTATCATTCAGAGAGTAATTGGTCATTTGCTATCTTCTTTGCTGGTGAGAACACACTGTTGAATAGTAATAATAACTCCTTAATGGAGGTAGCATGTTCTTGGCTTAAAATGGAAACTCCTAGAAGGCACAGAACTTTGATACTGTTCTATACCGCTGGCAACTACAAAGCCCTGCACTTAGTGGCTTGGAAGCTTCTTGAGGGCAAGAACATCTTTTATACATCTATCTTAAGAGCCTAGTAGGTGCCAGGCACATGATAGGTGCTTTATAAGTGTTGTATTTGTTATGTTGAATGTTTGGTGCCAGTTCCTCTAGAGGGCAGATTTCCTGAGCTTGGCAGCTACTGGTAAAAGATTCCATGGGAGGGCATCAGGAAGAAAAGCTAGAGTGAAATCAACAGTGTGCTTTGTGAACTTTTTAGTTGCAGATGAGTCTGGAAAAGAAGGAAAAGAAAAAGAAGAAGGAAAAGAAAAAAAAGCATAAAAAACACAAGCATCGCAGCTCCAGCAGTGACCGTTCTGCCAGTGAGGAAGAGCGTGGCTATAGAAGGTGCATAGAGGAGGCGTTTGGTGCCTCTATTAGCTCATGTGTTGCTGGGTGGCATCCTGGGCCTATTCTTAGTGATCTTTTATTAGAAAAGACATCTCGTTGTCTGACTCAGGATCTTTTGGCTTCTGATTCTTACAGTGCAGAAATTGGTTTGTCAGGTTTTTGTTTTTTTTAAACAGGCTAATCCATACATTTTGAAAAATGTATTTTTATTCCAAACTTAGATACTAAATAGCATGGACATTTGCATATATAGTATAGAAAAAGAGGATTGTACGTGAAATTGTACATATGCTCTTTTTCTTTTTAAGTATATGATAAAATCCACCTGTAGCTTTCAAAGCTGTTTTACCTATCTGACCTTATTTCTGTTTTTTCTCTCCATTTATCCACCCATTCTTGCCCACTCGGTCTCTCTCCCCCATGAGAATAGCAGCAGGCACCTCTGCCTCTGACTCACTGTCAGCCTCCAGAATAGCAGCGTAGGGTTGGGGGAAACAGTGCCAGTGGGGGCTGGGGCTGTCGAGCCAGGCCCACGATTTTTCACAGGAAAAACAAGATTGTACTGATGCATCTTCCCAGCCAAGAAAACCCAAATAGGGAAACACACTCCCGAGTAATAACAGGGAGGTTGGAAGGCCATGGAGGGGGCAGGAAGTATGTTTGAGCACATGAGATTAAACTGCTTTCTGTACCTCCTCCCTCACACAGTTGTTTGTATCCTTTTTTTTGCCTTTAAATTTCTTCTTAGGTCTCAAAAGAAGACGGCAAGTCCTCCTCCTGTTTTGCCCAAAATTCCAGGTTATGGCTTACAGGTAGGTTACCTGGGCTCCTCCCATAGTGGTGCCAGCATGTTGTTTTTTGTTCAAGTGACAATGAGCATTTTTTATCATCTGATAGTTATAAAAATAATAAGATGCCTAAGTGTTCAGGGCTAGTACCCCTGAGGAGCAACTGTATCTTCCTCCATCTTGGCAGATACAACAGCTCTGAATTACAAGCTAAATTGTCAAGATTGTGATTTGTGCTTCCTCATTTCTCCTTCCCCTCTGTAGCCCTTGTGCTAGACCTGGGATAGGAGAGAGTTGAGAAGGGAAATAGTTAGGTTGGGTAGATAAGGTTTGGGGGTTGCTTTTTAAGGTAATGTTCCTGTATTTGCATGGCTATTCCTGCCTTGAAAATAGTTCTGTAAAAATAAGATGACATGCTCTTGATATCTCCCTGATAGTCATTCTTTCCTTGGTATCTCTGGACTTTCTTTTAAAACACTGGTGTCCGAATAGCTCTTCTGCTTTATCTTCTTTATAGATCAAGGACATTGACCATGATCAAAGACTACAGGGACCTCTGACACCTGGAGCTGGGGGAGCACATAAGGTCAAGAATCATTCTAGGTCACGGAGTGCATCCCGTTCACCCCCAAAACGCACCAGCAAGAAGGGCACATGGGATGCTAACCTGAGGGACAGAAGGTCACGGTCCCCTAAACACAGCAGACAGTGAGTGTGCCAGTGAAGGGGAAATGACTGTAGGGAGCGCACTTTTGATTTCTGTTAACAGTATCCATATGTCTTATTGTTTCCCCTGTACTTCAGTAGATGCTTGTCTCTTGGATACTGTTTTTGTTACATGTAGCTTTTCTTCTTGCTGTAAATATCAGAAGAAACACAAATTTATAGGTACATATTGTATTCCTATGTACTTTTAAGGCTGGCTTAAGTGCTATCTTTGTCATCTCCCATGTATTCCCTGTGACTTTCTCTTTAAGAGATTGTCCTTCCTTCTTCCTGTCTCTTCTCTCCCTGAGTGACCTCCCCCCCACAGGCTGTCTTACTGTTATGCATTATAGGTTTTCTCCCAAGGGTTTCAGAGACATGGAGTTAGGCTCCATTGCTGAAAAGACTCTTTCCTTGATTACAGGTACAATTCCAAAGTAAACAGGAAAGAAAGAGGCAGAACTAAGAGCCCTTCCCCCAAAAAGGAAGGGTATCAAAGGCGACATGCTCCAGGTTATACCAGGTAAGTTTGGTGCCTGCTTAGGGTAGCTTCAGTATCTTGAGGTGTGAGCCCAGAAATAGTATAGACCAAGCCAGAAAGATGCTAGCTATATAATAGGCTTTTCTCTTTACAAGTCATTTTATGGTTTTTTTTCTTTCTGTTCTCTTCAATAACTTATACCTCATAAAAATGTCCATGGCCAAAGTTTTTTGTCTTAGAAATTTTCTGCCTTGAAAATATTAGCCAAAAATCAATTAAAATGTGATACCAGAAAATTAGTCATAAAACAGATATCATTGCTTTGTAGAAGAGTATGGAAAACACTTGGTATGTTATCATGAGGTGGGATGACTGAGGATCTTGGTGGGTCCCTAGACCAGAAGAAAATGTCCCTACCCTTAAAAGGGGAAGTAGGGATTACAGGATGTAGCATAGAAACTTAAAGAAATCCAAGATAATTTGGGAAAGGAGGGAAAACTAATGATTAGAAGGATCAGGGAAGGCTTCCTGTAGGACATAGCACCTGGGTTGAGTCTTGAAGGAACCTAAGGAGTCTCGGAAGAAGTGCATTCTGGGTATGGGGAACAGCCTGTACAAAGCAGAGAAAGGAACTGAATTTTTATCCATGATCAACAGCAAGTAGGCAATTTTGGCTTAAGTCAGTTGATCAAACATTTATTAAGCTGCTCTTATGTACCAGGCACTTAGGTTACAAAGGAAAAAATTAAACAGTCCCTGCCTTCCATAAACTTGCATTCTTTTTTGTCATCTCCATTGTACATCAGTATATGCAAAAATCGATATGAGATAACTATTTTTGGGAGGGTGTGTGTATGTAATTGGAGGGTACATGTAATTGGAATACTAATAGAGTTCAGGTAAGGAAGACCTCATGTAAGGAGTGGTGTTTTACCTGAGTGTTCAAAGAAAGTACAACATAGGAATGGGGAAGAGTATCTACAAATGTATAAGGATGGGAAATGGCACATTTTTCTAGGAGATGTTTAATTTGGTTGAACCATAGAGTATGTGAAGGGGGATGATGTAGATAACACTAGAGAGGTAGCTTTGAGCCAGGTTGATCCTTTCAGTGCCAAACAGGAGTTTTAATTTGATACCGAAGGTAAAAGGACACCCTAGAAGTTTGAGCAGTGGAGTGGCTGGTCAGGCATATAGTTTAGGAACATCCCTTTGGCAGCTTTGTGAAAGATGAATTAGAGAGGCTGGAGGCAGGAGACCAATTGAGCTGTCTAGCCACGGGGTGGGGATGAGGACCCACACTTGGATGAGAGATACTATAGAGGCTTGACAGCTGAGTGTGATTGGAAGGCTGGTGGTCCACAGAACCAGAAAAGTTAGGAAGAATGGTGAGTTGAGAGAAAAGTAACAAGTACTATACTGAAAAAGTTGAGTTTGAGATGTTTGTGGAACATTCAGTTCAAGATATCCAGTAGATATTTGGTGATGCAGGATTGGAACTCAGGAGAGAAATTATGCCGGTGATATAGCTCTAAAAGTCATCTGCATAGCAATGATAATTGAACCCATGGGAGCTGATGAAGTCACTGTGTAAGAGAGTATAAAGAAGAGGGCCCAGTATATAACCTAGGGATAGACCTATATAGATAGTTGGGGGTTGAGGAGGGGGAGGGTATGGATGAAGAGCCATCAGAGGAAACTGAGGGGTAGACAGAAAGAAGAGGTAGGGGGATCATGAAAAAATAAGATCCAGTGTATCATCTAGGTCAGGGGTAGGGGATCTACAGCCTCAAGGCCACATGTGGCCTTCTAGGTCTTGGGGTGTGACCTTTTGACTGAGTCCAAGTTTTACAGAACAAATCCTTTTATTAAGGGGATTTGTTCTATAAAGTTTGGATTCATTCAAAGGGCTGCAGTTGAGGACCTCGAGAGCCACCTGTGGCCTTGAGACCACAGGTTCTTCACCCCTGATCTAGGTGGTCAGCAGGGTTACATGCTATAGAAAGGTCAAGAAATGATGTTGTGTAGACTGACAAGACTTGGTAAGTGACTGAATCTGGGAGATGTTGGAGAATGAAGAATCAAGGATGATTCAGAAGTATTGAACTTGAATGACTAGAAGAATGATGTATTCTCAGTAGAAAAAGGGAAGTTTGGAGGAGAGGTAGGTTTAGAGGGGAAAACATTTGGATTCATGCTTTCATAATATTGCCCCTTGGGTGTGCATCACTGTGGAGAGTTGGAAATATTCTTGGAAACCTACCTAAATGTAATTGGAGTTTACATCATTGCCCTTTGGGAAGCTTCAAGTGAAAGGCTCAGGAAGACTTGTCTGTTGGATTTCATTTAACTATTTTGTGGGATGTACATATAAAGATACTGCATTTATCTGGCATCATTAGATAATTAGGTGGACAGCTACAGTCTTTTCAACTAATGATTTTGTGAGTGCATTTTCCCCCTAGACAACTGAAGATTGGTTCAGTTCAAAACTTAAAATTTTACTGTAGCAGCCCTGGGTACTAGGTAGAACATAGGTAAAAGTGATTTGCCTAAGGTGCCACAGTAGCCTGAAACTAGAATTCAAGACCACTGATTCCAAGTCTAGTGTTCTTTCCACTCTCCAGTATAAACCCTTTCCTTGTAGAACTAGACTATTGAAACTTTGAACTTTATTAAACAGAGTTTGATCTCTTTGAAATGGATTTTCCTCTTTGCTTCCTGAGAATACTTGGAAAGAATAGTATGTGAATTGGAATGTAGAATGACAAGCCACAGTGGTTTCTAGTTTGGTCATAAGTAGGGTTTTGTCTCCAGATTCCCAGCCATTTCCAGACTTGCTTTATGGCTGAAAACCAGATCAGTTTTGAGATGTTCGTTCATTCAACAAATATTTGAGTGTTTAATATATACAAAACATCAAGCATTATGACTGTGAGTATGGGGCCTTCTTTTTTTCTTCTCATGCTCTTTATCCCTTAAATCATTCCTAAGACCTACTGATCATTGACTTTCCCTGAATGACTCTAAAAATAAGTAAGTCTTTCATTTGATTCAGGATGGTCAAGGGTACTATGCTTTCTAGGTCCTCATCATTGACTCTCTTAGATCAGGAAGTTTTTGTGAGGGAGAAGAAGGGAGTCTCAAGCAAGCTAAGTATGTGTTAATGACTAAGAGAACCTACTGCTCACACTGGCTTTCTCTTCCATATATGAGATTGTTCCCAGCTGGGAAAAGGTAGATCTGGCAGGGGTTTATGTTCACAGAAAGCTCTCAGCAGAGGAACTGGAGCGAAAACGGCAAGAAATGATGGAGAATGCTAAGTGGCGGGAGGAAGAGAGGCTGAACACCCTCAAGAGGCATGAAAAAGAAGATGAAAGAGAACGTAAATTGGAGAAGCTGGACTCTCGGGATGGGAAATTCATCCAGTGAGTAGATTTGTCCCCAGCCATCCCCTGTTCCTCCCCCCCCCCCCAAGACTGTTTGAATATTTCTTGTAACGGGGGGTGGGGGGCAGTGGGGATGAGAGGGTACCTCTGTGTCATTGCTCTGAAAGAAAGCCTCAGCTCTTGGCACTCAGCTTCCAAACTACTCTTGGTAGGGGTCCAGGCCTCTGGTCAGACAGTGGGATGTTTTTGATTTGGTTGTGGGCAGAAGAAGATAGATTTCTAAATCATTGACACTCTCTGGCCCTGCTTTAAAATTTGGGATTTCATGTTTAAGAATCTTTTTCTAGTGGGCCTTTGCCTCAACTTTCTACAGCAGATAAATTTTCTCTTATGTGTACTTACGGGGAAAAAGAAATCTGCTGCTTCCCCCATTTGTATGTAGTTCCAGATGGCATGCTGAAAGTTATGTGTGGGCTTTTAAAAGTCTATTTAATTTATAGTAGCCAGAGTCTTGCTTCTTCTTATCATGACCCAGCCAATGAGTTGGTCAATTAGAAAGAATGTGTTTGATTTTGCCTCTCTGAACTCCTTTACAGCCAATTGAAGTTAGAAAGTACATCTACCTCCTCCTTAGAGGATAGGGTCAAGCGCAACATCTATTCCCTGCAAAGAACTTCAGCTGCTTTGGAAAAGAACTTCATGAAGAGATGAAGCTTGTTCACAAAGGCTCTTATGCTGATTATCCGGGAGTTTTTCTAGGGAAGCTGCTGGCTCCTTAAAGAATCCTCTTTATCAGAGTTGAGATGACTTTCAAGGATGTCAGATGGCCACTTCGAGAAGTGATTCTACTCCAGTCATTCCTGAGAACAGCTAATACCCCTCACAAAACAGGGAGGAGGCCCTGTTGTTGTGTACAGTATCATTCAGTTCCTTCGTTGCCTCCTCTGGTGTATATTGCAGAGTTGGAGTTTTGCCGTTTTCTTAAGAGGTGCCTATCTTTATTTCAGTGTTTCTAGAGATTCCTACCACTTTGTATAGCTATTCATGGTCCTGACAGTGGTCCTGTAATTTACCCTGAGTCTGCCTTTTCCATCAGATCCATTCCCTTTCAATACAGACTGAACTAAAAAAAAATCAATTTCCCTTTAAAAATCACTCATGGACCTCTTCAGCTGAATAGCAAATCAAAGGATAGAATCAATGTTCTTGGCTTCTGTTACAAGATGTCTTGAAAGTTAATTTGAGACAGATCAGTGGCAGCTTGGGAAGAGCCAGGGAAAGAAAAAAGGAATTCATGGAGGAAATCCAGAGAGGTGAAGAAACAATATTAAAAAGAACCAAATGAACCGTTAACTATTTGGTCTTTAAAAATTTACAGGGGTATAGTGTATTTATGTACAAATGTATAATTTTTGATAGTTCTTTTAAAAGTTATTTTTGTCTAAATATCCCATTTGAGAAGTGATTTTTGATATATTATTACCATATCAAACTGTGGATACCAAATAATCCTGTCACACAGGGCAGCTTTCTCTTCTGTGTAGCTGGGATGGTTTTAACCACATCCCACAGCGCCTTAACCCATTTACAGATGGATCACTTTGTGTCTCTGGATGTGAAGTTTATGGTTCCAGAGGCACAATCAAACTGCCAACAGGCCTCCTGGCTTTTAAAAGAAAATAAAATAGAAATCCTGTTTATTTTCTTGTGTTCCTTTTATGGTGGTGTTGGTACATTGTTGATGTTTAAAAGTTGCTGTCAGCTAAAAGAAAATACAGTCCCCCACCTCCTTTTCCTTTCATTTTTTGAAGACTGTATTTCAAATGTCAGTAAAGGATCATAGAGTTAGATCTGGAAATGGACCTTTAAATGTCATCTGGTCTGACCTCCCCCCACATTGTACAAATAAGGTCCATAAGTGTTGGAAAGTGGCTGGAGTGGACACTCAAGCCTTGACTCTCAGACTCCACATCTAGCATTATGTCAGGGTCTCTAGTTTTTCCAAGGCATTTTTCATCTAAAGCAGGAATATTCCCTCATTTTTATCCTGATGCTGAATTAATAAGTTCAGCTTATTTATACATTAGCTATAATAATCATCTAATGGAGAATATAGACTTGGATGTGTTTTTCGTTTGTATTTTGACTACAGCCAAGGAATTTTTATTTCATCTGTCTTGGTGCCCTAGGTTTAGGAATAGAATTTCACACTGTCCTCTCATGCTGGGAACCTTGCTGGTCTTTATTGTATATTTACACACAAAGTCTCAACTAAAAGCTCTTAGTGCAGCTTCTGTAACTTGAAAAACTGCAAAAAGACACTTGACACGCCAAATTTTAACCTGTAGAGTTTAAGGGTATGTGGGGCTCAGTTCTCAGCAGCCTAAACACCTTGGTTTTGAAATACGAAGCAACACTTCTGAACTAGCTGATTTATCAGTTATGTAGGTTCAGTAAGGAGATTTCTTCCCTTGGGATGAATACGTCACAACCCGTGTGCAGTTCAGGTAAGGGCTTAATGTAGCCAACCTGAAAATGGGATGATAATTCATTCGGGTGAAGGTCTCTCAACTCACCGCTTTAGCGGGAGATGAAAGGAGGCCGGGTGGGTGGATGCTGGACCCATTCATAAAACCTAGAGTTCCCGGTCTTCTTTTCTCATTGGCCCTGGGGGAAAGGGGCGTGTCCCGCGGGTGAAGCACGCCCTACGTCCAGGGGAGTGGGACAATCCATGCTTGGAGAGAGCAGGGGGAGATTTCCCTCAGTTTTCCAATTTCCCTCTCCTCTCTACGGCCTTCCTCCCTCGGGGCGGGGATGGTACGTCCCACCTTCCTCGAATTTCATCCCCCGCCTCTCCTCCCGGAGCCACGGCAATTGCCGCCATCTTGGCGCGTCAAACTGAGGGAAGGAGCCAAAGCGGGGCTTCGGGGGGCTGGGGCGGGGGAGCCCCCCTGGCGGCGGTTAGCTTCACTGACCCACTCCGCCTCCCCTCCCCGCTTGGGCGCGGGTCTTTTGGGCCCCCGGAGGCCCCGCCGGCTCGGGCCGGGTGCTGTCAAGCAGTAGCGGGGAGGAGCCGCCGGAGCGGCCGCCGCCTCCCTAGGACGGGCGGTACCACTGGGGCGGGGGCGGGCGGCTCCCTCACCTGGGGGCGGGGTAGGTAGCGGGACGTCCCGGCGCCTGGGGCGGGAGGGAGGGAGGAGCGTGGGGCGGACGGTACCACGGGGGCGGGGGCGGGGGGGAGGTAACGGGCCGGGCGGTACCATGCGGCGGTGAGGGCGCCGCCGCCAGGGCTGGGGATCGGGCCGGGGAAAGAAGCGTCGGGCCGCGGGCTCGGGAGCCGTCTCCGCCGCCGCCGCCGCCGCCGCCGCCGCCGCCGTCGTCCGGGCATGTCGTCCAACTGCACCAGCACCACGGCGGTGGCGGTGGCGCCGCTCAGCGCCAGCAAGACCAAGACCAAGAAGAAGCATTTCGTGTGCCAGAAAGTGAAGCTGTTTCGGGCGAGCGAGCCGATCCTGAGCGTCCTGATGTGGGGGGCCAACCACACGGTAACCACCCTCCCGCGGGCCCCTTGCACCCCCACGCGCCGCCGCCGTCCGCGTGTGTCACCCTGCGTGCCCCGGTGCCCCACGCCCCTTGCATGCCTGCTGCGGTCCCCACTGCCTGCAGGCTGCGCCCACCCTCCCCGGGGTTCATGCACCAGCCCCCGCGGCCCGGCCCCTCCATCGATGCCATGCACCCCACCCTTCACATGATGCCTCCGTCGTGTGTGCCTGCCGGCCCCTCTGGATGCTGCTCCCCCAGGCCTGGTGTCTCCCGGGTAATTCCTTCCCGGTCCCGCTTTCCCCCTGCTTCCTGCATCTTAGAACCCCCCCTCCCCCCTCCACACAGACACAATGACTGACATGTTGTTCTGGCCCTAACAGGACCCCCACCCCCACCCCCCTAGACTAGAGCTCTCTTGGAAGGCCAGGGTGAAGATGTAGCTCTCGCTCTCTCTGCCTTTCTCTTTGCTCTATCTCTGCTGCTTGTGTTCTTTTCTCCCTTCGCTGCTTGTGTTCTTTTCTCCCTTCTCAGCTTGTTGGTCAATCTGGACAGGATTTGAAAGGTGGGAAATGGAGGGCTGGGAACGAAGAGTGGGGAGTGGGGTTGATCTGAGTCGTCTTCTGCTCTGATGCTATGACTTCACAAAGTTTCCCATCACCCTTGGCCTTCTTAACCACTTCTGCAGATATTCTGATTTTTCTCTTGTCTTTTTCCTTCAGGCAGGATGGTTGTTATGTTGGGTAAAGAAGCATATATATATATATCTATATAGATATCTATATCTATATAGATATAGATATATATATGTACTATTAGATAATCTTTATTCTCTCCTTCCTTGTCAGTGGTTCTATAGGGAAAAGTCGTAGAGAGAGAGAAGGAATGTAACTGTTTTTAGGGTAGCTAAGTCCTGATTATGATGAGGATAAGAAGGAATGTGTCTTTTTTGTGCCTTTTTACCAGGTGTCATGTCAAAGAGTTGTATATTTTAAAAATTACCTACACCATAATCCAGGATCCCAACCTCAGGTGGGAGGGGATATGGTCAATGAAAGTAAGGGCTTTGTGGAAAAACACCAATGCAAAATATCATCCCATTTCTGGGTTTCTTTGTCCATCACTTTCCTTACTAGGACTTACTTGTCCAGCAGTACTTGCCTAAGGAATGGGATGGCAACAGGGTGCTGAAACCAGCTAAGCTAGTGATCTGTGGGACCCTTCAGTTTGAGAACTGAAGTCCCTTCCTTTCCCCTCTTGCTTCCATTTAATTTAAATACCCATTAGTCTATCTTTGTTGTCAGATGATAGAACTGGGGGATTAAAGGAGCCAACCCTTCTCTTCACTACCTTTTGGCCTCTATGAATTTCAGTTTTCCACCTCTGCCTCATTGCCATTGGAAACCACCAAGATCAGGTATCCAGATGTTAATGGAGAAGTGCAAAAGTGAGTATAGGACCCAGCAGGATTTTTTCACCTTTCTCTGCAGGAAAAGACTGATTAGTTGATTGATAGACTCCAGTTTGATCCAGGTTCTTTGATCTTATTGAGGATGAAAAAAAAGTATGCAGTGAAAAAGTGTGCATGGTTTTAACACCGTGGTTTGAAAAGTTATTGTTTCACAGTGATTGTCTAGATAGGTTTGGGGAGTTACAGGCTCACAACTGCCAGACCTTTAGGAACTCCTTTGGGCCAAATATCCTATTTACTTGTAATTCTGAACTTAGAGTGTTTATGAAATTTTGATCACCCTGCTTTTTCAGGGGTCAACCAAGGATAGTGCTAGGATCAGGTCTTGAAGTAGAGATCTCCATTGGAACACCTAGTTTGTCTTCCTTCCATAATATTCTTAGATTACCCTTCCCGTAGTAAGCAGCAGTGTCTTTGTGTATAAAATTGGAAGATGTTAGAAATATAGAAAGCCAAAGAGCACATAATCTGCTCCCTCATTTTATGGAGAAGAAAACTAAGTCTCAGGTGAAGTGACTTTTCCAGGGTCACAAAAAAAGAGTAAGGTGGTCCCAGTGCAGCCAGAACCAGTATGTCTAGTGGATATGCTTATTTTGGCATATTTCATTGTCTTACGTCAGGGAATTGGAATACACTCATTTGGTCAAGGGCAAATAAATTGTCTTGATGTTGCTGAAGAAGCTTGGTAAGTTATTTTTACTTATTGGCAGGAAGTTTTACAAGTTGTGCTTGTAAATACACACACAGGATCTGAGGAAGCTTCAGAATGACAGACAAGTGGGTTCTAGTAATACCTATTAAACTTGTCATTAGGAAAGGGTTACTGGTATCCATCTCCTTTGTTATTTCTATAGATTCCTGTCTTCTGACCCTTGGGAGTTTGAGTGAAGTCCCATGTTTTTAGGTATAATTTAGATCTCTGGGGAGCCTCACTTGGCTCCATGCCCCAGGAGGGTTGAATCTCCCCATGTTGAGTAATTGCATTTCAGATTGTATGGAGACTCAGGATTTCTGTATTCATAACCATGAAATGAGGAGAATGCTTCTCCCCAGATGATTTTGGCAGAGTACTGTAGAATCTCAAGGAGACAGGCATTGAGTTTTACTTGGTGGATAGGTGTCCTTCCTTAGAAGACAATTTTTTTCTTTTTTTTTTTTTTTAACAATTTTCTTTAAAAAGAAAAGAATGGCTCCTTCCTGAATAAGAACTTTTTAGCTTCCTAAATGACAAAGCTTTAAGCAAAGCATTTGACAGAGTGTCTTTTGTAATTGTTGTCTACAAGATGGAGCGCGATGAGATAGAAACTAGTACATTTAGGTGAATTCTGAGCTAGATGAATGGTTGGGCCCAAAGGAGAGTCATTAGGAAGGAAGTCTCTGGTAGAAATCCCCAAGGAGTTTTCTTTTTTGTGGCCCTCTGAGGTTAGTATGCCATCTCTACCTTTATCAGTCATTAATAAAAATGTTAATGAAATTTGCAAATGCCACAAAGGTAGGAGGAAAATCGAATGCTGAGGACAGAGTTAAAATTCAGAAAGGTTTAGAATATCAGACCACATGTAATAAGATGACATATAGTAGGGGGTAAGTAGAAAGTCAGACACTTGGGTTCAGAAGATCAGTTTAATAAACATAAGATGGAGGCCTACCTAGCTAGCAGGTCATACATACAAAAACTTCTTGCACATTTTAGTTAGCATTCAAAGTGCGATATGCATCCCCCGTGGGGTAAGGCAGCCAAGAAAGAGAATGTGGTCTTCAGTGCATTTTTAAAAGCATAATGTTCAGGACTAAGGGCGGTGACAGTCTTCCTACTGTCTTCTTGGACAGACTACAGCTGCGTTACGATGTTCAGTTCTGGGAGCCATGTATTAGATAAAATGGAAAGCATCCAAGAGAAGGAAGTGAGCAGGAGGATCCCCTGAAGGAACTGGGGGTCTCTTCCTTGAAGAAGAGGAGATGTGGAAAGGTTTGCTAGCTGTCCTCAAGTGTTTGAAAGGCTGTGATGTGGAAGAAACATTAGACTTGGTTTGCTTTAGCCCCAGAGGGCTGAACTAGGAACAGTGGGGTAGAAGGTGCAACAAGGCAGATGAGGCTTATTGAAAGGAAAAAAAATTCCCAACAACTAGAACTACCTCAAAGTGGAATGGGTTGCCTTAGAAGACAGTTCCCCCTATCTAGAAGTTCTTCATCAAAGCTGGGGGATCACTTATTAGCTGTGTTATGAAGGGAAGAGGAACTTTCTGATTTGGATGTGGCTTCTCAGGTCCCTTAATGGCTTCACAGGTCCCTTCCAATCTCAATTGCCTAATCTGTAAAATGAAGTAGTTGAATTAAAGAAACTTTAATAGTCCATTCTAACTCTTGAGATTCTGGGATCTCTTTGATTATTAAATCTCTCATTAATTTTATATTTACGATGTCTTTCTAGAAAAAGGTGGCCCCAGGGCTGTGATTGTGTCTGGAACGGTGTAGTAGGTATTAAGGATGGTTATGCCTTGGGTCATATTGCCTTATAATTTCATGGCTTATAAAGTATCTGGTTATTTGTCCTTTAAATAGAGATAGAAAGGAAGAGTTGAAGACTTTGAGATAAATGGGCCCAATATTGTGCCTGGTGAGGAGGTGGTGAGCTTATCATGGACGGTACCGGAGAAGACCAATTGACTTTTCAGGGGAAAAATGTGAAATGTATTGTTTGCTGGATTCTATAGCAGCCAGAGGGTGGGAGTAAGTTGAACAAAGCAGTGCTGAGCACACTGTG
Source organism: Pseudochirops corinnae (assembly GCA_028646515.1). Taxonomy (NCBI): domain Eukaryota; kingdom Metazoa; phylum Chordata; class Mammalia; order Diprotodontia; family Pseudocheiridae; genus Pseudochirops; species Pseudochirops corinnae. The sequence continues at coordinate 221,185,239 of CM053586.1, read as the reverse complement.
GAAACATACAGGTAAAGGAACATGGGTAAGGTAGATAGGACAACCCCTGAGAAGGTAGATTTGGGGTAAGGAAACTTGTGACCTGGTCAGCTTCTAAAGGGCCTTTGACTTTTAGGAATCTTTTAAATCTTTGGGAGAATTAAAGGATCTCAAATCTTTCAAGTCCTACTCATATGACCTAAGGGTTCAGATCTCTGCCTGATGGTGACCATCTTCATGGCCTTTGTGCATTTTGTTTTTGATTAATTCCTTCCCAGAGTTAAGAGTTAAACTTCTCTTCTTCCTAGTTACTGGCTCTCTGAAGCATGATGTTGCTGCTTTGTTATCTCCATTCTGCCATTTCCAGACCCCATCTCAGGCTGCTCTTTATTCCTTTTCTCACTTTCCTGTCCGTCTACCTTCTTTTTGATTAGTCTTAGTCCAGAACCGCCTCATTTGTCTTTTTCAACTTTTCTGCCTTTTAAAAATAATCTTATTCATTTGTGTTCTTTTGTGGGCCTTCCTATGACTGACATCTCCCAGTAAAGGGCAGAAATCAGGGAACAGAAAGTCGAGGTAGGAGAGAAATAAGCATAGATGTCACCTGACTAGCACTTGGACCTCAAAAGTCCCTCTTTGGTTTTCATGTTTCAGGTCTGGATCTCCAAATATTTGTATTATCTCGGTCTCCAAGCTCTCTTTTCTTGCATTCTCTCATCCACAGTAAAGTCTAATGTTTTGCACATCAAAAATAGTGATCTTTTTGGAGAGTCAGCATTAGAACTCGTTCCCCTGGATCTACCATGCAGCTGTTTGAAGGACAACTAAGGTGATGTTCTGAGGCAGAGGAGAGGTGTTTGGAAGGTTGCCTCTTTGGGCAAAATAACTCAGTTATTTCATGATTTATCCATGTTGATTTAGATGAAAGTGGTATTGCAGATAGACCAAAAGAGTATTCCAAGGGATCCTCAGTTTCACTAGCATAAATATTCCTTCCATTGGCACAGATTATAATCCATCCATGCCTTTATATGTGGTGGTTAGGAGGTGGCTGTGACTGAATAAAGCCTTGGAATATAATAGAATTTTTTTCCTTCCTACTTATGTTTTTATTGAATTTCAAAGTACTCATTACTAAAAAAGAGAAGAGTGGGCCCAGAAGTGTTTTGGTTAATAGGGAGAAGATTAAAATACTACCTTTAGCATATTCCTTCTTACAGTGGTACCCTACTGCCTATAGAATGAATGTTGGACAGAAGACATTGAACTTCCTTAAATACCTGTAACAAGTCTGTCCCCACACAGGAAGATAGAGTCATGTAGAATCATTGATTTAGAGGTAGAGGGAACACCAGTAACCATCTAGTTCTAGTCCAGCCTTCTCATTTGACAGATAAGGAAAATGAGGTTCATGGAATTGAAGGCCCAAGGTCACATAGGTAATAAGCATCAAGGGTCAGATTTGAGCCCATGTCTTCTGACTCCAGTGCCCTTTCATTGTACAGAATTATGGTATGCTTGGATGAGTTCAGAAGCTTGGTTTGTTTCTGGCTCTGCCCTGAAATTTTGGGGCCATGGTAGATCACTTTACCCTTCTGAGTCTCAGATATCTGTCTTATTGATAAAACGTTACTGTTGGACTAAAGAACTTTTTATGGTCCCTCTAGGTTTAATATCCTGTTTGTCTAACCTTATCCCAATTTACTTTTTGGTAGGAAACCTTTACTGCATCCAGGTCAGTCTACTTACTGTTCATTCAGCTCTATGTGCTCCTTTCCACCCTTCCCTCATTCATCATTCCTTGTTTTTCCCCAGTGTCCTTTCCCAGATTCAGGGCTTATTCATTCCAACTCATCCCTTAGGATCTTGCTCATGTCTTATTTCTTCCATGGATTCTTCCCTGGCTACTCCAACCCACACTGTTCTTCCCTTCCTGAAAACTACTTAGTATTTGGGTGTTTGTTTTTATATTTAATCACATGCAAGTATATCATATTTAATGTTGTTAATTGGTTCTGTGAAAATATTACTATGAGAAATAAAGTTATAGGGCCCAGTTGGTTCCCTAATTAGATCATTTGATTTCCATTTCAGATGGTCAGGCAGCCATTTGTAAAACAGGGTCTCATAATGTTCCAGTGGGGTTTGTTTTATAATGTACTGATTTCATTAATTGAGAAATGGCATTGATCGAGGCTGACTTCTGAGGGGTCTTCCTATACAGTTTTATAATGCATAATCACAGAATATGGAAGCTAGAAGGGACCTCAGAGGTCATTTAGCCCATACTTGAATAAAAACAATCACTGAAACATCCCATTGTTGGTTGTCCATCCTTTTTTTGAAGACCACTAAGTAAAGGGAAAGAGTTGAGAGATATGAGAGGCGTATTGAAGGTAGAAATGACAAGGTTTGGCAACTAATTTGGCATACAAATGAGGTAGAGTGAGGAATCTAGCAAATCTTGTGCCTAGAAGGATGGTGGTGTCTTCAACAAAAATAGTGGTGAGTTTGAAGGAAAAAATAATTTGTTCTCTTTTGGACCTGTTGAATTTGAGGTGCCTGTGGGGCATCTAGTTTGAAAATTCCAGCAGGCAAACTGGCAGTGCAGGACTGGAATTAGGAGAAAGACTGACTAACAATCTAAAGCTAAGAGGCATCTGCATTGAGTTGATAATTGCACCCATGGGAGCTGATGAAGTCACCAAATGAGAAGAAAGTATAAAGAAAGGAGGCCCAGGATAGAGCCTTGGGGTGTATGTGGTGGGAAGATGGATGGATGGATGGATGGATGGATGGATGGATGGATGGATGGATGTCTGTAAAGGGAAACTGAGTAGTAGTTAGATAGAGGAACCAAGATAACAATGTCAGGAAAACCCGGAGATGTGAGAGTGTCTAGGAAGAGAGAGAGTGGTCAACAGTATCAGTTGTTGCAGAGAAGGAAAGAAAGATGTGGACTCAGAAAAGGCTATTGGATCACTGGTAACTTTGGAGGAATCAGTGGGAGGCAGCATGCATAGTAGAAAAAGTACTGGCTGTGGAGTATCCGAGTTTAAATACTGCCTTTGACTCTTACTGGGCAAGGCAGTTAATCAGCCTCAGTTTCCTCATCTGTAAAATAACAAACTCATACTAGAGCATCTCTGAAGTCTCTTCCAGTTTCTATGACCTATATGATGCAGTAAACAAAATTTCGGGTGAATGATGAAATTTGAAGTCAGACTAGGGATGGCAGAGAAAGAGAGTGAAAACTGAGTTGCAAGTGAAGGCAAGGAGTATAGACAGTTTTTTTTTTTCCCTAGGAAAAGGAGAGATAAAGGACAATAGCTTAAGGTGATGGTTGGGTCAAGTGAGGATTTTTAGGAATGGGGAAGACCTGTGTGTGTTTCTAGGCAGTAGGGAGCTAGTGAGAGAGAGCAAAAGATTTAGAAAGAGAGGGTAGATGATTGTCTGGACAGTTTTCCAAGGAGGAAATGAGGGAATGGGATCAAGGGTAAAAAATAGGTTTGGCTTTAGCAAGGAGAAAGGCCACCATTTCCTCCAAGATTAGAACAAAGGGGGAAAGAGAACAAGTGTAGAGATGGAGAGTAGTGGGGAAAGGGAGCTCAGAGAAAATAACCTCTTTTCTCAGGAAAGGTTTCTCAGGAAAGGGTGGGGTTGGGGTTAGTGTCTCTTATGATAGAGACAGTTGCCTTTTATGACCTGAGCCCAGATATATGAATTATCTGCTGGTTTCAGTTGTCCATGCCAAAACACCATTTGATGGTGTAAATAATCAAGAGGGAAATGAACCCTTTTTCTACCTGATCAGCCTGCACATAGATGCTTTCACCTTGGCCCCCACCCCCTTAATTCTCAGGAAGGATGCAGTTAGATGGATAAAATTGGTATTCCTGAACATGGTTTTGCAAAGTTATTTTCCCTTTCCCCGGCAGCTGAGAAAGTGATCTCACATTGGTCGTATAATAAAATCTAAATTCTGGACTTTGCTGCAGCAGCTTGCTACAAACCTTTACTCTTCAGGTATTTATATAGTCTCTCCAAAACTGGGGGGACCGCTGGAAAAGAGACAAATTGTATAAGAATCTAGGACCTCTTTAGATGTACTTCTTGCTTCCCTTAGCATATCTTAAGAGTGAGGCTTTATGGGAGAAACAGAAAAAGAAATAGAATTGCTTTTATGCTATTTACTTTGGTGTAGAATTAAGGAAAATTGGAATGGTTTTAGCCAAAACTCAGGCTTTAGCAAGAAAGTTGACCAAAAGGTGGCAGAAAAGAGGGCTTCCAAGGCCTCTGAAGGGTAAGATATCTTCTCTCCTCATCTCTTACTGGTGCAAACACTAAGGTTGTAGCTGATGGTGTTGGTATGGAATACCTAGTGCTGGCCTCTGGGAGTTGATATGGCACATAGCTGATTGCCAGAAGCATGCTGAGTCTGTTGCCTCAGTTTCCACATTAATGAAATGAAGACTGGGCCTTTCTCATTTCTGAGAAGGCAGGATTCCCCCTGAGCTGAGTCATAGTACCTGAACTTCCTGGGACTTTTCCAAAGAAAAGGATTTGAAACATAGGGTAGTGAATTAAATGCCATTTCTAAGATTCCTAGAAGAATCTTAATGACTCTGGGTTGGATGTTTTGGGGTTTTTTTGCCTCCTGCAACAAACAGCCATGTTGATATAACAGGATGACTTGTATAGAAATCACCTGGCAGATATAATGCTTTGGCCCTGAATCTATTAGTCATGACTCAGGTCATAGTGGTAAATCCAGAATGCATTAGTGGCAATTGGGCTTATTATACTCAGGGGAAGTGAGGCAAGGGAACTTCCGATGGCTAATAAGACAGCTAGCTAATTTGCCTTACAGAGGGAAGAGGGTTCCTAGAGGTGAGATGGGTGCATTGACCCAGCCCTTTTCCCTCTTCACCAGTGGGAATCCCACCCCTGTTTAATATTCCACTCCACTGTATCCTGGCTCATTGCTGATGGTGGTGAGGGGAAGATGAAAGAAATGGGATCATCATTTCAGTCACTGCTTAGAGTTTGAGTAAGAATAGTTGAGTATGGAAAACTGCTAGAACTTTCTTATGGGGAGGTATCCCTCTATCTAGATTTTTGCTCTTTTCTTTAGCCTGACCTTATAATGGGTTGAATACAATACTTCCTTATTCAGCTTGTAGATGATCATGTCTATCTCCATATGCCTTTTGACTTTTCCCCACCTATTGCTGATTGTTTCCCCATTGATGAGCTGTTCAAATGTTTCAAATTTATAAAGAACAAACTTGGCCCCAAACAGGAGTTAAGAAGACATGTTTGTAGAGAGAGGTAGGGGTCCATCGGTTGGAACGTTGCATATGAGGTCAGTTTTTGATGTGTTAATTAGTTTTACTGAATTTTCTTTCTCTTTAAAAATAAAATTGTTTGTTGTGAGGGCTGGCTCTCAAGGAGTGAGAGGGATATAGAGAGAAATGTAGGTGATGTAAAAACAAAAGACATAAATAAAAATCTACTTAAAATTTTAAAAAATATTTATCCTGAGATTTATTACTATTGAGTCATAGGATTTTGAGCTAGAAAGGACCTCAGAGATTCAGTTTAGTCTAATGCCCCTCTTTTCATATGAGGAAAATGAGACCCAGAATGATGAAGTGATTTGGCCAGTGTGATACAGAATCTACCTAGGTCCCTTGACTCCAAATCCAGTCCAATCCAATCAATATTTTTTAAGTGCTTACTATGTGCCAGGCACTATGCTAAGTCCCAGGGATACAATTAATGAAAAAAAAACAAAACCCTTCAATGGGGCAATGCTGGCAGGTACGTAGTTCACATAGTATCTTCATTTTATAGCTGAAGGGTGAAATTATTTGCCCAGGGTCATATATCGAATAACTAAGAATCAAACTCAGGTCTTCTGACCTCAGTACAAATGCCTTTTCAGTTTTTAATGTTTTATTGGTGATCTTTTTTTTTCAGATATCACTGTCACTTCCCAACAGCCCTTGCCCTCAAGGAGCTTACACTCTAACGGAAGGGGATAGCACACAAAAGGAGGCAGGAAAGTGAGGGAGAGGGAAGCCAAGGGGTACCCAGAGGCAGTTGAAACCAGGCAGGGCAGCATTTGAGAAGTGGAATGAGCTGAATCCAGTTTCTGCACTCTATAAAGAAAGGTATTGGGAGGAATTATAAGCCCTTCAATCAGAGGGGAGAGGAGGCTGAGGAAGGTGTCAAGGCTTGAGTTAGCATCATGGTCATAAGATTAGAGGTGGTAAACTTAACCCCAGAGGGCTTTCTTGTTTTCTGGAGTTGAAACCACACCAAGCAACAGATGCCAGGTGAAGGGGAGGGGGGGGGTTCCTAACAATTTCAAGTCAATTACTTGAAATTTTACTAGATGAGTACAATTCAAATACACTCATAGTGCTTCCCCACCATTTTACAGATAAAGGAGCTGAATCCCAGATAGATGAAGTGACATACATACCCAAGTTGCCTAGGTAGATTGGGAATCTCAGCCAACAAATTGAGCCTTATTCTGCCCAAGGTTCTTACTGTTAGACACAGGAGGATGAGCAATGATTTAAGTCAGGCCTTCAAAGAATTTGCAATCTAGTAACAATAATGTTGCCTTGTTAAAGTACTTAATAGTTACAAAGAGGTTTTCATGGGTTATCTCATTTTGTCCTCTCTTCAACTCTGTCAGGTGTGTCCTGAAAATGGAATTAGCCTCATTTTATGCCTTGGGTGAAATTATTTGCCCAGGATCACACAGTGAATAACTAAGAATCAAACCTGGTGTTCTGACTTCTTACTAATGCCTTTTTATTTTTTGATGTTTTATTGGTGCTCTTTTTTTTTCTGGGATATCATCGTTTCTTCCTAATGACACTTCCCCAGTCTTTGTAACAAAGAGGTACAGTTAAACAAAACAAATCAGTCCACTAACCCTATCTGAGGATATGTGCCAGATTCTGTACCTGTAGTCTGACGAAGCACGTTTCACCGGCAGCCTTCTCAAGTCACAATTCAGAACCATTTTTGATGTTACATGCCACCTCTTTAGTAAGGGAGATAATGTGTACAAATTAATTATCTATAAGATTGAATGTTGTAAGTGCCATAAAGGAGATACTTTAGGAGCCTAGAGAGTAGAAAAATTGCTTTTTTTTTTTTTTTTTGGACAGCGCAGTCAAATACAGAAGGAATGGTGGTATTTGATCTCATCCTTAATGAATAAATCAGGTTGGAGAGAGAAGATGGGGAAGTGGGGTCACATTTGGCATTGAGCTCTGTTATCTAGGGTTGAGTCCTCTTAAATTCTTCTCTGATGGTAGGTCTCATCACAGTCATGAGCCTTGTTGTTTTCTCCTGCAGATCAATGAGCTCAGCAATGTTCCGGTCCCAGTCATGTTAATGCCAGATGACTTCAAAGCCTACAGCAAAATCAAGGTGGATAATCATCTCTTCAATAAGTAAGTTCCTGGGGTCAGGGCTTTTGTTGGGAGGACAGGCCTTCCCTTCAGGCGGAGAACTTTGGAAGTCAGATCTTGTGCCAGTGACAGAGCCAGCATCTGTTAGGGGTGGGAGATAACACAACAACGAATAACAAGCAACAGACTGGTAGCTGGCTCTCCACCCTCCCCCACTCCTCACTGTATCTTGATCTCCCCGACTTTGTCAGCAGTGCCCTGAGGCTCCCAGTGGGCTTTCGGCTGGGCACCAAGGACTCACTGGGGCCAACTTGGGTGGAAGTGAGCCACCTGATAGTTGAAGTATCTAGTGTAGGGCTGCCAAGCTATCTTGATCTTGGGAGGAGGCAGGAAGCTTCCTGGCATGTTTCTAGTCTGGAATGCAGTCAGACTCTCTGTAGATACAACCCTCCTCTCCCCTTTTGAGTAGTACAGGAACAGTAAGCCTAGTGAGGAGCCCAAGGGCTCTGTCTGGAGCTACTTTTCCCATTTTTGGCCTTCATGGCATCTTGGGTAGGAAGCTAAAGCATCTGGGCTTTTTCTCTGGTGGTGGAATGTAGGACTCCACAAGCCATCTAATCCTGCTGGGTTCGGAGGACTCCGCTGTGCTCTTTGGAGATGTCTGCCCTTTGCTCCTGCCATGGAGCATCAGCCTGTTGTCCATCCCCCTTCTTTGGTGCTTTTGAATTATAATTCAGTTTTCTTCTCGAATCCCACAGCCCTCCCTTGCTTCAGCAGCCTTACTGTCTTAACCCCACTATTCACAGAGACTTGAGTTTGGTTTGTGAACCTCCCTTGATGTCTCTCTGCCACAAGGAGTAATAAGAACACTTTGTTCTAGAAGCCATCTCCACATCACAGCTGCCACCAACTAAATTGCCACTTCGCTAAGGAGAGGCAGCAAAATCTGAGCAATTGTGTTATTGTCAGCCTCTGGTTGGGAGTAGGAAAGGAGACTTTGGTATTCCTGGGGTTTGGGTGGGATCCAAAAGGATCCAAGGACTTTGGGTCCATCACAGTTTCAGCATTTATTGACTCTGAAAAATATTCCCATTGTTCTTGGACAAAAGCAGGGGGTCCCCCACCTTTATTGGAAGGAGTAGGCAGGGTACTGGCAAAAAAATTCTCAAGCAGATTTCTGATCGTTAGGTCCCAGAGTAGTGGGGATGGTTGTATTTCCCTCCCTGCTGGGAACCCTATCAAACTGCAGAGGGAAGGAGGCATGGAAGCAGCAATAAGCTAGGAGGCCTTCCAGGAAAAGTTTCCATCTTTTGGTAGGAGACTCATGGCTTAAAGCACCAGGGCCAAAGTCATCTTCCTTCTGTGTGTTGGTGATAGGAAGGCAGAGTGCTTAGACCATCATATCCCTCTCCAGGGCAGTGATCAAGTGATGATATAAACAAGGGTCAAATTTGAAGACACTTGACATGATGTCGCTTCTCAGGGGCCTTTTAGCATAGTAGTGGAGGGTGGACTGGTTCACATGGGTTCCAGTGAAACCCAGTGGGCAGAAAGGTTTTGAAATTCAGGAAGACATCTCTACTTTTGCCTAGGGAGAACCTACCCAGCCGTTTTAAATTTAAAGAGTACTGCCCCATGGTGTTCCGAAATCTCCGCGAGAGATTTGGGATTGATGATCAGGATTACCAGGTAAGGGGTGTATTTTTTCAAGAGGGCCTGAGGGTGGAATTGGTAGGGGTAGGGGGGTAGTGGTACAGACCTTAGGGGGCAGGAAGCTTGAAGCAGCAACCCCCCAGGGAAATTCAAGTGCTAGTGCTGCTGGTAAAGGCACCACAGGCATAGCCTTAGTTGAGAACAGGGCCTTGGCATTTCTCCTTGGACCCAGGAAACCTGAGTCAGTAGGCCTATTGGGAGGTTGAGCAGCGGGATGGAAGAGGGGACTACAAAAGCTACTTCATTTTGGTCTGAAATTCCCAGTCTAGGCTGAAGACCCCTTCTCCTTCGTAGTTTGACTTAAGAGTTGTTCCCAGCAAGATATAAAAGGCTTCTTAAAGCAGATAAGACAGATTAGAAAAGGAAGACTTCAAGGCTAGTGTAACTCCTTCCCAGGTATGAGTGTCAGGTAATAAATAAACCCCTTATGATTGGGGGAGGGGGGCAGGTAGGGTAGATTAACTGCCTCCTCCACTTGATGCCATTTGTGGGTTGAGGGACTCAGTCCCCTCTTATAAACTGGGGGAAACTAATCCCATTTTCAGCAACATTAGAGTATGACTCATGCCTCATGGTTTTCCTTTCTCCTCCACCACTTCATCAGCTTTCTGGACCTTTATCCCATACCTAGCAGACCCTCTGTCAACTGAGAACTAGAAAAGAGCGGAATTTTCTACCTTACCTATATAGTAATAGGAGATACAGTTGATCCATAATTTCTGAAAGAACCAGGAGAGTGTAGTTTGTTAAAATCTGCAAAGGATGCTCAAACCTCCATTTAGCTGTAGTAGTGGCCTCTCCTCCTCTCCACGTTAGACCTTTCATTGGAGCTGGTCTCAAGGAGCAAAATGTGCCCAGTGCTTCCCTCTCCTCTTATCTCCTTGACTTTTTTCCAACCCATCCTCCCATCCTTGTCACCTAGATAGAGGCACTGCACAAGTAGGTATATGGCTATAAGGCAGAGACTTGAAAAGAAGTGAGGAGGAAAAACCAAGCATCTGAATAGTTAAAATTCAGTTGTATCTATATACTACAGGAAAGTTACCCATGTCCTGTGTTAGGGTAGAGCCCAAAGTAAAATCCTGATTTTAGGAGAGAAGCTTGAGGAGTTTTTGATCATCTCTAGACGTTGGAGTAGCAGCAGGTTGCTTTGCCATCATCACTCCTCTGCTGTGGCTTCCTTCTCATCCCTTGTCTCATCATGCTGTGTAATGAACTGGTGCTTATGGGGGATGATATAAATCAAGATTATTCAGAGCAGGTGCTATACTTTTCATCTCTTTGTTGATTAGAAGCCTTGGAAAAGAATATTTTCTGTCTGCTTTATTTGGGCTTTGTATCACATTGGTCTTTCCAGGTAGAAGGTCAAGAGCAGGAGCAGTAAACATGTATCCACTGAATTTCCACTATTGAGAAAGAAAGTATAATATACCAAGGCTTTCTCTCAGGCTGCATGCACCTTCTCTTCCTGTTGGGCCTGAAAGCTCAGTCTGAAACTGGTTCTAACATTTATTTTCAGACTAAGGACTTCCTCTAGCCCTATCATTTCCTTTCTTCTCTTCACATAGGAGGATTGGGCAGACCTAGGAGTAGCAATGTACTTGGACTGTCGGGACTCCTCGAGAGTTTAGTTCTTCATAAGATCCCTCATTTCATGCCTCAGTCTTCCTTTAACAATGAAAGTGATAATACTTACCTCCCAGGAATACTGATACCTATGTAATGTAACCTAGGGAAGTTTGGGTGTGAGAAAACTTGAAAAAAGTAAGGAAGGCATCAAGTGATGGAGAGGGAAAAGATATGGAAATTAAGCATTTGCAGTGACCAAATTTCCTGGATATAAAATTTTTTCCAAATATTTGGAAATGAGGTAGCTAGATGGCATAGTGAGTAGAGCACTGGTCCTGGAGTCAGGAGGACCTAAGTTCGAATCCAGCCTCAGACACTTAACACTTACTAGCTGTGTGACCTTGGGCAAGTCACTTAACCCAAATTGCCCTGCCTTCCTCCCTCAAAAAAAAAAAGATCAAGTATTTGGAAACAGGTATATATGGGCCTTATGTCTAAGACTGGCATTATTCGATATTCATTCAAAAGAAACCTTTATTAAGTGCCTGCTGTGTGCAAGGACTGTGCTAACCACTGAAGGAAATAGAAAAAGACATAGTTCTTGCTTTCAAGAAATTTACGATTAAGTAGGGGCGATATGATGTGTATACAAATAACTATCATAACAGAATGTGCTAAGCATGTTAGAGAAGTACAAAGTACTTCCCTGCCTCCCACTTCACTCTTCCCCTTCAAAATAACCCATTGTTTTTCTGCTAGTCTGGCAAACAGAAAATCACTTTCTTTTCCTCTGACTTTCCAAAGTGTTCCTCCTCTTTTTAAGAGAAGTTTGATGGTTTGACAAGAATTTTTTTAATCTTTTATTTATTTATTTTTAGTTTTCAACATTCATTTCCACAAGATTTTGAGTTACAAATTTTCTCCCTGTCTCTCCCCTATCCCCCACCCCAAGATGTCGAGCCTACTGAATACCCCTTAGGTATCTGCTCTCTTATATCCTCCCCCATCCACCCTTAACTTCTTAGTAGAGCAGGATGAATTTCTATACCCCAGTGCCTGTATACCTTATTTCCCACTTGTATGAAAAAAAAAAATCTTTTTTAACGTTTGTTTTTAAAACTTTGATTTCCAGATTCTTTCCCTTCTTCCCTCCTCACCCACCCCCACTGGGAAGACAAGCAATTCAATAGAGGTTGTATGTATGTAGTTACACAAAACGTTTCCATAGTAGTTATATTGTGAGAGACTAACTGTATTTCCCTCCATCCTATCCCGCCTCCCACTTACTCTATTTTCTACTTTGACCCTATTTCTTTTCAAAAGTGTTTGCTTCTAACTACCCTCTCCCCTAGTCTGCCCTGCCTTCTATTATCCTTATTCTTATCCCCTTCCCCCCTACTCTCCTGTAGGGCAAGATACCCAATTTAGAGTGTATGTCATTCCTTCCTTAAGCCAAATTCAATGAGAGTAAGGTTGACCCATTCCCTTTTGCCTTCCTGTTCTTCCCCTCCATTGTAACAGTTTTCTCTTGCCTCTTCTCTATGAGATAATTTACCCTATTCTATCTCTTCCTTTTTCCTTCTCCCATTACATTCCTCTCTCACCTCTTAATTTTATTTTTTAGTTATCATGTCTTCCTATCCAACTGATCCTGTGCCTTCTGTCTATGTATACATGTATACACATATACACATATACACCCTCCAATACATACACATCTATATATATTTATTTCCTTCAACTATCCTCATACTGAGAAAAGTCTCATGAGTTACATTTATCATTTTTCCATGTAGGAATGTAAATAGTTAAACTTTATTTATTTATTTATTTTTAAAAATTGATTTGTTTATTTACTTTTAGTTTACAACATTCAGTTCCACATTCCCTTGAGTTTCGAATTTTCTCCCCCTCCCTCTCCTCTCACCCCCCTCCTGCCCCCATTACGGCAGCATGCACTCAAATATAGGATCTACAAATATCTTCACATTAATCATTAGTCTGGTTGTAAAGAAGGATTATAACTGATGGAGTGATCAGTGGGAAAGAGGAAACAAACAAAACAAGGAAAAGAAACAGAGCAAGTAGTTGTTTCAATCTGCATTCAGACTCTGCATCTCTTTCTCTGGATGTGGATATCTCTTTTGATCGTGAGTCTTTTGAAAGTTGTCTTATAAACTTACATTGCTGAGAGGAGCCCAGTCTGTTGAAGTTAGTCATCACACATATGTTGTGTCTGTGATTGTGTACAGATTTCTCCTGGTTCTGCTCTTCTCACTCAGCATCAGTTTATATAAGTCTTTCCAGGTTATTATGAAGTCTGTCTGTTCCTCATTTCTTATAGCACAGTAGTATTCCATTACATTCATATACCACAACTTGTTCAGCCATTCCCCAGTTGATGGACATCCCCTTGATTTCCAATTCTTTTCCACCTCAAAAAGAGCTGCTATAAATATTTTTGTACATATGAGTCTTCCTTCCACTTCTCTGATCCCTTTGGGATATAACCCTAGAAGTAGTATTGCTGGGTCACTTATTTATAGCCCTTTAGGCATAGTTCCAGATTGCTCTCCAGAATGGTTGGATCAGTTCACAGCTTCACCAGCAATGCATTAGTGTTCCAGTTTTTCCACATCCTCTCCAGCATTTATCATTGTCCTGTTTTGTCATCTTAGCCAATCTGACTGGTGAGATGTGGTACCTCAGAGTTGTTTTGATTTGCATTTCTTTAATCAGTAGTGATTTAGAACATTTTTTCATATGCTTATAGATATCTTTAATATCACCTTCTGAGAAATAGTTCAACTCTAATAAGTTCCTTATGATTTCTTTTTTCTGTTTACCTTCGCATGCTTCTCTTGATTCTTGTGTTTGAAAGTCAGATTTTCTATTCAGCTCTGTTTTTTACTTTTTTCTTTTTAATTTATTTTAGTTTACATCATTCATTTCCACAAGATTTTGAGTTACAAATTTTCTCCCCTTCTTTCCCCTACCCACCATCCCAAAACAGCCATCCCATTGTATAATCCCTCCCCCAATCTATTCTCTCCTATGTCCTCCCCCATCGCCCCTCTGACTTTCCGGTAGGGCAGGATGGATCTCCCTACCACAGTGCCTGTGTATCTTAAGTTCCAGTTGGATGTAGTTAATAATAATAATAATAATTGTATATATATATATA
>CM053586.1:221155184-221170858 GCA_028646515.1 Pseudochirops corinnae | reverse complement strand
GCATGCAAAGATTAGTGGTCATTGAGTTTAAAGAGGCCAGGGCCTTCATGTAGTGGTCTTTATTGTGGAGGTATAAGTAATTCTTCACTGTGACAGGGAGCCTACTGGATTCTCATATGCAGCCATGGACATTCAAATAGAAAGGTCTGAAGAGGAGGACACGTTATTAGGAATACATGTTATTCAGTCCCCTAAAGGAGAGAAGGGAAGACAGTTCCTCTTAACTTCCATCTCACCCCACCTTTCCTGTTTTAAGCCTTTAATCTCCAGAGACTCCAGAATTGCTCTCAAATGCATTAAAACTGTAACAGCTTCTCATCTCTTCTGTGCAAAATCATAAGGGGAAGGGGGGTGTAGGGGAGGGTTGGACTCCACCCACCCAAAGGATGTGGGGGGAGACAGCCTTTGAACACCACCAGTTCCTTTTTTCTCAATTTTTTTAACCATTAAAAAATGAGAAAACTTGAATAAACCAAGACAAAGCTTTTAAATACTCTTAATTCCAATGGGCCAAACCGAAGGTTTTGAAAAATAGCAGAAAATGGGGTGAGTAAAGGCCTATAACCCATAAGAAACAAACCACGAAACCACAACTCAAATGCTGGTAACTCTTACCTTGTGGCTGGGAAACAACCAAAAATACTGTCTAGAAACAAAATGAGCATTTCAAACAGAATGCTACCTCTCAAAAATGTAAACAATATACAAAAAAAGTTTAAAAACCGTAATGTTAAACAAGTTAGATACCTGGGTAGTATATCTTTAAATGATAAAAATCACATCTGCACTTTGTACACACATTATGGCAACATGATCAACAGATATAATGCTGGGAGGACATAACCTTCCAAACTTTCAGACAACAGATGTCTAGAATCAGATCTAATTTTTCATTCTTGATTTGGGGATGGGATCAAGTCCAAAGGTCATTCCTACATAATTCCTACATCTACCTGGCTTTCTGCACGTCGTTTGGTTTCAAGTTCTGCCCCTTGTCACCTTGGAAGCTTTGGTGCAGAGAGGTGATCCAAGCTACCCTGTACTCACTATCGCTTCAAGTTTCATTCATTCAAGAAGCACACGGCAGGGATGAATCTAATCTATCCATTTCTAATCCATTACTATAATGAATCCAGACCAAAAGGATGGAGGACAAAAGCTTCCCATTCCTGCCTCAGAAGCTGAGCCTAAACTACCTCTCCCTTACAACAAAGGAAATCAAACCCCATTCCAAAGGGTGTGGCAAACCATATTGTCTTACAATACTATTTACAAGTTTCACCACTTCTTGCCCTGGATGCCTAAACCTAGGTAGAGAGAAGATGTAAGAATGTCATCCTGCCGCCACCAACCCTTACCCCCAAATCAGTATCTTCCCTTGGTTGGATCCCTTGTGGCCGAGGTTTCTCTCTGCAAAGGGTGAAACTCCCTGACCTCATGGAGACCTATATAGGCCTGGCTCATTTCTGAAACAAAAGTAAATCATCAGGGCCCCTGGGATAGGAAAGAGTCCTAAATGAAGTTGAAGCCTGTTACTTATGTGAAGATAAATGGATGGTAAAGTAGCTAGGAATCCAGGTGTATGTGGGGGGAAAATTTATCCCAGATGGTGCTGAATCTTGGTCACACATATTACTAAGCACATTAATTTTAACTTCCTGGAAATGTTTTCCCAAATGAGTCCTGGGCCCCTGGGAGGAGGGTGCAGATAGAAAAGGGGTACTCCCTTGCTCATTAGCCTCAAGGGCTTTTGAAAACTGCACCAGGGGTTGAAGAACAAGACATCTACATAACAGCACTTGCCACTGGAAAGATCTCAATGAAGGAGATACTCTGGAAGGAACATTTTCACTTTCCCCAGGCTAAGAACTTGTACACGCACATGTCCAAAATAAAATAAGGCTTGCTGGGGGGGGGGGGGGGGCGGATTAGATCGGAAGGGAAGAAGTACACAAGATTTTAGGTGACTTTCACTCTTAAGTTCCTTGGGTTTTTAGAAGGGAAAGATAACTGAATACATGATGATAATATCCATAGGCGCACTTTCTACTTCTTCTGGGATCCACTGGGAGGCAGGCTTTTGAGAAGGAGCATCTGCCATGATTCCATGGGTATGTGCAGTTTCTTTTAAAACAAATGGCACCAAAAGCCACCATTCCCCTGTGGTTGGACTCCACCAAACCCTGACATCTTTGGCCATCAGTCCCCCGTGGCCTGGGTTGGGCCATGTGGGCGGCTGGGGGAAGGGAACAAGTATGGATGGAAGAACAATCTCATTTTTAATTTCTATGCATGGTATGCAGTGGGGAGAGCTGCACTCGATACCCTAGTTAAAAAAATAATCCATCCAACCAAACCCCCCAAGAGGTTCAGAAGTTACTGGCATTCTCCTTTCTGATGTCATAGTGCTTTGCTCTAAAGGGCCCCCATGCAGGGAGGGCTGTTGGGGCTCTTTCATTAAAAGGGAGTTGGAGTTGGGGAGAAGAGGATGACTTGCACACAACATTATAAATAGCAATGTTGAAGCAATGCGATTTAAAAAACAAAACCCAAATAAACCCAACGGAGCCCTGCCCAGCCTCTGGGTGTCTCAGTAACAAAGAGAGAGCCACTTTTCCACCAGGGTCAAGTGGGGGAATTGAGGGTGCACAGAAGATGAAGATTCCCATAAAGTGATACCACACACACACACACACACACACACACACACACACACACACACACACTCACTCTCTCTCTTGCACACGCTGCTACAGTGTCTTGTACAGTGTTGCAGGCTGTCAGTCTCTCCTCTGAAGTTCACCCCTCCCCCACACAACTCTCCACCTGTTGTTCCTCCTTTCCTTCCCAGTCCCACCCCAGCACTCTGGTTCTGGCTGCAGGCAGATGATGACTATGTCAGTATGTTGGACATGAATTCATTGAAGCGCTTGGAGTACTGCTCAGGGTTCACTGTTGAAATTTCCGCCCCAGCCTGCAATGCATAAAGGACATGTTAACGAATGGTCCCAAGGGGTCACAGCCTGCTGAATTAGGTAGGGCCCTATGGATTAGCATGGGGTCTGCATACAATTTATATGAATCTATACAAAACACAGATTCTTGAAAGCAATTTTTTAGTGTTAACTGATTCCCCTGCATTAGACCTGGCTTTTTTCTATTCCTTTCAGTGCAGTTCTCATTTAAGTCCATCCCCTCAGGCCTGTAACAGAGCTGGGAGATAAGTATGTGGGGAGATGATAGTGAAGGTTCCAGATCTTTCTAATATTTTATTTTGCAGAACACTGGATTTAAATCCGGAGGGAAAGAGACCTTTAGGGAGCAGAATAAATACAAAAACAAAGTTATTACAAGCTGCCAGGTGAGATGCACAACATCTTAAGGAACCCTCGGGGGAAAAGAAGCAGGTGGGATCATTCCCCAAGTACAAGAGAAATAAGGCCAAGGTAAGCCCACCTGCCTGAAGCGGCTGGAAGACAAGCAAAGAGCAGCTTTCCCTACAGCCTGTTCTATAGTAGAGAGGGGGTAGCAGGCCTCAGACCAGCCCACCTCTCAAGGGCAGGCATGGAGAACATGAACATTAGCTGATGGACATTTATCCTATAGAAGAGCAAACTTAGGGGGGAAATGACAGCTATCTTCACTATCTTCATGCGCTGAAGGGCTGCCGTGGAAGAAGGATGCTCTGCTTGGCTGGAGGGTAGCAATGGATGGGAGGTACAGAGAAGCAAATCAAGGTTTGAGGCAAGGAAAAAAACTTATTAACCATTAGAGAGACTGAGGAGGAAAGCAGCTGCTTTGTGGAGGAGATAGGCCCTAATGTCTCAAGAGGTCGGCTGGGGTTATGGCTGGGATTCTTGTTCAGACACCAGGGGCCTGAGACCCTTGCCTTGAGGTCTCCCCCTTGCTGGTGCCTGAATTGGAACGGGACAGACTCACCCCGTGTTTCACTGTTTTGGCAGCATGTGCAGCTTTTTTCTTGGTGTCATAGGGTGTGAGGATGTCAATGATGGCCATGAAATACACCTCTTTCTTAGGGGCATCTGGCAGGAGAATGGAGAGCAGGAGACGACAGGGTCAGACACAAAATGCAGAGATTCTCGAACCCTCCCTGGATGTCTCTTAAAGTACCTTCTCAATGACTATTTTACTGTATCCTAACAAGCTCTGAGGCAGAGGTCAGACAAGTTGGTCCAGTCCACTCCTGAGTGTTTTCAGGTCTTTGCTTTTGTCTGAGTAACTCAGAAACCCTCCCAAACCACCTACCTACAGGTCAGGAGGCACCTGAAATATTATTCTCCTGGAAACCCATCCCCCCCACGTTCCACCACATGATCATGATGCTTCACCTATGCCAGAAGAAAACAAATTCTACTTGGATGCCCCTTTCCCTCTCCCATCCTGAGGAGATTCCACAAAAGTGAGAAAGGAACCATTAAAAAAGTGAGTCACTAGATATAGCACAAGGGAAGTTAGAGGGCATGGAGACAGCTCAGGAATCCAGTGGCCAATGTCAGGTGGTTTGGTTTTTTTTTTTTTGCCTTTTTTTTGGAGGGGCAATTGGAGTCAAGGTTGCCCAAGGTCACGTGGCTAGTACATGTTAAGTGTCTGAGGTCAAATTTGAACTCAGGTCCTTCTGAGTCCAGGGCCAGTGCTCTACTCACTGTGCCACCTAGCCGCCCCCCACCAATGTCAGTTTTAATAGAGTTGGCAGAAGCCAAGGAGAAGGGAAGACCTAAAATTTAGAGATACCTCAGCCCAAAATGACTTGCTTAAGATTATCTAGGGGCGGAGCTCCAGAATCCGGGTCCTGTATGGTTTCCCCAACCAGGGCTCAGGCTGCTAGGCTGTAGCTGCCACAAGCAGCAGCTCTCACAGGTGACAAGGTTCTCTGACCATGGGAGTGGAGAAATTGTGGGGTGATAGAGAAGTGCTCCCACTTACTTTCATGGCTCTTCATGGCATAAACATCCACAGATGGGTCAAATTCCCCAGGGCCAAAGAATCGGGGGAAGTTGAGGAGGTTCCCAGGGCTGTCAGGGGGTGTCCCGTAGGAGCAGAGCAGGTTGCTGCCCACCCCATCATTCTCACATTCTTCATCTTCTGCCCGCTCCTCAACTTCCATCTCCTCCTGCTCTGCCCGGTCCACATCATGTATGCCCACCAGAAGGCTATAATCCATGATTTTAAGCTGGGCCAGGAACTAAGGGAGGAAAGAGAAGGAAGGGATTATATGCAAATATATATCCAATGGGTTCTATAAAAGGGGAAAGGGGGACAGGATAGAAAGTTAAATGGGGAAGTAGGCCAGGAAGGGGAGGAAGACACCAAATGCGAGAGGAAAACTTCACCCTATGAAGGGAAGGCAACAGACTTATACCAACAACTCCCACCCCCTTCTCTTAATTCTTAGCTTCCCTGGAGTAGACCAAGGGCCCTAGAAAACTGAAATGCACTCTGGGATCAGCTGGTCAGCAAGTAGTTTCACTTGACAAGCACTTTATTATTGAGGCCAGAACTTGGAGCTCCAGCTAATCTGGCAATGGCCACAAATGACCCTAGGCTGTTATCCAGATGTGACATACTGATTACAGACAGAGAGGGAGAATACATGTGGGTCCATGAAGAGAACAAGCCAGAGCCCTTGGTAAGTCAGGGGTGTAATCTCTGTATATGAAGGTTAGTGTACTGTTCTGCGTCCATACTAGCTTACTGTTGCTGTGGTTGTTAGTGTTATTAATAGTAACTAACAAGTATAAAGTTATTTTGAGATTTTTAAGGTGCATTCTGTATCTGATTTAGGCCCCACAACAACTGTGTGAGGAAGATATTTCCTTGTTTCCATTTCACAAAAGGGAAAACTGAAATTCCCAGATGTTAAATGACTTGACTATGAACACATAGCAAGTAAATGTCAGAAGTGGAATTTGAACTCAGGTTTTCTTGACTCCAAATCCACCTTTCTTTCCACTATTAGCAGAAGGTAAGAGGGCAGTAGAAAACTATGCCAATATTAAAATATGGAAGAAATGTAAGGAATCAAAACTGATTTTTTTTTTAAAGAGAGTCATGAAGGAAAGGGGAGGGAAGAGAATATGCATTTACAGAGCACTTACTCTGTGCCCAGTGCTTGTTAAGCAATTTACAAACATTATCTCATTCACCTTCACAACAACAACACTTCAAGGTAGGTGCTATTATTACCTCCTTTTCAGAGTTGGGGAAATTCAGGCAAACAAAGGTTAAGCGATTTGTCCAGTGTCATAGACCTAGTAAATGTCAGAGGCCAAATCTGAACTCAGGTGTTCTTGACTCTTGGCCCAGAACTCTCTCCACTCTGCAACAGCTGCTTCAGAAATGCCATGACATTTCTTTAAGCCGTTATAATGCTAACATATGTTTCTCAAAGAACACAATGATTTCATAAATTAATTGATTTAAAAGCAGGTGCTGGCTTATACTTTTTATGTAAAAATAAATTTTATGTAGAGAAAAACAAGAGCTGTGGCTAGGTGGTACCATATTGCAGAGTGCTGGGCCTGGAACCACAAAGACCTGAGTTCAAATGTGGCCTCTGACATTTACCAGGAGTGTGACCCCGTGCAATTCACTTAACCTCTGTCTGCCCCAGTTTCCTCAGTTAGGAAATAATAACAGCACCTCCCTCTCAAGGTTGTTGTGTGGGTCAGATAAGATGATATCTGTAGAGCACTCAGCACAGTGCCTGGTACCCAGCAGGTGATTACTAAATGCCTGTTTGTTTTTTTTTTAAAAAAGGAACACATGGGGTAGGGAGACCAACTTGCCCCACCAGAAAGGCAGAGGGGTGATGGGAGAGGGTGTAGGAGAGAACAGATTGGGGGAGGGGGTATACTGTGGGATGGCTGTCTTGGGGTGGTGGGTAGGAGAAAGACGAAGAGAAAATTTGTAACTCAAAATCTTGTGGAAATGAATGATATAAACTAAAAATAAACAAAAGTTAATTTAAAAAAGGGACGTACAGATGATGACATGGTCCTTCTTGTCTGGAAGCTCATAATTTATTTGTGGAGGTAAAAGCACATACACAAACTCTCTTCAGCAATATCAAAATGTAAACATAAAAGATCTGTAATATAACAGCCAGGCAGGGATGACAGTAACACAGTTAGATGGAGCTAATCAGGGAAGAAGAGGTTCCCTAGTGACTTAGGTAGGGGTAGCCCTGAAGGGAGGTGATCCTCTCCCAAGCAGGAAGATGGCCATGTTTATTACCTCCACATCCCGTTTTAATTTCTCCAGGAAATTCTTTTTACTCTCCTCCCCGACATGCAACTTCTGTCCTTCATTGAGAAAATCGTTGTCTTTGAAGGTTGGCAAATCCTTGGCCTGTAAGAGGGCGAGGGCAGTGTCAGGCAAGCAGGGCAACCCTGGGACTCATCCACCCTGGAGGGCCCAGAATGTTTGAGACACAGATGCTCAGCCTGAATGATGGCCAGCCCCTGCCAGCAAGTCTCTGTCTTAGCATCTAGAGAGGGAGGGCCTAGAGATGAGCAACAAGAAAAAGGTAGAAACAAGGGCCTAGAAATAAAGCAGGAAGGTGTTATGTTAGTTATATGGAAGAATTTCCTGCTAAGGCTGAGGAGCCTTGTGGGAATCTCATTCTTTAAACATAACAGATCTCCCTTCTCCCCCAGGCCATCTGGGCTAGGCTGGGCTCAGGCCTAGAGCTAGGGGGATAAACAACATAGTCCCTAGAGGGTCTTGCCAGCAGAAAGAATGTTTAATTCATTCCCACTGAACCCACTCCAGACCTTTGGACCGTGGATACTAAGCACCCTGCCTACCTTTTCTTTGTCGCTTGCTTCTCTGGAGACAGTGGAGCCCTGCAGAGGAATATAAAAGAGGAGCAAGATGAGTCTCATTTGGTGGGTGGGAAGGAAAGACAAATACACCATATATCTTAGTGGATGATAGAAAAGCTAAATCCACAGAGGAAACAAGACTGGCCTGGCCTCTGGGGGAATGGAGGGCAGGTTGGGAGAAACAAGAAACAAAGAACTGGGCAGAGTTTGTTAGAGCTGTGGTATTAATGCCAACTACAGAAATCTGATGTGTGGATAGGTCAATTAAATTTCATATAGGCAGAAAAAAGAAAAAAAAAGAAGTTCTACAACCACACATTATACCTCAGACTCTGGCCACTGGCTTAAAATCATGTGACCTTAGGCCAAAAGCAAGACCAGGTGACCATGTGGACAATTCATCCCAAGTCGTCTGCACTCGCATGCCTCATGGTGCACATCCCACTGAGAGTGGTTCAAGGTTATTCTCTTTGTACATAAAGGACAAAAGCTTTGGAGGTTAAAAGCAGGCTGCACTGAGCCTCCTGCACACCAAGTGCTGAGCCCCAGGCTGGCTCTGAGGCACAGGAAGGGAACATGGCACAGGACATATCTAGAGCAGACCACAGCTCCCGCAGCTCTTTCACATGCCTGGAGAATAGCATTTCCTCTTTATGTGGTACCTCAGGCCTACCATACATTATCCCACTCGGTCATACTGCATATGGGATCCCAGGGGCCCCACAGGTTCTATACCTTGAGATCATACTTCCGGTGTACAGTCAGCCGGTGGCTGAACACATTCCTAGTGACCACCATGTAGGTCTCCACACCATCCACAGTCAGGCGGTACATGCCCAGGAATTGGGGCAAAAGGGTGTTTCCATGACACTCCACTATGAACTAGAATGGGAGGGGATGGGAACAGAAAGAAAAAAGAGGGAGGAGTAACAGCTGGATACATCCCAGGACTGATGACTCCCTCCCCAGACATATCATATTAGCAATTCTGGATTTCTATCCCTCAAGAAGCTGGACACAGGTTCCCCTCAGTCCTGTTTCCAATGAATCCCGGACAAAGGAGTGTTATAGGAGCCTGGTTTGAGTTGCAACTTGCTGAGGAAATCAGTTAGCCCCTTGCTTTAAGTTCCATCCCCATCCTGGGATCAGAGCTGCTCATTCCACCCCACCCCCACCCCCTTCCCTGTTTCTCTCCTGGCTTCTCCAAAACTGACTTAGCTACTAGAGTACAAAGAGTCTGTTGACCATGCTAGCCAGGCTCCTTGTCAGATGGTTCCCAGACAGCTGGAGGGTCACTCCAGATGGAAAAACCTCCTTGGAAAGGGACAAGGCAGGTGCCAAAGTATCAGAGAAGGAGGCTGGGAGAGCTGTGCAGACAGGGATGAGTCAGTAGTGTCTTCATTTATTTTAGGGCAGGTGTCAGGAGAGGGGCAGTGGCTTGGCTATTAGAAGGCACCACCTGCTCTCCAGTAAGATGCTTCCTCCCATCATGGCCTTTCTCACTGTTTTCCCTTGAATACACCCTTTATTCCCCCTACAACTCAGAGTCGAGCCTTGACATACCTGGTGGTATTTCTTTAGGATGTTGTGCATTTCTGCTACATCCTCACTTGACACGGCCTTGATGACAAAGCGACGATCATAGGTGGTGAGGAAACGTGTTCCACATCTGCCCTGACTGTCACTGTTGATGGGGGCACTGCGTGTCACTGAGTTCTGGTGGACCAAGACAAAAGTTAGGCTCGTTTTGGGATCCCAACTGGTACTGGGTGTCTCCTTTTAATAGGTTCAACTTACCCTCCACCCTCCCCTGGCCCATGAAGTCAAGTATGAGGACACAGGAACTCTAAACCAGTCCTGCCCACTTATCTCCTAAAGGAAATGTACAGCCCCCAAAGAGTTTTGAATAACAGAATCAGTACTGCCTGCAGAGTCCTCTCTTTCTCTCTCCCTCCACCCCCCATCCTAGGACTGCTATGGAGAGGAAATGATGGGGAAAAGGTCTTTCCTTTAATTCTAGTTCCATGAGCTTCCCTACAACCTGGAGGTAGAACCTCCTGGTCAAAGTCCTGGCTGGAAATGGTGGAAAGCCTGGCTTCTAACTTGATCCTGACACACCGTGTGACTTTCTAGAAATCATATCATATTGATTATCCTCAGTTTCCCTATCTGTACCAGAGAAGATTAATCCCATTCTCAATCATCTCCTGCTCCCCTTATATCTCCCATGAAAACCAAGACATAAATTAGGTGTTGTTTTTTTCAGTTCAATTGAAAATATATAAAATGCATATCAGGGCAAAGCAGTGTGCAGGCCTGACAGTTTGGTGAAAGTATCTAACTACAGTGACGTACAAAATGACACATGGTTTCATGAAAGAAGTACAGAATGAAGTTTGAGGTACAGAAGGAAAAGATTTTCCCTAAAGGGGAAATTGAGGCGAAGGTATACTAGATAAGGTGACGTATGAGTTGAGCTTTAAAGGGTGAAGAGAGAGAACCAATATTCCAATTCACACAAGCCCCAAAGGTGGGAAGGGGATGGGCCTGGTTTGGCTGGAGAGCCATGGATGCCTGGCAAAGAAGCCTAGATGTCAGCTGGTATGCCATAGGGAGCCAAGGAAGAGAGCAAGAGTAGAGTTTTGGGGAATTTGACCAAAGCTAAGACTAAAGAATATTCATCTGGTAATGTGAAGGATGGACTGGAAGAGGGAGAAAGAAGGTGTGTTAGGAAGGATGCTATTGCAACAGTCCTGGCAGGTGACAATGGGCCTAGAGAAAGGGGTGGCCACCAGAGATCACGATATCATAGAACTTTCAAGCTGGAGAGGACCCCAGGAGCTTTTAGTTCAACCAGTACCTAAAAGGAATCCCTTCCTACCCATACTACTCCTGACAAGCAGATCTCTAGGACCTCCTGAGGTGGCACAGGATACCCGCAGCTCTGACTGGGAGGAAGTTTCTCCTGACCCCAAACCTAGATTGGCCTCTTGGCAATTTCCACTCACTGCTCCTAGTTCTGCTTTCTGAGAACAAACAAAAGTAGTCTGATTCTCTTCCACATGACAGGCCTTCAAATACTCAAAAGACAGCCATCATGTTCCGTCCTGCATCTTTTTTTATTTAGGCTAAATACTCCTAGTTCCTTCACCCTAATCTCATATGATACTGACTTACTGGACATGGGTCTTCACCATTCTGCACACTGAACCTTATCAATGTCTTCTTAAATTGTGGTGCCCAGGGCAGCTAGGTGGTACACTGAATAGAGCACTGGCCCTGGTGCCAGGAAGACTTGAGTTCAAATCTGGCCTCAGGGACTTAACACTTACTAGCCGTGTGACTTAACCCCAATTGAGCTGCCTTCTCCCCTCCAAAAAAAAAAAAAAGCATAAATAAATAAATTGTGGTGCCCAGAGCTGAACATCACACTAGATGAGGTCTGATCAGGGCAGAGATGGACTTTTACTTACTTATTCCTGGAGTCTCTGCCCCTCTTAATGTAGGCTAAGACCACATTAGCATATCACAATGTTGATTCATCTAAGCTTGCTATTCACTATAACCCGCAGCTCTTTTCCAGACAAACTGGTATCTCACCAGGAAGGAAGAATCAATGGGATTTGGTAATCAACTGGATGTGGCCCTTAAGAAAGGAGAAGCAAAAGTAAGGCCATATATTCTAGCAGAGGTGAACAGTAGTGTCACTAACGGAAAGATTAGGGGAAAGAGAAGTTTGATTTCAGACATGGTGAGTTTGAAGCATATGATGCGACACCCAAATGCAGGCATGTATAGATGTGGGTCTGAACCAGAGAAAAGCAATCAGGGTTGGAGATGTTTATTTAGGGTCACCTACACACAAACAGTATCTGAAGCTGTGGAAGCAGATGGGAGAGCTGAAGACGGCCCTTGAAGGCACTGCCTAAGTGAAACACGACATTTCCCTGTGGTCCTGGACCTCTGGGCTCTCTCTGCAGACAGCAGCTGGCTTCCCTTTCTCACTGGATAGCATCTGCCCTTGCTTCGGCCTCCTGCTTTGCATCTACTAGGCTTGTCAGAATTTCAGGGGAGCTTCTTGGCTCTCTGTTCCTTTCTAAGACTTCATCTCATTTGGGGGACAGAGGGCAGCAGCAGCCATGGAAAAGGGTCTGATCCAAAGAAAATTGTCTAAAGATGGAAACAGTCAATGCAGGAGGGGCTCACTAATAAATTGATGGTGGAACTATGAATTATTCTAAACCTGGGATGGGGAGCCTTTGGCCTCAAAGCCATATGTGGCTCTCTAGGTCCTCAAGTGCTGCCTTTTGACTGAATCCAAACTTCATGTAACAAATCCCCTTCATGAAAAGATTTGTTCTGTGAGGTTTGGATTCAGTCAAAGAGTTGTATTTGAGGACCTAGAGGGCCACATGTGGGCTTGAGGCTGAAGGTTCCCCATCCTCGGTAAACATTCTGGAAAGCAAATTTGGATTATGCCAATTAAAAAGTGATCAAAATGTCCAAAATTTTTGATATGGAGAGCTCACTGCTAGGCACACACTTCAAAGAGGTCAAAGACAGAAAGGAAATACTCTCTATGCAAAAAGTACATTGCAGTACTCTTTATCATGACAACAAACTGGAAACAGTAGTTGCTAATTTGCTGGGGATTAGCTCAACAAATTATGGTTAATGAATGTAATGGAATAATCTTGCACCATAAGATAAATGGGCAGAGAAGCATGGCATCCCTACTATGAAATGATGCAATCTGAAGGAAAATCAGGAAAGTAATGTGCACCATGGAAATGGAATCGTACTCATGGAAATGGGAAAAAAAACCAATAAAAGAAAACTAAATGCTACGTTAATATGAAGACCAGCTTGGGCTTGGAAAAGAATTAAGGAAAAGTATCTCCCTCCTTTCACTACAGACGTGAGATACTATGGATAAGAAGTCATGCATAAATTGCTAACCATGATCAATGTGCTGGTTGGTTTTGATAAACTATTTTTTTTCCTTTTTAATCTTTGTTAATAGGGAAAAGCTCAATGGGAGGAGGGGGAAGAAATATATTCAGAAGTGAAAGTGGCAAAAAAAAGACAATTAAAAATTCTTGTCAAGAGTAGGGCGGAGCCAAGATGGTAGGGTAAAAGCAGGAACTTGTCTGAGCTCCCATAGCAAACACCTCCAATACCTGTAAAATATGATTCTAAATAAATTTGAGAGCTACAGAACCCAGAAAGTTGCAGAGAAAAACAAATCTCCTGCTGAAGGCAGCCTGGCAGGCCGAAAGTAAAAGTCTATTGCACCAGACTGGAGCCAGGCACAGTCCTGCCCCCACCAGTGGCCCAGACTAGCCCGAGCAGACTTCAGGAGAGTGAATCACCAGCAACTATGTGGTGGTTTCCAGACTTCTCAACCCATAAATGCCAAAAATTAAGTAAAAGGTCAGTTAGGGAATTCTGTTGGAACTGGGTGAAGAGTGCGGTCTGGTCCCTACCCCAGGGCAAGAGGTGGTGGAGGCACAGTAGCTACAGACCCTACATGGCTGCCTCCGTAGCTCCTGGCCTGCAGATCACAGGGGGACCAAGCAACCATTCAGAGGGTAATCACTCTTGCTTTGACCTGCTTGGATCTGGGTCATAGTCTTGGGTGGTGGCCTTGGGGTATGAGCCCAGTGTTGCCAGAGCTTGTGGTGGCTGTAGAGAGGGTGCCCTCCTCAGACCTCTGACAACTGTGAAAACTCCAGCAATTTGGGACACAGCTTTCTCTATTCTGGAAACAGAGCTCTACCATGGCAAAGAGCTCAAAAGTCAAGTAACTGACTGGCAAGATGTGCAAGCAGAGAAAGTGCAATCAGATCATAGAATCCTTTTTTGGGGACAAAGAGGATCAAAACACGGAACCAGAAGAAGTCAAAACTCTTGTATCAAAAACTTCCAAGAAAAAATATGAAATGGTTACAGGCCATGGAGGAGCTCAAGAAAGATTTTGAAAATCAAGTAAGAGAAGTAGAGGAGAAACTGGGAAGAGAAATGAGAATGATGCAAGAAAATCATGAGAAATGAATCAACTGCCTGCTAAAGGAGACTCAAAAAAATGCTGAAGAAAATAACACCTTAAAAAATAGACTAACTTAAATGGAAAAGAGTTACAAAAAGCCAATAAGGAGAAGAATGCCTTAAAAAGCAAATTTGGCCAGATGGAAAAGGAATTTCAAAAACTCACTGAAGAGAATAATTCCTTCAAAATTAGACTGGAGCAAATGGAAGCTAATGATTTTCTTAGAAATCAAGATACTATAAAATAGATACAAACAAATGTAAAAATAGAAGGCAATGTGAAATATCTCATTAAAAAAACACTGACCCAGAAAATAGATCCAGGAGACATAATTTAAAAATTATTGGACTATCTGAAAGCCATGATAAAAAAAAAAAAAAAGAGCCTAAAAATCCTCCTTCAAGAAATTCTCAAGGAAAATTGCCCTGATATTTTAGAACCAGAGGGCAAAATAGAAATTGAAAGAATTCACCAACCACCTTTTGAAAAAGATCCCAAAAAGAAAACTCTTAGGAAATCAAAGCCAAATTCTAGAGTTCCCAGGTCAAGGAGAAAATATTACAAGCTGTCAGGAAGAAACAATTTGAGTATTGTGTAAACACAACTCAGGATAACACAAGATCTAGCAGCTTCAACGTTAAGGGATAGAAGGGCTTGGAATATGATATTTCGGAGGTCAAAGAAGCTAGGATTAAAACCAAGAATCACCTACCCAGCAAAACGGAGTATAATGTTTCAGGAGAAAATACAGTAATTCAATGTAATAGAGGACTTTTAAGTATTCTTGTTGAAAAAAACAGATCTGGGAGGATAGAGCCAAGATGGCGGTATAGGAGCAGCAATGTATCGCAGCTCCCACATAGCCACTTCAAAATACCCATAAAATATGACTCTAAACAAATTCTAGAACTCTAAAATGCACACAAATATACTTTCCACTAAAGGCAGCTCGGCTAGGAGGCACCATCTCAGGTCTGGAAGCTGAAATCAGCCAGCCTGAAACGGCGCCTTGGCCCTGGGGGTAGCCGGATGAGCTGAGCTGCAGCTGGAGCAACAGAAGAGCAGATTTGTGGCAGCTGTGGAAGTTTCCAGAATTATCAAGCCATAAAGAAGAAAAAAAAAGGACTGAGTGAAAGGTTAGTGGAACTCGGCTAAAAATCGGGAGAGAAAAGCGGGTCCAGCCAAACCGCCTCCAGGGCAAAGAAGGTCCTGCACCCACCTCCACATTGCTGCTTCGGAGCTCCCGGCCTGCAGACTGCAGGCGGGCCAAGAGATCGTTCAGAGGCCAAGCGCTCTCACGTTGAGCGGCCTGGATCTGGATTGCGGTCTTGGTGGTCCTGGGATCTCTTTTCAGTGAGCCAGAGCGGGGAAGGGCCCCAGCAACCTCCTAAAAGCTCTGGCAGCTGGGAAAACCCCAGCGATTTGGGACAGAGCTTTCCCCTCGAGAAGCAGAGTTCCACAGAGCTAAAAAAATTACTGACTGGCCAAACATGAATAAGCACAGGAAACAAAGTAAGAACAGCAACCAAACCCTAGATTCCTTCTTTGGGGAAAAAAAGGATTAAAGCAGGGAACGGGAGGAAGACAACACAGTCAGAACTCCCACACCAAAAGCTTCCAAGAAATATGAAGATTGCCTAAAAGCTAGAGATCAGCTGAAGAAGGATTTTGAAAACCAAACGAGAGAAGTGGAAGAAAAATTGGGAAGAGAAACAGGAATGATGCAAGAAAATCATGAAAAGAGAGTCAACAACCTGACTGAAGAAATTAGCACCTTAAAA
>CM053586.1:221074042-221154684 GCA_028646515.1 Pseudochirops corinnae | reverse complement strand
GACCAGGCTGGAGCATGCCTAGATACTTCAGGTTATTCTGTAAAGAAGGGTGGCAACCTATAGCCCTTCTCCAGTCTCCCACTAATTCTATGGTGTCAACATTAGCCTGACATACGGTAGGCAAAGAGGCTGCTAACCCCATTCAACTTCACTCTCCTGTTCTTGTATCTTAGGCCAGGGCCTCCCAAGCTGGTGCTTCTGACACACATTTATTTTCTGGGTGGAAAGGGGTATTCCTTTGTTTTTGCCCTTCTTATCCCAGGAAAAAGAAAAATCTACTATTTTAAATTCAGAATGGAGGAAAGTATCATTCGACTCATTCTTATGTAAAGCAGCCCTCTTCATAAGTATATATGAAGGAGAACTGTAAACTCCTATATGAACTATAAGGGTGGGGGATGGTTGGACAGATTCAATTTTTTAAACACAGAGAGCAAAGGGAAAAAAATTACTCTGAGGGCCAATGAATGGCTCGTTTCAAAAGGGCCAGTCCCCTGTGTCTGAAACCAGGTGACTCTGTAAGATCACACTAGAAAATTTATAATCATTGTGCTTCCCCCCTCAAGTCTTTACTTAGAGATACTCTTGCCATCTCTTGATGTCATGTCCATATTTCCCAGGAAGCTTGGGGTGGCAGATCTTAAGGAAGGGGAGCTAACTTAAGGAAGGAATTTTCCCCCTGCTCATAGCCACTTTGTAAAAGAGATTGAGTATGACGCCTCCAAAGGAGTAAGTCCAGGATTGCTCCTTAACTGGTATCATACTCTTTAGCACAGTCGGATCATTGCAATTGAAACAAAATGTGAATAAAGTTTTAGGTTCAAGGCTTTGGGGGAAGGGAAAAACTCCACCAATCATGACATCTAGATTACCCACTGTTTCCATTTTTTAAATAGGAATTTTCAGTCCTCTGTGCTTGTCTGTTTGCTCGGAGAAGTTTGAGACCCTATTACTGTTTTGAAATGCATGCATGTTACAAGATGAATCTCTGATCCAAGGAAAAAAAATAAAACTCCAAATTTTGTGTACATCTTTTCTTCACTATGGTTTTTGTGCCCACCTTGGAGTAAAGTTTAAAGTAGCATTTCACCTTCCAGTTTGCAAAGCCAACTTTAGCTCTCACCAAAGTGCCTCAATTTGGAGAAGGAATGTACGTACTTTAATTATTAGACTAGCTGAAAGGGCAGCACAGCTAGTGCCTCATCATCTCCTATCACTGGTTCTCAACCTTCCTAATGCCACGACCCTTTAATACTCATATGTGGGCGTATCTGCATGTGGACAGACCTGCCTGGAGACGGATCGAGGAGCCGTGTCTTGGTTCCTAAGACCATTGGAAATACGTGTTTTCCAATTGTCTTTGGCGACCCCTGTGACAAGGTCACGACCCACAGGTTGAGAACCGCTGTCCTATCACTTCTCCCAAACTCCCCCACGCTTTGTTTGCCTTCTCTTAGATTTGGATACCTGCCAGCCCTCAGAGCTCCAGTCCTACCAGTTGTGTGTGGAGAATACTAGGACCCCCTGAAAGCTTCTATAGATGATCCTTTAAAGAGACAAGTTCACAAGGCAAATAACACCCAAAGTTCCTTGCAGGTCAGGAAGAGAGTTAAAGGACCATGGTTAAATCCTTGAAACAACTATGGAAACTGCTCGGAAAGCAAGAAAGAAGAGTTACTACTTTATTTTTTTAAGAAAAGATTAATGGGCTCTGGGGGAGGACAATGGGTGGGAAAGGTTAGTCCATCCGTGCCTTCAGCGTCCGGGTGGTGATCTTGTCTTTCTCACTAAAGGGGGAATTAAGAGATCATAACTTAAGCTTTAACTTGTCACTTTCATGTCTAAATGACCACAGCAACACAGACACTTCCACCTTTTTCAAGAAGCTTAGAAATATGTTTAATGTCAAAACCTAAGAAGGATCCTTAGTGACCACCTAGAAATCTTTTGACTCCTGGTTCAGTGCTCATCATACTACAGTAGTTTCACCAATCCCACTTTGGGATGGAACCCATATGGGGATTTGTTTTGCTTACTTGTGACAAATTTTCTATTTCTTTTTTCATGGGAGGAAAAATGCATAACTGGAAAAGATTCCCTCCATCCAAACTAAATACAACTGTCTTATAACAGAGAAGCACTAATGGATAATCCCAAACTCCCCGGGAATGGAAAGTAATTCATTTGCCTTTTAGTTTTGTTAAACCACATACAGATTTAGTTTATAGTCTTGAAAATCATACTGGGGAATGGAGAAAGGAAATGCAGAAACTTGCTGGGAATCAGAAGAGACAGCCACCTTGAGATTTTAAAAATTGGCTACACATTTATGTACCCCTCCCCAAAAATCTGGAGCACAGGGAGGAAAATAAATGAAGTCTACATTCTTTTATTATGTCTGGTCTATGCTAAAGCCCAAGGACAAGTGTCTATGTTTGAAACTATCTTCCAGGCATCTGTCTCTGCCTCTTTTAGGTAGAATGAACCCCCAAATCTTCTGACATTTGGTCAATCCAGGTTAAATGGCATGACAAAAAAGGGAAGATCAGGGTACAAGACCAAGAATTACACCTCAGGGGGTGAGGAAAGAGAACTAGAAAAAATACAAGTGGACTTAGTTTATTCCCACCTCATCCTTGCTACAAAAGAAGTGGCTCCCTCTCCCACAGCTCCCCCAGGGCAGTAAGAAAAAATTTTTATTACCCCATACTCACATGATATGGACAATCACCCCCATTCCTGACACAGCATCCCGATCCACAGC
The DNA here is from genome assembly GCA_028646515.1 of Pseudochirops corinnae. Lineage (NCBI taxonomy): Eukaryota > Metazoa > Chordata > Mammalia > Diprotodontia > Pseudocheiridae > Pseudochirops > Pseudochirops corinnae. The sequence continues at coordinate 221,151,920 of CM053586.1, read as the reverse complement.
ATTCAGCATGGCTTGGGAGATGGTTTCAAAGAGGTGCTCAGGTTCCTACCAAAAAAAGTCTCCTATCAACTCTCAATGCCCTGGAACCTAGACTTGGCCCATTCCCTTGTACCCCCTTACTTACTAATGGTACTTTTCAGCTAAGGTCTTCCAGCCTAGCCCAGGGTCTCATCCCAGCCCTTTCCTATCTTATCCCCAATCTGTAAATGGGTAGGAAAAATAAGCCTTTCCTTAAAATATTTCCTTAAAAAGTGGTAGTCCTACAATTCAAAACTGGCTGGGATATGGACATCAGGCCTGGAGGCTACTCCTTTCTTGGAGCCAGAGAAGTGAAAAATCAAAGAAGTGAGTATTTGTTAACCAAACTGATTCCAATTCCAGCCAGAAGCTTCTCTGGCTATAAGTTCATTTTTTTGCACTTAATCAAGCAAACTTGCTTATTTGATGATAAGGGGGTAGAATGCCCAGGCAGCTGCCCCCAGGGTTTGAGATCTCCCAACACCTCACTTCCACTTACCATATCAGGTTCCCAGAGGGATTCACACATCCCATACATCTGCTCCGAGCAGGTACCACTGACTACAAAGTCATCAGTCACCATGGGACAGCCGATGAGGTCCAAGGAACAAATAAAGGGCTCAAAGGTTTTAGGGTGCAAGCCAGCAATGACTGGCTCAGTGTAATACGGGCCAAACCTGGCAGTGATGGAGTGGAAAGGGGGTGGTCAGAAGAATTCATTAGGTACCCCTTCCCCTCCCACACTGCTCCCAGGCTAAGGTCAGGGCAGAAAGAAAACATCCCACCAATTAGTGTGCCATTAGCCATAAAAATGAAGAGGTTATCCATAAAGAGGGTTAGGGTTGCTCTGGAGACCCCAAAATACCAACACACCGGGTCCTGCCAAAAGAATTTGACTCAAGTCTTCTCAGCCAAAGAAAAGTAAAGTTCGTTGAAAGTTTGCTACATGGGGTAGACTCTTAAGGAGCCTAAGTATCCGTAAGGCCTGCATTGGGCAAGCAGGACAGAGTAAGTCTATGCTAAGTCATTCTATGGCACTCTCACAGAGCAAGTCTATGCTAAGTCACTCCAATCCTTACAAGATTTGATTTTAAGTTTGTCATTTCCTATCTCACATCAGGCAATACTTATGAACTCTTTCCCCTTCCTTTCTCCTGTAATTCTCTTACTTGCCCTTGGCATTTTCTTCTTAGAACCCCTTCAACTTTGCTCCCTCCCATCCTCATGGTCCCTCTCCATTCATTCCCTATCTCTACTCTCTTGTAAATCCACTCCATCCTAAGGGCCCTTCTCTATTTGTCATCATGTCAAGACAGCTTTCTCTTCCTGATCCTAGAGAATCTACTGTGACCTTAAAGCACTCTGAAGTCTGAGCTCCTCTCTGGGAGTCACCAGCTTAGCGTTCATGGGGATGAGAGCCTAACAGAAAAATAGTTTAACAGTTATATAATGCTTTCAGGTTTGCAAAGAGCTTTATCATTCACTGCTTTAGGGGAAGGTACAGATGAGTTGCCATCTATACCAGCAGAGGCAGTATCCATACAAATGAAAGTATAGGTATTAGTTTGAATATAGTATATACCACCTCTACCCTCACCATCCCCTCCCCTAGATCTTTCTGAATGGAAAACAGACACACAGACACAGACACACATAGACACACAGACACAGACAGAGAGAGAGAGAGAGAGAGAGAGACACACACACACACACACACACACACACACACACACACACACACACACACACACACGAGAATACTGCCACGGTAAACTACCTTTGAGTTTTATCTAAGTTGGAATGGGAGGAAAGATAGGGAGTGTGGCCCATTTTACAAAGCAGTAACTATGTACTAGGAAGAATTGGGAATAGTGGAGAATGCTGGATCTGCAGAGAGAAACCTGGCCTCAGACTCATCTCTGACATTTATGCTGTATGACCAAGGGTGGGTTGCCTCATATCTCATAACAAGGAAAGTATTTTGTAAACCACTATAGAAATGTGAGCTAATAAAAGAATTCAATTTGACTGTCAAAGATAATATTATACCCACTTTACAGATGAGGCACAGAGAGGCTAAATGATTTTGACTATGCTCACCAAGCCAGTAAACATCAGAGGGCAGACTCTAACCCAGATCTTTTCTGACCCCCAATGCTAAACTCTTTCCACTCTACCATATTGCTTCCCTCAGAAAGTCTCCCTTTGGAAACAAGGGCTCCCAAAAGTTGGACTCCTCTTTCTCAATAGTATATATGCAGGAATACCATCTTTTAGCACCATCACCATTTCTACTGCCCCTACTTTGCTCCCAACCATTTAACCCTGGAGGCCTGTTTTTGAAAGCCCCCCACCCCCATCCCCCCCAGACCTTTAAGCCCAGGGCCTGCTCACCGTTTCTCATAGAGGAGGTTGGCTACCATGCTCATGAGGGTATAAGGTTTGATTTGTCGTCCTTCCTTCAGTTCATACAAATTTAGTCGGAATTTGAGGCGCTGAGCTCTGAGGAAAATAAAGCCAAGAGCCAATCATGTCAGTACTGGCTTGTAGCCCACTTGCGGCCAGACATACAGATGGCAAGTGACGAAGAGAACAAAACAATATTATCAACCCAAGACAAAATTCACTTTTCAATAAGCATTCTCCAAATAATTCCACCTGTTTCATTCAAGACCCCAACAGTACATCTCTTTTTGCTAATTAGAACTTGTGTATATGCAGTTTTATAAAATATTTCCTTCACCAGTTCTGCCTGTTATCTGTCTTAACTGTATCAAGAGGAAAGTGAAGTGAGGGCTAAGTCCACTCTGTTTCTCTATAACTTTTTAAACTTTCTTCCATTTGATTTTCCTTTTGTTCTGACCTTAACAAAACAAACATTTCCATACACAGTTAGGAAAAGGAGAAGATTGTATAGGATCTTTGATTCCTTCTCCCTACCCACTCACATCTAGTCAGTCACCAAGTAATGTCAATTCTGCCTATACAGTGACTTTTGAATTCATCCAGTCCTTTGTCCCATTCCCATCCCCTAAGGAGGCTCTCCCTTGTATGAGAATTATAAATAATCTCTTCACTTTTATTCTCTAGCCTTGACAATTCATTATGCCTGGCACCACCAGAGTAATATATAATATATCACCTTCATCATATTACCTAATTACTTGAAACTTTTGATGGCTTTCCACTGCTTAAATGATAAAGTGTAAACCCCTTAGCCCTTCCAAACCTACTTTTCTAGTCTTATTTTCCTGTTATTCCCTCCTCTACAGAGCCCTTATACTCCTGTAACAACTATCTCCATAACTTAATTCACAGTTTCTTCTTCTCCTTCCTTCTGGTCAATCCTTCAAAGGCCCAGGTCAAATTTTGTGGTGGTGCAGTTTAAGTATATAGATGCTGGTCTTAAGAGTCAGAAAGATGTAAGTAGGTTCAAAATAACTCTCTGACATTTATTAGCTGTGTGACTGAGCAAGTCAGTTAACCTCTCAGTGTCTCAGACAACTAATTCCCTAGGACTTATCCACTCTTGGCTGCTAAATGGGGATAATGATAGAAAAAGCAATGGACAAAAAGCCAGAAGACCTGGGTTCTTGTTCAGATTTTGCTTTTTAGATGTTTGATTTTGGATAGGTTTTTTTCCCCTCTCTGGGGCTCCCCTATATGGAAGGATTGGACTAGATGCTCTCTACAAGCTCTTCCAGTTCAAATATTCTATAATTCTACACTTTCAAGCTTACCCCCATTAATCCAACTCAAAACAAACCTATTACCTTCATTTCTACACAATTATCTTCTGTACCACTCTTTTGATGTTTGTCATCTGTGGCCCAGTACTGTCAAAACACTTTTTTGAAAAAGTATATCCTGTCTTCCCAACTATACTTCAAGCATGGTTCCTGATCTCAAGATGCTTTATATTTATACCCTTCCCTCCTCTCCCCCCCAATCTTAAATGGGGTAAATTCTTGATAAACACAGTGGCAAACAATCAAGGCTAAGTGAAAGCAATGGGGCAGACACAGCACTTTCCAGGCACAGGCACCTGTGAGACCAGGGGGCCTGAATCTTTTGTGCCATGGCAGTCTGATGAAGCCTAGGGACCCTTTCTCAGAAGACTGTTTCTATCTAGACAGTTGAAAAGAAATCCTAGTTAGAGATCAGTGAAAAGAATGTTGGGGTTTTTTTTTTTTTCCCATTTAAATTCACGGAATCCTTTGAAATCCTCAGCTTGAGAACCCCTGTGTCGGAGGAGAGCAGAAAGCTCACACTTACACAGTCTGTACGTCGGTGGCGAGTCCAGCCAGGCCAATATATAAGCGGTCACCCATGGGGAAGATCTTCTGGAAGTCGGTGGTTACCATCTGGGCCTGAATGCCGAAGCGTCTGTCTGCTGCAATGGCCACACAGTTCTTCCCCTTCATGGCCATGACGGCCCCTCCGTTATAGGACATAATAGACTGCGGGCGTGGGAGGCGAGGCAGGTCAGTGGCGGGAGCGGCCACGGCGCCTCAGCCCCCTGCGGTCCCAGGCTCCCCTCTACAGCCTCCTCCAAGGGCCGCTCCCTGCAGCAAGACCCTCGGGCTATCGTTTCCCTTCCGTCGCCCCCTGAAACTGCTCTCCTCCCTCCGGCCTCTCCCTCTTCGGTCTCTTCCTTCTCAGCCCTCCCGGACCCCCGCCCAACCCGGGACAATACACTCACCATGACGCCGGCGTTTTGAGAGGTCTCCAAAGGATCCGCAGCTAATACCCTATTCCTCCGGACTCCGGCCCTCACAGCGCGCAGCCGCGCTCACTGCCGGTCCCGCCCTTTCTTCTCGCTGGACTCTCAGTGGCCCATCGTCCGACTTCCCGTCACCATTAAGATCTCTGATTGGTCTTCTCCTCTACCGTCAAATCACGTGGGGTTCTAGAGAGTAGGGGTAGACCTATCACAAGTGTGCGGGGAAGAGGGGAGCGGGGGTGGACCGAAAGTGAAAAGTCACGGTCCGGAAGCAATCCTCTACGCACCGAGGGGCATGCTGGGATCGCGAACGACAATGTGGGATGTTGCCATCGCCGGTGCGCATGTGCTTCAAAGTGGGCGGCCGCCGGGGCTTTCTTGTGGTTTTTCCGCAGCGAGGCTTACATATTGTGTCTTCTAGTACCTGTACCCCGCCGCGCCCTCTCCCTCCCCCCAGCTTAAGAGGCCCCGGGCCCCAGGGATTGCATCGGTTTAAACCGCAACGAACGAGATTCCAGCCACATGGACTGCACTGTGCACACAGAGGTCATTTGGACCATCCCTGTGCCCAGCCCTGGTCCAGGAAAACGATGGCCGATCCTGGTGGGAATGGATTGCACGTGGCGTCCCTTCTATCTTAAAAGGGGTTCAATGACTAGTGCTCTGGTCAGACCTAAAAAATTTAGGGGAAAAAAATTCCTCAGCCACCTTGTGTCTGCTAGGTTGCAATGCTGGGGAATACCCGAGTTCAAATCCCGCCCCAGAAACTTCCTAGATGTGTGGACTCTGGAGAGTCACTTAACCTCTGTCGGAGTCAGTTTACTCATCTGAGATAATAATTGCATCTACCTGACAGAGTTGTGAGAATAAAATGAAATAATATCTGTAAGGAGCTTTGTAGACTTAAGGCGCCATATAGATGGCTATCTCTTATAATTATTAATTTTCATTGTTGTCACACTGTATGCTCTAACCTCCCCCGCCCTCCCCCCAAATTCTGTCGATCCATCCTTGCCCATATAACCAGTTCTAAATTGCCAATAATTCTGTTATCCGGTGTAGGTGGGTAGCTTCATGGAATTCAACAAGCATTTATTATGTACCAACTATGGGAAAGTGTTTAGACCACAAATTGTAGAGAAGGGATCTCTATGCCTAGGTAGAGGAAGTTTCCTCACTCAAAAGATAACCACACTAATGAAATCACAAGCAGTTACTATCCCTATTCCTGTGCACCAGCCACTGTTAACGGGTTGAGAATAAATACTCAAATAAACCTATGATTTCATCACTTAAAAAAAAAAATTACTAGAAGATCTCACCAGAGAATACTTCTTTTACCTGAATACTTCTTTTACCATCACAGTGCAAACTACCTTTGACAAGCAGTCTCACTTGTATTTCCCCTCAAGTTTATTTTCTGAGCATCAGCAAATAGGGTTTTTCTGTTCTATCTTCCAAGAAATATTTATTGCTTTTGAAGTGTGGATGGGAGACACCTTGTAAAAACGCTATTTATCTAATCTGTCGGTCTATCTATCTATATCATCATCTATATCATCTATCTATATCATCTGTTAAATGTTTTTTTCATAATGAACAAAGTATAAGAACAATGGGATCTTATATTCTCTTTCAGTTATAAATAGAAAAGATGTGATTCACTGATGAATATTATGTTAAAGCCTGCTCATTCCCTGTTTATGCTTCCCCTCCTCAACCTCCTCCACTTCTCTCCCACATGTAACCCATACCTGCCTCTTCCCAGCCATGATCTGCCCTCTCTTCTCCCATCATAGGTAAGCTTTTTGCCTTATCCTGCCACATCACCGACAACTGTTGCACACCATACCAGTGCAGATATCCTGTACCCCTTTCTAGCACCCCCTTTATTGCTTTCTCTTCCATTAGAATGAGTCCATAATGAAAGAAAGGGGAAAAGGACTCATATGTACAAAACTGTTTCATATTAGCCCCAAATTGAAAACTAAGAGACTTTCCTCTTAGTAGGGAATAGCTAAACAAATTATGGTATATTAATATAATATATGGTATATAAATATAATATAAAACATGGTATATGAATACAATAATATCCCATTATTATGCCACAAGAAATGACAAAATGGACAGACTCAGAACATGGGAGGACCTCTATGAACAGATAAAAGGAGGCAGTACTAGTTGAGCAATTTATACAATGACAGCCACATGGTAGAGAAAACCAGATTTGAAAGACATTAGAACTCTGATCCCTGCAATGACAAACCATGAGTACAAAAGACTGAAGATGTAACAGGACACTGAGCTTCAGTCAGAGAAGTAGTGAACTGAAAATGCAAAAACATATTTAGAGAGTGTGACCAATGTGGGAATTTATTTTGCTTCACTATGAATATTTATAGTAATAATTTGTTGCTGTTCAATGGAGGGCAAATGGTAGAAGAACAGAAACGCATGTAAAATAATATATAACTTTTTTTTCAAAAAAAGTTTTAAAAGAATATAAGTTACTTGAGGAAAGCGACTATCTTGTCTTTTTTTCCCCAGCACTTAACACAGTACCTGGCACATAGTAAGCAATTAATGAATGCTTTATCCAGGAATAATGACTAAAAATAAAACTATCCTGCCTTTAAAGAACTTTCATCCTACTGAGGGAATGACATTTACACAGAGGTGTACATACAAATATCACAGGGGCCTCTTGGTGCAAGTCACACTTGCCCTGGGCCTTTCGGGAGGTAGGAATTTCCAAAAGACCAGGATCTGAAGCCAAAACATCCGAGCTCTACCTCTGCTTGTGACCCAAGAAAAGTCAGTTAATCTTTCTGAACTTTAGTGTCCTGCTACAAAATGGGGACAGTATCTTCATTACCAGATGACAGAGTAGTTGGGAAGAAAGTCCTCTGGAAACCCTGAAACATCACAGAAATGTGACAAATAGAGCGTATTTCCATGATTTCATTACTTTAGACAACCCTGGATGAGGAAACTCCTTCCACCCTTACAGGGGGCACCTTCCCTGTATCTTATAGTTTTAGAGAATTGCCTAGTAAATGGAGAGGTTTGGTGATCTGTCCAGGTCACATAGCCAGTACAGGTCAGAGTTTAGAATTAAACTCAGTCCATAGCCAGGTTTTCCTGGATATTATTATTAACTGCCAGTAATTAAAAAAGAAAATTTCTAGGCCAAGCAGCGCCCCACCCCCCCAAAAGAAATCCCGAAAACAGGACTGGTTTCCTCCAACAAGTGAAAGGATGGAAATATACTTAATTTCATATAGAATGGTAGAATTTGAAGCTAGAAAAAAGGACCTTAGCCATCATTCAGGAGAGGAGAACTAAGTCCTAGAGAAATTAAGTGACTTACCCAAGTGACAGAGCATAATTCAAAGTCAGCTCCCCTGACTTCAGATCTTATACTCTTGGTGATAGTGGTGAATTGCTTAATAAATGCTTGCTCTGTCTATCTATCTATCTATTACTTATCCATCCATCCATCTTTTATCTATCATCTATCTATCCATCTATTATTCATCTGTCATCTATCTATCCATCATTTATCAATCATCCATCTATGTTATCTATCATTTATCTATCCATCCATGCATCTATTGATCTATCCGTCCACTCATCCATCCATCCATCATTTCTCTATTCATCCATCTATCATTTGTCTGCCATCCATCTGTCTATTCATCTATGTATCATTTATGCATCCATCCACCATTTGTCTATCATCTATCCATCCATCCATCATTTCTCTATTCATGCATCTATCATTTGTCTATCATCCATCCATCCATCCATCCATCCATCCACGCATCTATCAATCTATCCATCCATCATTTCTCTATTCATCCATCCATCATTTATCCATCCATCCATCCGTGCATCTATCTATCCATCTATCATTTAACTATCATCTATCCATCCATGTATCTATCATCTATCTTTCTATCCATCCATCCATCCATCCATCTCTGCATCTCTCTCTCTGTCTCTCTCCCTCCACTCCCCTCTGCTCCCCTCCCCTTAGCTACCACACCTCATTAAAGAAGGACAGTCTGCCAAACACTTTTGAAAGACTAAATAACTCTGATCAACTGCAATGACTTACTCCTATTCCAAGGACCAGTGACCAACCATGCTGGCCACCTCCTGGCCAAACAGATGGACTCAGGATGTAGAATGAGACATACTTTTTTTATGTAGACAGTTTCATATGCTTACAGTTTTTGCATGCATACTGTTTTGGATGTGGCCAATGTGAGAATTTGTTTCACTTTCCTGTACTTATTTGATACGAGGCTTTTTGTTTTTACAATGGGAAGGGATAGGTGGTGAGAAGAGAAAATAAATGCTTGTTAGTTGAAAACTACCATTTTTAAAGGATTAAGAAAAATAAAGGAAGTCTTTCTCTTTCTTCTCTATAATCTCCCCCCCCAAAGAAAAAAAATCGACACCTCAGTGTATTCCAAAGCCAAATATAAATTTTGAATCTTCTGCTGTTTGGAGATTTTTCCCGCCATCGTTTCCTTTTTTCATTAGCTGGAATACAATGCACCCTTTGGAAACTGATCCTCTCTCTGCGCCTCCCATAAAATCCGTCACGGACACTCGTGGAATGTATAATCCTCAGAATCCCCGCTCCAGCTTCTGAGCCCCTGCCCTTCCTCTCTGTCGGTGGCCTACTTGCTTTGCATGCTTCTTCCGATATCCTGGGCCTCTGCTCCCTAGACGTAGCTCCCAACCACGCCGCCCGCATCTGTTATCCTCTCAGGTTGCCTTTCTTTTCCTACTCCGCGGTCAGAGCTTTGCCCCCAGCGGCCACCAGTGGGCTCCCTTCCATTGACTCAGGATGCTGCGACTTCAGTGTTTGGCTTAGTCTCTGTGGCGCAATCGGTTAGCGCGTTCGGCTGTTAACCGAAAGGTTGGTGGTTCGAGCCCACCCAGGGACGGGAGCCATTTTTTCCAAGGGAAAGGGTAAAAGAGTCTTGTGGAAATCTCCAACCTGCTCTCTTCGCTTCCTTACCCTCCCACACAAGGTCCCTAGACTCCAGTTTGATATCTTAGCAAATATGTATGACGTCTGAACCGCTGTGCGGGCGGGGAAATGTCGTTTGCTTTCGTCTGTAGATGCTTGACCACCCCCCACCTTTGAATTGGTTTGCGGCGTAAAAGAAAAAAGGGGAGGGACGGGGGAATTACGCTACAAATTTTTATAATGTGCTTTCTGTGATCCGTTTTGGAGGATTTGTAAAGAATCTGCATGGAAGGTTGGACAGTCTTCTATTGTCCATAGCAGTCTATGTGGTACGATCAGGGTCATATTTTAGTCCTCTTTGTGTGTGGCTTTCTGGGTCTGCAAAACGGAGGGGGGGGGGCAAGGAAGGAGGGAGGAAGAGAGAGAGAGAGAGAGAGAGAGAGAGAGAGAGAGAGAGAGAGAGGAGATGGGAGGGACATGCAGAGAAAAAGTGTTAAAAGAGAGATAAAAAGAAAATAGGAAATATAAAGACAACGAGAGAAAGACAGAAAAGGGTAGAAAGGAAAAAAGAGCTATGTGGAAAGATAGAGAAATTCAGGAAAATAGAAGTAGATGAGATGGATAAACATTAAAAAAGAGAGAGGAAAACAGATGGGGAAGACTAGAAATGAAAAAAAAGAAGAAGAATGTGGCAGATAGGTCCTCCTTCCCTTCCTCATTAGCATCTTCAAAAAGATGTTAAGAAGCTCCTAATTGCTCTGGCTAATGTGCTGGGGTCTGAGCAAAAATAACTGTAGTAATTCAGTCCTTGCCCTTTGAGAGCTTATGATCTAAGAGAGACAGTCAGACTCCAATATCAAAATAAATTTTGGAGCCAGTACAGAATGATATTACAAAGTACTAAAATCAAATACAAGTCAATGGGAGTAGAGTTGGGGAAAGGGAAAGGTGTTGCCACGTGGGGAATTGAGGGAAAGGCGTTCATCTGGAGGAAGACACTATTTTAGTGGGAAGGAGATGGAACAATCTTGAAATTTCATAGGATCATAGATTTAAAATTGGAAGGAACCTCAGAAGTCATCCAGTTCAGACCCCTCACTTTACAGATGAGATAACTGAGTCCCAGAGAGGTTAAATTACTCCAACTTCAGCAAAAATCTGCCTTTCAGAGAGCATGGAATACTACTTGAATGCTGGAAGGGGGCTTTCTGAAGTGGGTTTAGAATGACTGGGTTACACCGAGCAGGCTCTGGCCTCCAAGCGTCTATTCCCTTTAGCTTCTCAGTTCATCCTTCTGTTTCCTCCCAGTTGTCCTCCCGGATTAGCTGGCAATAGATGAGCAGAAATAGCATCTGCTCTATTACAAATACAACCTGTTACCCCAGGAGCCTATTCCAGCTGTGACAATTGGCCTTGATTCGAATTGTTTTATAATTCATTTGGGATGAGCAACAGAAGGTCTCTGGTGTAAAAAAGAAATATAGAAAGAATAGAGGAAAAGGGATTTCTGATAGCTATCTGAATTCAATCAAAGAGGCGTTGGAACTTATCCGAAGGGGGGTGGGGGAAGGGAATTGAAGGGAGGACAGCTCCAATCAAAAAACTCAAGAATGGGTTTACCCTTGAGACCCTCTACGCCTCTGGGCCCCTATATAACCCGTTGATTCTCACAGCCTTTTTGTTGCACAGGGGATGGTTCTTAGGAGGAAGGAAGTAAATGGCTTAGGTTCTCCTAGCATTCCCAACAGATTCCTCAGAAATCCCTCCAAGGTGTCATTCTTCGACTTCTTTCTTTCCTCACTCATCTTCTCTTTTTCCTTCTCCCCTTCCTTCTCTTCCTCTTCAACCTATTTTTCCTTCCTCCTCCTTCATTCTTTCCCTTGTGCCTCTTCCCTTTTTTCATTTCTCTTGTTCTGATTTGTATCTCCCCACCCTCTCCTTTTTCTTCTTCCTAACCCCTTCCTTCATTTCTTTCTCCATCTCTTTCTTCTCTTTCTAACTCACATTCAACACACATTCAATTCTTCCTACAGGAGCTGAAAAAAAAAAGACCCAACCCTGGCCCTGGTCCTCAAGGAGTCTTAAAGGAGGGGTAGGGCAAGTACACAAAAGAGAATGAGATTAGTGCAAAGGGAACAACCAGCTCAAGGGCTAAAGCAAATTTGTGGAAGGAAAGCTCAATTTTATTTCTGTCTCCTCCTGTTTTTTCTTTTTCCTATCCATTCTTTTCCTCTCTTCTTCTATCTGCCACCTCCACCCCTTTTCGTGTGGATGGGGGAGGGGTCACAGAGCCAAAGGCTCAATTTAGCTAGCATAGAAACTGCACCCTGAGCAAATCTTCGGTGAAGATTAAGTCTCGATTACTTACTCTGCTGGTCAGTGGCCAGCGAATGAAGGCAGAGAGCCAGCCTTATCACAAGTGATTTAATTAAAATTCATAACTCAACCATCCACTCATGTACCTAATTGCACTTCTAGCCGGATAATCGAGCTCTGAGAGGAGCATGTTCTATCCATCAGTCCAATAAATCTTATAAAGCAAAAAGCAAATCCATCTCCCTTGTCACCCCCGCTGGCGGTCGCCATAACACAGCAACGATTTGCTGGTACCTGCAAGTGTGGGCTCTAGACTGATTCTCTCCAAGACTTCTTCAAGCCTTCCTCATCCCTTCACCAGCAGTCTTTTTAGTGTCTCCCTCTTTCCCTCAGGAAAGGGCGTCATGAACAAGAGGGAGGAAACTGGGGGAAGCCACTTGGCCTGGAGAATCATCTTCATCGTATCCTGAGATATTTTCCGTCTCCCTAGGTTTACACCCCATCCTGCAAAACCCTCCTGCTCTGCTCCTCCGCACCAGAGAAATGAACTAGAAAGTGGAGATGCGGGGAAAGAACTGAGGACGCCAAACGCGCAGGTTGCGTGAGAAAGAACCGCAGGCAAAGAGAGAATCTGGCCCACTCTGGCCACAGGTTTCTTCCTCTGGCTTTGTCTAAGTTTTGGTTTTCGTTGTTTCTCTTCCTTGTCTTTTCCTTCATTGTCTCCTTTCCTGTTTTCTTTTTCCCCCTTCTCTTGAGCGCGCGCGCGCGCGCGCGCGCGAGAGAGAGAGAGAGAGAGAGAGAGAGAGAGAGAGACTGGGTCCACTCTGGGGAAGGATGCACGAAGGACAGCGCCCAGGAAACAAACGCCGAAGACTGAGGCAACCCCGCCGGGCCTGAGTTCTCCATGGTTCAGCCCTGCCAAGCCCTCCTCCCTTCCACTGCTTGGCCTCGCACCCTTGCCTCAGCTCCTCCCTCTCTGCTGTTTCTGGACACGCGGTCCACCTTCTAGCCGCGGTCGAAACTGGCGGAGAACAGCACCAGAACTAACCCTCTCCCCTTCAGGAATGGGGGAGGGGGCCGGGGCCCCGGCCAGGGTCCATGGGCTGCTTCTCCTCCGCCAGGCTGGCGCCGAGCCGCCGTGGTCCCTAGGTTGTTTGAGCGATTTAAACCCCCGGGGAGGAGAAGCTAGAATTGAAGATGAGGAGGAAATTGTATGCCCATATTATGCGTGCGTACACATACAGACACATATGCATCATGTGCACACACACACGTATACATATATATAATTGGCAATTGAAAATCCATTCCATTTGGATTAAGCAAAAAGAGCCGAGATGAACAATACAGAGACCGGATGGACAGGCAGCCAAGGCGAGAGGGGCTCCCACCCAGAGCCCCGGGCCTAATCGATAACATATTTAGACTGAGCGTATAATGTTGCCCTTCTAGGCTTGATTTCTCGATTTTCCCAGCCTCTGGAGGCCAGCTCGGAGCCCAGCCTCCTTCAGGAAGGCGGAGGTGGGGTCACAGGATTAGTTGGGGGGCAGACATTTCGGGGTGAGAGGAGCTTTGCGGGGAGAGGAAGAGAGAGATAAGGGTGGAAGGCTACTCTAGGTGGGGGAATGATGAGTGGAGCTGTTCGGAGTCGGAGGAGGCGTGTCCTCGCTTGAGACGGGGTAGCAATTGTGGGGGCCCAGCCTAGCCTGCCTACCCCCCACCCCCCTCTTCCCCCTCTCCGCACCCTGAAGGAATGAGGTCACGTGGGTGAGGAGTGGGCGGGACCAACTCTTGTCTAAAGAAAAAAAGCCATTTTGGTCCCCCCCCTCTCCGCCCCCCATCCCCAGTCCCTCCCCTCCCCCTTTTCGTCCCCTCCTCTCCCCTCTCTCCCTCTCACCCACCCACCCCAAGCCGCTTTCACAAACTCCTTTCTTACCCCAGGTTTCTCCCCTCCCTCCACCGGAGCGGGAGACTCGGCTGGGGCCCTCTCCCCCTCCCCTCCCTCCCAACCCCCTTTTCCCGCGACCCATCGGACCCGGGACCCAGGTAAGCGCGCGCGGATTACCCCAGCCCTTCTTCGCTCTAGCGCGGGCCCCGGATGCAGGGGCTCTTTCCCTCTTTATATAGCTATGGGGGTGGGGGCGGTGGTGCCCCGCGTGCTCCCCCCCTTTTTCTCCTGCCCCCCAGCCCGCCCCGTCTGCCTTTCTTTCTCCCCCTTTTCTCTTTTTTCCTTTCCTCTGCTTCCAAGATGGCCGAAGCGGATTCCCTCCCCCCCTTTTTTAAACGACTTGCGGTCTCCCCTGTTGTCCTCGACCACCTCCACCTCTTTATACCGCAGCCTCCCCCCCATTCCCCTGCCTTAGGACTGAAGTGGAGGGAGGGGCTTGGGAGACCTGGGGGCGGGGGGGGTCTTCGTCCTCTCGACCCTTTCCACTAGCCTTAGAAGGAAGCACCAGATCCCTAGCCACCTCTGTAACTCAGGGAGGGGGGCCTGAGCGCCCCCCCTCCGTAGACCCTAGGAGTCAGGGACATTCGAGGAGTTGGAGAGGTGTTCCCTGGTTCTTACAAGGCTGGGAAAAAGAATGGGGGAATATCCCTACAATTCTGCGCGAGTCTCAGTATCTTTCATCATGGGGTGCTCTCCTCCCCCCTCCCCAGTATAGTGGCTTCTACTCCTTTTCCCCTCAAAGAAAAGAGACCAGTGTCCATCTCCTGTCTATAAGACACTCCCTTCGCGGGCCCCGCAGAAAGTTTGACTCCAGGGAGGTGTAGACGATCACCCCAAAACTGAGGCCCCACATCTAAGGGCTGGGGGGGGGGGGAAAGAGGGTTACTTATCGCGATATTTTCCATAGGTTGTGGCAGAGGGGAGGGGTCTGGAGGGCTAGTCCCTCCCCCACTCCAGAGCTGGAGCCTGGGGCTTCCTCCTGTCCCCCACCCCCAGTCTTTTGCCTCTGGCGCCTCAAGCTGTGGCACTTCCCTTACTGTACATCCAAAAATGCCCCCAGCCCCACCTCTCCACTTGAGCTTGGGACTGCTCTGGTTGAGGGGGCAGGGGGCGTAAGAGAGTAGGGATGGTGTAGAAATTATCCATAAATATTATAGAAAAGTGTTGTATCTTTGCATTCCTCTTCCCATTCTCACACTCTCTTTGTCTTTTTCTCAGACTCTGGCTCTCTTACTGTTTCTTACGGGTATATGTGTGTGTGTTTGGAATCGTACTCTCTGTTGTCTCTATCTCTAAGGGACCTCTAAAGCCCTGCCAGGGTGTCCCCCCCAGTGTCTGTATCTCTTTGCCTCATGTAATCTCACTCTTTCCCCATGTTCCCCAGGGCCCCATTCCAAATTGTTAGTTTTTGTGGGAGAGGGAACACCAAGCTGGCATTGGTGGGACTTTACCCCTGTGTTCTGATCTGTGGAAGTGGGGTTAAGACCAGTTTGAGGGGAAGGGAGGTGAGAAATGAAGAGAGTGAGGTAGGGGGCATTTGTTAATCAGAGAGCGAGAGAGAGAGAGAGAGAGAGAGAGAGTGTGTGTGTGTGTGTGTGTGTGTGTGTGAAGCAAGAAAGGAAGGGGGGAAGTATAACAGGTAGAGAAAGACTTGGGATGGCTGAGCTGTCCTTATGGATACAGGAGGAAACTGAGCATAGAACAATTACTTTGCTGGTGTGGCCAGTTATGGAGGGCTTTCTGGACAGGTGCTTTCTCCTTCCTAGGGTTCTCTTTCCTGGGGAATGGGTGTGTGTGTATTCGAATATGATTGCCTTTGTCGAGGACAGAGATTTGTGTTGAAACTTGCCTTGGATTTGGGGGAGAAGTGCACAAAAGGTTAGTGTGTGTTTGTATATTTCTGGTTATAGTATATTATGTGGGGCTCTGTGTGTACAGACCCTTGCTGAGGAGGGAGTGTGTGAGAGCCGTGCATTCATCTGGCAAGTCTTCGTGTGCCTGGCTCAGTCTGTCTCTGGCTGTACATGTGTTCGGGTGTGTCTGGCCAAATGTATATCTGACCACATCTCCATGTGCATGTGAGAGAAGAGAGGGAATATGATCGAGTGTCTGGCTGTGTGTTTTTGTGTGTGTTTGGCTATGGGTCTGATTCTGTCTCTGTGTTGGGTCTTTGTCTGGTGCCACCCTCTGTTGTGTCTCTTGGGTTTGGCACCTTTCTAGGGGGTTCCCTGAATGTCTGCTGACACCACAGCCAACAGGCAGCTAGCATTGAAAAATTGGAAGGACTGGGAACCCGGACAACGATCAACAACAGTCTGCCCAGCAGCCAAGGGGCTTGGCTGTGGTGGAGAGGGGTAAGGGAATTATAGGAGAGCCAAGAGACTAAGACATCAAAGACTTCCTTCTCTTGTACAACAGGAGGTGGTGACCAGAGTTCGAGGGAGTGGATTTCTTTTCCATTATGCCTGGAGAAGAAGCCTGGTATCCCAGGGGAAACTGATCAAGGTCTGATTATCTCTCCAAGAGAGATTTCTGGGTAGAACAGATAGATACAACTAATTGCCAATAAAACTGACGATCTGAATGAAATGGATAAATATTCACAAGAAATGTGATTTGCTGAGATTAACAGAACAGGAAATAGAATGCTTAAATAACCCTGTCTTAGGACAGATAAGTAAAGAACCTATTTCTTTGGCAGCCTGTTCAAGTCTAGAGATTCCTTTTTGGACTAATGTTTTTGAATGAGACAGAGAGGCATGCCATGGGAGCAGACCTTGGGACATCAGTCAGGTCTTGGCTGTGTCCTTCCATTTGGCATATTACCTTGGTTTTTTGGACTTCAATCTTCCCTATTTATAACATGGGTGCTGGGGGAAAGGGGGGTAGGAGAAACTAGGAGTTGAACTTGATCCTGTCTTTCTTACCCCTGGACATGAGATGAGTGTTTTAAAAGGCAGCTAGGTGCTGGGATACTTGTTTTTGGGGTTTTTTTTTTGCTTTTTGGAGGGCAGTTGGGGTTAAGTGACTTGCCCAAGATCACACAGCTAGTTTTTGTGTTAAGTGTCTGAGGTCGGATCTGAACTCAGGTCCTCCTGATTCCAGGGGTGGTGCTGTATTCACTGCGCCACCTAGCCACCCCATAACAGACATTTAATAGCTGTATAATCTTGGGCAAGTCCTTAACTGCTTTCAGCCTCAGTTTCCTCATCTGTAAATTGGGGATAATAATAGCACCTAACTCATAGGGTTGCTGTAAGGATCAGATGAGATTAACAACATGTGAAGAAAGTATTTTGCAAACCTTAAATCGATGTGTAAACTCTAGCTGTATAACTACCTTGGAACTTTGATGGACATTAATGATTCCATCCATGGGAACCTCAGAGAGGTTTACCTCTCTCATCCCCTTACTGGGAGGCAGTGCTGTCCATCTCCTATTTAAGGCCCACAGGGATGGGGGAGGAGGGGACAGGAGATCTTGGATGCTGAAACTTTTTTGAGTCATGGCCTCTTTGGCAGCCTGGTCAAGTCTAGGGATTCCTTTTTGGACTAATGTTTTTGAATGCATAAAATACATAACATTGCAAAGAAAACCAGTGATTAGTGATAATAAAGATAATTGTTTTTGTTGTTTTTTTCCCCATTCAAGTTTATAGATACCTTAAGATCTATCCAGAGAGCTCTTGGTGTTAAGGTCCTTTCCAGTCATGACCTTGTTTGACAATATGTATGACCTTGAGTGACCTCTACTGAGACCTAGATATCTCTGGGTCAGGGAATTGGGATTATTTTATTGGAGAGAAGCAGTGGTAAAGGGAAGGGAGAATGTAACTGTCTTCAAGGACCTGAATGGTAATTCTTTTTTTTTTTTTTGCAGGGGGTAGGCAGGACAATTGGGATTAAGTGACTTGCCCAAGGGCACAGGTTAGTAAGTGTTAAGTATCTGATTTGAATTCATATTTGAACTCAGATCCTTCTGACTCCAGGGCTGGTGCTGTAGTCACTGCACCACCTACCTGCCCCATGAATGGTAATTCTGAGCATGTTGATGCCCAGAGTCTCTTAGGAAAGATCTAAAAAAAAGGTCTAAAAAAAGACTGAAACCAAGAGAAACTTGAGGAGCTGGGGAGTTTCTGTTCTTGTGAACTTTGAGGCTGAAGAAGGACACCTGAGAGTGGAGAGGGAGAAGGGAACTATGTAGACACTCAGCCCCTTGGAGGAGATGGTCTGATTGGGGGAAGGGACAGAGAGAGCTCCTCTTCCTCAATACTCCTTAGTACTGATTCTCCATTGACATCCTATTTCTAAGCTAGGTCTGCTGGTTGACTTCCAAGACTTTCTGTGAATCCTTACTGTTTCATTTGCTTCTTCTTTCTCCGTCAGAGTCTTTGATTTTAGCTATGGTACCCCCTCACCTCTTCTCCCCCATTCTAATCCCCACTCTCTCTCCTCCCGGATAGGCCCATCCTAGTGGCATCAAGGGAGAGATTAAGTGTCAGGTGTGTGGAGGCCCTGAGGCCCAGAGGTGGGGAGGGGGCAGGGCCAAAGGCTCTAATACTTATAAAGGCTCCTGTTTACTGTACCTCTTGGCATCCTGCCTGCAGGGCTCTGCAGGTAACCATGGAAATCAGGTGAGGAAACCAATCAGCATCACTTAACTACCTCCTCCCCAAAGGCAAATCTGAGGCCCCTCTGGATAGGAGGGACAAGGGACACGATGGGAAAGTGGGAAACAAAATCTAAAATCTGGTGAGGAGAATAAGGCCATAGTGGAAGCAGTTATGTTCGTCTGAAGCTTCCAGGGAAGAAGAGGGGCTTGGTTAACATTCCGAGCTGGCTTTTGCTTCAGAGGAGAGGTCCGGTTGACTCCATCAGGGCTCCTGGTCACTTCTGAGCACTTGAGTCCTGTAACCTGGATGTTGGTGTATCTGCCTTGATGGAAACTACCTTGGTATATGCATTTAAAGCAAGAGTCTGTTGTTTTGGAAACACAGCAAGTGTGTGAATGAGGTGGCTGCGTTGGTGTGTGGAGTCTGTGGATTAATGTGTAAGGGAAGGGGGACTTAAGGAAGTTGGAGCATGAATAAAATGATGACAGCTTGTGTGTGTGTGTGTGTGTGTGTGTGTGTGTGTGTGTGTGTGTGTGTGTGTGTGTGTGTGTAAGAGACCTTGGGCAGATCACTTCATCTCAAAAGGCCTCAGTCTCTTCATTTGTAAAACTAGAGAATTAGACTAGAATGGAGGTTCTTAACCTGGGATCCACAGACCTGGGGTGGGGGTATCTGTTACTAAATTTCAGATTGGCAAACTTGAATGGAAGAAGAAATTATATTTTCATTAACCTCAAATTTAGCATTTCCTTCATTTCCCTTCCTATGAATTTTAAGAAAAACATCATTCTGAAAAGGGGTCCATAGATTTCACCAGATTGCCAGAAGTGTTCATAACAACAACCGCAAAAAAGTTAAGAACTAAAAAACAAGGAGTTTTTCCAAAGTGTTCCTCCTAGCTCTAAATCTTTAATCCTGTGATCTTAGAAATTAATATGTAGCTATCTTGCCAAGAATGGAGTTACTACAGAAATGGTCAAACAGGGGTGGCTAGGTGGCAAAGTGAATAGAACACTGGCCCTGGAGGCAGGAAGACCTGAGTTCAAATCCAGCCTCAGACACTTAACACTTACTAGTTGTGTGACCTTGGGCAAGTCACTTAACCCCAATTGCCCTGCCTTCACCCTCCTTCAAAAAGAAAAAGAAATGGTCAAACAGCTAAGATCTCACTAAGGTCCCTTCTGGCTTTAAAGCAGTGACAGTTTCCTGTGACCCAGGAAAGGAGGGGAGACTGACATTTGTGCCTGGGACCTGGCAACATTTTGTGTCCTATTTCTTTAACCTGGATACCTATGTCTATGTGTTTTTGCCTCTGAATGAATATTGCCATATCTGTCTCTGTCCATATCTTAGCATCTCTGCACACCAGTGTGTGTGTGTGTGTGTGTGTGAGAGAGAGAGAGAGAGAGAGAGAGAGAGTCTAATATATATACATGGCTTTCTGGATCTGCTTAATGGCTCAGTGTTAGCCTGTGTGTCTCTCTTATTTTCTGTCTTTGCAGTCTCTCTCTGTCTTCTCTCTCTGGTCTTCTCAGTCTGCACTTTTTCCTCTCTGGATCTCTCTTTGCTCCTTGGGTCCTGGCCAACCTCATCTTTGGAGTCTCTATAGAAACCCCTGATCCTGGCTGCAAATGTCTTGCCCTAGAAAAAACAAATGCTATGGTTTTAGAACTCTTTCCTGATTTGGGAGATGGAGGGGATGAGGTCTGCAAGGGCTACACACAGCTTACTTTGACCTTACACACTGGAGTTTTCCTAGAGTGGGGAGTGGGTGGCTTTCTCCTGTTCACATTTGAGATGTGATTTCTGAAGGGAAAAGAAAGCAAAGCGGGAAATCAAGTTTGAAACTTTGATACCCTCCCCACCAGTGGCTCCTAGGCTGAGCCCACCTTTGGGAGGGAGAATGTCTTCTGTTGTTGCTTCAGGCATTCATTAGAGAATCCCAGAACCTTAGATGTGGGAAGGACCTTATGATATCCTTGAACCCAAACCTGTCATTAAAATTTTCCATTTACCAAATGATTATTAAGTAGCCTATATTAATTATTTCTCTATGTGGCTCTAGTTAACTATACAGTCAAGATTCAAATCCAAGTCTGTCTCCTGTTCCCTGTTGCTGCCCCTACCTGTACTGGGCAGAGGGGGTCACCAGTGGGTGCCAGCACGTGCTATATTTGTCTGGAGAGATATAAGGGGGGAGGGACATTCACTGGTGGGAAACATGAGGTATTTTTAAGGGGGTAAAGTTTGTCCATATAGCTTGTCCATATATCAGGAAACTTGGAGCATACAGGTTATTGTGGTGGTTGTGGTTTTTGTCCATATACCCACCTCTCTCTGCCTCCCTGCCCCCTTTTACCCCATGTTTGGCCCTGGGAAGTGGTCCAGAGGAAGATAAAGACATAATCTCTGCCCTCAGAAAGCTACCTTGGGTGTCTGGGTGGGGGGAGGGAGGGAAGCTATGCATGCCGGATGCAGACAAGAAGATGGGTACAGATGAATGAACTGTGGCCATCAGGGCAGAAAACCAGGGAAGGGATGGAAGGAGTAAAACCAGATAAAAGGAATCAGGAAAACCTTCTTATAGAAAGGAAATCTGGAACAGGACTGGGAAGGGACGGAAGCCACAGAGTAGGAAGAAAGGGAGAGGAGGTGCAGGGCCACTGAGAAAGGCACTGGCCAGAGAAAGTGAGGTGCAGAATGGGAACAGGGGAGACTCTGAGTGACATGGGGGGCCTCAGGTCATGGAGTTATTGTTAAAATCTATTTATTACATGACTTATCTTTGGGGCATAATAAAAGGAGCGCCGCATTTGGCATCAGCTCTTCTGGGTTCCTGTCTTGGTTCTGCTACTATCTATGAGACCCTGGACAGAGCATTCACTTCTGTAGACATCAGTTTCCCTATATGTACACACATACACACACACATACCCAGCCATGCATACGTTGTTATTCAGTTGTATCAGTAGTTTCTAACTCTTTGTGACCTCATTTGGGGTTTTCTTGGCAAACATACTAGGGTGGCTTGACATTTTCTTCTCCCTGAGGTGGAGTTAAGTGACTTGCCCAGGGTCATACAGCTAATAAGTGTCTGAGTCTGGATTTGAACTCAGGAAGATGAATTCTCTAAGCCTAGCACTCTCTACACTGCACCACCTAGATGTGTGTACGCATACATACATTTATATACACACATAGGTATGCCGTATATACATGTGTGTACATAACATGTTATATGCAGATCTGTGTGCATGCATGTAATTTCTCTCTGTATACATATATACATACACACACACACACTCAAGCACACACCAGACTGAGACAGTCACATCAGCCAGAAGAAATTTTACTTGTTTAAACAGGGCAAAACAGAGCCAAATTGCTTCAAACACTGAACTCCAGGAAAGATCTTAAAAGACCTTTGTGATCTTAGTTCACCTTCCATCTCCCCCATCTGCCAGCTGGAGGGCTCTGCCTGTCCTCTAACCCAAATCTTGCCATCTTTACTCTTGTCCTGAGCACATGTGCTCACCTGTTCCCATGATCACTCTGGGCCATCTAAGTGTCTAGTACCTGGGGTGGGCTCTGTGCAGGTGTTGGTGGGGAGAGGTAGGAGAAGAGCCCAGGATTCCTTCTCCCTGTCTTCAAGCTTCCCCCTGGCTCAGTGTTCAGGCTGTTCCCTTCCTTTTCCCAGGACGGCGCTTTCCCTGCTCTACCCCAGCATCATGCATCGGACAACTCGGATTAAGATCACAGAACTGAACCCCCATCTCATGTGTGCCCTCTGTGGGGGATACTTCATCGACGCCACCACCATTGTAGAATGTCTGCATTCCTGTAAGTGGGAGAGGGGCTGAGGGTGGTGAAGCCCATCTTCGTATGGTGGGCCATCTTTCCCAGGGAGTTGGTAGTGGGGAGGTCCTGGGCTGATGAAGAGACTTAGTCTCTGCCTTCAGTCTGATGGGAAAGACTCTGCCCTAGGCCCTTGGGGAGATATAGCTTTAATTGAGATATGCTATGATTTAGTGGGGAGAGGCCAGAGACTGGATTCAGAGGACCCAGGTTTGAATGTGGGCTCTGCTAATTGCCATCTGGGCAAGTCTCTTCCCCTCTCTTCATCTGTAAAATGGGAGGAGTTGAAATTTGTACTAGATGTCTCTGAGGTGCCTTCCAGGTCACTAATGGGAAAGACTGGATTTGGCCTGAGAATTTCTCATGCGTTGCATCAGATTCTAAGATGGCCAAGGCAGAGACGGAGATGCTAATGAAGAGGATGGGAACAGAGATTCTTGAAAGTAGCATTCAGCCCATGATACCAGGGGGATGATTAAGGAAAAGGGGGAGTTAATCAAGGAAGGCTTTCTGAAGGCAGTGACCTTTTCTAGCCACTCCATAGTGGCAGTCTCTCTAGGATATTGAATGGCACATTAGCTCCACATCTGGCCTTAGTCTAGCACTTCTAAGGAGAGACGAGGAATATCTTGGCCAAGACCCCTTTCCCTCAGCCTTACCCCATCCCATACAGGAGAAGAGAAAGTTAGTCTAGCAAGCATAGAAGATGGGTTGGCCTGTATTGAAGTCAGGTATATGCAGGGGTCTTCCTAACCTCCCCCACTTTTTCCCTCTCCTAGTCTGTAAAACCTGCATCGTCCGATACCTGGAGACCAACAAGTACTGTCCCATGTGTGACGTACAGGTCCATAAAACACGTCCACTGCTGAGCATCAGGTGGGGCCCAGAGACAGTAGGAGGGACTGACATCCCCTTCCCTTCCAGCCTCCTGCCCAGGGTTCTTGTCTCCTCTGCTTGCTGTTTGCTCTGTCTGCTCTCCCTCACCCCTCATCTGGTCACCTTCCTTTCCTGCCTAAGGGACCACTCCCCCCCAAATGGCAGGGGGGAGGGTGAGTCAGGAAAGCTTAAAAAATCACTAGGGAGGGACAAATTCTTGGGGTTGGGCTTGTAATTCAAGACACAAGGGCCAGGTATCTCATAATCACAGAGGATGAGTGGCATCAGAGAAGGAGTTCCCGGGGTCCCAGGGAGATGAGGAAGATCTTTAGCCCATTTTGACATGCTCTCTGGGGTGAGGTCTGTGAATCCACTTGTGGCATCTTTTCCAGGTCAGACAAAACCCTTCAAGACATCGTATATAAACTAGTCCCTGGACTTTTTAAAGGTACAGACTGTCCTTGTTTCCACCCTCCTTCCTGTGATCCCCAACCTCCCCTCCTTCAGTACCTTGAGGATCCCTGTACACCTCCCCTTCTTTGTGGTGAGTTTCCCTTCTCTTCCCTTCCAGATGAGATGAAACGTCGGCGAGATTTCTATGCGGCCTACCCTCTAACCGAAGGTGAATGTTTGCTCTCAGTTGTGGGCTGAGTAGGTTGGGGAAGGGTGGGGAAGCGGCAGCACACGTGTGTATGTGTCAGACTCTCTCTCTCTCCCTAATTCCCCACCAAGACCCTGTCCCCACCACGGCATGACTTGGGTTTGGTCCTTCCCCACACTGGGCTGAGTGAGTATGCCTGCCAAGAAAGGAAAGCTGTTGAGTATGCAAGTCCAGAGCCCTGGGTGCTCCAGCAGAATGTAAGCTCTCTGAGGGCAGGGACTGTTCTCATTTTTGTCTTCATATCCCCAGTGCCTAACCCTGTGTCTGGTACAGAGTTGGTGCTTAAATATTTGATGAATTAAAATGAGTTTGGGAAAGTGGGGAGGAGTGGCAAGTGTGGGCCCCCTTCCTACCCCACCCCAAGGCTGAGGATCCCTCCCCCCAACCTGTCCTGCCACTGACTCCACTTCTTTCCCCCCTAGTCCCCAATGGCTCCAATGAAGACCGAGGAGAGGTCCTAGAACAGGAAAAGGGGGCTCTGAGTGATGATGAAATCGTCAGCCTCTCCATTGAATTTTACGAGGGTGTCAGGCAAGTCCCTTGCTCCTGCTCTGGTCTGGGGGACCTGGAAGTTGGAATAGATCAGGATACCTGCCTGGGTCATGAGGGCTTTTTTTCCTACTCCTTAACCGGAGTTTCTTCATTCTCCCCCACATCAATGGGATTTTCAGCTCAGAGTGGGAGTGTTTCTCATAACGATCCCCTCCCTGGAGGGGCTGGATGGAGTTGGGAAGGGACCCCCTCCCTCTCCTGGGATTTCCTGGCTTCATTCCTTCCCCCAACAGGGACAGGGAAGAGAAGAAGGGCGCCCTGGAGAATGGGGACGGGGACAAGGAGAAAGTGAGTGCTAGAGGCAGAAGGGAAGAGTGGGATTGGGCCAGGGGTGGGAGTGGGGAAGAAGCCATGAGGGAGGGAGAAGAGGGGTTCAGGTAGGTGGTGGGGAGTCATGGGAGTAGACTGCAGTGTTGTTCCTTCCATCCTCCTGCCTTGAACCCCTCTGCACCCTCCCTTTACACCCAGAAGACAGGGGTACGGTTTCTGCGATGCCCAGCAGCCATGACGGTCATGCATCTTGCCAAGTTTCTCCGTAACAAGATGGATGTGCCCAGCAAGTATAAAGTGAGTCAATAGCCTCAGGAGCCCCAAGTGATTGTAATCACATCATGAATGCTGTGTCTGTGTACAGGTTCATGCGTGTATCCTCTACAGCCTGGTTGGCCATATTGGCCTTTCCTTGGTCCCTCTAATGCCACTCCAAATTTGATGACCTTCTCCTGTGCTCATTTGTGCCCCTAGAGGACGGCTAGGGAGACAAGGATACGCTAGGGGTGGCTGGTCAAGGAGAAAATGATGGACTCCCTTGGTTTGGGGATCTTCTGTGTGTTTCATGATTCGGCCCTGGACTCTTTCTCTTAGGGCAGGACCGTTTTGAAAACAATAAAACCAAGTTTGATTTCAGCAAGGTATTTGAAAGGACTTCTCATAATATCTTTGTAAACATGATAGAGATGGATGGGCTGGATGATTGCACAGATAATTGAGGGGAACCAAAGAATAGTAAATATCTCTTTCAGCCTGTGGGGAAGTCTAGGGGGAGTGCCACAAGGCTCTGTCTTTAGCTTTGTTATATGCAACATTTT
This sequence comes from Pseudochirops corinnae, assembly GCA_028646515.1. Classification (NCBI taxonomy): domain Eukaryota; kingdom Metazoa; phylum Chordata; class Mammalia; order Diprotodontia; family Pseudocheiridae; genus Pseudochirops; species Pseudochirops corinnae. The sequence goes on along the minus strand of CM053586.1, from coordinate 221,126,280 downwards.
TCTGTATCACTAATACATTGGTGATGAATCAGGATCTGAAGATACTGTTGGACTAAAATGACCCCAGTCCACTCTAATAAGATGAAATTTAATAGAGAAATTTACTTTTGCTTAATTATGCTTATTTGGTCTGTTTTTTTTTAATTTGGGGGAGAAAACAAATGCAAATTGGAAAAAAAAAAGCTAAAAGCTTAAATTATTTTAAAAAGAAATAAGATGAAATTCAATGGGAATAACTACAAAATCCTACAATGGGTTAAAAACCTCCATTGTACAAGTATGGGATCAGGGAAACATGTCTAGACGTGATTTCAAATGACAAAGGCCTTTGGGCCTCATTCAGTGGACTTCAAGTTCAGTACAATCCCATAAGTTGTTTTTTTTAAGCTGCTCTGATTTTAATAAATCAAATAGAATTATTAAATAATCGTTATTAATCACTTGTAGAACTAGAATGTCCAGAGCCAGAAAAATATGTGTCCCTCTGTCCTGGTCAGACTAAATCAGGAATATTCTGTTCTGGGTGTCACAATCTGGGAAAGATATGACTACCTGGACCCTGTGTGATCGTGATCATGATAGTGAATGAATGAATGAATGAAGCCTTAAGTATGGACTACATGCAAAGCTCTTGTGCTAAGTGCTGGGGAGACAGATAGAAAAAAGCAAGATGGGCCTGCACTTACATGGGAGCTCCTAATGGGATAGAATGGGAGTTCACATTCTAATGAACAGACTCAAAACTGACAAATGGAAATTATGTGAAGGAACCTGGGGGTGTTATTTAATCTAGAGAAGAGATGGATGTCTTGGGAAGGCTGAGGCATTTAGAGCTGTTTTTAAGTATCGAAAAGGCTGTCCTTGGGGAAGAAAGATTGCATTTGTTCTTGGGTCCCTAGACAGCCAAACTAGGAATGATAGGAAAGAGGCAAATTTTGGTTCCGTTTAAGAAACATTAGAAATAACATGTGCTGTATAACCTGTATCAGATTGCTTGTTATCTCAGGGAAGGATGTGGGGAGGAAAGAATAGAATTTGGAATCCAAAACTTTAAAAAATTACTTTTAACATGTAATTGAGAAAAAATATTATTTTAAAAAATTTTAAATGCTTTTTCATGCAAAAAAATGAAATGTGCCTTTTACAATTAGAAGGTAGTGAGCTCCCCCATCAGTGGGCTGGATGCCCATTTGTTGGAAACATCATAGGATTCTTTTATAAATATCGGCTAGACTCGCTGGCCTCTGATGTCCCTTCTAGGTCAGATGAGAATTCTGAGATAGCTGCTTGCTCCTTCCTTGGTCAGGCCGTGATGTCTGTCCCCTCCCCCCTCCCCCCGGGATGGGTGTTGCTTCCTCAGGTGGAGGTGCTGTATGAGGATGAGCCTCTGAAGGAGTATTACACCCTCATGGACATTGCCTACATTTACCCTTGGAGACGGGTGAGCCTTGGGGACAGCCAGAGGGCGTGGGGGCAGGGGAGGGCGAAGGCAGGCAGGGCTGTGCTGACTCGCTCAGCCAGAACTGAGTTCTTTCCTTCACCCCAACTCCTCTTTTCTTTAATTTCTTGGTGTCTCGATGTCTATCTTGGCTGTTTGTGTTGGTCCCCCTCCTGTCTTTGTCCTCATCTTCATCTTCCCTTCTGTCTTCTCTTGATGCTGATGGTCTGTTCTCGGGGTGAGGCATGTAGGGCAGGAGGGCCTTTTGCCCCTGACCCTCCCTTTCCTTCCCTGTCTCTCTCCCGGCTCCTCTCCCTCCCCCCTGCAGAACGGCCCTCTCCCCCTCAAGTACCGAGTCCAGCCGGCCTGTAAGCGGCTCCCGCTGCCCTCTGTACCGGCTCCTTCAGAAGGCACCAACACCAGCGGGGCATCGGAGTGCGAGTCGGTCAGCGACAAGGCCCCCAGCCCCGCCACCCTGCCTGCCACCTCCTCCTCCCTGCCTAGCCCCGCGACTCCCTCCCATGGTTCACCCAGCTCCCATGGGCCTACCGCTAACCACCCAGCCTCCCCAAACCCCACATCTGCCCCAGGGGGCACCACCACCAATGGCGGCACCTCGAACTGCCTGCAGACACCGCCATCTACCAGCAGGGGGCGCAAGATGACTGTCAATGGTACCCCAGTGCCCCCCTTAACCTGAGGACCAGGACTTTCCACCCTATTTGTGCAGCCTCACTTCTCTACCCCCTACCCCTTTTTTTTGACTTGCCTCTTCCCTCCTTGACTCAAGCTCCTTCTACCCCACCCTGGGGGGGTAGAGGGAGGGGTTGGGTTTTATAAATAAATCTATCTATATATATATACATATATATATATGTACATAGGAAGACCAAATATACATACTTATTTTCTATGGACTAGCCAGATTAATTTAAAAGCTGCAGGAAACAGACCTTACATGTGTGTGTGTGTGCAGGTACGGGTGTAGATTCTGTGTGTTTGGGTTTTCTTCATTCATTTTTAAGGGGACTGCATGATTTACTCTGGCTCCTTCCCCTTTGAGATTAAACGTTTAGGTGGGAAGGGGAAGGGAAGTAGAGTCTTTGGGGCTGAATCTGCCCCATCTTCCTGCTCTCCCCTCTCCTCCAGGAACAGGTGGAGGGATGGATCCAGTTGCCTCTGTTCCATTTGGGGCTCCTCTCCTCTGAGACCCCAGAGCTTTAGGTAGCCCCAGGTCCTGGAAGGACAGCAGAAGCTGTCCCATTCAGAGATGGGTTTGATCATAAAGGGGAGGAAGGGGTGGGGACTAATGTGGGGAGAGCTTGCCTCTCCACTCATCTTTCCTTCATTGCTCCCACCCACCCCCATGCTTAACATAGGGAGCTTTTCTCAGACAGTGCCTTTTGCAAATGCGGTTTGTCCTTTGGCTCTGAGGGGGAGATCTGGAGGGGTAGGTGGCAGTCGCCAGTTTCTCCTCTTCCTGCCTTTCCCCAGCCTTGTAGCTTCTGTGGATAGATTAGATCTTTTTCCTTTTTTGTTTGTGCCCCTTTTGGCATTAATCTTGCTGAAGGAGAAAACTTGAGGGGGGAGGGGGAAAGGAGGCATCAGAAGCTCCTGAACCCACCTGGCAGCTTTCCCAGTGTGGATATTTCCCCTCCCTACCCCCCTACTTCCATTCCCCTTTTGCCAGGGGTTAATTGAGGCTGCAAGTGAAGTCCACGTTTGGGACTTTGTGGGGAGAGGGCATTTGAACCTCACACAAGCACACTGACCCCAGACTTGGGAAAAGTCCTTGGGAGGGTCAGCAGTCCCCCTTGCACTCCCCTTGTCCAGGGGCCCCTAGTTCAGGACAGATATAAAGGGGGATCTCAAAGCACAAGACAAAGGTAGGATTACCAGGGTCCCTCTTTCCCCAGGACTGTTGCCTGCAGATTGAACAGACACCTTGGTTTGGGGTGGGGTGGGTTAGGGTTAGCCCCATCTGGTGGAAGGCTGAATAGTTACTTTGTTACAGGGCTGGGTCGGGCTCTTCCTCCCATCTTTGCTCCTCCTCAAGCAACCCCAGCTTGGCCCTGTCACTCCTCTAATGTAAATAGTGAGAAGGTGGGATGGGGTAAGGAGGCAGGGCACTAATCCCTGACTCTTCTGTAGGGGTACAATCAACCAAATGGCTTTGTCTGTGTGCATCCTGTCCTTGTTGCGGGTCCTGTGATCTGTGTGTGTTCCCTCCCTCCCTCCCTTCCTTCCCCCTGCCTTGGCGTTTGTACGACTAATCAGCTTTGTAATAAATGCTGCAGATTCTCCTTGGGTTTGTGCATGGTTTTCTTTGGGGGGGCGAGGGGAGTCCATTGTTAAGTAGGGTCCTCTAACCCTCAGCCCACTTTAGGACCTCAGTCTGGCACTACCCCTACCCCCCCAACAGTCAAGAAATAAATAAGGCAGCCATTCTCATTCCCCCACTGGAAAATTCATAAAAACAAACCATTTCAAAGGTTTGCGAAGCATTCTGCGCTCATAGAGTGAGAACTGGAAGTCCTGGGACTTACCTAGGATCACACGTTAGTGGGTTAGCTAAGAGGGATGTGAAACTAGGTCTTCCTAACTCCCAAGACTAGAGTTCTATCCAGTGTTCCAGGCTGTTTCTCAAGGACTTTAGTCTAGCCTCACTGGAGCCCTGTGAGGTAGGTACTAACTACAGGTATTGTCACTCCCATTTTAGAGATGAGAATACTGAGGCCTAGAGAGATTAAGGGACTTAAGTCAGGGGCACGCAACTCAAAGTGTCCCAAAAGTCTTAGTCTACTAAGTTGAATCTAAACTATTCCCTGGGCTAATTCTCTATCCACTTGTGCCACACAATGGTCCCACTGAATGCCTCGTGTTTTGTTCCTGCTTTCAACTCGTAGGCCCAGAATTCAGGATTTTAATTTTAGAATTTAGCATTTTTTCCCCCAATCTGTAAAGATTTCTCCGAAGCCATAGGGTTTGGGGTAGATGGTTCTTCTTGGACAGGCAGAGGGAAAAGGGGACAGGACTGGAGAACCTTGAAGCCATTATTATAATTAGTAGTGTATTTTATATCGTACTTTAAGTTTGCAAAGTACTTTACATATATTAACCCATCTGATCAACTAAGTGCATTTTTCCAGCCCAATCAGTAAGCAGTTAAAAGCCTACTACATCCTAGGCACTAGGATACAAGTTGAATGGAGATAAAATTCCCTATTCATAAGGAGCAGACGTGTAACTTCCAAAGCCAAGGGGAGCAGAGGCAGAGGCAGGGGGAGATGGGATTTGGATGGGGCATGGAAAAAGGATTCTGGAAATAGAGTAACAATAGTCCCCAGTGAAACCGAACCCAGCTTTGCCACTGGAAGTAGTAAAGGCAAGTCTTTAAGCCTCAGCCAACAAGCTTGTTCCTGTGTAACAGCCAGTGATAAGGGTTGGTGCTACAAAGAAAGGCCCCTCAAGGAGATGACCTAGCAGCAGTTCTCAACCTGTGGGTTATGTTCAATTTGTAACAATGAAAATAACATCCTGCATATCAGATATTTACATTATGATTCATAACAGTAGTAAAATTACAGTTATGAAGCAGCAATGAAAATAATTTTATGGTTGGGTGTCACCACAACATGAGGAACTGTATTAAAGGGTCGCGGCATTAGGCAGGTTGAGAACCACTGTGACTAAAGTAAGCCTCAGTTTCCTCATGTGTCAAGTGAGGGAGCTGGGTGAGTGGCTGACATCTAACATTAGGAAAACCTCAAATAGGGGAGAGGGAAACGTGTCAGGCCACCAAGCCTGGAACTGGATCTTCCCTCCTCGTACATTAACGAAAATTAAGAAGCAACACACCGAGAAACAACATTACTAGGTATATTTAATGATGCCGGATGGGAATGAATACATGTTTCTGGGTTCTGTGGGGGGAGGGGACCACGTGCCTTTATACTCTGATAGGTCAAGAAATCAAATACAGGGAATGATATCGAATCATCCCACCTATGGAGGAGACACAGGCTGACCCAGGTGTGGAAGAATAGAAGGGTGTTGAGAGGATCACTTAGTGGGATGGCAGTTAAGCTCTCCAAAGTGCCTGGAAGGGGAGGTTCCCATAGTAGAGGAGATGCTGCCAACCTAAATCCAAGCTATGCAGGTCAGAGTGGTGAACCCTCTTGGGCATTCTGTATTCGTTCACTCTTGTGCGTGCCATCACAATACGGGGGTTTCAGGGTTGCCTTGCAAGTGCACAGAAAAGCTGAACGGTCTTCTTCAACTTTGAACTTGAGGGGGAACAGGCGAGTTCTCTGGAAGAGGTGGGAGCCATCACAGTAGGGCTACAGAGGAAATGAAGACCGAAAACACAAGTGCTCAAGGCCTGTGCCTTTCACAGTCCTGTGCTAGGTGCTGAGCTGGGATGGAGAGGGAGATCCAGAGCAGGACTGAAACCCATCCTCAGGGAGCCACCAGTCTGATGAGGAAGACAGTAAAGGAGCTTATCCAGTCAAGTCAGGGGATGTTGACTGGGGACAGCTTCTTGGGAATACTGAATCATGTTTCCAAAGGTGGGGAGAGGAAAATGAATTGATAAGAAAGAGGAAAGATTAGGAAGGTTAGGTCCCAACAAAAATAGGACAAACTTAGGAGTGACTTACAAGCTGTACCTGCTTCCTCCATCGCCCACACCCCCCTTCCAGAAAGGTTTTCCTTGGAGTAAGGAGAATGGAAGAGTCTCTTGGAGCCCCCCAGGAAGAGACGGCAGCCAGGGATAGCCTTGCTGGGGGTGAGGGAAGGTCCCAGAGGATGCCAGGGATGCTCCCCCACCCAATACCCACTCAGAGAGTCCTACCTGGTTCTTACTTCGTCCACACACACACCATCTGTAGGTCTTCCCTGCCTTCAGGGACACCTTGATGGGTTTTTTCTGAGCAATCAGAGGCTTCTTTCTTGGAAACCATTGATCCTAATGCATAAAGAAGGAAGGGATAAGTTTAATAATCTTTATACAAAGTAGGGTTTTTTCCCATTCTTTCAATTTATTGAATTTTTACAATTATTTTTCTCCTTTCCAACCCATTCTACCACTGGAGGGAAAAAAACCTTATAACTAATTTGTATAATTAAGCAAAACAAATTTTCATACTGGCCATGTCTAAAGATGTATATCTCATTCTGTGTATTAGTCTATCACCCGTCAGGAGGTAGGTGGCATGTTTCAACATTGGTCCTCTGCAATCACGGTTGGTCATTGCACTGATCAGGGTTCTTAAGTCCTTCTAAATTTTGTTTTTACAGTGTGGTTATTGTACAAACTGTCCATTTTTTCTAAAATGTTTATATTTTATTTTTCCGATTATATGTAAAAACATTTTAACATTTGTTTTTTTTAATTTTGAGTTTCACATTCTGTCCCTTCTTCCTTGTCTTTCCCTCCCCTTTTTTTGAGAAGGCAAGCAATTTGATGTAGATTATACATGTGCAGTCATGTAAAACATTTCCATATTAACCATGTTTCCAAAGAAAACAGACTCAAAATAACAAAAATAAAACAAAAAACCACAAGAAAAACAAAATTTTAAAAAGTATGCTTTGATCTGCATTCAGACTCCATCAGTTCTTTCTCTGGAGGCGGACAGCATTTTTCATCACGACTCCTTTGGAACTGTCTTGGATCTTCGTATTCCTGAGAATAGCTAAGTCATTCACAGTTGATCACTGTACAATATTGCTCTGACCATATATAAGGTTCTCCCAATTCTGCTCACTTCACTTTGCATCAGTTCGTGTAAATCTTCCCAGGCTTTTTGAAACCATCCTCCTTGTCATTTTCTTATATAGTTCAGCCATTCCCCAAATGATGGGCATCCCCTCAATTTCTAATTCTTTGCCACCACAAGAAAAGCTACTATAAGTATTTTTTTTTTTACATATCATTCCTTTTCCTTTTGATCTCTTTGGGATACAGATCTAGTAGGTGACACTGCTGAGTCAAAGGGTATGCACAGTTTTATAGCCCTTGGGGCATAATTAACTTGTTTTAAAAATAGTTTTATAACTACTTACATATAATTGGCTTCCTTTGTATTCCTATGTATTTTCTACATTTAAAAGCAGTATTCTGAGAAGGGGTCCCTAGGCTTCACCAGTCTGCCAAAGGGATCCATGACACCCAAGAACTCCTGATACAGAGATTTAAGGTATGCTTTCTATACATATACATATACACATACATATATCTATATCTATATATAGGTACACATATATTATCACAGCAACCTTCTAAGCTAGGTGCTATTACAATCCCCATTTTTACAGATGAGGAAGCTGTCTCTGAGATAGGAACTGCATCCAGGTTTTCCTAATTCTAAATTCAGGATTCTAGCCATTACAGCTATTTCAGGGGGTAATGCATGTGGGTACATACTCACCAGCCAAGAGGAGAACACCCTGGTCTGGTTCCACCTCAGCTCTGCACTCTGGTGTGAGGGATGGGGACAGGAACAGTGGAAAAAGAGAAGAGGGAAAAGTAAAATACATTTTTAAAAGTTGATCCGGGGGCTTTAATGTAGAATGGGGGGAATCTTGTTCTACCACCCTAAATATTTTAATCCATCATAATTACTCAAGCCTGAGGAAAGGAAGGAAGAGGCGAAGGGGAGATAAGAGGAAATGAAAGACGAGAAGAGGGGCAAACAAAAGGATAAAGTAAAGGGAAGAGAATTTCTAGAATGGTGTGAGAAGACCCATACGACAGGTGGTGAAGTGGATAGAACCCAGGCGTGGAGTCAGAAGGACCTGAGTTCATATGTGATGTCAGATACTTCCTAGCTCTGTGACCCTGGGCAAGTCACTTAACCCTGTTTGCCTCAGTTTCCTCATCTGTACAATGAGCTAGAGGAGGAAATGCCAAACTACTCCAGTAACTTTGCCAAGAAAACTCCAAAAATGGGTCACAAAGAAGCAGGCACGACAGATACTGACTAAACCACCACCACCACCACCTGAGAAGCCCCAAGAGAATTCGGGAATAGAGGAGTGGGCTTTTAAAAAGACCTTCTAGTCCAGCCCATTTTACAGATGAGGAAATGAAGGCCCAGAGAAGTGGGGTGACTTGTGCAAAGGTCAGACCCATAGTAAGGAGCAGCCCGAGGACTTCGGCTGTAAGGGTTCCAAATGATCGGTCTTTCGGCGGTTATCCCCGGGGCTGAGGAAGAAGGATCAAAGGTTTCGGGGAGGTGGAAGGGAGCTCGGAAGTCCTCTGGTCCAACTCTGTTTTACAGTAGAAGAAACTGGGGCAAAGGGAAATGGAGCAGGGTGTAGGAAGGGGGCCTAGGAAGGGAAGGGAAGCATAAGGAAGAGAAGGTTGGGAGAAAGTCTGTGGGAAAGGGGAAAAGAGGACAGGCAGGAGTTTAAGGGATGGCAGAGGAAGGGGACTGGTGGAGAGAGGGGAGAGGAGGGGAGGGGAGGCAAGAAGTAGGGAAGGCAAGAAGTAGGGAAGGGCTGCGGGACCCGGGGAGGGAAGGGGAGCTGGGGAGAGAGGAGGAGGAGGACAGCGCAGGATCCGGGTCTGCGGGAGGGGAGGGGTCGAGGCCGGGGGGATGGTGATAAAGGTAGCCGCCGGTCCAGCTCCGGCATTTCTCACCGCGACACGGCTCCCCACCGTCAGCAGCCTAGCCACCACGCAGGCCATGGTCGTACGGCGCCAGGGGCCCGCCTCCGGCCCCGCCCCCTGGCCGGGTCACTTTCCCCGCAGGCCTCCCGGTGCAGAGTCAGGCTCTCCTGCGGGGGCGCTAGGGATGCGCCCGCGCTGCGCCCTCGCCCTGCGCCATCTCCCTCTGCGCGCCTCCCCTTTCTGCGGGAGCTCGGCGGGGCCGGAGTGGGAGGAGTGAGCCCAGTTCGAGTACCCCTCGCAGGCCCGGGCACCAGCTGTTTTCCCCCGCGGATTGCGCCCCACCCTAAATCTGGAAGGAGAGTGCGGAGGTTGCTCGGGGAACCCTGGCGGGAAAGGATCTATGCGCGCATTTGACGCAGCCAGCGGCAAAATGTACGCACTTTGAAATGCAAGATGACCCTCTAGCTTCAGAAGAAGACCCCTCTTCTGCCCTAAAATCTTCCATGGATCCCTATTACCTCCCGATTAAAGTTCTCGGAAACATTCAAGGCTCTCCACAATGTGGTCATGCACCACCCTTCCCTCATTATCTCTCATATAATTCCCATGCACGCTACAACGTCATGTAATCTGGGCCATGTGCCAGGGACCTGGGAGACTCCGAAGTGTCTTTGTGCAGTACCTTGTTCAAGAATGACCACTCATCATTCTCTTCGCTACTGGAATACTTCTCTGGCCTTTCAACTATAACCAGGTCACTAGTTAGATTAGTAGTGGCTAGAGGGGTGGAGTCAGGAAGACCAGCGCAAATCCTGCCTCAGACACTAACTACCTGAGTGACCTTCACTTAACCTGTCTGCCTCAGTTTCCTCATCTATAAAATGGAGGTAGGTAGCACCTACCTCCCAGGATTGTAAAAGATCAAAGGAAATTGGATAGACTATAGATCGATAGATACGTAATACAATATGCTGTTGTTCAGTCGTTTTTCGTTCTTGTTCGACTCTCTCTGACCCCATTTGGAGTTTTTTTGGCAAAGACACTGGAGCGGTTTGCCTTTTCCTTCTCCAGCTCATTTTACAAATGAGCAAACAGGCAAACAGGGTTAAGTGACTTGCCCAGGATCACACAGCTAGTAAATGTCTGAGGCCAGATCTCAACTCAGGGCTTTCTGACTCCAAGTCCGGTGCTCTATCCACTGCACCACCTAACTGCCCGCAATACAACATACACGTATGAACACCTATTACACATATGTACGCATATATAGTATACTCATCACACATTCACACATGTACATATGTATCTCACTCTACAAGGCTATTATTATCACTATGCTTAAAGATACTTTGCCACCAAAGCCCTCCACCACTGTCAAACCAATGTCAGGCACTGCTCTGATTTGATCACTGGAATCGGCTTTAAAGAAGAGACATTATCCTCTACCGCCGCACTCTAAAGACCGGGGGATTTTTCCGTTTGGATGGCAGCTGACACCTTCCATGACGGTTGTCTCGCCCGTTAGAATGTGAGCTCCCCAGTGTTTCTCATTTAGTAAGCACTCGATCAAGGCTTCGTTCATTCAAAATCCTTCAGTGGTTCCCCACTTCCTCCACATTAAAGTTTAGACTCCTGACTCCAATTTAAGGCCACCTGTAAGTGGTTACAGCCTTACCTCTTCCTACCCTTCTTGGGATTAAAGATGGGAGACGTCCTTTCTAGTGGAACCCTCTTACAGGTGAAGAAAGCAAGCACCCACGTGGCAAAGTGATTTCTCAAAGGCCACGAAGGTAAATGGGGACCCAGATGACTCCAGAAGAGAAACTGAGGCTGATGACTTTGCACAGCCCTCCCTCAATTAAATCCAACAATTAAATCCAATTCACTTGCATCTCCCCTCCCAGACCTCCCGGCCCTCTTCCAGAAGGAAGTACCAACAACAACAAATAAATCGTTAAGTCAGCTTTAGGACCCAGATCCTTGACTCCAGACCCACAGCTCTTACCTTTAGTTAAGGCTCTCTCCGTATTGCCTAAGGCAGGAGTGGGGAACCTCCAGCCTCGGGGCCATGTGTGGCTCTTTAAGTCCTTACCTGCAGCCCTTTGATTGAATCCAAACTTCAGAGAACAAATTCCCTTAATAATGTGGCTTAAAGGCCACAGGTTCCTTACACCTGGCCTAAGGCCTTTGAATTTGCCTACTCTCCTGTTACTAATTCTCTTGTTTGGAGAAGGCTAAAACCTCCTCAGGGCAGTAAGGTACTAGCAGTAAGTAGGTCACTTGGAAGTCCTCAAGGTGTTTTATCACTCTATCCTGGGAGGATTAGCACAGTTCCAGCCAGACTAAATGGGCATTTAATCAATGCTTACTGAATTTGATTTCCTGCCCCTACAAAAGGTGGGAAAACTGAGGCTGTGTTGTATGCATACCCTAGTTGATGGGCAAAGATGCTGTTGGAAGACAGAGTACATACTTGCTAAGCAAGGGCCAACCCTGACTGGGAATAATAATTATAATATAATAATAATAATATTCAATTGTTTCCTACTCTTCATAACCTCTTTGGGAGTTCTCTTGGCAAAGACATAGGAATGGTATGCCATTTCATTTTACAGATAAGGAAACTGAGGCAAGCAATAACTTGCCCAGGGTCATACAGCTAGTAAAAGTTTCTAGGGCCAGATTTGAACTCCGGCAAGATGAGAATTCCTGACTTCAGGCCACCACCACCACCACCACCACCTCCTCCCCTTACCCCTCCTCCTCCTCTGTACACACCAAGATTTGCAAAACATTCCTAGTCCTAGTTGATGTGTGGCTTAGTGTGGGGACAGACTGTTTTTCTTTTTTTTTCTCCTTTTCTTCTATATTTTAAAAGTTAAGGGGAAAGATGTATTGGGAAAGAAAGGCGATATTAAAAGAGAGAGGGAGACAGCCATAAAGCACTTAATCCTGTGAACTAGATATAGAAGTGGAATCATTAAAATTTAAGAGCCCTTAGAGGTCCTCCAATCCCATCCCCCCATTTTACAGATTAGAAAACAGAGGCTCAGATAGGGGCAATGACATTTATTAAACAATACTATGTATTTATAAATACCCACCTACATAGATAGGACTTCACGAGCTCAGGTGCTCTGATGTCAGGTTGATGCCGTTACTGATAAGCCGATATCAGAGTCAGAATTTCAACAAACCCAGGTCTTCCTGATTTTCAAGTCCAGGGTGCTTTCCTCCAAACCACACTGCCTCTGAGTATTGGCCTTCCTCACCTAGGAAAGATCCAGGCCTGAGATCATTCCAGGTTATGGGGTCCTCTTGCTTACGTGAGAAACCAGCCCCAAAGAAAGGAAGCCAAATATGAGTTTGGGCCAGGCACGTTAATTTGTTGCTACATCCACAGAAGTTTGGGCGTCCATCTGACATCTAACAACCAATTGCTATTTTTAATCCTATTTTATCGCTATCTTTTGTTTTTATATCATATTCGATATATTGCTCCTTTCTCCCCTTCCTAGAAAGTCATTCCCACAAAGTTCATTAGACTGTGAGCTCCTTGGAAACAGGGACTCTTACTTATCTTTGTATTCCTGGGGCTTAGCTCAGTACCTAGCACACAATAGGTACCTAATAAATGCTTATTGACCAACTGACCTTCATTGTATCAAAGTAAGAGAAAAAGGAAATAGTTTGGCCAAATCACAAGATACATCAATTGTGTCTGACAATAAATTCGATATTCCATACCTGTAGCACCCCATCTCTGCACAAAGGGAGAAGAAATACATGTTCTCTATTCTTCTCCTGAACCAACTTGACAACCAGTTAACAGGGCATGAATACATCGGTATCAATACAGGAGTAAACCCTAAATTCGTATCTTTCTCTGAGCTGTAAGAGAAAGAGGAAAAGTTCTGGGAGCCCCAAGTGAAACCAGGACACCAAGGCATGGGAGAAATCCTTAGCCTTATTTTCCAGTTGAGGAAACTGAGGCTAGCAGAGGTTAAATGATTTGCCCAGGGTCATACTCTAGACTCAGCGCTCTATCCATTGCGGCACTTAGCTGCTGCTATAAAATCATATATATGAAAGTGTTTAGTGCCTAGAACTTTACTAGTATTTTTACATGAGTAAATAGGAGAAGAGCATTTATTTTATAAGAATTAACTTACTGCGACACATCTATTCCCAACTGTGCTGGGAGACTGTTGTGGGAGATTTCAAAAGAAGTGGGAGACTATGAGAAATGCCCTAGAAGAACTCCTCCTCCTCCTCCTCCTCTTCTTCCTCTTCCTCCTTCTCCTCCTCCTCCTCCTCCTCCTCCTCCTCCTCCTCCTCCTCCTCCTTCTTTCTTTTTGCAGGGGGGAAGGCAGGGCAATTGGGGTTAAGTGACTTGTCCAAGGTCACACAGCTACTAAGTGTTACGTGTCTGAAGCTGGATTTGAACTCAGGTCCTCCTGACTCCAGAGCCGGTGCTCTATTCACCGCACCACCTAGCTTCCCCCTAAAGAAACTCTGAGCCTATGAAAACGATGGGAGAACACACCAATATTAATGGAGTCATGTATCATATAATGGCAAAGCCAGGGTTAGAAAGGACCACAGAGAACATCTAGTCCAGTTATCTTATTTTACAGGGGAGAAACTCATGTGATATATGTGCCCCTCTTCTTGTCAACTAATCAATAAGCACTTATTGTCTACTGGCCTATAAACATACCAAAAAAGAGAATTAACCCCTGCCCTCAAGGAGCTTATATTCTATCAGGAGAGACAAAGTGTACCTACTTAAGTATGTATAGAGTAAATACAAACCAAAAGTTAGGTAGTTGGGGAGGGAGAACTCTACCAATGGGGGGAGGGAATCAGAAAACGCTTGGTGTAGAAGGTGGTGTTTGAGTGAGGCTACGAAGGAAGGAAGCAAGATAAGATGCAAAGAACTAAAGGATTTATTAAGTGCTTACCTTGTAGAAAGCCCTGTGTTTTGATGAATGGCTTTAAAAACCAAGCTGAGGAGTTATCTACTCTTCGCTCATCTCCAATCTTTGCTTACAGCACTCACATTTTTAGAATATACTCTGGACCTCCCACCCTACCCTCAAGGAGATAATCTACTTAATACTTCTGTTGTTGTTCAGTAATGTGGAGTTTTCTTGACAAAGACACTGGAGTGGTTTGCCATTTTCTTCTCCAGCTCATATTACAGATGAGAAAACTGAGGCAAACGGGGTTAAGTGACTTGCCCAGGGTCACACAGATAGTAAGTATTTGAGGCTGGATTTGAACTCAGGAAAAGGAGTCTTGTTGACCCCAGTCCCAGTACTCTATCTACTACACCACCCTGCATCCCTCCTACTCAATACTAAAGGAAGTCAAATCAATAATACGTTTGCTTCTGTTCAAAGGCATGACCATATACTGCCCTCAACTCCTTGGGAAAGTCATCTAATCATGGGTGTTCCCCCAAGGTTCTATCCTAGGCTGTCTTCTCTTCTCCTGTGCTATCTTTACTTGGAGATCTCATCTGCTCCCTACAGTTATCATCTCTTTGCAAATGTTTTTTTGGATCTATATATCCAGCTCTAACCTCTAGACTGGACGTTCCATGTGCATCTCAAACTCAACATATTTTGTTGTCATTCAGTCTTGCCCTACTTTTCCTGACTCCATGGACCATATAGTTTGCTTTATATGTTTCCATGTTATCCCCTCCACCCAATAGATTTTAAGCTCTTTGAGGGCAGGGGCTGTCTTTTGCTACATTTTTTTTTTAATTCCCAGGGCTTAATACAGGGCCCAACAACATAGTAAATGCTTAATGTTTATTGAATTGAAATCTAACCTAGCACAGTGCCCAATGCACTTTCCAACCATTCATTCTAGTTCAAGTATTATTAAGCATTTACATCTTTGAGGCACTGTGCTCTAAACAGTGGGGGTTCCAAAGAAAAGTGGAAAAAAAAAACCCAAACGAGCACAAAAAATTTCAAGGTGTTTCACAGAAGAAGAAACAGAGGCTCAGATAGAAGGAGTGGCTTTGCCTGTACCCGCTTTGCTAAGATGTGCTAGAGTCAAGGTGGCAAACCCCAATGGCACAATCAGTACTGATGTCATCCTGCCTTTACCCCAGAACCTAGCAAACACAATGCCTTGCCCAGCCCAGTTAACTAATGGTAAACATTTGTTGAAAAGAAAAAGTACTTGGTGGGTCTCTCCCAGGATCTTGGTGGAGGTGCAGAAACAGAAGCTATGCAGCCAGTGGGCTCCCATCTCAGCTGCATGAACACCAGGAGCCTGGAACCCTTCCACTCATCTGCACAGCTGGAAAGAGTTCTCTGGTGACCTGAGTCTAACTGTCCTTCCCTCTCCCAAATGTGTTCATCCTTGTGGGAAGGATTGTAGATCCATTCTATCTTACCTTCCTTTAATAATATATTTAATTCAATAAGTAAATACGTGTAGCCCCGGGGCAATTTCCTATGGCGTTGGCACCAACCTCCTGAATACCTTATTCCTCTCAATATAAAGATGGAGAAATAGAGGCTCGAAGAAATCATCAGATCAGCTTTGGAGCTGGAAGGGACCTAGGGATCACCTAGTCCAACTCCTTCATTTTATAATCATTGAAATTCAAAGTACATAAAGTGATCGGGTATTCCAATGCCCTTATTCTGCAGGTCAGTTCATGGGGATATTAAGTAGTAGGGTTAAGATTTGAACTCATGAAAGACTACTCAGGGATGTCATGTAGTTCACACAGTTAAACCAAGAGAATAGGAAATGGGAGGGGGAAGGGTTGTCAGTTTAATTGGTGGCACTTTGTGAAATCACACAGGTAAGTTCATGGTGGGAGGCTTCCATGCATAGTCTTCTTTGATGGCTTTTCTCACTGGTCACACTCTGCATCTTACTTCATATCCTGCATCCTGTTGGCTCCATCTGCCTCAAACACCCCTGTCTGCCTCACCTCATCACCTCTCCTATTAGAATAAGAATAGTTTTATGTTTAAAAACAAAATGAACCCAGTTCCTCTGACTCCAGATCTAGGGCTCTTTCTACTACACCATGAAATGACTTGTCCTAGGCCACTCAGTTAATGTTAGAATCCAGATTCAAATCCAGGTTCTACCCTATTCCCAGATGACTGCCCTTTTTTTCATACATATCACACCGCATATTCCAATCAGTATCATTAGACAAGACGGTATCAGTTATGGACGCTTTTTTTTGTAAAACATTCTTTTATTAAAAGAACAAGTGCTGTTTACGAACTGCCCTTTGTACAAATAACATCAGTTATACAAAGATACAAGATCTGAGTTATACACACCACGGGGTGAGGAGGGGGGTGATGGAAAGCACTACCTCTTGGGCTGGGGAGAGAAAGGGGATTCAGAAACGGGCAAAAACAAAAACAAAAAAACCCTGGATTTTGCAAACTGCTGTCATCCCTTCCCCTCCCCCCATCCCCCTGAATATCCGAGGAAAGAGGGTGAAAAAAATCAGGATGGGATTGAGATGGAATTAAGTCACCAGCCTGAGAAAGGGTAACAGAGGAGGTCTCTTTTGGGGGCACCTCCCAGATATCTTGGGGCAAAGTGCGGGAAGCAGAATGAGACCAGTGATTAGCCATCCCACCCCACCCACTTCCCATTCTGACATTTCAATAAAGCAAGGAGCAAAAGTGGAACATGTACCTGGGAGGTTCCCAAGAGCACCTTACTCTGATTCCCCTTCAACTTCACCCTCATTTTCCAAGGAAGTTATCACTTTTAAGGGTCACCTCCCATTCCCTCCTAACTCTAAGTCTTGGGAGAGGGGCATGTCTTCCCACCTTCCCTCATTTGCCCTCCTGCCAGACAGCTAGGCTGGGCAGGGTAAGGTAGGCCAGTGCAGCCAGTGAAGGACGCCTGGCTGCTGGAATTTTCAGTGTGTTTGTTTTCTGGGTTGGGAAAAAGTGCTCAGGGTGAGGAAGACCTGCCCCAGTTATCAAAGTCCCCTTCCCTCCCTTATGCCCCTGTCTCCAGGCCAAGCCCTGGGGACTTCTGCCCAGAACTCTTGCATGGCCTCCTCCAAGTGGGAAGAAAGTCCTAGGCCTCTGGAGCTGTCTCACTAGCTCAAAGTGAAGACATGGTATGTGTGTGTGTATGTGTGTGTGGAGGGGAGAGTTGTATGTTAGGAAGCCAGAGGGAAAATCTAACTTCCATTCTAAAAGAAATACATGGAATAAAATGGGGGGCAGTGGGGGGGTGGTGGTGAAGAAGGGAACCTTTTAAAGTATAATTATGTGACAGATTGGATCAAAAGCAAGAGTAAGTGCTACAATAACCCCCCCTCCCCCACCAGCTCCCAGCCCAGAGACACAAGTACATATAAACTCTCACAAGCACATCCACCCATGGCCACCCCCACAGGACACACACAGAAACAGACATACACTCCCACTCACCCTCACAGTACTTTACAGATACACACACATAAATGCTCACATACCAAGATAGACACACCCAGGACCCCAGACCAGGTCTGTAGACACATGCCATGCCCTTCCCTGCCTGCCCTCCCTTTCTGGAAACAGTCTGACACCCAAGTCCACCTTGCCCTCCCCACCTCCCCACCCTTCCCCCACCCCCAGCTCAGATGAAATGCTGGGAGGGATAACACATACCCCTTCCACTCTCACCAATCTCCGAACTCAGCTTCCTCCCCCACTAACCACATCCTTTCCCTCCCCTAGACCCAGAGACATCTACCTTTAAACAAATCAGTCTCACTCCCCAAGCTAACCAACCCCGCCCCCCACCCAGTCTAAGTCTGTCCTCATTAAATCTACCTGATCTGAAAGCCTGGGAAGGGGAGAGCAGAGAGCAGGTTGGGATCACGAGAGGCTGGGTGTCCTTCTTTCTCCTGTCTCCAGGCCAGGCTGCCCCAGCTTTCTCCGAATCAGACTCTGACCCCTCCCTGCTGTCTTCCCCATTCTAGGGGGTCAAGCCAAGCTTGCTAGGGAGTCCCTTCCTCAAATCTAACCTTGTTTCCCAGTGCTAGATTCTAGTGCCTCAGGAAAAATCCCAGGGTCAGGCTTTCAGCTCGTTCCCATTCCCCTAAGAACAGCCAAATAAGAGTAGGCTTGCTTGGATGGGCTGAGAAAGGAGGCCTTATCCCCAGTACACTACATGAGTTTGACCCCTTCAAGTTGACCTCCCTTACTATTCTAGCTCAGAAATGTTTTTATTCCCCTTAATGTCCTAAATACCTTAACTTCAGCTAGAAGGTACCCGATAGAGCAAGGGAACCCTTCCAAGGTGAACATACAGTATAAATTCAGAGGATCTCTGGATGCTATTTTTGAGGGGCAGAATGGAAGGGGTGAAAGTGTTTAAGAGTTTAGATAGATTAAGAGCAAGATGATAATTTCTTTTATCACTTCTCCCTAACTGCCTGTAGAGCATTAATAAAAAGTGATTATTTCTGAGATTTCCAACATTGCCCCCTGAGCTCTTGGTGAGCCTCAGAGACTGCCCGGGGGGATGTCCCCCCCTCCCTCCTCAGGCTCCCTGTGTCTTATCAACAGGATTAATATTATTTTCAGTATCAGAAAAGAACCGATTGAGCAGCGTGGGCAAAAATATATCTGCGTTACGTCTTCTGTCGTTGCCAAAAATATATACATCTCCTCTTCTTTATTTAAAAAACAAAACAAAACAAAACAAAACCCCCAAACAGAAACACAGAAACCACACATGCAAAAAGAGACTGACAAAGCACACACATCTGGATGGGTGTGAAAGGCTCTCTCCCTGACTCTCTCCCCGTCCTGATGCCACCCCCCAAGATCCACACCCCTCCACCCCAGTGCAACTAAAACATACATCTTTAATTTTCATATCCCCCACAAAACACCCCAAAACTCATCTTGTCCTTGGTTTTCTGGGAGAGGGAGAGCCTCCTGGTCACCCACCCAAGAGGAACAGCTGGTAGGTAGAGGGGCAGCAGGTTAGTATTAGCTTCCTCCTAGGGGGAGGGCAGGCTTGTTAGTACGGAGAAGGAGGGGGGCAGTTTGTTTCCCTCCCCCAGCCCTGATTCCTGGGGGCTCCCCTCAGCCTAAGGAGAGGGCAAAGAGGCTAGGATAAGCTAGACAGAATGAGCGGATTGTAGCTGACCCTAGCCTCCTACCACCTCAGGTATGTGCGTGTATGTGTATATGTATGTGCTAATATGTGTTTATGTGCTAGTATATGTGTGTTTGTGTGTGTCTGTGAGAGAGAGAGAGAGAGAGCGCGAGGGAAGGAGGGAGAGAGCTCAAGCAGGGGAAGATGCTCTGAGCTGAGCACCTTGGCGTTTTCACAAAGAGATAAAGGGCTGAGGTGCTCACACAACAAATAGAAAGACAGCAGTTACCCTGATTTGAAGACTCCAGCCTCTTGTCACTTTCCAAATTGGAGTGTTTTTTTTTTTTATTATTAACATCACACTTGCCCCCAAAGTGCCAAGACTGACTAGAGGGAGATGTGGCCTAGGGGCCAAGGTCTCTTTAACTGCTGTCTTAACTGACCAGGAATAGAAAATTCTCTCCTCCTTACCATGCATGCACTCATTTTCACTATCACCTGACTCTCCCCACCCTCCTCCAGTGCCCATTCTCCTCTCACCCCATCTACCCAGGGTCCAGTGATGCACACACCCAAACACACACATACACACAGATACTCACTCACAGACCCAGCCCTCCAGCACTGTCACAGCACACTCCCCACTGATAGGTTCTAATAGTGCAAAGAAGTGTGGGGTGGGTGGGATGGATAGATGGGGCCAAGCCATACACACAACCCTTTCCATCCATCCTCCCAGGAGGAACCCCCCAGTGGGTGTGGCTGAGTGGAAGGCAGTGAGCTCGGTTACGTTTGACGTTATTAAGATGGAAAACCGCAAGCTCACCTCCCTTCCCCCATGGTGCCTAGAAACAGTGAGGCTGGGGGCTGGGTATCCCCTGCCACTAACAGAGCTTCGGCCTTCTGTAGACCAGAAGCCAGAGAGGTGAGGGTGGGGGGGGGGGTGGGAGAGGAGGCAGCATCTAACCCCATCACCACCACAACTACTAAAACCACTCAAGTGCCACCCTATTGTGTTTGCTGCAAGCAATAGTCATTATTCCCCACCTGCCCACCTTGATCCTCACGCCATTCCCTGTGCCAGCCCAGGGGTAGGGAGGGCAGAGCACTCAGCAGGGGTCAGAGTTGACCATCCTTTCCTTCTAGATCCCTAGCCAAGGGGCCAATGGGATGTGGGGGGATGGAGAGGAGTGATGGGAAGGAGGGAAGAAGAGGGGCTGGCCTCAAAATATTAAAATTGCAAAGGATACGGATAAGTTGTAGCTGAATCTCCTGACTGAGGGAGGAGCGACAGACTCATCTCTCTGCCTCATCTCTCTCTGGGCTCCCCCCCTGATAAAAACCCTGCTTAGTCCTTTGGCCAGGCTGGTGGCAGGATCTCAGCATGGGATGGATGAGACCCGTTTCCACCTCCTTAATGCCAGGGCTTTCCAGTGTCTGAGCACAGGCGCCTGTTTGCGGCTGGGCCCCCTCTGGGGCCAGGCTTCCCCTGAAGCCCCCCTAGGGCGGGGAGGGGGAGGGGTTGGTTTAGCCTTTTTCCTGGTTGCATGAGGATCCTTTGTCACCGCTCTGGAAGGAGAGGAGAGGAGACAAGACTGGGGCGTTAGCAGGAGGTGCCATCCACCTCCTCTTGTACCCTGGTCCCCTTTCCTGCCACAGTCCCTTTGATACCCTTTAACCACCCAGCCTCTAGTCAGAGAAAGCTGGGCTGATCTGTGACTCCACAGA
The DNA here is from genome assembly GCA_028646515.1 of Pseudochirops corinnae. NCBI lineage: Eukaryota > Metazoa > Chordata > Mammalia > Diprotodontia > Pseudocheiridae > Pseudochirops > Pseudochirops corinnae. Next base: position 221,105,389 of record CM053586.1, on the reverse strand, counting down.
GAACTACCCAAGATCTCCTCTGGAGCAGGAGCAAGGGAAACTGTGACCTCAAATGTGAGCTGTGAAAAGAGGGAGGAGAAGCTCCAACCTCAGAGCCCACCTGGGCCAGGCCTAGACTAGTGACCATTGGGCTGGCACTTCTCTACCCTGCTGGCTTTTTCTTCCTGCTTCCTTCTGCTGTGGCTACAACTCGACCCTCCAGAGTGCCAGGGGGAAAAGGGTGAGAGGGGACCCCAGAGGGCACGGTACCCACCCCTCCTTTCTGCCCGCTGTTGTCCGCCCCGGGGAGGCTGAGGAAGGGGTTGGTCTGGGCGGTGAGGACAGGGGGCCCGCCTGCCGCTGCCGCCATGAGGGTGGTGCCAGTGCCCAGCGCCGGAGCCACCAGGGAGCCCGTGGGCAACAGGGGTGGGGCAGCTGCTGAGGGCAGGAGCCCAGGGGTGCCCGAGGGCAGCAGAGGGGCTGTGCCGCCTGCCAGCAGGCTGGCCATGGGGAGCTGGGAGCCTCCAGACATCTGCAGCCGCTGAAGCTCCCGCTTCTGCTGGATCTGCTGAATCATCTGGTACACGACAGTCTGGTGGTCCTGGAGAGGAAAAAGACAGGGTGGGTGCAGTTAGGCCGATTCTTGGGCTTTCCTTCTCTTCCCCATTCTTACACACACACAGTAATTATAGGTTAAGGATCTAGAAGGAGGGGGGGGGACCTGAAAGGTCACAGGATCATAGATTCAGAGCTGGAAGGAACCTGAGAGGCCACTGGGTGAATCCCTATCATTTTACAGTGGAAGAAATTGAGGTTAGAGAGGGGAATGATATACCCAAGGACATACAGGTAGAAAGGAGAAGAATCAGTATTTGAACTCAGGTCCTCTTATAGCCAAGAAGTCAGTACTGTTTCCACACTGGCCTCAGTGCTGTGGGCAATGCCATGAGAGGGGAGACAGAGGGAAAGGGAGGATCTGAGGTATTTGGTTGATTCCCTATGAATCTTCCTGGGAGTTGGGGTGGACCCTGGGAGCTCTCGTAGGGTTTGGGGGACTAAGCTGGAGTTACCGGTGTCAGCTGGGGAGAGGTCAAAAGCTGCTGGAGTTGCTGGAGCTGCTGTTCCTGCTGCTGGAAGAAGTGTCTCTGCTGTTCTGTCAGGCTGCCAACCAAGGTGGGGAAGAGAGAAAGAAAGGGAGATAGCAGGGCACACTCCCTCTGTGCCCAAGGAAATGAGGGGTTTCCTCAGGACCAGAAACTGGAAGGCCATCAAGGGGGAGAGAGGGCAGGCCTCTGGCCTCTCCTCGGGTCAGATTATAGGAAAGAGCTGACTACAGTAGGAGGAAACCATACAAGTTATATCAAGAGATGAGTCTGGGTACCCTCTGGGACCAGGGAATGAAGCAGGGGACAGGGAATCTCAGTGCTAAGGAAACACTTAGTAGATTAGGCTGGAAGGGTGGCAAAGTCTCTAATGGTAGAAGTGTTTGTGAGACAGAAGAAGGATATCTCTATGAACTGTGTAGAGAGCCTCTCTCTAGGATGAGTATAGAGGAGGTCCTATGTGATTTAGACATGTTCTTTCTCTTTTGACTAGCTGCCTAAAGCGGGGTTTCCCTCCCTGACCTCTCACCTGCTGAGACCCCCTGGTAGTTGCATTGTTGGTGTTCCGCTGCCCTGGTTTAGGCCGGTGGGTGTTGGGGGGGCCACAGCCCCATTAAGCCCGCCTAAAAGTCCATTGAGGGGCAATGTCCCTCCCCCTGCCAGACCTCCAAGAAGCCCATCAGCCATGGACACAGTGCCTAAGCCAACTCCTCCAGCTCCCCGGCCCAGACCATTCTGTGATTGTGGCTGCTGAGGGGCTGGGGGACCAGGCAGGGCCAGAGGCAGGGTAGCTGGACTCTGCTGCAGGAGTGGCAAGGGTGGAGGCGTGCTGTGGAAGGACAGTGAGGAGCTGCTTCGGCTTGGGCACCCAGAGTGAGGGTCCTGGAGGAAGAGAGATTGAGGTCAGAACTAGAGCAAAGTCGATCAGCACTAAGCCAATGCTGCCATCTCCTATTGCCACCTGTTTCCCTCCCAAGCAACAGCTCCAGCCTTGAAGAATGCTTCACCACCACTGGCTCCATCAAGCCAGCTGCCATCCCCAGGATAGGGGGAGGGGAGAGGAGGAGAAAACCTGTGCCAAACTGGCAAGCTATCCACAGTGATAGAGGCCAAGTTGAATGCGGGCACCACCCAGGGGCCCCTGAAAGGGTACTGGGCATCAGAAGCAAGAATGCTACCTGGCACCCCTCCCCATGCCAAGAGATCTGCCTAGTGTGAGTCCCTTCCTGCCCGAGGCCTTCCCTGCCCATACCTCGGAAGACATGGAGAGGGAATTCTCCAGGCCAAAGCTGTTCTTGCCGGGAGGGCTTTTGCTGGTGCTTAGGGAGTCACTGCTGCCAGCTGAGGAGATAAGTGAAAAGGGGAAGTGGGCATCAGGAGAGGGCTACTGCCAGCTCACCCTTAGCAAAAAATCTCCCCCACGGGGCCTGGCAGAGCCTTAGGTTCTCTGCTCACCATTGGGTGGCAGGCAGTAGGGACCTTGGGGGGTGGGCCCATTGGCAGTGGGCACCCCAGCAGGTACCACAGGAAAGGGTACTGAGAGCTGGACGTTGAGGATCTGGAGTCGTTCCTTCTTTGCTGTTAGGCTCATGATCTGTTCCTGAAGTCTCTGGTTCTCCTTTTGCAGCGAGTGCAGGGCTTTCAGCATTTCCACAACTGGAGTGGGGAGAGAGGAGATCAGGGAAGGGCAGCAGCCTGGGAAGAGCTGTGGGGGTGGTGTGTGCCAGAGCTGCGCCCGGGCATTCTGCTGAGCAGACTCCCTCTCCATCCCGTCCCCAGGGCATGGCCCCCTCACTATTGACTCCAGCCTCGCCATTGCCCTGCTTCTCCAGCAGCTGCTCCATGTTGGCTGTGCCCTGGGCTGCGGGATCCAGCTGGCTGCTGGAGCAGGAAGCCGAGGGTGCTGTCTGGTCGAAGAGCGTGGGGAGGCTGCTGATGGGTGACCTGGGGGTAAGAGACAAGGACACTGGCCCCTGAGCTCTCCCTTGGGTCCCCTGCCCCCAGCCCGCTCCCAGTTCCCCCTCCCTAACTCACATGGATGACAGGCTCTCCTGGGGAGAGGTGCCCCGGCAGCCGAAGCTGCAGTCCTCCAGGCTAGGCTCTGGAACAGAACAGAGGGAGCTCAGCAGGGGATCGGCCCGCCACCTTCCCTTCCCCGGGGCTCCTGGGGCCCCATGGTGCCTGGCGGCTCTGGGGAGCCCCGCAGGCAGTGGGGACACGCACCCCTGCTTCTTTCGGACAGGCTCTTCCTGAGCTAAGTGGTTTCCCCTTAGATGCCCCCACCTCTCCACTTGTTTCGAACTAGTTACTGCCGAAGCCTCCGAAACTAGTTTCCAGCAGGAAGTGAGCTCTGGGCCTTTGGATGGACCCAGGTGGGAAAGCCCCGCCTCCTAGGGGGGGACAGGTGGTGTCTCCCCGCCAATCATATCACGGCCACTCCCGGGCCGGGGCTCCCTCTAGGGGGCCAGAGGCGGAGCTGCAGCCGGGAAAAGCCGGAGACCATTTGTTCCCTGACTGAATGGGGCGGGGATGCGGAGAGGGGCCGCAACTCTTCACAGGTTTCCCGAGGGGCCATATGGGCACAGCTGGGTAACAGACCTTCATAGGGCACGGCGGAAGGGCTGCTGGAGGCCAGAATGCCGAGGTTCATATCCTGATCTACTCTTCCCTTCCTAAGCAAATCACTTCATCTCCCTAAGTCTCAGTTTCCTTGTCTGTAAAACAAGCCTAATAGCTGTACTACCCACTTTACGGGGAGACTGTAAGTTTTAAAGTGCTCTGCAAAGCTCAAAGCACACCAGAAATGCAGCAAGGGTAATTATTCTTTCACCCACCCACCCATGAAAGCTGAGTCCTTCTGGGGGGACAGGGAGGAGGGACCCTGTCTGTCCACCCACCCACGTACCTGTTCGGCTGTTCTCTGCCTGGGTGAGGAGCGGGTTAACGGAGCCCATGGGGGTACCAAAGATGTGGGAAGAAGGAAGGCTGAAAGTAGAGCCAGCCAAAGAAAATACCTGTAGGGGAGAAAGGCAGAGTTTTCCTGGATTCATCAAAAGGGATAATTTGTGGCCCTTTAGGGAGAGGGAAGCGTCAGGACCTGGTTCCCTGGGAGGCATGGACATCACAAGGGTACAGATTTTTTGGAATTCAATGACTTTAGAGGACATGACAGACTATACCACCTGTCTTACCTGGGTGGTGGAGATGGAAGCAGAGGAGGCAGGGAGGGTGCTGGCAAAGGGGGACCGGCTGAGCTGAGGCAGAGATGAGGTGCCTGTGGGGCCCAAGAGGCTGGAGGAGAGGGGCGTGCTGCACACAGCCCGAAGGACCCCACCACCATGCGAGATGGGGTCCTTGTTACTGGTGTAGATCCCTATGGGGAAGGGTGTCAGACACAGGAGAAAGCTCATCTCATCCTTCATGTTGGCTCCAAGCAACCCCACTTCACCCTAAGCTCAAAGTGCCTCTCTCTCCCACTTGGACACATCTCCTGTAATGGTGGGAATCTGGTCACCTTGCCTGAACACATTCAGAAATCCTCTTACAGGAATTCTGTGGTTCAATCCCTGAATGACTGAGGGATGGAAACAAGGATGGGACAAACTTTGGACAGGCATACCACTTCCCCCAGCTCTTGCCTTCCCCCCTCCCCCAGTTCTCCTAACAGGCTAATTTCAGTATCTTTTTGTCACTAGGTTATTACAGACAAGGAGATCACCCTCCCCCTCACCCCAGGCTACTGCCCTCCATCTCCCTCAGGGGAGACAGCAGAAGATTCCTACCTGCTCCAAGCAGTGGAGACTCAAGGCTAAGGCTGGGAAGGGCTGCTTGGTGTCCAAAGGCCCGGGAAGCAGAGGCATTGTTCACACCGGAACTGACCAGTGAACCTCCTGAGAAGGGTGAGGCTGCTGTGGCAGTGAAGCCAGCCAGCTGGGCCCCAGGGAGGGATGGTGCCAATGGCCCTCCCACTCCCTCCTTGTTCCTACTCCCCTTGGGCCTTCCAGGCCCATGTCGATTCTTCTTGCTCCCTTTATGTTTCTTCTCCTTCAGACCCTCAACCACCTCCTCTGAGGCAGCACTCAGTGAGGGCATCCTTTTGTGGCTGCCAGGCCCAGTGCCTCCCCCAGGGATGTGGGGGGCCTTGTACTCTCCTGGAGATGGTACCCGAGCCCGAGCTGTGCCCGCAGCAGATGTGGAAAAGCGCATGATGGAGCCGAATCCAGAAAACACCACCTTCTGCTCAAAAACATCAGCCTTGGGGGGTTCGGAGGCAGGGGGTGAGACAGGGGCTAGTGGCCCAGGGGGTGTTGTCTTGGGGTATTTCTCCTCCTCAGGCTGCTCCAATTTTGGGAAAGATGAGAAGTCTGGGGAGCTTTGGAGGGAGGAGACTGTAGACAAATAGAGGAGACTTAGGTCAGGGCTAGAATACAAGACACCTGTGCTGGAGCTACTATCGTCCAGGCAGAGGGGGATGTAGAAGCTGGCCTGGGGGAAGATAGGGACAGGTACTGAGCAGGAAGGCAGCGGCCACATAGAAGTATGTCCTAGTTGGGCCAGGCTTACACAGCTGAAACTCAAGTGGAGAAAATGAGGGAGAGACGGACATGGGTGGTGGTGGCCACTCATTTGGAAGAACTAGGACTGATGAAGAGAAAGGAGCCAGAGGACACTGAGGGAGAGACAGGGGAGGGGTTGTCTGTGGTGTTTTGGTTTTTTTTTCTTGAATCTATCACCATAAACATCCCGTACAAATTAACAAGGCTGAGATGGAAATGGAGCTTGTGATTTTATTGGTTAAAGGAAACTCCCAGATGGGAGGAGGAAACTCCCTCCACTAGTGCAGGGCAACATTTTTCTATAGCTTAGTTGACTAGAGCATCAAGAAGTTAAGGGATTTCCTTAGGGTCACAGGAGGTGTCAGAGGCAGAATTTGAACTCAGGTCTTCCTGACTCTGAGATAGGTTTCTTGGCCACTAGAACACTCGGTCTCATATCCTTTATTCTTTAAATGGTGCAGTTGGGCAGGGCACCATCCTGGGCTCCAGGGCCTTAGGCTCCCCCTTAGCTCCCACACTCACCTGTGGGCTGGAAGGGTCCTCCAGAAGAAGAGGAGGAGGAAGAAGAGGAGGCAGAGGTGAAGCTGGTCACACTTTTCCCACTGCTCAACTTCTTGCCCTTGTGGCTGAGGCTGTGGCTGGAAGACTTTTTCCCTTTGGCATCCCTGCTGCCCTCAGGGGGCTCCCGGGCACTGCCCTCATGATGAGAGGAGGAGGATGAGGAAGAGGAGCCCTGAGGAGGAGAGACAGAGGTGGGGCTGAGAATCAGGCACTCCCCAGTGAGGCCCCCCCACCCACAGCTGGGAACAGCAGTAAGTAAGATAGTAAGGGAATTGCTCCATTGCCCCAATGTCTAGGAGGAGAGATCAGAAGGGAGATATGCTCCCCCACCCCAAACCTGCTACCCTTGGGGTCCTGGGCATGATTCTTTCCTTTTGTCCACAAAAGCTTAGGATCATAGCTTTAGAGCTGGAAGGGACCTTAGAACTGAGTCCAAGCCCCTCATTCTATAGATGAGGAATCTGAGGCCTAGAGAAGTTATATGACTTGCCCCTGGTTACCCAGCTACTAAGTGTCTGAGGCAGAATTCAAACTCGGGGCTTCCTGATTCTAGGTCCTATCTTCTACCTCATCCTCCACAGGGGTGCAGACTAAATTCTCTGGGGGGGAGGCTCCTTGGTTGGCACAAGCTCATCCTCTCCCCTCACTGGATTTGACCCAGACACAAGGATTCTCACACCCAGCTCTGCCCGCATTCCCCTCCTCTGGCCTCTCTCCTCATGTCAGGCTCTGATGAGATGCCTGGGGAGTTAGTGAGAGGACCCAGAGAAGGAGATTCATGGGCTTCCACTGAGAACCTGAGTATCAATGGAAACAAAATGGACTGAGACTAAGGTGGACCCTGGTATGGTAGCAGTATGACAATGGGAATGCCACTTCAGAGTCTCAGAATATCACAGGAGGTTACAACGGGACAGAACCTTACAAGTTCCAGATGCCGGCTGGGCAGCAGTGTTATGGGAGAAGCAAGCGAATGCAAAAGGTGGCAAGTTGCCAGTCAGCCCCTCCCCAACCACCCAAATGTGATAATGGGGGACAATAGGGGTGGGAAGAGGAAGACATCCCCTACTCTCTCTTTCTCTCTCTCTCTCTTTCTCTCTCTCTCCAGACAGAGTCACAATCTTCACTCTTTATACTATACAACAGCTGGGATTCTGAGGCGAGCCAGATGTGGCTCTAATCTGAGAGAAGGGAAGGAGAGTTGTGGGGGAGGGAGGGTTATGAGGGGACAGCTGGCCATTTGGAATAAAGGCGTCTATGGACATATGCTTCCAAAGAAGTACAAATGAATGTCCACAAATGCAAGCAGGTATGTCACATGTGTGTGGGTATAAACATATTTGCACTCATGCAAGTTCACATACAGACACCTATGTGCATGCTCATATCTGCCTGAATAGACACACATACCCTGCCAGCCAGCCAGGAACGTTCCCAGTTCTGCCCAGCCCTGCCTCCTCTCCTCTCCCTGAAGCTCTGTCTGATCTAAGGCCTTTTCACAGGGTTGGAGGCAGGGATGCCAGACTCCCAATCTATGATCCCCCTGGGCTTCTCTAGGCCAAGTGGGCTCAGCCTCAGGAGTGAGGGAGAGGAATTCTCTGGCCAAGTTTCCCTCCCCACCCCCCAAGCAAAGAAGAGGGAGAGGGAGAAGGCTACTATGCCTGGGCAACTTGGGCAGTCACTATGGCAACATCACTGGGGCAACCTGATACCCGATCCCTGTGCCAAACTGCCCTCAGCACTGCCAGCCTCTTGTCAGGGAGGGGCAGAGATGAAGAAGGGGGCCTCTCAGACCCCTGGGCCTCTGGTTGGTTTCTTCCCGGAGATAGAATGGGGTGGGCTGGAGTGGGGGGTGGGGGTAGGCAGGGTAGGGCTTCAAGTGCCCCTCTCTTTAGGATTAGAGACTCCCAGGAGAGAAGAGGAGTGAATTCTGTTTGCCAGATGTTCTATCTCTCTATGTGGCAGGTCTGACCCACCAGGGTCCCAGCTATGCACAGCTGGAGAAGGCAGGCATTGGGAAGAGAGGCTAAGGTGTTGCATGAGAAGGCTTGGGAAGAGGGCTGGGACCAGAGGCAAGAGGGAGATTATTTTGGGGAAGGGCAGGGCAGGGTGAGTGATAAAAAACAACCATCTTGAGGTCCTTTCCTTTGCCTGGAGGTGTGAACCATTCAAGGGAATGGTATTTGGGGGCTGATTTCACAAGTCTGGCTTTATCCTATCAGGAAAAAGGCCTGAGAAGGGGCCTTTTAATTATTCCAGGTACACCTCACAGGCTCTTCCTCTTGGAGAGAAACTAGGTAACTGTTTCTATGATTTCCTCCCATCCCTGACTCTGACATTTGGGTTAGAGCATTGGCATGTCACCTCTTCTCTCTGGGCCTCAGTTTCCATATCTGTAAAATGAGTTAAGACTAAGTATTCTCTAAGATTGCTTCTAGCTCTAATTCCATGATTCTATGACCTTGCAAACGGGGTGATGTACCCCAATAACTGCCATTGACAACTCTGTTGTCCACAAGGTGGGCAGAGAATAAGACATTTCCCGTGCCCCCTTCCGCCTTCTCTGGGACAGAGGCGTGCTCAGTTAGCAGCCATGGTAAGTGCTCACAAAATCTGAGACTGAGAAATCATCTAGTTCAACCCCTTCATTTTACAGGCAGAGAAACTGAGTCCCAGAGAGGTGAAGTAGAATGCCCCAAGGCTACCCAGCTAGCTAATGACCAACCTGGCTCACCAACCCAGGATTCCTGACTTCTCCATAACTACCCCATGTGGTCTTGTGCCTTTTTAGAAGTCTAACCTGAGTGAGCCATTTGTGTTGGGGCAGGATGCCTGGGTCCCATGGTTCTCCCTGTCCCCCCCTCACCCTCCTCACTTCCATTCTCTGTTCCCCTTCCCCCTCCCCAGGGGAATATCAGCAGCTGGTACCTTGTCAGTGACGGGGGGCACCGGGGGAGTGAGGATTCTGGGGGGAGACTCAGGTCTCTTCTTGTGCTTCTGTTTAAGCCGATCCTTGTCCTTACGACTCTGCAGAGGCAAAGGTGGGGCAAACTGAGGTTTATGAAGACTTGGAAGGCCCAGGGTGGGGAGGGAGTGGGGCTGAGGAGCTGGGCCAGGTACTAGGCATGATGTGTTGACAAAAGGGAAATGTCCCCTTCTCTAAGGAGAGGCAGTCTGAGGGAGGAGCCCTGAAGGGCCAGGGTGAGGTCCTTCTGCCAATTCCTTTTCCCTACCAATGTTTTCCATCCTGAAACTAGTTTGGGGTTTCTCAGGGATGGGGAGGCACAGACAGGTTCCTCAGTGATTCCCAGCCCCTCCCCCTTCTCTCTGCTGCCTACTAAAAATAGCTTGCTCCATTATCATGCCAGCGACCCAGCTCGACACACAATCCGGCAAGGACAAACACACTGGGACACATGGAGAAACGCAGGGTAGCACGGTGCTATGTGCACAGGGACACGAACTGAAGCCCAGGAATACCCACAAACAGCGTCCTTCACCCAGTGTCCACCCAGAAACCATGAGCCCGTGGAGGAGAGGCGGGGGTGGGGTGAAGAATGACCCAAGGACAAAGACAGAGGCAGGGACAAGGGCGACCTTCTCAGTTTGGGATCAGTCACTGACCTACTCCCAGGACCCTTTCCCCTCCGGGAGCACATCGTCTTGGATCACAGGAATGGGGGCCCAGGACTCAGAGCTGTCATATCACCTCATCTAAACTCGCCATTTCACAGATGAGGAGACTGAGGTTGTGCTTCTGTTTATGTGATGTGCCCAAGGTCACATAGCACAGCCAGGATTCCAACAGAGAGACTCTGTCTGTCTCCCAATGTCCCATCCAGAGCTCTCCTCACCCTGTGTCTGTGTGTACATCTCTCCATCTCTCCCCATGCCAATATACAGTATCCTTCTTTGCTTCCCTGAGGATGTGAACTCCCGCCTGGTGCACTCTTTTACAACTGGGGCCCAGGACGTGCCAACAACATACCTTCTTCGGGCCTCTCTCATGGTGGGAGCCATGCTTTTCCTGAGAGGATGGTGAGGCTGATTGGCTTCTCCGGCCAGCGATGAAGCCGCTGTTGCCTCCCCCTGATCCCCCACTGGAGTGCCTCGATGGCTTCTGGTGGAGGGGTGGAGGGCAATTTGCTGGCTGTTTAAGGGGTCCTAGTCAAACCCTTCTCTCGCCAGCCCACGGAAAGGATCATCAAGGTCAAGTGCCTCAGCTTGGGGCCCCCCTTCCCTACAGGTCAAAAGATCTATATGGTGTCCAAAGATGTTTTCTCCTCTCCACCACTTCTAGACTCCACCATTCTCTGTGACTAACCCTCAACTTCTCCCCCACAGAGAAGGAGTTCCCTGACCTCTCACCCTTCCCAGTCAAGCCAAGAAATCTTTTCGGCTGGATCACAGAATTTAGAGCTGGAAGGACTTAAGAGACCATCTAGTCTAACTCCTTCATTTTATAGAGAAGGAAACTGAGGCCTAGAGTGGTTGAGGAACCTGCCCAAGGTCATCCAGGTATAAGAAGAAGGGATGGGCTTTGAACCAGGGTCCTCTGACTTTATCCAGTGCTCTTTCCACTAGACGGCATTTCAGTCAATGCCTTGGCTATTGCAAAAGATGTACAGCTAAGGCCCTTCTGAGGATGCTGGGCTGGAGCTGAGTGGGGTGGGCAGAGGAGGGAAAGAATAGTCCCAACTCACCATCTTGCTGAAGTGGTATTTGCAGTAGCCACAGTATTTGACGTTGTCTACTTCTAAGACCTCTTCCTCACAGAGCAGACCGGCCATCTGAGCACTGAGCCCCCCAACCCAACCCCAGGGAAAGTTAGGATGGAGGGCTCCAGCTGCAGACCATGAACAACCCCCTTCCCTCCCCCCGCCAGACCATCCTCTACTCCCCTTTCTAAAATTTTGTAATTACTGGAAACAATAGCTAATAGAAAATGTTTCTGCCTTCTGCCCCATTTCTGGGATGTTAACAGTCAAGTCCCTCATTTTCATAATGGTGCATATAAAATCTGGCTATTCATACATATTTTGGGGGGGAAGTAGGACATCATCTTAACCATCCCTGAAGGGGCAGAACCTGGAACAAACAGACTAGCTATACCTTTGATGGAAAAAAAAAACCCTAAACCAAAAAAAGCCCCAAATCTTTTGGGATGACAAGACTGTCTGGAAGAGACCTCAGAAGTCCTTTATTGCAACCTTCTCACTTTACAGATGTGCAAACTGAGGCCCAGAGAGGGAAGTGACTTGCCCAAAGTATAATTCAAATAAGCATGCCAAAGAAAGACGGAGCTGCTGGAGTACTCGTCCTCTTTCCTCTACAATCCTATTCCCTTCAACTCCTGGGGCATCATGTGGCTCTGAGGGGGTGTCTGGGGGCAGGGGCACAATATGAGTGGGATGGCTCACCAGGTGACATGGAAGGCTTGCCGACAGCCATGGCGGTTACAGGTCATGCAGGCTCCTGAGGCTGCCTTGCTCTCCCGGCCCTGTTCCTCGCAGATGTAGCAAGTCTAGGGAAGGCAATGGAATGATTGTGTCTCAGGAGATAGAGCCTTGGATTTGGAGGCAGGAAGGCCCGTTTTTGAATCCGGTCTCAGATGCTTACTATGTGACACTGGATAAGTCACTTAACATCTCGGAGACTCAGTTTCCTCATTTGTGAAATGCACTGGATGCACAGGATTGTTGTGAGGATCAAATGAGATAATATTTCTAAAAACCCTTTAGGCTATTATTAATTATATTCCTTCCTCCCAATGCTCCCCTTCCTTCTGCAGCCCTGTATCCCACTCACCCCTTTCCTCGTTCTGGGGTGCTGAGCCCCCCATCTCATCCTCCTGCCCCTATCCAGTCCATTGCCCTCTTCCTTTTTCCTCCCAAGGCTCCTATCTCCCAATTCCTTGATATCTTTTTGTCCCACAGTATCGAGGATTCCTGAGGTACAACCTCAATTCTTCCTAATAATAACTCATTAACTTGAGGTTTATAAAGCTTTATTTCTACAGCTACCCTGTGAAGTAGGCAGCGAAAGGATTATTGTCTGTTATACATCTGAGAAGACTAGAGCGTTGAGGTTTTTAAATGACTGTCCCAAGGTCAAACAGCAAGTACAGGTCAGAACCAGGATTCTAGTTCTGGATCTTCTGATTTTGAGTCCTATGGTATTTCTATTTAAAAAAAAAATGCCCCTATGCCACCAGAGCCCATTTTCTCTAGCTTGGGTCTTAGAGGCATATGTATATGTAGGGGGAGAATTTGAGGGGAGGCAAGGAGGGAGGAAGCTGGGATCTTCCAGCAATGCCCTTCCCTGCCCTGGGGAAGCAGAGCAAAAGAACATGCTGATTGAACTGAATTAAATGAAATGGAAAGATAGATGGAAGAGTGGACAGTGAGATGGACATAGAAATTGATGGATGAATAGTGGAAGGTAGAGAGACCTGACAGAGGGATGAATGAAAGAGAAGATAGAGGGACAGATATGGAGAAAGGTGAGTGAAGCGGGAGCTTAAAGGCTCAGGGAAAGAAGGACTGACCTTATTGAATCGGTCGTGGGGGACATACTGTAGGACAATGGGTTCCATGGTGAGCACATTGGCAAATTGTACCTCGGGGATGTAGAGGGCACACACCACATGGGCCCAGCCTATGAGCAAAGAGACAAAGCTTCAGGTGCCAGCCCTGACCACCAGGTATTCACTTAATCTCAGGGGGACCCTTCTTCTCCATCCCAGTCCCTCCCCAATCCTTCCCAGGCTAGACACCTCCAGGCCAGGCTGAACATAAGTATGTCTGGCCTGAGCAGGTGAGCACCCAGAGTTGACCTTCATGTAAGGGTTAATCCTATGGCTGGAGTAGGAGGGGCACCCTTGCTCACCTCCATTGTCCGTCCTCTTCAATGCCCCATCTTTGTGTGGGCACAGCTCACACCTCTATAAAAAAATACAGGGCATAAGCAAGGGATCAGAGAAGGCATTTAAAATATGGCCAGGGGAGAAGGGAGGGCCTGGGAGGATGTCTGCTGAGCCCTCCCTGGCTCCACTGAAAGGAAGTTTAAAAGGCCCCCAACTCTGGGGTTGGAGGGCCTAAGTGCTGGGGATAAAGACAGTGTCAGAAATAGAAGCTCTGTGTTCAGTGTTAGGGATGGGAGACTCAGAGTAAGAGATGGAGGTTCAGTTGGAGTGATGTTGGGGCTCAGTGTCTATTATGAGGAGGCTCAGTCAATGTTAGGGATGGAAGGACTCAATGTGGGGTGTTGGGAGTTCAGTGTCAGGGATGGGGACTGAGTGTCAGGGATGGAAGGGCTTAATGTGGGGTGTTGAGAGCTCGAGTGTCAGGGATGAGGACTGATTGTCAGGGAGGTAGGTGCTTAGTGCCAGAAATATGAGTCATTGTCAGAGATGGGGGTCTGTGTAAAGGATGAGAGGGTTCAACGTCAAATTTCTAGGTCTCAGTGAGGGGAACCAAACACTCAGGATTGGGGTGTCTAAGGGTTGGGGGATGGGCACTCAAGAACCCAGGCTTGACCTAAACTCAAGACTCTCCAGCCTCAGTCTCAGCCTTGTTGCCAGGGAAATTGGTGGAGGGTCCAGGGGAGCAGATGTGAGGGGAGCATACTCACCACCCTGGCGGCTCGCTCCTGTGACTCACATTTCCGGCAGAACCAGGGTCCGGTGGGCACCTGGACGATGCCATAGCAAGCTTGGGGGGTGGGGTAGGAAGGGTCAAGTCAGTGCCCAGAGTCCCCTTAAGGATAAGGGCCCCAGAATGGGGGGGAAGGGGAGGGGGCTCTTGAGAGCTGGCTTGAAGCAATTTTTTCAGTGACTCCCACAGGAATTGTAGGTGGGATGGGGGTGCAGAGGGAGTAGAGAGGGTACAGCTTCATACGGATAAGCCAAACTCCTTGGCTCCCATATCTTATTCTCCACCAATTCCTTGGGAAATTCTTCAAGGGGGTTACATACAACCGCACAACTACATGACCACACAAAATCATAACATGACAATCACACAACCACACAACAAGCCACCCCATTTCCTAAAATCAGTGGTAGGCCCTGGGAGGTAGGAAGTTTGGGTTCTTGCCTTAGACCTTTAGATGACCTCCCTCACACACAATTTCCTCCTAGCCTTCCCTCTTCCCCGTCATCAGAAACTACATAAAAAAGGGAATATTTATTTACACTCTACGAACCAGTCTTGTTGAAATTTGCTATGCGTAGGTTATTTTGAAGCGGGGGAGATAAATCGGAAGAGCAAAAAGCAGGGATCCTCCCTCTCCTTCACTTTAGCTAACAGGCCAGCCCAGGTCAGAAGTCACCTTACAAGGGCAGGTGCTGGAGAACTAACTCTGGGGAGGACTGCCATCACCCACAGCAACTGGGCTCCTGGGCAACAGAGGCCCTCCCCAAGATAAACGGGGGTAAAGCGGGGAAGAAACCCGAAGGGGATACCACAATACAGGTGTCTTCTGCCTCCCCCACCCCCCAATTCCTCCAGGGTTGAACCACCTAGTCATGTGCTGCTTCGGAAACTCCCAAAACCAGTATCTAACCGTCCCACACCTTTCCCTAGAAACATCTTCCGAGTCTCACCCTCTTCTCAACACCCCTTAAAGTCTCTACCTACCCTCAACTCCCAGGGCTCTATGTCCCTTCTCTTACCTCTCTAATATCCCTCTCCTTCTCTAATCCGGAAGCTTGGGGGGGACGGGTTGACACTCTCTGACCTCCCTTCTCACCACGGAGCAAGAACCAAATTAACCAAATGGGGTTGAGATGGGGGGTGGGGGTGGTGGAAAAGAAGAGTTTTATTCTGGCCACCCCAAACTCGGGATGGGGCAGGCAGGGTGGTGGCGGGTGTGAAGCACACCATTAATCACCCTTTTCCTAGGACTCCCCCTAAACTCATTCAACTTGGGGGGGTGGGGGGAAGAATATGATCGGAACAATAGGCAAGAAAACAAAGCCTGGTCGCCCCCTCCTCCTCCTGAGATGGGAGTGAGGGTGGGGGATCTCCCCCTCCACCCCCCCTTCCCCTTCAGGTGTGTGTGCTTGGGGCTGGGGCAGGTCCCCACGGACTCGGGGCAGTCCCAGGAGTGGACGCCAGTCTCTACCGGCCCGGCGATGGGGGGCGCAGACCCCCGCCCCCTCCCTCAGCTCCCTCCGCTGGGGGGGGGGTCTCGCCCTCCCCCTCCCCCTCTTACCTTGATGGACAGCGACGCTACACGCGTGTCCATCGCAGTAGACTAACGGATTCTCCGCCCAGCCCCGCTCGTCCGAACACACGCAACAACCTCCTACCATCTCCTTCATACTTCCATGAGCTCCCGGGGGGGTGGGGTGGGGGGGCGCTGGGGGGGTCCGTGGGGGGGGTCAGGGAGGGAGGGAGGGAGGGAGGGGGGGCTCCTTCGCTCCTCTCCCCCTCCTCCTCCTCCTCCTCCCCCTCCTTCTCCTCCTCTTCTTTTCTTTCTCTTCTTCTTCTTCTTCTTCTTTTTCTTCCGCTCTCTCGCCCTCTGGCCGCCCCCGCCGCTGCGCTCTTGCCCTCATGCCCCGGCGGGCGCCCCCCCCACCCCAAGAAGAACCTGGCTCTCCCCTGCCCCCCCTCCCGGGCCCCCCCGCCCCAAACTAAAGAAGGCCCCTTAGCAGCGGCAGCCCGGCCAGGCCGGGGTGGCTGAGAGTGGCATAGCTCCCTCCTTCCCTCCTCCTCCTCCTCCTCCTCCTCCTCCTCCTCCTCCTCCTCCTGCGGCCCCCCCCTCCGGGCGCACACGGCCCCCCCCCCCCTTCACCCCGCCCCCCCTGCTCCCCCTCCCCGCCCCGTCTCAGCAGTCATGGCCGCGGAGCTCGGTAAAGTCTTAGGTTCAGAGAACAAAGCCTCGCTTGGTCGGGAGGGTTTCTTTCTTTCTTCCTTTTTTTTTTTCCAATTCGCGGTCCGCCCCACGCACACGCACTCACTCCCTCACACACTCAACACTTTCCGCCGTCACCTTCAGTTGGTCCTTGGATCTGTGCCCCGGAGGTGTTTTCTGTCCGTTTTTTGTCTCGGTTTCCGCATCTCCAAGTTGCGGGTCTCTCTTAATAACAGCCCCGGGGGAGAACTTAGAGCAAGGACTCTGGAGGAGCCCAGGGAAAGGGAATGCTGTGAGCGTGGGATCCCATTCTGGGAGCAAGGATGGAGTGGACCCTTCCCTACCCTGCCCCCCCCCCCCCCATAGCCCCAGCACACACACACACACACACACACACACACACACACACACATACACACACACACCTACCTTTGGTCACACCAGGTAGCTGGGTGGAATCACAGACATGAGACTCACTGCTATAACCGCAGCTCTGTCAATAAACATTTATTGAGTGCCTGCTATAATAATTATACATAGGTAAGATTTACATAGCATCTACTATGTTCGAGGTATTGTGTGAAGCACTGGGGATACAAATATGAAAGCCAGTTCCTGCCCTGGAGGAGCTTACAGACTGTCTGATAACAAGAAAACAACTGTGTGCAAACAAGATTCTCTCTCATATCTACATATCTATATAGTATCTAAAAAGTTTCACATATAGATATCTCTATAATACTATAGAGATATATCTAAAATTTTTCCTATATAGATGTCAATAATATAGAGAGAGCTATATGAAAAATTTTAGAGAACTCTATAGAGATTTATCTATATCTGTCTATCTAATCAATAGGGGAAAAGTCAGTAGATATTCAGGACTCACAGGTCTAATCACAGACACAATTCTAGAATGGATGCATTCATTCACAAAAACATATACTCACAATCATGGATATAAGCACAGACACAGACACAGTCACAAGTGGGCACACTTATACACAGGTACATGTCTAACTGTAAGTATGTTCAAGGCACAGATATGGCTACAGGCACAAACAGGTGAATATACACAGAAATACATTCATGGACATAGGTACAAGCCCAGACATATATATTATATATATATATGTATATATGTATATATGCAGAAGCAAAGATGCAAAGATAGATATACTTCTAGACACACACAGCATTAAACACATAAAAGCCGCACGTGCATTCCCGAACACACACACACATACACACACACACACACACATCTACAGGTATACTCACAGAGAGACACACATAGTCTTATTCTGAGATATTTGAACACGGTACTAAGGGCTCAGGGAAAACACTCGCGCTCAGATTCTCAGACACATACAGACCCAGATAAACTCCCAGGTTTTACATAGACATGTAACAGCCCTGGTGGACTGATGGTTGAGCCTGAAAGGAGAAACGAAGGTGCCTACCCCCAAAGCCTGTGATGTGTGTGGGAGGGTCCGTATAGTATATTGGGGGTATGTATGTAATTGTAATCAGCACCCCCCCCCCCCAAGGCACTCCCAAAGGGACGGCTAAATAACTGTAGGGTCAGAGGTCACCCAGTAGGAGGTAGAGTAGTGGGGGAGGGTAGCAGCCTGGAGCTGGGGGCTGCCTGGCAATACTTCAAAGACCCTCTTGCCGGGCGAGCTTCCTGCGGGGGGAGGGGTTGGCTTGGAGAGCTGGGACAGGGGGAAGGAGGAGGGGAAGATAGGGGCGGAGGACAGACGGGGAGAGGGGCTTGAGGTAGGGGGAAGAGTAAAGGCTCTCCCTCCGCCTTTTCTTTCCCCCCTACCCCTGACGGACATTTCCGCCGCCCTCCCTCCCCCTTTTCTCCTGCACCTGTTTGACCGGAACATCAAGGGGCTAAGAAACCCCCTACCCCCAGAGCTCCCCTCTCCCCCGCTTCGGATCACTGCCTTTCGGGGGCGGGGGCAATTCCCTGTCCTAGGGGTCCAGGAGATTGAATAAGGGGGCGTCGCCTCCTTTCCCATCTCGTCCCCCACCCCACCCCAGTCTCCCATTGGTTCCGCTGTGGGTGGGGGTTAGGGGGTGGGGAAGAGAACTTGTCCTTGACCTGGAATCCGGAGTTGGGGGATTTACTTTCACTAATCCATCTGATCTGGGGGAGGAAGCCGGGAGGTGGAAGAAGAGAAGGAGGAGGATTCCGGGAGTGGAGCCGGGCTGAGCCTATTCTCCTAGTTGAGTGACCGTTCCTATGGCATCCACCCAGCACCCAAATACTGGCACCCACGTTCACGTGCACGTGGCTCCTGTCTCCCTCCCAATCTAAGGGTCCTTTCCCTGGAAAGCGAGGGGTAGGTGGGCAGCAGCAGGGCCGGGACAGTGGGATGGGAAGGTGGTTCCGGAGGGAATGCACTAAACTTTCTTCCCCCATTTATGACTCCGGGAAGGGTTCAAGGTATACATACTGCTGTTTGTTCCTCACAACAACCCTGGGAGGTAGGTGTTATTATGATCCCTATTTTACAGATGAAGAAACTGAGGCAGGTGAAGTAACTTGGCCAGGGGTCATGCAACTAATGAAAGTGAGGTCGATTCCAAGTCAAGCGCTCCGTTGACCGAGCCAAGAATATAAACAAGGATTTCTATTTCTTTATTGTGGTCACTACCAAGCGCAGTACCTTATTACATAGTAGGTGCATTTTAAAAAATGCTTGTTGGAATTAACTGAGATTTCTGTTTCTTCTTGCACCTGTGCTATTTGTTAGTTTGGGGGCCTTATCTTCTATGGACCCTCATTTTTTTTCTATATAAAATTAGGGGTACCAACCCGAAAAGCTGAGATACATTCAACAGCTAAACATATAGTAAGGACCTACTATGTGCAAGGTGCTTTTAGACACAGAAAGGACAGGAACAAGACCTAATCCCTAATCTCAAGGAGCTTTCATTAGTAGGGCAGAGAAGACAGTACCTGTCTAAAGTGTGAAATCGATAAGATAAGGCACAAAGTACTGAGAACGTAGTTCTTAAGTCAAGAGACCCAGGTTCAAATTCCACTCCTATCTCCAGACAGAGATGATGGAATCTCGGTGAGGATATACACGGGAATTTGTTTTGCGTGGTTATGCAGATTTATTTACAAGAGGTTTCTTTTTCTTTTCTGGTAAGGGGGGAGTCGAGGAGAGAAAATGTTTTTGTTTATGTAAAAAATTTCTCTCCTAATGATAGCTGTGTGGCCATAGACAAATCCATTAAAATTTCTGAGCTTGAGTTTTCTCACCTATTAATGGGGGTGTTACTTATCACTTCGACTGTGAAGAATGGACTTTATAATTCTTTAAAATATATATACATGTATATATAAAATGAAAAATTCAGAAGAGTCACTGCTGGTTGCGAATCAAAGAAGACTTCAGAGCAGGTGGTGTTTGCGATGGGTCTTAAAAGATCGGTACACCCTTTCAACGCTGAAGTGAAGGGGTTGCGCGGAAGGGATGAAGCCAATCTCTTCCCGAAAGGGTTAGTCCACTTTGGCAAAAACTGAGTAGAAAGGAGAGAAAAAGTTGGAAAAAGTAGGTCGACTCCGAACTGGAAAGGGATTTGAACGCCCGGACTTTTTTCAGTTGCTAATGGGAGTCAAGGTGTTTGGAGACTAGACGGGTTGGGGACCGCCTTGATTCGAGCTGAGCATTAAGATTAATCCTGTGTGATGTTGAACTTGGTGTTGGGAAAGATAAGATTTCGGGTTGGCGGTCAATTTAATCTGCCGTAGGAAATCGTGGAAGCTCCTACCAACAGTGTCCATCGTGTTCAAACTCCTAGTTTCCAGGAAGGGCTCGGACCATAGGTTTTCCCAAGATTTAATTCTCAATCTTTCTCTAACTTTCCCCTTTTTTTCTTTCACTTCGTTATCTATCCCATTTCCGTCCATGCCTAAATTTGCTGCCCCTAGTCTCAGTCTCACGGCCCAGCTCCAAAGAGGCTGGGGCAGATCAGACAAACAAAAAATTATTTCCTTAGCTCAGCCCGCCCTTCCCTCTCTCCCCCCCTCCTCCCCTCTCTACTCCAGTCCCCGGAGCCAGAAGGGGATTGTGGGGCAGGAGCCGCCGCCGCCGCCGCCACCGCCGCGAAGCTGAGGCGGAAACTCCACATTTTCTCTCTGCTGCTCGGGCCCGCCCGTGCCGCCTTCGACACCCCGCCCGCCGGCCGTCCCATGGCCCAGCCTTGCGGAGGTCCTCGCCTTCAACCCCCCGCTAGGCACAGGGGCCGGGGGTGGGGGCCGGCCCCGGGGGACCAGGCGGCTCCTGCGGAGAGTTTCCGCGAAGCTTCAGGCGCCGGTTCCAGGAAGGGAGCGGGGGAGGTGGTTGTTTCGGTTTTGTCTACGCTCCTGCTTCAGTAACTCATCCCTGGGCGTCCCGGAGAAGCCATCAGCCTGCCCTTCAACAGCACTGCCTTCTCGGCCCTCCCACCCCCCACCCCCCACCCCGCGAGTTGCTTCCAGCCCCTAGAAAGTCCCGAAGCCTTGCCGGCTAGTAGCCCGGCTCTCCGGGAAAGGACGTAGTCTACGCTGATTTGCGTTGATTTGCGTCTCATTTACATGCTTGTTTCGCGTCGAAAAGCAAAGTCTCCGCCCCCTGGGGTGCGCGCGTCCGGGTCGCGCTGCCTGGCTCTCGGACTCCCCCCTTGAAAATTTCCCCTCTAGCTCTAGCACATACTCCCCCCACGCCCTCAACCCTTTCTTCCCCTTCTTATTTTAGGATGAGCTTGGAAAAAAAGTAGAGGTTGGACTGCCCGGACCTGGAGGACTAAGGATTTTCCCTCAGTTCCTTCAGTTATCCAGGATACCACGGAAAATCAGCCAGGGTCTAACTAGTGAAATTTACAATAAATATTCAAGTTAGTAATTGGTTAATAAATAAGGGGTTTCATTGACTTTACAAAAGAGATCCATAGTATATCTCGAAATTGGGGTCCTTCTTTAACCGTTGTTTAATACTCAATTTGCAATGATTCTTTTTTTTTCTTTTTTCCCCCCAAAAACCTTTCGGATAGAATGCACCTCATCCGAAATATCAAAGTTGAATGGGACAAGGTGTCAGGGACCTGTTCGGGAGATAGGAGCTAGAATTTTGAGTAGTAAAGGGCCCATAGGGCAGTTAGACCAGAGCTTAATGAAACAAAGTGACTTGGACACGAATCAGAGACAAGATAAGTCTTGGGTTGGAAAGGACTTCATAGGACATTCCAGATTTCAATGAGAAAAGGTGTCAGAAACTGTCATAGAGGTGTGAATTTTAAAGGACCTCATAGGTTATTTAGTCCCAACCTCCCTCCCAGTTGGGGAATCCCATCTACCTCCTCCTGGGTATATTCTAGGGCTATCTTTCCTGGTAAGTGTAGAATGTTTTAGGGAAGGGTTGGCCTGGTCTGGGGGTGGGGAACCTGCACCCTCTAGGCTACATGTCAAAGGGCTGCACATGAGGATCTAGAGGGCTATATGTGGCCTTGAGGCTGTAGGTTCCCCACCCCTGGGCCTATAGATTCTTTCTAATGAATTCTAAGGATCACACAATCTCCAATGAGTAAAACTAAGGGGAAGGACGAAAGGTAGAATTAAGAAAAAACTGGGGGAATGAAGGGCTTTAGAAAGATTTCATGACATGGGGGAATTATAACAGCTACAAAACATCTGTTTGATACTGTGTACTTTTTTTCAAGCTGAACATACTTTATTTTTTCTTTTTTTTAGGGAAAAAAATCTTATTTTTATTGATGCCTTTTATTTTTAGTGTATATTCATTTCTGAATAAATTCCTCCCATCTTACCTACAGGTAAAAATCAGTATGGAGCAGCAGAAATAGAGCAGGCCTTTGTCCCAAAGAAGGATGAATCTTGCCTCTGGTGCTGTCTTTATTAAACAGGCCTCATTGGAGTCATTTCCCCAGACAACTGATTCTGAGTTACAGAGAAAGTGCTACTTTGTGTTAGTAGAGGGAGTTTTCTCTTCTAGAAATTGCTTATATCAATGAAATTGTAGGTCTAGTTGCTATCCCTTCTCTTCTCCCCTACGCAGAGAGCTTACCAGTTTTAACAGACTTTTTAAAAAGGGAAAAAGGGCTTTATATTTTAAAATTTTAAATGTTAAAATTGATTTCCATTACTTGAGTTCAAAAGTGATTTCTGACACTTAGCTTTGTACCTCTGTCAAGCTACTTGGAGGCTTTGTGGATAGAGCATGTTGAACTGAGAGTCATGAAGATTTTGGTTTCTCAGATGCTTATTAGCTTTGTTACCCAAGACAAGTAATTTAACTCTTGTAGGCCTCCATTTGCTGATCTCAAAGGCCCCTTTCTTCTAAAGACAATCAGTAAGCATTTTATAAAGCCCCTACTATGTGCCCAGTGCAGTGCTAAGGTCCCTTCAGATTTGAAATCTGTGATCTTACGAACCTCATTTTGTTCTTCTGTAAAATGCCAGCCAAGCTCAATGCTCAGCTGAACCACATTAAAATTCAACTCGGTAATATTTAACAAAATAAATAAAAATGTAATAGATCACAAATAATGTTCATATATGGTTTTCCAAATCAATACGGGCCTGCAGAGATCCTTCTGTGTGGCTTACCTCTTTGATTTTGACACCATTGGGCTAGATGATCTCTGAAGTCCCTTCCAGCTCTAAGAGACCTTTGATCCTTGACCTTTCAAGTTACAGTGAAAAAAATCTATTAATTTGGAATCAGAGGACTTGGATTCAAATCCTGGCTCTGCTACTTAGTGATCTGGGGGGAATCATGTGATTGATCACCCAGGCTCCACTTCTCTCATCTAAGAAATTTGGGTGTTGGATTAGAAGACCTCTAAGGTCCCTTCCTTTAAACTCTAAATCTACCATCTTACGACCTTATGGGATCCTATTTTCATGAGGTAGGGGAATGGTGGTGGTAGTGCCTGTACCTTCACCTCTGGAAGCTGCTTTAGCTTGGACTGTTCCTTTCTTCTGGGAAGGCTTTGGGGCCAGAGAAGGTGGGAGATCTGCAAACTTACTCCAGATGTATAAAGTTTAAATTGACACAAGTACTTTCTTTCCTTATATGTCACTGTTCTGCATACATGACCTGGCATTCAAGGCCTTTTGGCTGCTCCAACCTATGTTTTCTTGACTTTATCACTTTCACTACTCCCCTAGGAATGTTCCACTTAAGCCAAATTAATCTATTCCTTCCCCTCTCCCCTGCAAATGCCTCTTTGCTCCTTGAGTTTATCCTTCCCAGAGTCCCTTCTACTCTCATTTTTGCTTAACTAAATTCGGTCTTTCAAAGGATTTTACCTGTAGGAGATCTCCGCAAACTATCTGGGCCCACAGTGACCTCAGCCTCCTTTGAATTTCTCTATGTTCTGCCTACATCCAATTCAAATTTATAGCTAAGAACATTAAATAACAAGTTGTACAAAACACCAAAGTGGATGCCAGAGACTTAGAAATTATCCCATTTAAATGTCTTTGCCTCTTTTTTGCCTCAGTGTTTGTGCATAGTAGGTGTTTATTAAATGCTTACTGATTGATTATAAGTGTGAGTATATATGTACATACATATAGAGAGAGCTGGACGGTGATTCCTTTTGAAAAAATTATCAATATCTTTTATACTTATATCACATTAATTTCTAAATACATTCCTCATTCCTCCACTACACAAATAACTATTTCTCATAAAAAAAAATTTTTTTAAAGAGGGAAAAAAAACCCTGTTCAATAGCAGCTTAGTCTAATAGCATATACAATGTTCCATACCCATAGTCCTCTACTGCTTCAAAGAAGGGAGGAAGATGTATTTTTTTGTCTCTTCGAGAACAAGTTTGGTTATTATAATTACATAACAATTACATAACATTCAGTTTCCACTTTTTGGAGCTAGGTGGAGCAGTGAATAAAACTTTAGACCTGGAGTTATGAAGATCTGAGTTCAAATTTGACTTCAGATATTTACTAGCTGAGTAAGCCTGGGCAAGTCACTGACCCTCTGTTTGCCTCAGCTTCTTCATCTGTGAAATGGGAATAATAGAACCAGCACCTGCATTCCAGGGCTGTTGTGACGCTCAAATGAGAGCATATTTATATTTATCATTATTCAGACATCTCAAACTGGACGTCTTATTAGACATCTTATACTCATCATAATTCCAAACTGAACTCATTTTCTTTCCTCCTAAACCAGTGGTTCTCAACCTGTGGGTTATGTTCAATTTGTAACAATGAAAATACATCCTGCATATCAGGTATTTACATTACGATTCATAACTAGCAAAATTACAGTTATGAAGTAGCAATGAAAATAATTTTATGGTTGGGGGTCACCGCAACATGAGGAACTGTATTAAAGGGTCGCGGCATTAGGAAGGTTGAGAACCACTGTCTATGCCTCATAATTTCCACACCATCCTCCTAGTCCCTCAGGCACACAACCCAGGTGTCATCTCTGACTCCTCTCTATCTCCCACTCCCCACGTCTAATCTGTTGCCTACTTCTGTCACTTTCCCAACGTCTCTCTATTACACCCCCTTCTCTCCTCTGACATGGCCACTACCCTAGATACTTGTCACCTCATGCCTGGACTATTGCAATGGCATGATGGTTGGTCTGCCTGCCTCAAGTCTTTTCCCACTCTGTTCGATGCTCTATTCATCTCCCTAAGTGATTTTCCAAAAGCACAATTCTGACCTTGTCATCTGTATCTCCCACTTAATAAACTCCAGTGGTTTTCTATCACCTCTAGGCTCAAATACAAAATCCTTTGTCATTCAAATGACTTCAAAACCTAGGGCCTCGTTTTCCACCTTTCCAGTCTTCTTGTACCTTCCCCCACCCCTCCCCTCCCGCTCTAATCCAACAACACTGGCCTCCTGGTGCTCCTCAAACAAGATGCCCCATCTCTGCTCTGGGCACTTTCTCTGGCTGTCCCCTGTGCCTGCAGCTCTCTCCCTTTTCTGCCTCCCAGCTTCCCTGGCTTCTTTGAAATCCCAGCTAAAGTCCCATTTCTGCAGAGAGTCTTTCCCATCCCCTTTTAATTCTAGTGCCTTCACTTTTTAAATTATTTCTTATTTTTTCCTGTATATCGCTTGTTTGTATATATTTGTTTGCTTGTCTTCTCCATTAGATTGTGAGCTCTTTGAGGGAAGGGAGTGTCTTTTTGCCTCTTTTTGTCACATGGTATGCACTTAATAAATGTTTATTGGGGCAGCTAGGTGGCATAGTGAATAAAGGCACCAGCCCTGGAGTCAGAAGGACCTGAGTTCAAATCCAGCCTCAGACACTTGACATCCTTACTAGCCGTGTGACTTTGGGCAAGTCACTTAACCCTAACTTCCCTCCAAAAAGCAAAATAAAATAAAATGCTTTGCAAACTTTAAAACACTACATAAATAAATGGTAGCTATTTACATTGTAGCCACTGTGTATGTTGCTTACCTTGTTGTTATTCAATCATTTTTTTATCATGTCCAACTCTTTGAGATCTCATTTGGGGTTTTCTTGGCAAACATACAGGAGTGGTTTACCATTTCCTTCTCCAGCTCATTTTACAGATGAGGAAACTGAGGCAAACAGGGTCAAGTGACTTGCCCAGGGTCACACAGCTATATGGGTCTGAGGCCAAATTTGAACTCAAGAAGATGCTCGTGATCTATCCACTTCGCCACCTAACTGTGCCAGTTGCGTAGCTAAGTTTTTCTTAATTCACTTTGCATCATTAGTTCTCATAATCTTCCCATGCTTCTCTGTATTCTTTCAATTGTTTCTTAAGGCAAAGTTATTGGTCCTTTTTCAGAACGAAGGACAAACAACAAGAAGGCAAAGTCATATTCTATTAGATTTGTGTCCTGCAGTTTGTTTAGCCACTTCCCAGTCAAAGGGCTGCTGTTACAAAAGGTGCTGCTCTAAGGGACCTTTTTTCCTATCTCTGACCTCCTTGAAGTTAGGCCTAGCCACAGGGTCACAGGTTATGTATATTTTGGTCACTGATGTAGGAACTCCCAAAGAGGAAACCCGTGCAGGTCAGCAGCTGTTTTGCAATTTATATCCTGTGACAGTTGCCTGGGGCACTGATAAGGTTAAGCCCCTAGCCTAGGGACACATATCCAGGATTGGTGAGGGAAAGACAGACTTCCTGATTTAGAGGACTAGGTACCTCTGAATCCTCTGTTCGACCGGATTCTTCGTGACCTCATTTGGGGATTTCTTGGCAAAGATACTGGAATGATTTGCCATTTCTTTCTCCAGCTCATTTTATAGATGAGGAGTCTGAGGTAAACAGTGTTAAATGATTTGCCCAGGGTCTCACAGTTTAGTAAGTGTCCGAGGCTGGAATCGAATTTAGGAAGTCTTCCTGACCCCAGACTCAGTGCTCTAGCCGCTGCATCACCTAGCTGCCCATCATTATCCTATGCAAAAACAACACAATGCCTGCCCTCAAGGAGCTTATGTTTGAGTGGTGGGTAGAGACATTTACTCAGGTACCTGCAATATAATTGGAGGAGAGAGAGGAACTAACAACCCAAAAGATCACCAAATGATCTTTTTTTTTACTGAATGGAATAAGCAGTGCTTGAGCTAGGATTCTGTCATGCTGAGCTGAGGAGGGAGTGTGATCCAGATGTGGTGGATGGTATGACTGTACAACATGTCCACCACCTATTGTCTTTTTTGTTACCTTTAAAAAAACTATTTGTCTTTTTTCTCCAACTAAGTTGGGAACTCCCTAAGAACAAGGTCTATATCTTAATCTTTATAGCCCCTTCAAAGCCCTATCTAGCACAGTGACTTGGAAGTTGTTGATCACAGACCTTCAGTAGCTTCCTATTGCCAAAGGATAATATGATATTTCTTTAGTGGAAGATTAAAGGCCATTCAAGCCCTGGCTATGTATGACCTGCTCTGCTTTTCTAGACTTATTCTTTTTTTTTTTCCCCAAAGGGCAATTGGGATTAAGTGACTCACTCAAGATCACATGGCTAGTAAGTGTTAAAGTGTCTGAGGCCACATTTGAACTCAGGTCCTCCTGACTCCAGGGCTGGTGCTCTATTCACTGCGCCACCTAGCTGCCTGGAGACTTACTCTTCCTTTTCACATATTTCTGGATTTCTAAGTAAACCACTTTTTCCTATTTGTGTGCAGAAGGGCAGCTGGATGGTGCAGGGCCTGGAGTCTGGAAGACTTCAGTTCAAATGTGGCCTTAGACACTTCCTAGCTATGTGACCGTGGGCAAGTCACTCAACCTGATTTGCCTCAGTCTCCTCATCTGTAAAACAAGCTAGAGAAGGAAATGGCAAACCACTCCCACCCATTTGCCAAGAAAACCCCAAATGGGGTCATGATGAGTCGGATGTGACTGAAATGGCAGAAGAGCCACAAATTTCTGTGCAATAGGACGAGCCCGGAGAATGATCTCCCTTTCTCTGAGGTAGATGGGTGCTGAAGTGTCTATCCACTTCATGGATAGAGTTCATGATAGAGTGCTGGACTTAGATCCGGAATGATCTGAGTTCAAATTATGCCTCAGACACTCACTAGTCGTGTGACCCTGGGCAACTTGCTGAACCTCTCAGCCTTAGTTTCCTCATCTGTAAAATGAAGACAATAGCATCTATCTCACAGAGCTGGGAGGATCAAAGGAGGTAACCTGTGTGAAGTGCTCTATAACAATAATAGCATTTATATAGCTCCTACTTATGTGCCAAGCACTGTGCCTTACAAATATCATCGGATATTTGATCCTCACAATAACCCTGGAGATAGGTGCCACAGTCAAGAAAAAGAGGTGAAATGACTTGCCCAAGGTCACACAGCTAGCTAAATGCCAGAAGTCAGATTAATTCTGTTCTTCCTGACTCTGGGTCTAGCCCTCTATCTATTTCAACACCTAGACATCTATAGATATGTTCATTATTATTATTTTCACTACACCTGATAGGTAAGGACACAATGAGTTCCTTTAAAACTTTTTTTTTGAAGGGGGGAAGGCAGGGCAATTGGGGTTAAGTGACTTGCCCATGGTCACATGACTAGTAAGTGTTAAGTGTCTGAGGCTGGATTTGAACTCGGGTCCTCCTGGCTCCAGGGCTGGTGCTCTATTCACTATGCCACCTAGTCACCCTTCCTTTATAACTTAATGATTGTTTTTGCCCTCTGACTAGCAGGATTTCCCAAGAGAGACATGACTGTCATTAAGACGGCATGCTGGGAAGAACACTCCCTGTAGTCAGAGAACTTCAGACTTCAAATTTGGGCAGGTCACTTAAGTTTCTCTGGGCCTCAATTTCTCCATATTTAAAATGAAAGGGTCCAACTAGAAAGCCTTTGGAACCCTTTTCTGCTCCAAAGCTTTGATCTTCTCTGACCCTCAGTTTCTTTACCCATAAGATGATTGGGTTAGATTAGATAGCACCTAAGGTACTTCCTAGATTTAAAGTTCCATGGTGTTATTCATGGTCATAGAATCACAGAACAGGAGAGGGGCCTTTGAGGCCACCCAGTCCAAGCCATATGGAAAGGATTTCCCATTATAACATGCCCCACAAGTAGGCAACTAGCTTCTGCTTAAAGTGCTCCAAGGAGGGAGAACCCATAATTCCACCTGAATTTTTAAGAAGACTTTTTTTCTCTTGATACCAAACTCAAATTTGTCTCCAGTTTCAGAGAAAATTTCTCAAAAGGAACAGATGAAACAAAGAACACAGAGACTGATCCTCACCCATCTTTCTTGTCCTCCAGTATGGAGGAAGATTATAATACTGATGTAACCAGAGTCCCAAGGTCTGTTGCTATGGAACTCTCTCCTCATTGGTGGAGATGAGTGCCATGCCCTGCTTGAGGGTATGGGCAGAGTGGGCAAGAGTAGGAGAGGGGAGAACTATTGAGTTTTCTTCAGGTTGCTGAGTCTCTTTAGATTTAGGGTTCTTCTAGTTTCCAGTTTGGAGAAAGAAGATGGAAGACAACAGCCCCATTTCAAGTTGCTGAAGGAAAAGATTCTGGAAAGAAGCCAACACAAGAAGAGCTGACAGTCTCTATCATATCCCTATTCCCAGTTTGCTACACTGGAGACTTTGGGGAATTTCCCCTTGGGTGAGATCTAGGACTCTCTTTTTCTCTTTCTCTGTTAAGCTGAATTACCTCAATCCCAGTGGGAAAGCTCCTTTACTCTGTATTGCCTGGTCTATATTCCATGTATACTCTCTGAATTGTGTTGCAATTGAATTGGATAAATGGGTTTCTTTAATAATTGCTATGTGTATTCATTGTGGGACTGGTATTTGGTAGGAAAGACATCAACCTTGGATAGAAAGCTTGGGGTCCTACTTTTCCCATTAATGAAACAGCGATCAGAAGTTGGATTGAACCTGAAAACCTCACCCCTGAGACAAATAATATTTAAGGGAGCAGACAGATATAATTCTAACCTGGTATACCCTCTCTCTGAGGAGAGCAGAGGGGCCAAACCATCTGTCCCCAACCTCTTGCTTCCTCTCCTGGCAGGAATTAAAGTCTCCCTTGGAGAAGGGGTGGGGGTGGGGAGAAGAGGCTACAGATGTCTCTTCTGGCTGCCTTTGAGCTACACAACTACACCCTGCCTCCTCCTGGTGCTGCACGGCGCAGAAGGCCCTCACAACACTGATAGTAATGACAGCTAGCATTTGTAGCATGCTTTTGATTCTTGGGAGGTGGGTCCTCTTATTATCTGCATTTTACAAACGAGGAAATTGAGTCAGACTAAAGTTAAGTGACTTTCCCAGGTCATAGAACTAGGAAGTGCCTGAGTTCAGATTTGAACTCGGGCGTCCCTGATCCCAGGCTGTTGCTTTAGCCATGGTGTTGCTTAGCTGCCTTTACTTATTAACAAATGTGAACTCAGTTCTTATTCCACCCTATTCATCACCACATACACGTGTGCACAATCCTCATACACTTCCACCCCTTTGGTTACTACCTGTCTTTCAAGGCTCAGCTCAAATGCCACTGTCTTCTGAAAGCCTTTCCCGATTTCCTCCACCAGAAAACCATCTCTTCCTTAAATGATCATAGCACCAGCTAGGTGGCGAAGTGGACAGAGCACCGGGCCTGCAGTCCGGCAGGCTCTTTGTGAGTTCTAGTCTGGCCTCAGACACTAGCTGTGTGACCCTGGGGAAGTCACTTAACTCTCTTTGCCTCAGTTTCCTCATCTGTAAAATGAGCCAGAGAAGGGAATGGCAAGCCACTCAGTATCTATGCCAAGAAAACCCCAAATGGGGTCACAGACAATAGCACCCACTCTATACTTCTCTTGGGCACTTAGTACATCAGCTTCATATTGTTTCGTCTCATCCCTTGAATACTTGGTAACATGTATTGGCTTGGTATACATGCATACACACATATACATATAGAGAGCCCTTTACCATATCATATATGCGTGCATATACACATATACATACATACACACACTCATACATGTGTGTGTGTGTGTATATATATATATATATATATATATATATATATATACACACACACACATATATATGGAAAGAGAGCCCTTTAACATATCATAAATTCTATAATGCATAGTAAGAGGCATTAGTCCATAGTACTGGATAGAGTATCAGACATCAGGAGGGCCTCACCTGGGCAAGTTATTTAATCACTTTGTGACTCAGGAAACTCTAAAAGGTTTATCATATCTGGTTATAGAAAGGTGGAGGTCAGTGAAAACAATTCATGCAGTACTTTAGAGATATTAGCTCATCCTGGACTCTTAGCATCTTTTGAGCATGAACTGTGCCTTAAATATCTTTCTTTGTAAGCCCTTTAGTCTCCAGCACAATGTTGTCTGTAATAAGTAATAACAGCCAGCAAAGTCTTAAGCTAGTTGAGTTCTTGCTCAAGACTATGAACTGAAGAGAAGATACAACTTACACTGGTAGAAGGAATTTCCCCCAAAAACTCCCTCTCCCTCCAACTGCTGAATAGGATCGGAACTGTGACAATACAACTTCCTCTCCCCGTTCCCCTCCCCGTCTTCCTTCTGTTCCTTCTCCTACTTTTCTTTTTTTCTTCCTTTTCCTTCTCCTCTTCTTCTTTCTCTTCCTCCTTTTCTACTCTATCTCCCTACTTTTCAGTTAGCCCCCTTTTAGGTATGTCTTCCTTCATTACCCTGTAAGCTCTTTGAGGACAGGAGCTCTTTTTTTTTTCTTCTGTTTGTATTTGGGTCTCCAGTACTTAGTGCCTGGAACATAGCAGGCACTTAAATGCTTAGAGTCT
>CM053586.1:221034740-221073542 GCA_028646515.1 Pseudochirops corinnae | reverse complement strand
TATTTCCCTCCTTCCTATGCCCCCTCTCCCCCCTCCCCCGCCTTGTTCTGTTCTCTACTTTGTCCCTGTCCCTTTACTGGTGTGTGCTTCTAACATCCCTCCCTCCTCTCCCCTCCATCCTCCCCCCTCTCATCCCCATCCCCCCTACTCTACTGTAGGGCAAGATACCCACTTTAAAGTCCAACTTATTTTTCAACAAGAATTCCCACCACATCTCCAATAAAAGATCATTTAACCTTGGTTTAAACACCTTGTATGAAGGAGAACCTGTTAGCTACTGAGCTACTTTATGCTATTTTTAGATCATTCTCGTTATTAAGAGATTTTCCCACCTTGAATCAAGCCTTTTTTGGGGGGTAGACGTTTGTGGTTAAGTCACACAGCTAGTAAGTATCTGAGGCTAGATTTGAACTCAGGTCTTCTTGACTCCAGGGTTGGTGCTCTATTCTTGAATTAAACTTAGTTTGCTTCTCTACAACTCTTGCCTCCTACCTCTGCCTTCTGGGGCCAAGTAGGATAGACCCAGTTCCTCTTGGATGTAAGAACCCTTCAAATACCTAAGGAGTGCTATCATGATCCCCCTCAGTATTCTCCAAGCTAACCATATCATCCTCCATAACCACCCCATCCTCCTTTCTCATATGACATGGTCTCTAGCTCCCTTTCCATCTTTTCTGTCTCTTCTGGGTATGCTCCAACTTGCCAATGTCTTTCTTTAAAAATGTTAGTTGGGGCAGCTAGGTGGCACAGTGAATGGAGCATCGATCCTGGAGTCAAGAAGACCTGAGTTCAAATCCGATCTCAGACACATGACACATTTACTAGCTGTGTGACCTTGGGCAAGTCACTTAACCCCAATTGCCCTACCTTCTCCCCTCCAAAAAAAGATGTCAGTCATAGTCAGCAAACATTTATTAAGTGCCTACTATGTGCCAGGCATTGTACTAAGTTCTGGGGCTATAAAGAAAAGTAAAAACAAACAAAAAACTCAGTCTGTGCTCTCAAATCACTCACATATAATGGACATTCTAATGTGACATTTAGAACTGAACACAGCACTCCAGGTGCAGGTGGCCTGGCTAAGGGAGAATATTCTGTGGTTTGTTATGATGCACTCTCCCCTTCTATGCAGCCTGGGACAGCATTAACTTTTTCAGCTATCATATCACACATTGTAAGTTTGCAGCCCACTTAAACCCATAGGCGTTTTTTTTTTTGTAGAAACTATTATTTATCCATACTTCCCTCGCCCCCCCCCCGCCCTCCCCTCCAGTGGAGGGAACTATCTATTCAGGGAAAGTTGACTTCTGGAAATCAAGGGGAGATAGAACTTGGCTTTTTCGGGAACATAGGAAGGATCTGATTTTCTCAGTTTAGGGAATTCCTTCCACCAATCTAGATCAAATGGAAGATCAAATTTTGAGGCATGTAGAGGTACATGACTTGCCCAGGGTCACCAAAAATCGTAAATGGCAGAGGTAGCATTAGAACTGAGGTCTTCTTCATACCAAAGATCAGCACATTATCCCCGTTCCAGGCCAAGCTGCGTGTTTCACTTTATCCCTATTAAATGTCATGTCTTTTGATCTAGTTCATGTTCCTTCCATCCAGTGTTTAATCTATTCTTCCAGATTCCAGTTATCAGCAAATTTTTTTGGCGGCAATCAGGGTTAAGTGACTTGCTTAGGGTCACACAGCTAATAAGTGTCTGAGTTCAGATTTGAACTCAGGTCCTCCTGAGTTTACTACTCCACCCAACTGCCCCCTTCAGCAAATTTGATAAGTATACCATCTATGCCTTTAACCAAGTTTTTAATAAAAATGTGGAGGTGGAGAGGAAGGAAAAGTCCTTCCTCTCCCAGCCTTTTTAGTTATAAATTCTCTACCTCTTCAGTAGACAAATGGGTGGCGTGCCTTTTACTGGAGGAATCAAGATTGAACCAGATTGAGTTCTCAAAAATCCTTCTCTTTCAGTTCTATGCCTGGAAGGGACCTGTGGGAAAGGTTGAGAAAGATGAGGGTGGGGAGGGATGGGGAGGCTTTGGTCTAGGCCTACGCTGAGTCTCTCTGTCAGGGAAGGATCCTTCAGAGGAAGCCCATCAGTATAGGATTAGGACTTATATCTTCCTCAGTGAATAGAGGCTGTTTATGCAGCCTTTCCCTACAAATAAATTATATCCTCCCACCTCCTGGAAGTGATCAGGGAGTTTTGAATCCTGGAAGAAGAGGCAAGGATGCTTGTTACATAATGCTTATGAATGGAGAAAAGTTGCTTCTTCTCTCCCCTCCCCAGATGTCTGCAGCTGGAATGGGGGTAGGGTGGGAATTAGACTGAGGCTCTAGTCCATCCTCCTGAGACACAGAAGTTTCTGTTGGAGTCACTGAACCTTAGAGAATGTCAGATCTGGAAGGGAACTTGGAGGATCATTAGTCCAAGGGTTCTTAACCTGGTCTCTGTGAACTTAAAAAAAAAATGTATATTTTGATGACTGTATTTAAGTATACAATTGATTTCCCTTGTAATCCTATGCATTTTGTCACATGCATTTCGAAAACATTATTCTGAAAAGGTGAAAACACACACACACGCACACACACACACACACACACACCCCTAACCCTTATCTAGTGCAGTCCTTTCATTTTACAGAAAGAGAAACTGAGGCTCAGAGAAGTTACATGACTTAATTAGAACTTGTGTGTCCTGATTTTTTTTTTTAACTTACGCTGTATTACACTTTCCTGGCCCACAATTCTGTATCAAATTCCCTCAGTCACTTTGAGTCTTCTGGGAGAAAGTGAGGGGAAGGAGCCTTTGACTTTCCTTCCCAAGAGAAGCAAATATCCATTTTAAGCTCCATCTGGGAGAAGATTGATAGGGAGTAAGTTAAGGCTTCACGGGAGGAAGAATTAGAATCAAACCCTTCAGGGACTCCTGTTTGGGGGATGGTAGGGCAACAGTATGTGAACACAGGCTTCTGGGAATGTGACAGAGAGTGTGTGAGTCTGAATGTGCAAAGGTATGTGCATATGATTCTGTATATGCAAGAATGTAGGTGTGTGATTGGGTGTCTGATCAATGTATAATAGCATCACTGTGCATATTTGACTATGGAAGAATTTATGTAATTAGAACAACTTACATTTTTATTCAGCACTACATTTTAAAGCCATTTTGAGATTAAGTAAACAATCCCACTTTTTTTAACACCAGAGGAAATCAAGGCTCAAAGAGTGTAAAAGGCTGGCCATGAGCTAGTAAGTGGCAGGTCCTAGTCTCAAACTCCTATTTTCTGATTCCAAACCCTTTTGTTAGGCCAGGGTGCCTAACTACAGTCATAGAGTCATGAGATTTGGAGCTGGAAGGTATGCTGGAGATCATCTAATTTAACCCTTTCATTTCCACAAATAAGAAAACAGAGACTCAGAGAGGGGGTAGTCAATGACTAATGAGAGTAAGTAATAGAACCAGGACTGGAATTCCAGTTGCTTCAAAGTAAAAACCAGCACTCTCCACTACAACGTGCTTCCTTTCCGTGAATGAATACATACATTTGTGCATTTGAGCGCCTGTTTCCTCATGGCAGATGCCCCATTCTATACATCCTTCACTGAGTCCTTATGCTGATGGATGCAGAGAGTAGATGTAGGAGATCTAAGAACATCATCTCTGATGATGCTTCCTCCAGTCTCTCTTTTCACAGAACGGACACTAGGGATGGGGTGGGTGCTCCCTCACCCAGCCAATAGCTTCATCTCTTGGCATTGCAAAGGGAAGAGTGGAATGATTCTCCTTCATTCGCATCCAGATGTTGGGGGAACACCTGAGGAAAACAATGCTCTGACTGTCTTCTCCATTCAAGGTGGCAATCCAGGCACTTCCTCCTTCTGCATACCAACCCCCCTCCGCCCCCAATTTACTTCCTTAGTAGAAGATAAACTTTTACGTCTCTCCTCTCACTCTCATTCCTGCCATCATACTCACCTCCCTTTGATTATCTGGGGGCAAGCTTCTTTCTAACAACTGGATTTCTATTCTAGGGGAAGTGTCCCAGACAGATTTCAGTACAATTCTATTTTACTGAGTTTACTAGAAGTCTGTTTACTCTTGCTTGCTTTGCTTTGAGGAAAGGAGCTAAGACCACCCCTCCAGCCTGTTTCTTCCCCTGCACCTCAAGACCTATTTTTCGAGTTGTGGAGAGAAGAAAGCTTCTACCAAGATCCCCTCCTTTCCATGGTGCTCAGGGATGTAAGAATACCAATTTCCCATCCCCCATCGCTCATGTTTGAATAGAGATGCCCATCTCCAAAGACTCCCACTATGTTTCGGGAGAAGGTGGGGGTGGGTAAATGGACAGGCATTGGGCTAAAAACTCCCCCTCTCTTTTCTACGAGACTCCACCCCCTAAACCCTTGTATGATGAGGACATTGAGGATAAATCCTACCAGAACTTCTGTCCCAAGGAATATTTCAGGACCACGGAAGGAGGAAACCTGAGAACCTTTAAAAAGATTCTCTCTGAACCTCAGTTTCTTTTTTGACAAAAAGAGAGGGTTGGACTGGATGACTTTTAAAGTCCCTTCTAGCTGTAAGGGGTGGTGGTGGTGGGTGGAGTGGCCCAGGATTCGAAGTGGAACCTCTTAGCTATCGGTTTTTGTATACAAAATGTAGATAAGGCAATGGAGGCAAAAAAAAGCAGAAAGGGAAGGAACTATTTGTCAGTTTATCCTTCCATCTAAAGACCATATCTTAATTCATATATTTAAAAGTATCTAGATTCGGACACACACACTCCTTACTTCCAGGACTGATACACAAAACACAGTCCTGGGCACATTCCCACACTTTCACATCGAGTCACTCCCAGGGACACACGTTTACACGAGACACATACTCAGACATTCACATTCACATATTTCCCCCTCCAGCGCTGTGAGGTTTCCACGTGTGTGTAGGTCTATCTGTGAAATGGGGAAGGGGTGGGTGGTGAAAGGGGCGGGGGTAAAGGGACTGAACTGACGTCACGATTCCAGATCACCCAATCAGCTCCCGGCTCGGAGCCCCGGCTCTGGTATTGGGGGAGCCAGGGGGCAGTTCTCTATAACGCGGTCCTCAGGAGCTGGCCGGGAAGAAAGGAGCCCAGCAGAAGGTGCCGCCACCGGGAGCCGAGGACTGGGGGTGCGGGGGAGCCTGGGAACTTCCCCGCCTTACTCTCCAGCCGCTTTGTTTCCCCAGCCTCTGCGCTCCTGGCTTCCCTAGGGGGGCTCGAGCCTGGGCTGGGGTGAAGGCGGCTAGAGGAAGGTTTCCTTCTTCCCCCTTCCGGGGCGTTGCATCATGCCCCGCTCCCCTGACCGGGTGACTGTCTACGCTAGGACTCGCAGAGGACCCAGGAGTCCGGTGGCCAGGCTGAACGCGTGAGCAGAAGAAAGAAAGGGCAAGAAGACGAATCCCGGAGATTGCTGGGGAGCCGGCGGGGGACGCCCCAAAGAAGAGACCTCCCGTCGAGGGGGGGCAATGTTCTCCTTTTCTGCGGGGCCTTGGGGAAGCGTGGGTACCAGGCCAGTGAGAAAAGGACCCTCCCTGTGGGTGACCCTCCAGGCTTCCCCATGGAGACCCTATGCCCCGCATCCCGGCCAGCCGTCCAGGCCGCCCCCCGGGTATCTCCGTGCTCCCCTACACCCCGGAAACCACGCCGGGGCCCCCAAGAATTCTCTCCTCTTTGCCTGCGCGCCCTTGCCTTCTGCGCCCTCGCCAAGCTGCGGGCCCCCCAACTGGGCCTCGTCCGCGGGCTGGAGGGAGTGGCCGGGGACAGTTGTTTGGGGGAGCTGGGGCCGCGGGCGTCAGTTCTCATGGGCCCTCTTTTCGGGGGTAACCGGGCCCGGGAAAGCCTAAAGTGGCTGCCGACTAAGCCCGGCACGTCGGCTGGCTATTCTAGCGATTCAGATTCGACCAGAGCCGGCGACTTCTCAGACGGCGAGGACTTAGGTGCCCGAGTGCCGAGTTGCAGCAGCGAGGAGGAGGAAGATCGCGGACAGCCGAATATTTGCTTTCGCAGGGCCTCTCTAGCCTGCCCAGCTCTTCCCCCACTTCGGGATTCCCCGTCTTCTCCTGCCCAATCTACCCCTAGCTTGGTCCCGCAGCTCAATACTTCGTCCATCACCACCGCTATTCTGCCCCGGGCGTCCAGTCCCCAGTTGCTGCCTCCTTCCCTGCTGCCTTCGGACCCCCGGATTGCCCAGCGGGAGCTGGGAGCCCTGAGAGTGGAGTCCCAGCAGTTGCCTCTTAGCCCTAGGGACGAGGTCAAAGCTGCCTCGCCTGAGAACGTTTCACCCTCTGTGCCCTCTGAGACTTCAGCACCTAGCCCCGAGACTGCTGCAGCCAGTGGAGCTCCAGCCCCCTCGGATGATCCCCGGAGGGAACATTTCGATCGCTTAATTCGCCAGTCGAAACTCTGGTGTTATGCGAAAGGCTTCGTGCTGGACGGGCCGAGTTTGCGAAGAGTGTCTGACCGTCCAGCTTCGTCCCCAACGAAAGCCCAGTCTGGGAGACCCGTAAAAAAACGCCGGCGGCCCGTAGCTCCCCAGCGCAGCGCCCAGATTCGCCGTCCCCCGGCGTCGCTCCCGACCAAAAGCTCCTTCAGCCTCCTAGCCAGTTTCCCCTGTCCTCCAGCTCTGGTGGTGGGGGAAGACGGGGACCTGAGGCCCGCATCCTCGCTAAGGCTTTGTGGCTCCTCCCGACCGCCCCCGGCCCACCCACTGTGGAGATGGCAGCTAGGAGGACCCGCCATCCCCGAGCCTCCCAGTCTCAAATTCTGGGGGCGCACACTGGACAGGCTCTGAATGGGGAGGGGTTCCCCACATTCTTTCCTTAAAGCGGGGAAGTTGCAGGGCTCTGTTCATTTGGAGAGGTGGGCAGAGAGCCCTACATAACGTGCTTCTCCAAACTCCTACTCTTCGCTGGGGATCTCCAAGTGTGGCAGGGAGCCTGATGGAGTCAAGGTGAAGTACCCAGCTATCTTTCCTACCCCACCCCTGCGACACCTCATCCTCGGGGGAGAGAAAAAGAAGCCGGAACAGGCACGAAGAGCGTAGCTCTAGTTCTGGGCTCTTCTTTCTGGCTTGTAAGGGGGTGGGGTGCAGAGGACCGCCTCGGGAAACCAGCTCGGAGTTATTTAAAGGAAAGACCCCGGGGATGAAGAAAACACTTCTGTTCCAGTGAGAGAACAGAATGGGGCGGGGGTTGGAGAAGCAATCTGTAGCTAGAGGTGATGGAAGGGGGGATCGATCCCCTCACTACTCTCCTCCAATTCGGGGACTCCTGGCACTTTAACTGCCCGCATCCTTTCCCTCCCTCTCCTTCCCAGGTTTTTTCTCTTCCTCCAACCCCCATTGGACAAAAGTAGCAAAACTCTGTAACAGCCAGTTTGGGGAATTGGGAGGCCTATACCTCTCCTCCCCTAACCCTCAGCTCAACCATACTGGTGACCCCAACCAGAGAGACCCCTTTTCTTGCCAACAACCACTCCCCGCCCCCTCCTACATCTGTTTTTTGTTTTCCCCCATCGTCACTGTTTTCCTTTTTCCTTTGGGGGATTTCTCAAAAGTAGGGAAGGAGGGGGAGGTTGCTTGGGAAGCTAGGTCTCCCTCTCCCTCCCCCCTTCAATCCTGGAGTGTATGTGGGGAGGGGGAGTGTCAAAGGGAATTGGAAAAGATTGGAAAGAAAACTGGGCGGGGGCTAGGCTCTACTTCTGAAGGGGAGGGGGGAAGCCCCCTCCCTCCCCAATCTGCAGACTTTGAGGAGGGGGTGAGAGGCTGTCTCAGGGAAAGCAATGGATGGATGAAGAAATCAATAAAATCTAGACCAAACGAGTTGCCTTTCGAGCTTCCTATGCACAGGTTTCTCTACTTGGAGCTGGGTGGGAGGTGGGGATGAGTTTAGATGCAAAAACTGTCCGGGGCCTGTTGAAAGTGATGGAGATCCTTGAGGGTGGGTCAGAAGAGTTGGGGTTGGGGGTGGGAGTGGTGGTGGTGCTGAAATACAGAACCAAGCAGCTCTTGAGAGAGAAAATGGAAGAGACCTTTGCTGGGCAAATTGGGAATAAGTGGTTGATTGTTTCCAAATGCTTGGAACAGTGAAGGTTGGAGGGTGAAGGGAGATCTCGTTAAAGCAAACAGAAAAGACCCCTCTGCCTGCTCCCTCAGCCAAGTAGTCAGAGAAGGGCACTTGGGGGTATTTAGCTGCTTGTCAGAGATCTCTTGATGGATCAGAGGAGGGAGGAGCCCAGGGATTAGGTTTGGGGTCAGAGGTTCTATTTACACAGAAAAGGGAAAGTGGAGAGATAAGCCAGACCTGTTATGTTACCCACTCCCCCAAGTACATGGGGGCCACTGATCCCCCTGAATTCTACCAGCTAGGGATGGAGAGAAGAAAATAGGGTCTTAGAGAGAAGGGAGAACCTACTAAATCAGTGAGAGGGAATTGCCTACCTCCACCTTGACTCAGATTGGGATTTTTAGCATGGCAGAGGGTAAGGTCTAATTCCACAGATCCAAAATTCTGGGTCTTCAGTCTTGGACTGAGTTTACTGATTCACCTTGCCCCTGCTCCAAAGAGCAAATTAGGGGCATCAGTCTTTTTTTTTTTTCCAAAGAAGAAATTGCAAGTTGGGTTCTTTTGCAGTGGTGAGGTAGTTTGTAGTTGAAAGTGCCCTCACCCATTTTTCCAGGAGAAGAAACTTGGGGAAGGCTTCCCCACCTCTACTTACTTAAGGGTGGAACAGAGAAGGGACTCTTGGAAAGCTACCTAAGGCCACAAAGGGTTTCTTGTTTAAAAAAAAACTTCCTCTCTTTTTCTCCGTATCTTTTTTGTTGTTGGGGGTGGGCAGTGGCTAGGCATAGTTCTCCCTTCAACATCTGGCCCTATGAACCCTAGTGACCTCCTAACCAGCTGTGTTTTGGAGGAGGCGAGATATGGGATGGGGGGGAAGAAAAGGAAAACAGCCAACTGCTGATTTTCTTTTGGAATGACCACCTATGGGGGGTGGGGTGGGGATGACTGGCGACAAAGAGGGAAGAGGAATGAGGGAGAAATGGAAAAAAGTGAATGAAGGGAATGGGAATAGGGGAGAAAAGGAGGTAAGCTGGGAGAGACAAAAGCAGGGGGAATTGGGAGCTAAAGGTGAAGGAATGTGGTTAAGAAAAGGGAAGAAGGAGAAGAAAGGTGAAGAGGGGTGGGTGGTGGAGGGGGATGGGGGGGCTAACCTTCTTTCACTTGGTAATGTGGCCTGTGTCACAAAGCTCTCGGCCCACCAGAAGTAACAGGAGATGGGGGATGGGGGTGGGGGAAGGGTGGATTAAGGAAAGAAATACTCATTTCAAACCCTCTTTCGTCAGAGGAGCTGAGAGTCAGTCCCATTAATTGGGCTCCTGGGCTCCCTGGAGGAAAACGGTGGGTGAAGTAAAAGAGATAATGGAGGGGAGAGAACTCTATGTGAGTTTAAATGCAGCACTACAAATACCTTTCAGTCTGCTTGGGGAGAATCACTGACTGCATTATGGGACTTGGGGAAGCAGGAAAGGTGTGGGGTGTGTGTGTGTGTGTGTGTGTGGTGTGTGTGGGTGTGTGTGTGTGTGTTTTGGGGGGAGGGTTGTTGGAGGAGGATGGAACATTTCAGACACTGGGGGCCACCATTCTGCTTGAATTCTAACAGCCATGTAATGGAGTGGGGAAAATCAGATGCTCTCCTGTTAGGACATAGGCTTAAGGCCTTGGATGAGACTGTTCCTTTTCCCCCCCAAAAGTTGAGCTCCAACTGTAGGGTCACTCCAAACAGTCACAAACGTAATAGCCTAAGAAGAAAGGACTCATAACTATGTGAAACAATCCCACACCACAGGAGGGACCCAGAGCTGTCCGGCAAGTTCTTTACGTGTGTGTCTATCTGGGTCTTAATGTCACAGCATCTCTGTTTGCATGTGTAATGAATGAGACAGTGCTACCAAGAATCCTTGTGCCTACCTCTGGGTGCTGGTTTGACTCTCTGTCTTTCTTCAGCTCTCTGTCTCTTCATTTCTGTGGATTATTAGTTAGTACATTGTTTCTGTGTAATATTAGTTAGCACATTGTGACTAGCCAGGCAGCTAAGCAGTGAAGTTGATAAAAATGCTGGGCCCGTATTCAGAAAGACTTAAGTTCAAATGTTATTGCTGTGTGACCCTAGGCAAGTTATTTAACCTCAGTTTTTTCATCTGTAAAATGGGGTTAATAATAACACTTACTTCCCAGGGTTGTTGTGAAGATCATTCCAGATGATGTAAAGCTCCTGGCACATAGTAATATATAAATGTTAATTACTATCAGCAAGATGAGTTTAAATGTGACCTCAGGTCCTTATTAGCTTTGTGACCTTGGACAAGTCAACTTCTGTTTGTTTCCTCAACTACAAAATGAAGAGCAGAATAGCTTCCACCCTGGAGGGTTCTTTTGAGTCTTGTGAGAAACAAATAAAATAAGACTTGTAAAATGCTTAGCACTGGTCCATAATAGGCACTGAATAAATGCATATTCCTTTCCCTTTGTCTGCCTTTCTCTAACTCCCTGTTTCTTGATTTCTGTGCCTGCTATAGAAAGCACTTATTAAATGCTTTTTTCTGTGCATTTCCATCTCTGTCTTCCGTCTCTTTCTTCTCTCTTTCACGTTGGCGTTGATTTGGACATGTGACTTTCCATGGCTCTTCTTAGGTGATATAATTTTTTCAGCAAACATTTATTTCTTCGTGTTTTCTTTTGTGCTCAGGGGCTTTCCCACAGTGGGAAGGGAACTACTTCATCAGTCCAGGTCTCCTGCTTGCTGCACCTTGGGGGTAATGAAGTGTTCTTTCCCTCCTTCCTTGTTTAAAAAAAAACAAACAGCCCAAGAGTCCCTACCTTGCTTCTCTCTCATCCCCTGACATCCCCTGCTGAATATCCAGAGATCTCTCCAGTCAGAGCTGGTCCAACACCTGGCTTCTTTTCCCTTCCCCCTCCTGTTCCCTCCTTTCATCTAATCCCCCTTCCCCTGGGACCGCTCCCTCTGTCTCCTTCCTCCACCTCAGTGCTTGGGTCTCCCTTGTCTCTTTTTATTTGTTTCACAGTTAAATCCCAGACCAGGGCTCTGGCAGAAATATACAAAGTCTTATTATCGTGATGGGTAACATTGGATTGTGCCTTATCTTTATTTAAAACACAATGCGCAATTTAGTTTGCTATGAGACGGAGAATTCGTCTTATAGTTCTGATGTATAGTCTTACAGCTGTCCACTAGATGGCAGATTTTCTCCAGAGCCAGCCAGATTGCTTGAGAGATGCTGATCCTGGTTTGGACAGCGTTAAATCAGCTAATATTTACAATATTGAATGTTCACTATTTACATGGCAACTTGTTCCTCACCTTCTAGGAGCTCACAATCTAATTGAGGAGCTGAGACACACAGTGTCTACTTTAGAGTCTTACCTCCATTCACAAGTCAAGTGATTGATCAAGACACTACCCTCTATGAGCTCTAGCATTCGCATTTGTAAAAGGCAGATGGATGCATATTGTGGTTGTCAATGGGTCCCCCTCTCACTCCCTCTATCCTCATTCCAGGCTGCATGTTTGAGATGCACACTAATTTGCTACATAAATACATCAATGGTTTAAAATGATAAACATTTGTGAGTCTGGGCACCCTGCTAGAAATAGGACAAAGTTTGCCAAGGCTGTGGCCAGACTAGAGTCGGGAAGTTGACTTCCATGACTTCTTGAGGTTCCTTCCACCTGTCAGGTCAATTTTCATAGTTAAGATCCAAATGAAGGTTGTATTCATTAGTTCCAGTGTGTTTGATCAGAGACTGAAGTAGAAACCATGCCCCTCAGTTTTATCTGTTCTCCTAATCTGTCCCTCATTCTCCCTCATCCCTCTGTCTTCTCTTGTTTATCATACTCCCATCTTCCTGCAATACAACCTTCCCTTTCCACTCTCCCTCACTCTTTTCTTCTCTCTGGCCTCTAGTTTCTCTCCTGTCCATTCCTGTCTCTTTCTTCTCTCTATTTCAGTCTCGCTTTTATCTGTTTCTGAGTTTCTCCACTCAATCCCCTTTTTCTGTCTCTCAGTTTCTGTTTCTCTTTCTCTCTCACTACCTCTCCCCCATCTGTCTGTCTCCCTGCCCCCTTTCTCTATGCCTCCCCCTCTCCCTCTTACCCTTCCTCCCTCTCCATCTCTCTCCCCCACAGTTTCTTCTTTCTCTCTGTCTCATTTTTTCTGCCTCTCCTTTCTTTGACCTTTCTTCTCTCTTTCCATCAGTTATCCTTTGTATCTGAATGTTGATCTTCCTTCTTTCTGGTCCCCATCTACTTTCCCTTTTGTTCTTTAGTCTTCCTTCCCTTTCTGTTCTCTTTCTTTCTTTTCCCCCCCTCAGCCTCTTCTCTTTCTATCACAATTTTCTCTCATCTCTACTCCTTGTTCTTCTCTCTGGTCCTCAGTCTCTCTTCTCTCTCTGGCTCAGTCTCTTTCCTTCCTCTCTCACTCAGTCTCTCTTTGTATTTGTCCCTTAGAATCCCCTCTTTTTGACCCCTAATTTCCTTTTCCCTCTCTGTCCCACTCCTTTCTCTGTTCTTCAGTCTTTCTTCTTTCTGTCATACAATTTCTCTTCTCCTCTTCTCCTTACTCTCCTCTCTGACCCCTAATTTCTTTCCTCTCTGTTCTAGACTCTTTCCTCAGTCTTCCCTCTTATC
This sequence comes from Pseudochirops corinnae, assembly GCA_028646515.1. Lineage (NCBI taxonomy): Eukaryota > Metazoa > Chordata > Mammalia > Diprotodontia > Pseudocheiridae > Pseudochirops > Pseudochirops corinnae. Next base: position 221,060,787 of record CM053586.1, on the reverse strand, counting down.
TGTTCTTCAGATTCCTTTCTCAGTCTCCCTTCCCTTCTGTCCTTTGGTTTCCCTCCTTCTTTTCTCTCTAGACACATTTCTTTCCTTTCCCCCTTCTTTCCCTTATTTGTCTCTCACTCACCATTTTTGTCTCTCAGAATCTCCTCTACACCTCAGTTGCTCTTTTCTTCTGTCCCTCAGTTTTCTTTTTCTTTCTCTGTCCCAGTCTCTCTCCTTTCATATTCTCACCCAATTCTCTCTCTGACCTTCAGCCTTTTTTCTTTTCTTTTCTTTTTTTTTGGTCACACGATTTATCCTTTCTTTGGTTTCTCATTCTGCATTGTCTCTGGACTACAATCTCTTTCCTTTCCTTCTAGCACTCATTTTTCATATTTTTCTGTCTCATTCCCTATCCCAGTCTCTTTCCTTCCCCTCTCCCTAGCTCCCCATATTTATCTGTCCCTTAGTCTCCCCTCTCTCTGTCCCTTCTGCTCCCTTTCCCTCTGTCTCTTGGTTTTCCATCACCTCTGCCTGCCTCTAAGTCTGTCTCCTTTATCTGTTCCTCATTGTCATTTCTTTGTCTTTCATTATTTTCTCTTCTCTCTGTCTCTTACTTCTTTCTCAATGTCCTAATTTATTGTCTCTGTCCCAAGCTCTTTCCTTTGAATCTCCTCCTTCCTTCTCTCCCTCAGTTTCCCCTTCTCTTTTTCCCCTTCTCCCTTGGTCTTGTCCTCTCCCTGCCTTTTTATACACTGCGCTATCTTCCTTCCTTCCTCTTAGTCTGTGTCTTAATTTCTTTCCCTGTGCTAAAACGCTTCCTGGGGATGGGGATGAGATGGGATACTGGTATAGGGATGGATGGTTTACAGTGGGAGGAGCTCAAAGGCTTGTGTGTTTCTCTTCCTTGCCAGTAGTCAGCAACAGGCATAATAAAGCACCACCGAAATGAGTTGTCATGGAAACAGGAGGGAAAACCTCCCCCTCTCTCCTAATCTCCCACTCTGTGAGATGCAGTGGAAATCTTTGGGGAGACAGCCCCCTTGTAATTCCATAAGGGGATATAAGGAGTAGGAAGGAGGATGAGACTCTGAGATTGCACTGGGATTTGGGAATATTACTGGTGTTTCCCATTATCTAAGGCTCTGTGTCCTCCGAGGCCTGAGAAGTGCTGGGTCCCAGCCTTGAGGGAGAATGACAGGCATTTTCTGATGTTCAGATGTGTTTCAGTGTTTTTGGGGATGGGGAGGAGGGCCAATGGGGGGTGGGTGGGCTCAAGAGAGTGAGCTGCCTCCAGAGAGGAATTGAATGTCTGTGTAAATGTCTCAGTTGCATAAACTGGTGTGTGTGTGTGTGTGTGTGTGTGTGTGTGTGTGTGTATTTGCATGTGTCCCTTCTGCATTAGGGTGGAATCTAGGTCAGCACCCGGAGAGGTTTGAGGGAATTAAACATCCCATCAGTTCTTGAGCACTGACAGGAAAGGGAGAGATTTGAAGAGGGGCACCTGGCCTCTTCCAGAAGCCTCTGCTGCTGACCAGAGTACCTGTAGGGCTCCTCCAACAATGGGGGAAGACGTCAGGAATAGAGAAGGGAACCCTAATGAATGCACTAGTTAAGCTATGGAGGGAGGTAAGTGGAGCCAGAGCATCAGTCAGCCAAAGGGGCGCCTCCCACCCCACTAGAGGGCAGCCAGTCACTAGGGATGGCTATTTATGGTCCCCATCCCCACCCCTGAGTGAGGCAGCTGCTATTCATGAGGCTCCCTTGCTGAGGCCAGTTTAGAATAGGGCAGAGCCTAATGCCCACCCCCGAACCTCCGTTGACTTTCTGGTCCAGGTGGTAGCAAGACGGCACAGTGAATGGAGTGTTGACTGGGGAGTCTTGAAGAATAGAGCTTAACTCCTGCTTCAGACTAGTTCTGTGACTCTGGGCAATCACTCAATGTCTTTTAGCCTCAGTTGTCTCATCTGTGAAACTGGAGTGATAGTAGTACCTATGTCACAAGGTTGTGAGACTTAAATGAGATAATTTTTCTTTTCTTGAGGAGGGAAGACAAGGCAATTGGGGACTTGCCCAAGGTCACACAATTAGTAATTGCCTTGCCCCCCCCCTCAAAAAAACAAAACAAAACAAAAGCCCTATATAACAATAATAGTTAGCATTTATATGGTACCTAAAACATTTTGAAAAATGTTTTACAAATATTATCTCATTTGATCCTCATGACAAACTTGAGGAGGTAATTGCTATTGTTCTCTCTCCTTTACAAATGAAGAAATAAAGCAAATAGGGTTAAGTGACTTGACCAGGGTCACACAGCTTATAAATGTCTAAGGTAGGATTTGAACTTGTGTCTTTCTGAATTCATTGGTTAGCTGTGGTGGAGGTGGAGGCCGAGAAAGGGGAGGAGGAGGAGGTGGAGGAGGAAGATCCCAGTTCTTTCCCCTTCAAGGCACCAGGAAATGGCAATGGAAGCTGGGGTAGGAGGAGAAGGCAAATTTCTTTTCCATCCAGCTGGGCCCAGCTGGAGGGTGGGTGAGAGATATTTGAGGAGGACCACATGTCTAAAACTGGAAGGTATGGGGGGGGGCACTCAGGGGGCACAGAGAAGCCCATCTCTTAACTACTGTTTTCCAAAAGAATTCTCTAATATTCCCATCTTCCCCTGTTCCTCTTATTGCTTCCATTTTGGAGAACAGGAAGGAGTGACAGGTTCTCAGATTCCCCTTTGGTTAGGCAGGAAGTTGGCAGATTCCCTGGTGAGACGGGGAGGGTGTTAGTGTGGTCTCTATCTTGTCTTCAGTCCTTGCAATTTGGGAGCAAGTCACAGAAATGAGACCTTCCCAGAGGCCGATGGGGCCTGTCCTTGGGGTCTGATGGGGAACCTTTCTCTCTGCTTTCCCTTTTCCTAGCCATAGCCTAAGGATATTCTGACATCATATGGAGTGTATGTAAGGGAGATTTGTGGGGTTTGGGAGGTAAAGACTGTGAGGGGTACAGCACTAAGGCAGGATCAGGGAGGGAGGGCATCCCATTCTGGGGAGAGAGAAAGCTTGATTCCTTTGGGGATCTGGCTCTTGGTGTCTTTCCCGTCTGGTCAGGAAGAGGTTGACTCATTCATCTCCCATATGTGATCTCTGGATCTTTGGTCCTAATTAGGGGTGGAGTTGGGGGAGGGGCACCCTGAGATACCACTGACCCCGCTCAGAAGGACAGAGTGAATGAGTATGGGGGCTTGAGAACAGCAAATTCTGCTCAAGTTGGATGTCAGCCCCCAATCCCCTACCAGGCAGGAATGGTTTTCTTGCTTGTACCCGGGCCCTGTGCCCACTCTGCCTTCCGCTTCCCACCTCCTCCCTCTCATCAGCTGCAGCAGCAGCACCTTCTCTTGGAGCCAATGCTGGGCCTAGCCAAGTTCTACTCAGCCTACAGCTATCATGCTCACAGCAGCCCCACAATGAGCACCCTTGTGGTCTCTTAGCTCTCATGAGCCCCTGCCCACTGTCCTCACTCCAAAACCTGTCCTTTGTCTATTCTGGCTTCATCAGCTTCTCTGGGAGTCTGTCAGATTTGGGGGGGGATCTGCCATGGGATAAGGGATGCATGTGTGCCTCTATCTTACAATGGGGAAACTGAGGTAGAGGGGTCAGTCTGGAATTCATTTGTGGGTTCCCTCTGGGTCGACATCTCCACTGAGGAGTCTCTCTGGGCTCTGAGCCCTGTCTCATTGAATCTCTCCATGCAAGGCTTCAATTGGGACAGGAGTAGGAATTTTATTTGTCTTGGCCAACTCTGTATGGTCTGTCTCTGTTTGGGCCCATTCTAGGTTCAGGGGCTGCTGAATGCTCCTTAACTCTTTCCCCCAATTGCCCCCAGTTTCTTGCATCTCCTCTGTCTCCACTGTCCTTGGGATCTCTTCTAATTTTATTCCCCTCTGTGTCTTCCTGGCCTCCAGTCCCAGGTATTCCCAGAGACTGCTCCCCTCTCCCCAACTTAAAATAGATCTCCTCCTTTCTCTGGTGGTATCCCCACAGAGTTTTGTCCCTAGGCAAAGACTCTTCTCTCTCTTCCTATGACCTGATGGGAACCCAGCTCTCCTTAAGCTCCTTCCAGCCCAGCTTCCTCCTGGAGGCTTATAACTTTTCTCTTTCCAGGAGCCATCTCCCTATGCCTTTGCTGATCCAATCTGTTTCTTTAAAAAAAAAATTATTTTATTTTCAGGTCTCAATTCTCTCCCTTCCCCTTCCCCTCCCCCATCCACTGAGAAAGCAAGAAAACCAGTCAGTTTTAATATCCTGATATTCCTGTCCTTTGTATTGTACACAAACTCACAATACACACACATAATGACTCTCCTATATATAACGTGTATCTAAATGCCTATATAGATAAATATCTCTATATATATTTGTGTACACACACACACACTCACATATATGTATATATATCTCACCATCCCCCTCATCATCGTGCTTCACGTTTTTTAGGGTCTGATCACACAGTCTGGCGCTTCTTGAGGCAATGTCTCGATTTGCATGTTTAATATTTCATCTAAAAGTAAGCTCCTGATTCCTTAGTAGTATTGGGAAGAGGGATATCTCTTCCCCTTATTGGTCTGCCTGCCAAGCGGGTAGGCAGGTAAAAGAAGTGAGCATAGGGTCACCTTGTGGTCTAGGATCTGGCCTCAGAGCTTCTTTTTGGCCTCTGGGAGAGATCTAATGGCATGGGAAATTCTGTATTAAGTGAGTACTTATTCCCCCTCTTTCCACCTCTTCACATATGGTAGATAGAGCATTATGCTTGGATCAGGACCTGGGTTCAAATGTGCCTTAGATCCTTACTAACTGAATGATCCTGGGCAAGTCACTGACCTCTGCTTGTCTCAGTTTTTCTCAATTGTAAGATGAGGCTAATAATAGCAGGGTTGATGTGAGAACCAAATGAGATATTTGTAAAAAACACATTGCCTAGCCTGTAGTAATCACTATATAAATGTTTATTCTCTCCCAGCTCCATGTTTAACAACACAGAATTGGTGAACTGCTTAGACACAGAGAAGGTGAACTATTTTCTCATATTCACACAGCAAATGGCAGGGAGAGTTAGGATTCAGACTTGCCATTTTTGGTTTATCCACTCAACAGGCTTCCCCTGCCTTTTGTTCCCCAAACCCTTCTGACTAACCCCAAGAACATGAAATTTTCCATCAGTTAGGTCAGAATATTTTTTTAAGAAAAAGAAAAAGAGGAAGAAGAAAAAAAAATCAGCAAAACTGATCAATTTATCAAAAAAGTCTGAAAATATATGCAATGTTCCCCATCCCCTACCCCCACGAACCTCCCATTTCTGCAAAGGAATTGAGGGTAGTATCTTCTTATGTTTCTTCTTTGGGGTCATGCTTGTTTTTTGTAATTCTGTAGCCAAAAGTGACCTCATTTGTCAATAAATCCAATTTTTATTTTCTATTTTTAGCTTCCATTATCACTCTGCATCAGCTGAAATGATTGGTCACTTCCATGCCTGGATTTTGGAGCTTCAACTCCCACCTCTCTGACTATTTCTTCTCTGTCTCCTTTGTTGAGTGTTTTTCATCTGTCCTTCCCCCTTTAAATGGGGGTGTTCTCCAGGGTTCTGTCTTTGGCCCTTTTCTGTCCACTCTGATGCTTTTTTCTATCCTGGCTTCATTTCTCACCTATATGTGCCTGGTACGTAGTAGTCACTTAATGCACACTTGTTGATTAATTGAGTTTCAAATCCAAGTGAAATACCTTCACTTTCAACCCCTCTCAGTTCATCTTTTATTTCCAATTGTCTTCTCTATATCTTCCCCTAAAAGTTCCACTAAAACATCTTAAGTCAGGCTGTCCAAAATAGGACTTATCATCTTCCAAAATCTGGCTCCTGTCCTAAAAACTCTATTTCTGTTGATGGTAACAATTATCCTCTTAGGAGAGCTACAGTGAGGATTTTTTATCACTGACAAAAACCAGTTTGAGAGGGAAGGGTCACAAAGGACATTCTTTCTATGGGTGTAGTTATGCCTGCAGAGAGGTCAGCCCAGCCCCAAGCCCTCCTTCCAGGGGGAGGAAGCTGACATTGGGGAAGAAAGCACTGTTTGCCCCTGTTAGTTACTGTTCTTCCTCCTACTCACAGGCTCATAGATTTAGAGTCATCCGGGACACTGGACAGCCTTTTATCAAGTATCACCATGGATAGAGATTTGGTCCTGGAATCATAAAGTCTCGAGTTCAAATTTGACCTCAGGTACTTATTAGCTGTGTGATCCTGGGCAAGTCACTTAACCTCAGTTTCTTCAACTGTAAAATGGGAATAATAATAGCACCTACCTCGCAGGATTGTTGTAAGGATGGGATATTTGTAAAGTGCCTGGCACATAGTAGTTGCTTAATAAATACTACCCTTCCCCCATTTTACAGAAGAGGAAACTGAGGCCCAGGGAGATTAAAGAGCCAGATCTCTTACCCTCTTGAGTCCTTGGATACATCTTTGACCTTTCCCCTCCCTCTCACCACCCCAAACCAGTAATTTGCCATGTCCTGTTGACCCTGCCTTCAATCTGTCTTTAATACCTGTCCTCTCCTTTGCACTTCTGCTTTGGCCAACCTCAGTAGAGGCCTTCATCTTTTCTTGCTTGGACCACTTTAAAGGCCCCAGGAAGATCTTGCCTTTGACTTCTTTTCTGTCCACGCTTCAGACTTCGTCCCAAGTAATCATTCCAATGCACCCCTTTTTTCCATCACTTCTTTGTTAAAAACCTTTAGTTGCAAAATAAAGTATAAACTCCTGATCTTATCATTCAAGGCTATCGATGTGGCTTCAAACTATCTTTCTAGTCATATCTCATTCTGTTCCCTTTCATATAATTTCTTTTTTAGTCAAAATGGTCTAATTTCTGCCCCTGCTGCCAACCATGCTCATTCTGAAGAAGCAGTTTCTCCGCTCCTTAACCCATATGGGGATTGGTCTCTGCCCCATTCCACACCCTGAATTCCCCACCTTCCTTTAAGGCCCAACTCATGGGCTACTTCCTCCATCTTATCCGTCTGGATCCTTTCCCTCCTAGCTAAAGGTATTAGAGCACTGGGCCTGGAGTCAAGAAACTCTGAGTTCAAATCCTGCCTCATATATAGTACTTACTAGCTGTGTGATACTGGGACAGGGTTTTTAACCTTGGTAGGCCTCAATTTCCTTAAACTTCAAAATAAGGATTATAACAACACCAACTTCAAGGGTTATTGTGAGGATCAAGTGAGATAATATCTATAAAGTGCTCAGCACATAGTAGGTATTTAATAAATATATCTTCCTTTCTCTCTGTTTCTTATAGCACCTTGTTGGACCTCTACTTGTAGTAAAATAATGGTACCACTGGATTTGGAGTCAAAAGACCTGGGTTCAAATTCTAATTCTTTCACTTCTAGTGTAACTAGCTGGATACATAAAGCATTTATTAAGCACCGACTCTATACCAGACACTGGGATACCATTATAAGCCAAAAAGACAGTCCTGACTCTTAAGGACCTTTCCTTCTAATGGAAGATGACAAAACATAAAGGGGTGATGGAAAGCAGGGATGTGTGTGCGGTAGGGAGGTTGCTGGTGAGCAGAGAGTTCAGGAAGTCGGTTGAGCTGCGTAGGAAGATCTCAGGCAAGTTAGTTTATCTCTTTAGGCTTCAGCTTCTCTTCTGTGAGACAAAGGGTTAGACTAGATGACCTCTTAGGTCAGGAGTGGGGAACCTTCAGCCTCGAGGTTACACATGGCTCTCTAGGTCCTCAAGTGTGACCCTCTAGGTCCTCTAGTACAGCCCTCCCACTGAATCCAAACTTCAAAGTTTGGATATCTATTTCCTGAGGGCAGAAATTATGTTGTTTTTCATCTGTGTATCCACCAGTGACTTGCCCATAGTAGGTATTTAATAAATACTTGTTACAGGACCAACAGAAATGAGCGGGACTGTTCTTCAGTGGGTAGGGAAGGGGGAGAAGGCAGAAGAATGAGAACAGTATCCTCTGTCTCTGGAACTTTTGAATGATCCTGTTGCTGGGTGGTGATGGTGGTAGGCAGGGTCTCTGCCCTAGCAGCAGATGGAAAAAAATATATAAGATGGAATGTTTGATAGGAAAAAGGAGGGCAGCAGTAAGAAACACAAGGGTGGAAGTCTGTGCCTGGGAGACAGACACAGCTCTTTCATTCCAGCTCCTGGAGGGGATAAAATGCTTGATTGTGAGTAGCTCTGAGGGGCCTGGAGGTCAAAGGGAGATGGGACAGACCCATCTACTCCTCCCCCCAATTCCCCCAAGAGAACAAGATCCCCACACATCCCTCTGGTGACTGGAGGGAGGCCAGCACAGAGAGAGTTTCTCTAAGGGAGCCAGGACTTGGGAGTTTTCCTCTGAGATCCCTCCCATTCCAAGGGCCATCCTGAGCTATTTGGAGATTGTGAATTTTTTTTTTTTCTAGGCCTGGCATTCAAAGGTCAACTTTTGGGTGGGAAGGATTTAGAAGCCCCCTGACTGGACTCTCATGGTTTCCTATATAATATAGTCAGGATATAGAGGCCATTTGGTCTGTCCTTCAGCCTCCAGGTCAAACAGCCCGCTACACCAGTTTAAATCAATGGGAGTTATCTTTCCTGATCTGCGCCAGTGAGAAGTGATCTCAGTTTTCTCATAACACTTTTGTTTTAAACTCACCTTGTGGCAGCTAGGTGGTTCAGTGCACAGAGAGCCAGGCCTCGAGTGAGAAACTCATTTTCCCAAGTTCAGATCTGACCTCAAACACTAGCTTTTGACTCTGGGTAAATCACTTAATTCTATTTGCCTCAGTTTCCTTATCTGTAAAATGAACTGGAGAAGGAAATAGTAAACTACTCCCATATCTTTACCAAGAAAACCCCAAATGGGGTCACTAAGAGTCAGACATGACTCAACAAGTAGCTTTATATTCAATTTTTTATTTGAAACACCTGTGGAAAAACCACCTTTTATATATCGTATATAAAAGGTGGTTTTTCCACAGGTGTTTCAAATAAAAAATGGACTCTGTGTGTAAAAGTGGACTCTGCAGTGTAAAAGTAGCCCACATTGGTTCAGAGGCATCTTTTCTTAACCTGGCAGATTATTACTGTATTTAGACAACCCAACAAAGGAAACATCCATACTGTCCACAAGGTGGCGCACTATTTGAGCCATCAACTAAATGGTTTCCCCAGAGTATCTCTGGTCTGCCTGTGAGAGAGAGCTCCCTCCTCTGCAGTGTCCTGGTCATCCTTGAGTAGCTGAGCTCTTTAAAACTGATGCCATCTAGGTTCTAAATTTAAACTAGGAGGTTTTATTGGATATTGCTCAAAAAATACTTTAAAAACAGGAAATCTATAGCTCTCTTGTCAATCAACAATCTCCACATCCATAGGACACAGGCATTCAACATACTGTAGTTACATAGTTTATTAGAAATTGAAAAAATGGAAGAGAGAATATTAAGCACTTTGGAGTTAAGCACATGGAGTCCTTTGCCATAACCATCTCCCCAAAGTCCTCCTAATTACCATTTCCATTTTTCAGGTGTTCCTTGGGGATTTCTGAACTATACTTGCTTACAGATGATGGAGAGAGAATAAGGAGGAAGAGATATGTTTCTGAAAACCCTTTTCTGGGCCAAAGAATATAAAAGAGGGGAGGCAGGGAAATTGTGGGAATGGCGATAGGTGACCTTCAACCATCTACTCTGCCCTTACTAATCCACTGGGATTTGTAATAGTTGGCAGCCTTCAGCAATTGAAACATCTTCTTGACCCAGTTTCTGCTTCTGCTCCTGGGGTTGGATTCTCTCTATCATTGGTCTCAGCAGTGGTCTTGGCTCTAACATTGAAGGTTCCAGTTACCACAGAGGGAAGCCGGTACAGTCTATGTGGGCAGCAGCTGGTAGTTGTCCTAACTTCAGGTACGAGGGTGGCATGTAACCTGTAACAAGCAAGGGGTTATCCAAGAAAAGGTTTGTTTAGTTTGTAAAGGTAGAGTTGTCCTATGCAGGGCAAGGATATGGTTCTAGCTGATTATCTAGCCCTCCCTGTGGCTGCCCTTGTGCCTTCAAGTGTGGGAGCAGTGACAGGGGATATGCAAATAGTACAAAGTAAAAGATCCATATTTTACTTTAAAATACATTTTTGATGTCTTTTGTCTTTACATTACAGTCATTTCTTTAAAAAGAAAACCCAACCTCGTCATTTTCATATTGAGCCCTCCCCTTTATGTAGAAGAAAAATAATTGAGCAAAAAAGTCAAATATGATGAAAGCCTTTGACAATATGGACAACACTCTGCTTTAACAGTCTCTTACCTCTCACGGGCTTTTTAATTCCTTAGACCTCAACTTCCTTTCAATTTACATTGTTATACTCACTGCTCACATTGTTCTTATGGTCATTCTTACTTTGTTGTTGTTGTTCAGTCATCGTCCTGACTCTTTATGACCCCGTTTGGGGTTTTTTTGGCAAAGATAATAGAATGGTTTGCCATTTCCTTCTGTGGTTCATTTTACAGATGAGGAAACTGAGGCCCAGCTCTATCTACTGCACCACTTGGCTATCTCACATGCTTAGTTTATCATGTGGGAATTCACACAAAATTTTCTCTATTTCTCTGACATAATCATCCTTAATATTCCATTCCATTCCATTCATATATCATAGTTTTTTCAACCATTCTCCAACTGATCAATCAATAAACATTTATTAATCATTTACTATGTGTTAGACACCGGGAATACATTGACAAAGATGAAATAATCTCTACCCTCAAAGAACTTACATTTTATAGAGGGAGACAACATGTGTACATATATAACTGTGTAGAAACTGAAAGACAATTTTGGTGAGGAGACACTAGCATCTCAAGGGAACTAGAAAATCTCCTAGAAGAACTGATATTTGAACAGGGCATTGGAGGAAGCAAAGAATTCTGAAAGGCAGAGGTGATGAGGGAAGCATTCCCAGGAATGGGCGATAGCGTCATAAAGTCTCTAAGACATGCGATTGAGTATTGCCTGTGAATGGGCACTACTGAGATACACTTACTTTGTTTCCATTCTTTGCTACCATAAATAATGTTGCTATGAATATCTTGGTCGACATTGGATATTTGTATCTGTCTTTGATGTCTTCAGTGTACGTGCCAAATGTAGGATCACTGGGTCAAAGAATCTGGACAGTTTAAGCCCTTTTCTTGCATAATTCCAAAGTGATATCCAGAACAGCTGGACAAGTTGGACTGATTCACAGCTCCACCAACAGGGTGTTTGTCTTCCCATAGCACCTCCAAAATTTTCTCGTGTAGCTTTCTGTTATCTTTGCCACTTTGCTTGGTTTGAGGTGAACCCTTAAAGTTGTTTTAATTTGCATTTCTTTTACTATTAGTGATTTGAAGCATGTTTTCAAATGGTTACTTACAGTTGGTTATTCTTCTTTTGAAAACTTCATAGACTTCGACTAGCCTATTGGGGGAATGACTTTTGGTATTATGTATTTGTGTCAATTCCCTATATATCTTGGTGGTGGTGGTGGTGGTGGTTGTTTGTACTTTCATTCATTCGTTTCATTGTGTCTGACTCTTCATGACTCCATTTAGATTAGGGTTTTTTTTAAAGATACTGTAATGATTTGCCATTTCCTTCTCTAGCTTATTTCTTTTTTTACAGATGAGGAAACTGAGGCAAACAGCATTAAGTGATTTGCCCAGGGTCATACAGCTAGTAAGTGTCTAGTAAGGTCAAATTTGAACTCAGGTCTTTCTGAGTCCAGATCTGGCACTCTATTCACTGTGCTACCTAAGCTGCCCATATATCTTGATTATATGACTTCTATTAGTGAAATTTGTTGCAACTATTATTCAGTTTTATGGTTTGTTTTCTTTTGTCGTCTAGTGGTTTTGTTCATGCAAAGACCTTTAAATTTTATATAATAAAATTTTTTTCTCTTATGATTTCATCATTTGGTTAATAATTCTGCCTTGAGACATAGTTGTGGAAGATATTGCCTCTTGTTCTTTCACATATCTTTATGACATTATCTTCTAGATTTAGGTTGGGTGTCAGTTTGAGCTTATTGTGATGTAAAATGGTGGCCTAATCTGAATTTATGTTGTACTGCTTTCCAGTTTTCCCAGAAGTTCTTGTAAAAAACAGAGTGCTTACCCTAGTAATTTGTATTCTTGGGTTTATTAAACACTGAACTATCGTTTTTGATTGAGTCAATTTCCTGTTTATCTAGTCAATTCTGCAAGTCTACTTTTTAAGAATTGGTACTGAATAGTTCTGATGATTACAGTTTTATAATATAATTTGAGGGTTTGTAAAATACTGTTCTCTCTTCATTTGTACTTTTTCCTTTTCATTTCCCTTGAGATTCTAGACCTTTCCTTCTTCCAAATGAATTGTTATTGTTTTGCTTCATTTTGTGACATATCTCTTAGAAAACTTTGGTATGGCTCTAAATGTGTAAATTAATTTAAGTAGCATCATCATGGCATGGCCCATCCATGAACACTAAATGGTTCTCCAGTTATTTGTCTTTATTTAATTAAAGAGTGTTTTGTATTTATATAAATCTTATATGCATCTTAGTAGGTTAGCTTTAAGATATTTTATAAATTTTGGAGTTGTCTCAAATGGAATTCCTTCTTCCCAGGTTTTTTCTGTGTGTTCTAGATAGAACTGCTAGTGATTTTGTGAATGTATTTTGTATTCTGATGCATTACTGAAGCTATTAATCATCTCAATTAGTTCTTTCAGTGATTCCTTGAGGTTTTCTAAGTACACTATCATGTTGTCTACCAAGAGGAATAGTTTGGTCTTCATTGATAGCTATACTTTTATTTTTGCTTTGGTTCTTTTGTATTATTTCTACTGCTAATATTTCTAGAATGAAACCAACTAATAGTGGGGAGAGGAAGGTATCCTTCTTTTACTCTTGTTTGTCCTAGAAGAGATGCAACATTTAAGCAGCTGAATATAACATAATTTGTAGAAGAAAAGAGCTCTAAAAAGAGAGAGACTAGAAAAACTTTTCCTTAAGAGGTAAAGCTTGAGCTGAGCCTTGTAGGCAGTCAGGGTTAAATGACTTGCCCAGGGTTACACAGCTAGAAAGTGTCTGGGACTGAATTTGAACTCAGGGTCCTTCTGACTCCAGAGCTAGTGTTCTATCCATTGTGCCACCTAGCTGCCCCCAGCACTGTAAAAAGTTAAGGATTGTAAGACAGAGATAAGAAGGGTGATGTCAGCTATTATTATCCACACCAAAGAAATGATAGATCCTTGCAACATTGAAATAGCTAAGGTTAAGCTGTATGTGTTACACTGACTGCTGAGTGCCTCAAATGGACAGGAACAAACAGGGGATGTCATTTTCCAACTTTGCCCAGGGCACATAAATGTTTTGGCTGGACTCTTCACCTCAATAAGCCCTGAAGCCATCACTGTATTACCGCACAATATAAGCTCATAGGATTTAAGACTAGGAGGGACTTTAGAGATCATCTAGTCCAACCCGATTATTTTACAGATGGGGAAACTGAGGTAGGGCCAGAGAATAAAAGTGATTTCTTTATCTCTTTTGACTTAAATATTTCTCCCCTTCATTCTTCCTCTATAGTTCAGCCAAACTGGCCTACTTTTTGTCTCTTACACAGGGCATTCCATCTCCTGTTTCAGGCTATCTGCCATACTTACAACATACTTTTCCCCTCATTGCTGCCTTTTAGAGTCCCTAGCTTCCTTCATACCTCAACTCAAATGCAACTCCTATAACCCCCACCGTTTTCTCCATACCACTATTCCCGGGGAAGAACAGATACCTGTCCCCCAGAAATTACCTTGTATCTACTTTGAATCTATTTATAAGCAGCTAGAGTGGCATAGTGGATGGAATTCTGGACCTGGAATCAGAGAGGCCAGATCTGAAATCCTGCCTTGGACACTGACCAGGTGCTTGACCCTGAGCTTGGCCATTTAACTTATTGTTGTGCATGTATGTATTATTTCTCCCAGATGACTGTAAGCTTCTCAAAGGTAGAAATAGTCTTTTTTTTCTTTGAATGCCCAATGGCTACTGTAGTGCTTGGCATGCAGTAGGTAATTAATAAATGCTTGTTGGTTGGTTTATTGCTCGATTGCCCAAGGGTGCCCAGGTCATAAATGGCAGAACCAGGATTCAATTTAGGTCCTCTGACGTTATACACGTTAATTATTTTCATCATTCCATACCACCTCTCAATAGTGGAGGCAGTTAAGGACAAACCTGAATCACTAAGAAAAGGTTAAATGATGTTCAGAGGCTTCTATTTAGGAGAGCAGGCAAGGAAGTGTGTCATGCATTTTAGAAAGGTTTTCACAAAAAATCATCAAAATGCCTAGTTTGGGTACTTAAAGGTACAGAGCGTTAGCTATGCAGATGACTGCTCTCAGAAATAATTACTCAAGATTATTTATTTCGAACTTGAAGGGATCTTGGGCATCCTACTGGAGGCCTAAAGAGGACAAGTAGATTTCTTTTTTCCTTTTTGGAGGGGAGAAGGCAGGGCAATTGGGGTCAATTGACTTGTCCAAAGTTACACAGGTAATAAGTGTTAAGTGTCTGAGCCTGGATTTTAACTCAGGCCTCCTGACTACAGGGCCAATGCTCTATTCACTGCGCCACCTAGCCACCCAGACATTTGTTGAAAGCTGATGGACAATTAGTAGAAGATCCAGTTTTGAAAATTTGAACCCAGTTTTTCTGACTCCCAATAAAGTATTCTTGCCCCAAGGGTGTATACAGCTTTAGTTTTATTCTGGTTGCTCAGAGTCTCTCCCATACTAGATGGTAAGCTTCTAAAAGGCAAAGAAGTATCTTTTGTATCTTAATTTCCAATACTCAGGACAATGGGCGAGTGTCGTTTTAATTCAATAAACAACTACAGTTAGCCTTTTTATATCTTGGGGGTCAGAGGTGCTATACCCCCACAATCTGGAAATCTTGTGTAGAATTTTTTTGCCTTCCCTTCATACCAGAGAAGATGTCTGAATTATGGTATGAAAGGATAAAATGTGTTGATGTTATACAATACTATACATATATTTTGTGCATTTCTGAGTTTCTAAATGTTTTCTGTGTCATCTGCTGGTCTTCAGGTGTTGTCTGTGGCTTTCGCAAAATTCCCCCAAAATTCTCATTTAATTTCTTATACGGACCCATGATATATTGAAACCAAGATAGGGAAAGTTGAGATGCGGAAGGAATAACTGTGCTTTGTGCTTTGATGTGTTGGGTATTATGCAAAAAGTAGGTGCCTACTGAATGAACTAATCAATTAATTATACAATGTGACACTCCCATCTCAATAATAAAATAGCAAGCATTTAAAGAGTGCTTAAAGTGCTTTAGAAATATGATCTCATTTGATCCTCACAAATGTTAGGGCATCCGCTTGTTCATAGGATCAATTGAATGACCTAGGAGGGAAGAGGAGGGACTGCAGGTGGGACATGATAGTTTTAAAGGGGATTCTTTTCCTGGCCACTGACGTCCCTTCAAATTCTGAAATTGATTCTGTGATTCCAGGCCACTGGGTACCATCGTCCCTGGCTAGGGCCTACTTGGCAGTTACCATTATCCAGGTTTTAGTAGTGGGCCCTTGCTAATCATCTGAGAGGCAAATCTGGAGAACTCTTCCCAAAAGTGTCTGAGCTGTTGACTGAAAAATAACAGATGCTTATTTGCAAGGCACTTTACATCTCATTTGCATGCTATTTTGAATTTCATTTGCATGTTGCTCCCTTAAAGCTTGAGCAGATAGTCACTTAACCCTTATTCCTCCCCCACATACCCCTCCCACTCTCCCTCCCACCCCTGGAAACTTTCTGCCCCTAGCTTTCTATTTCTAGTGCCTTCTAGGGCTCTGTTTACTCCTGATCATTGATTGAGCACTAATTCAATCAATCAATTAATAAGCATTTTTTTTAGGGCCTACTATGTGTCAGGTATTATGCTAGGCACTGGGGATATAAATGTAGTAAATGAAATAATCCCCACAGGAGTTTATACTCCAACAAAGGAGACAACAAGGACATGGATCGGTGAAACAGGGCACTGGTCAATCGGGCCCAGTCCTTCAAGCGTGCACAGGGTGCTCTGCTTTTTGCCAAGCCATGGTGAGCCTATTTCTGGGACTGTGGAATGCAAGACTTTGCTCTCCATGGCAGAGCATGAGCAAGTATTCTATGGCTATCTTCTGTCAACTTACTCCATGATGACAGAAAGCCTTTTAGTTAGCTGCTGAGCCAGAACTGTTTGTACTTACAAAACGCTCCAATTCAATTTCTTCCTTGGTTGTGAGTCTCCAGGTGGGGAAAGGGAGCTTTGACTGCCATATCGCCTTCCTACAGGGGCTTCCAATATGACTTGTGAACCTGTGGCCTTGATGTTTCTCCCATCCCTATTATATTTCTTTTTTCCTGATCTTAGGTAAAGATGCATTGGAGACTGAATGACCTTTCGAGCCTCCAAATACTGGAGTCAACAGGAAGAATTCAACAGAGGTCCTGTGATGAGAAGCCATGGTACAGACTGCTGTAGTCTCTGAAACTCAGCTGGATGGGGAATAAGGGCAGCTACAAGGAGCCACCTGTGAAGCCCAACCCAACAGTGAATCAACCTAGCAACTGAGACATAAGCAAGGGAATCAGTGTTGCCTCAACAGTGAACTTGGTGAAAAGAATGTTTCTAATTACCACTCTCCCAGGGACCAAAGTGTTGGGAAGGAGAGAGGTAACAAGCATTTTATTAAGCACCTAGTATGTACAGGGCACTGTAATGAGCACTTTATATGTATTATCTCATTTGATCCTCACAACAACTCTATGAGTTGGTGTTATTATTATCCCCATCTTATAGCTGAGGAAACTTAGGCAGGCAAAGGTTAAGTGACTTGCCTAGGGTCACACAACTAGTAAGGCTTTAAGGCAAATTTGTACTCAGATCTTCCTGCCTCTAGGTTCAGCACAAGGTTCAACCACCTTGTTGCTCCAGAAGGGAAGAGTGTGATCCAATATGTTTAGGCATACTTTTGTACTATGTCTTCTCAGTAAATATCCCTTTATAAAAGCTAATTAATGTTAATTGCTTATTGATGATACCAAGTAAACATCAACTAGTTAAATGAGACTGAGCAGATATGAGCCATCTCTGGCAAATTATGTTGGGGCAGTAATTGCTGTTGATTGATATTAGGAAGAACCTGTTGGAAGAGGAACTTAAGTCAATATCAGAACTCCCTAGAACCCAGAGGAGAGATGGAACAGCAGCTTTGCTTTGGGAACCCAATCCGCCAGTACTAGTGTAGACTGGGAAAATAGTTACAAAGCCTTGACACATAATAATATACAGAATAAAGAAAAAGAGAATACAAACAAATAAATACAAGATTTTTGGAGAGAGAGCATTAGCAATTGGGCAGATAAATAAGGGTTTCGCATCAAAGATGGTGCTTGAGCTTTGTCTTGAAAAGGGAAACTTCTGTGAGGCAGAGGTGAGGAGGAAGTATATTTCTGTCATGGGGCAGCCAGTGCAATGGCATAGTGGTGAGAGATGGAATGTTGTATGTGAAGAACAGAGAGAAGACCAGTTGGATTAAGATGCAAAGCAAAGGAGGAGGATTGTTGTATGATTGGACGAGAAAGATAGGAAGGACTTTAAAGATTAAACAAAGTTTATAGTTGATTCTAGAGGCAACAGGAAGCCACTAAAGCAAGGGTGGGGAACCTGCAGCCTTGGGGCCACATGTGGCCCTCTAGGTTCTCAAGTGTGGCTCTTTGACTGAAAGTTGGCAAGAAAAGTCTCTCTCACTGGGGTAAAATGGAGCACAGTAGTGTGCAAACCATGCCCTGGCAAGCCAGCAAACAGGCTTCAGAGGGGAGAGTGAATCAGCAGAAGCAGCTTCTGGAGCTCTCAGCCCACAGAGGGTAAGAGGGTCAGAAAACTGGTCAGAAGGAGAGTAGAGCAGAAAGAAATATACTTTTTCTTAGTAGCACATGGGATATATACAAAAATTAATCATGTAATAGAGCATAAAACCCTCAAAATCAAATGCAAAAAGGCAGAAAATTTAAATGTATTCTTTTTGGATCATAATGCAATGAAAATTACATTCAACAAAGGGCAGTGGAAAGATAGATTAAAAATTAATTGGAAGTCTAATAATCTAATCCTAAAGAATAAATGGGTAAAAGAGCTAATAACCATAGAAGTAATAATTTCATCAAAGAGAATGACAATGAGATGACATAGCAAAATTTATGGGATGTAACCAAAGCAATATTTAAAGGAAAATTTATTTCTCTAAATTCTTACATA
The DNA here is from genome assembly GCA_028646515.1 of Pseudochirops corinnae. Classification (NCBI taxonomy): domain Eukaryota; kingdom Metazoa; phylum Chordata; class Mammalia; order Diprotodontia; family Pseudocheiridae; genus Pseudochirops; species Pseudochirops corinnae. The sequence goes on along the minus strand of CM053586.1, from coordinate 221,042,406 downwards.
AAAACAAAAATTAAAAATCTTCAATTGAGCACCAAATTAGAAATTCTGAAAATAAAAGGTGAGATTAATAAGATTGAAAGAAAACAAACAAGCAAACAAAAAACTATTGAGCTAATAAATAAATCTAAGAGTTGGTTTTATGAAAATACCAATAAGATAAATAAACCATTGGTTAATTTGATTTAAAAAAAAAAGAAAGAAGAAAACCAAAAATGAAAAAGATGAAACCACTGCCAATGAAGAAGAAATGAAAACAATCATTAGGAAATATTTTGCCCAATTATATACTAATAAATCTGACTATCTGAGCGAAATTGATGAATATTTATGAAAACATAAATTACTTAGATTAACAGATCAGGAAATAGAATGCCTAAATAACCCTATCTTAGAAAAAGGAAATTGAATAAGCCATTAATAAACTCCCTAGGAAAAGATCCCCATGGTCAGTTGGGTTCATGAGTGAATTCTATGAAACATTTAAAGAACAATTAATTCCAATAACATAAAAACTATTGGAAAAATAAGTAAAGAAGTTGTCATACCAAACTCCTTTTGTGACACAAATATGGCACTGACACCTAAACCAGGAAGAACTAAAACAGAGAAAGAAAATTGTAGATCAATTTCCCTAATGAATGTCAATGAAAAAAATTTTGAATAAAATACTAGTAAGGCAATTATAGCAATACATCACAGGGATTGTAAGGTAAGATTTATACCAGGAATGCAGGCTTGGTTCAATATTAGGAAAACCATCAACATAATCAATAACAAAACCAGCAGAAATCATATTATTGGATGGTGAAATGGACACGGAAAAAACTTTTGACAAAATACAGCACCCAATCCTGTTAAAAATGCTGCAGAGCATAGGAATAAAGGGAACATTCCTTAGAATGACAAGCAATTATTTATCTAAAACCATCAGCAAGCTAGATGGAAGCCTTCCCAACAGGATCAGGGGTGAAGTAAGGATATCCATGATCACCACTATATTGCACTAGAAATGTTAGTTATAGCAATAAGAGAAGAAAAAGAAATGGAAGAAATTAGAATAGATAATGAGGAAACAAAACTGTAACTCTTTGCAGATGATATGTTGGTATACTTAGAGAGTCAACTAAAAAACTACTTGAAGCAATTAACAACTTTAGCAAAGTTACAGGATATAAGATAAATCCACATAAATCATCAGCATTTCTTTATATGACCAACAAAGCCCAGCAGCAAGAGATAGAAAGAGAAATTCTGTTTAAAATAACTGTAAACAATATAAAATACTTGGGAGTTTACCTGCCAAGACAAACCCAGGAACTATGTGAATACAATTACAAAACACTTTTCACACAAATAAAGTAAGATCTAAATCATTGGGAAAATATCAGTTCCACATAGGTAGGCTGAGTTAATATAATAAAAATGATAATTCTATCTATATTAATTTACTTATTCAGTGCCATACCAATCAAACTACCAAAAACTTATTTGATAGAGCTAGAAAAAAATAACAACAAAATTCATCTGGAAGATAAAAAGGTCAAGAATATCAAGGGAGTTGATGAAAAAACAAAACCAAACAAAAAAAGGAAGGTGGTCTAGCAATACCAGATCTCAAATTATATTATAAAGCAATAATCACTGAAACTATCTGGTACTAAGAAATAGAGTGGTGGATCAGTGGAATAGATTAGGTACACAACACAGTAGTCAATGACCATAGTAACCTAATGTTTGATAAACCCAAAGAACCCAACTTTTGGGATAAGAACTCATTATTTGGGGCAGCGAATAGAGCACTAGCCCTGGAGTCAAGAGGACCTGAGTTCAAATTCGGCCTCAGACACATGACACATTTACTAGCTGTGTGAACTTGGGCAAGTCACTTAACCCCAACTGCCCTGCCTTCTCCCCTCATCCAAAAAAAGAACCCACACAAAAACTGCTGGAAAAACTAGAAAACAATAAGGGACAAACTAGATATATAACAATATGTCACACCATATGCCAAGATAAGGTCAAAATGGATGCATGATTTAGATATAAAAGGTGACACCATAAGCAAATTAGAAGAGCAAGGAAAAATCTACCTGTCAGATCTATGGGGAGAAGAATTCGTAACCAAACAAAGGATAGAGAGCATTACAAAATGTAAAATGGATAATTTTTATTATGTTGAATTTAAAAGATTTTGCACAAAGCCAATGTAATTAAGATTAGAAAGAAAGCAGAAAGCTGGGAATAATTTTTACAGCAAGTGTCTCTGATAAAGGCCTCAGTACTAAAACACATAGAGAACTGAGTCAAAGTTATAAGAATAGAAGTCATTCCCCAATTGATAAATGGTTAAAGGATATTAGCAGGCAGTTTTCAGATGAAGAAATCAAAGCTATCTATAAGCATGTGAAGATGTTCTCTAAATCACTTTTCATTAGAGAAATGCAAATTACAATAACTCTAAGATGCCATCTCAATCCTACCAGATTGACTAATAGGACAAAAGGGGAAAATGATAAATGTTGGAGAGGATGTGCGAAAATTGGGACACTGATGCATTGTTGGTGGAGTTGTGACTGATCCAACTATTCTGGAGAGCAATTTGGAACTATGTCCAAAGGCCAATCAAACTGTCCATACTCTTTGATCCAGCAATACCACTACTAGGTCTGTATCTCAAAGAGATCACACAAAAGGGAAAAGGACCTACATTTGCAAAAATATTTATAGCAGTCCTTTTTGTGGTGGCCAGATATTGGAAACTGAGGGGATGTCCATCAGTTAGGGAATGGCTAAGCAAACTGTGGTATATGAATGTAATGGAATACTAATGTGCAGTAAGAAATGATGAACAGGCAGATTTCAGAAAAAACCTGGAGAGACTTGTACGAACTGATGCAAAGTGAAATGAACATTGCACACAGTGTCAGCAGCCTTGTGTGATGATAAATTATGAACGATTCAGCTCTTCTCAGCAATGTAATGATCCAAGACAAGTACAGAAACTCATGAAGGAAAATGCTATCCATATCCAGCCAAAGCACTAATGGACTCCGAATGCAGATCAAAGCATATTTTTTCACTTACTTTATTCTTTTTTGTGTTTTTTTTTTCATTTGATCTGTTTCTTCTTTCACAACTGTGACTAATATGGAAATATGTTTTGCATGATAGCACATGTATAACCTACATCAAATTGCCTACCATTTTTGGAAGAGGGGAGGGAAGGGAGGGAGTGAGAAAAATTTGGAACTTAGAATGTTGTAAAAAATGAATGCTAAAAATTGTCTTGACATGTAATTGGGAAAAAATGTTATTAAAAATAAAGAAAAAAAAGAAAAAAGGAAGATTAAAGAGGATCTTTTGCTAGCACTGAGTGCAAGACTCTGTGGCATTGCCTATTCTTGGTTCCTGGTCCCAATCCCAGGGCAAGGAGGAGCACTAGCATACTAGAGTGTGTGACAAAAGAGGAGTGGGGATCTTGGTCACAGTTCCAGGGCAGAAAAGAATAATTGTGGTTACTCACAGACTATAGTACAGACCAGGAGAGCAATGACAACCTCTTCTTAGATCATATCAACTTGAAGGAACTGAAAAATCTACAAAACCCCAGAATTAGCTCTGAAAATAGCAGTATGAAAAACCTGAAGCTTAGGATAGTGCCTCCTCCACCCTGGGAGCAGAGCCCAACTTTAACATAAAGGTAAAAGTCAAGAAATAGGATGGGAAAATGAGCAAACAACAAAAAAGAACCTGACTACAGAAAGTTACTATGGTGACAGGGAAGATCAAAACACAAACCTATAAGAAGACAACAAAAATCAAAACAGCTACATCCAATGCCTTAAAGAAAAATGTGAATTGGTCTCAGGCCACAAAAGAATTCCTGAAAGATCTCAAAAAGAATTTTTAAAATCAAATAAGAGTTCTTCTTCCTCCTCTTCCTTCTCCTTTTCCTCCTTCTCCTCCTCACCATCACCACCATCATGTTCCTCCTCCTCTTCCTGCTCCTACTCCTGTTGCTGTTGCTTCTCCCTCCATTCCCTTAGATCTTTTGCGAAGCAGTGACTGAGGAGACCCCCAGACTCACCATGGCCAATGAAAAGCCAAAGGAAGAAGTCAAGACTGAGAACAATGACCACATTAATTTGAAGGTGGCAGGGCAAGAGGGTTAGGTGGTACAACTTAAGATTAAGAGGCACATACCACTTAGTAAACTAATGAAAACCTATTGTGAACAACAGGGTTTGTCAATGAGGCAGATCAGATTCTGATTTGATGAGCAACCAATCAATGAAATAGACACATCTGCACAGTTGGAATAGGAGGATAAAGATATAATTGATGTATTCCACCAGCAGACAGGAGGTGCTTACCAAAAAGAGAATCTACAACTCTGCTCCAGAACTATGCTCCCAAGGAAAACAATACATTCATAATTAGGAAACCAAAATTTGGTTCATCCACATCCTGACTACTGTAGCATGGTTTTCTATCTTCTTTGATTCCCTTCCCCCATTCCTTTATTGTACACAAAGTAACTGATGTATATGCATAATGCATATATATGTATATATATATATATATATATATATATATATATATATATACACACACACACATATATATATATATATTCAACTAAATGGCTGATGGTATGTTTTGATCCACATCAAATGGAAATGGAGAGGGGAAAAAATAAACTGGTTCTGTGAAAATATCCCTTTTCTCCATTAGTGGCATGCTCATTCAACTTTTATCTTTATATTCCAGTAAATTATTTTGTTCTCATTGTTTAACAACAACAAGAACAACAAAAAACCCCACCAAAAAATCCTTGCATACCTTGTTTGATTGGATAATCTCAATGTTTTTCTTTTATTATTGTAAAAGCAAGGATGATTTTATAACTTTTTTGTATATAACTGTTGGGGATATAGATAGCATGTAGGGCAATCTATGTCTCTCAGTAAGGATAAATTACTCTAAAGAAAATGATCCTAGATAGTTTTCCCTTCAAATCAAACATCTTGTTGTTTAAATAAACTTCTTGTTTAAAATTTTTTTTTTTTAAATTAAAACTCAAATAAGAGAAGTAGAGGGAAAATTGGGGAAAAGAATAAGAATGATGCAAGAAAACAATGAAAAACAGTCAATAGCTTGGTAAAGGAGGCACAAAACATACTGAAGAAAATAACACCGTAAAAACCAGAATGGGCCAAATGTTAAAGGGGGCACAGAAATCTACTGAAGAGAAGAACTCCTTTTTAAAGGAGTTTTAAACATAATTTTAACATAATTTGCCAAAAAGAAAAAGAGGTACAAAAGTTCATTGAGGAAAATAATTCCTTAAAAATTAGGAACGGACAAATGAAAGCTAACACCTCTATGAGACATCAAGAAAAAAACAAAACAAAACAAAATTTAAAAAAATAAAAAATTAGAAGAAAATGTCAAATATCTCATTGGAAAAACAACTAACTGGAAAATAGAAGACTGATAACTTAAGAATTGTTGGACTACCATGATTGAAGAAAAAAAAGAGTCTAGATATATTCTTTCAAAAAATTATCAAGAAAAACTGCCCTGATATCTTAGAATGAGGATAAAATAGAAAGAGAAGGAATTCACCTATCACTTCCTGAAAGAAATCCCCAAATGAAAACTCTCAGCAATGTTATAGACAAATTCCAGAGCTCCCAGGTCAAGGAGAAATTTTTTTTTTAATGTTTTCAAAAATTTAGTAGTATTTTATTTTTCCCCCAGTTACACATCAAGAAAATTTTTAGTATTCATTTTTATAGGATTTAGAGTTCCAAATTTTCTGCCTTTCTCCCTGCCCTCTACTCTTCTGAAAATGGTAGGCAATTAGATATAGTTTATACTTCTGCTAGCATGTAAAAAAATTTCATATTAGTCACAGTTTTGAAAAAAGAAGCAGATTTTTAAAAACCATGAGAAAGCATAAATGAAAAAAATATGCTTCTATCTGTATTCAGAGTCCACTAGTTCTTTATCTGGATATAAACAGCATTTTCTTTCATGATTCCTTTGTACTTGTCTTGGATCACTGTGTTGCTGAGAAGAGCTGAGTCATTCATAGTGGATCATCATACAATGTTGCTGATACTGTATATATTGTTTTCCTGGTACTACTTATTTCACTTTGCATGAGTTTGTACAAGTCTCTCCAGGTTTTTCTGAAATCTGCCTGTTCATCAGTTCTTCCTGCGCATTAGTATTCCCTTACATTCATATACCACAGCTTGCTTAGCCATTCCCCAAGTGATGGATATCCCCTCAGTTTCCAATATTTGACCACCACAAAAAAAGCTGCTATAAATATTTTTGCAAATGTAGATCCTTTCCCCTTTCTTATGATCTCTTTGGGATACAGACCTAGTAGTGGTATTGCTGGATCAAAGGGTATGCACAGTTTGGCTGCCCTTTGGACATAGTTCCAAATTGCTTTCCAAAATGGTTAGATCAGTCCACAACTCCACAATAGTGCATTGGTGTTCCAATTTTCCCATATTCTCTCCAACAGTTATCATTTTCCCTTTTTGTTCTATTAGCCAATCTGATAGGAGTGAGATGGCATCTCAGAGTTATTTTAATTTGCATTTCTATAACCAAAAGTGATTTAGAGAACATCTTCATATGCTTATAGATAGCTTTGATTTTTTTCATCTGAAAACTGCCTGTTCATATCCTTCGACCATTTATCATTTGGGGATGGCTTGTATTCTTATAAAGTTGACTCAGTTTCCTACATATTTGAGAATGAGGCCTTTATCAGAGACACTTGCTGTAAAGATTATTCCCAGCTTTTTGCTTTCTTTCTAATCTTGGTTGCATTGGTTTTGTTTGTGTAAAACCTTTTAAATTTAATAAAATAAAAATTTTCCATTTTTCATTTTGTAATGCTCTCTCTTGTTTGGTTGTGAATTCTGCTTCTCTCCATAGATCTGACAGGTAAACTATTCCTTGCTCTTCTAATGTGCTAATGGTGTTAACTCAAGGAGAAAATATTTCAAGTAGCCAGGAAGAAACAATTAAAATACCATGGAGCCACAGCCAGGATCACACAAGATTTAGGATCAGAGAACTTGGAATGACAATCTAGAGGGCAAAGGAGCTAGGATTACAACCAAGAATCACCTACTCAGCAAAACTGAGTATAATTCTTCAGGGGGAAAATGAACATTTAATGAAATAGAAGACTTTCAAGCATTCCTGATGAAAAGACAGGAGCTGAATAGAAAATTTGACTTTCAAATATAAGACTCAAGAAAATCATAAAAAGGCCAACCAGAAAGAGAAATCTTAAGGGATTCAATAATGTTAAATTGTTTGCATTCCCACATGGGAAGATGATACTTGTAACACCTAAGGGCTTTCTCATTATTAGGGCAGTTAGAAGGAGTGTATATAGACAAGAGGGCACAGGTTTGAATTGACCATAGTGGTGAAGAGGTGCTGGGTGGCCTATGTAGTATATTTTGGGGTAACTTTAATTCAGTTTAGTGTTAAGTTGTAAAAGCCACATTTCTTAACTGTTTCTCCCCTTCCCCCAGCTGTACTTGTCTTTCCCTGCCCCAGCCTAGAACTATTTCCTCTCAAACCATTAACTCTTCATTCAAGGTACTACCTCCTTTTGTCCTAGCAA
>CM053586.1:221017622-221034240 GCA_028646515.1 Pseudochirops corinnae | reverse complement strand
AAAAAAGATTGTGCATGACACTGCAAATTTATTATGTACAACTTGCTTCTTTTTTTTTTTTTTTTTTTGCTTTTTGGAGGGGGGAGGGCAGGGTAATTGGGGTTAAGTGACTTGCCCAAAGTCACAGACTAGTAAATGTTAAGTGTCTGAGGTCAAATTTGAACTCAGGTCCTCCTGACTCCAGGGCTGGTACTCTATTCACTGCATGCCACCTAGCTACCCCAAACTTGCTATTCCCTTAAAGTTAGGGCACAAATTTCTTTTTTCCCCCCCTTTTCTTCTTTTTTTTTCTTCCCTCTCTTCCCTTGCCTCTGCCCTACACACAAATATATATGTATGTGTATATATATATATATATATATGTATACATAATATATATAATATGTAAAACCATTCTATACCTACTTCTACTTTTCAATTCTTTCTTTGGATGCAGATAACTTCTTTTATATGTTCTTTGTTTTTAATCTCAATATTTATAATAGTCAATATGACTTATTCACTCGAAGTTGTGCTTAAAACAATATTGCTGTTACTGTATACAATGTTCTCTGCTCATTTCGCTCTTCATTATTTCATGCATTTCCACGTTTTTCTAAAATAATTGAGCTTGTTGTTTCTTATGGTATTCTATCACAATCATATACCACAACTAGTTCAGCCATTCCCCCATTGATGATCAACCTACTCAACTCCCATCACTAATTCCTCTCTGCTCTACCGCAGCTACATTCAGGAATGGTCAATCATATTCTTGATCTTGCTATCACACATAAATATCCCACTTCCAAGTCCAAGAATTCTGAAATGCCTTTATTGGACCTGATGTCGATCTCTTCCTATGATTTACTCCTTCTAAACCTACCTTTCATCCTCATCATGACCTCTAACCCCTCCATCCCTCAATATTATCCCAGTAAGCTGGTTGATTAGCTAGCATTTCTTAACTGCCTATTATATGCCAGGCACCGGACTAAACACTGGGAATACAAAGAAACTGGGCAAAATTTGACAAAAACATCCCATTTTCACAGATTTCATAATTCAATGGGAGATATGACATGCAAATTGCTATACAAACAGGGTATATACAGGATGAATTGGGGGGGATAATCTCAAAGGGAAGGCACAAGATTAAGGATGACCTGTTTTGGCTACACTCTCCTCCAACTCTTTTGTCATTGTTCAGTTGTGTCTGATGCCTTGTGACCACATTTGGAGTTTTCTTACTAAAGATACTGCAGTGGTTTGCCATTCCCATCTCCAGCTCATTTTACAGAGTGAGGAAATTGGACCAGAGGCCAGTAGGGTTAATTGACTTACCCAGGATCACACAGCTAGTAAGTGTCTGAGGTCAGATTTGAACTTGGGAAGATGAGTCTTCCTGACTCCAGGCCTGGTACTCTAGCCACTTTGCCACCTCCCTGCTTTCTTCCAACTCTTTTCACTCTATTCTTTTTTTTTGTCTTTTTTTTGAGTGGGGAAGGCAGAGCAATTGGGGTTAAGTGACTACTCTCCTCTATTCTTGAATCCCTTGTCTTCTCTTCTTATCAACAACCAAACCATGCCAATTCCAACCTTTTATTATCTCAGCCATCTGCTTCCTTCTCTCCTACTCACATGCTGCTGAATGAAACTGGTATAAATCATGAAAACATGCTGAAAAGGTACACTACAAGTCTATATAGTGTATCCAATGCATCTAATTATGACTGGGCCCTCACTGCTGCAAGACAACCCTATTCCTTCTGAATTGATTTCCTGACCCACTTAGTCATTGTTCTAAAGTTCCAGTGGTTCCCAACCTTCCTAATCCCGCAACCCTTTAATACTCATATGTGGGTGTATCTGCATGTGGGCGGACCCGCCTGGAGACGATAGAGGAGCGGTGTCTCCATTCCTAAGACCATCGGAAGTATGTGTTTTCTGATGGTCTTAGGTGACCCCTATGAAAGGGTCGTTCAATCTCCAAAGGGGTCGCGACCCACAAGTTGAGAACCACTGTAATCTAAACCTTCTCTCCTCTTAGATTTCTCACATCTCAGAGGCTTATTAACTCTCACTCCACTGGGGAAAAAAAAGTTGAAACCACTTGTCAAGAATTCTTTTTTCTCCCTTCTTCCTCATGTTCAATCCCTCTGACATCTCATCTGTCTACTTGCCCTTTCACTTCAGTCTCTGATGATGAGGTGATTATTCTGCTAGCTCATGCAAACCCCTTTTCATGTGTCCTTGAGTTTATCCTTTCTTGTCTTCTCCATCAGATTGTTCCCATAATAATTTTCATTCTCTCTAGTTTTTGATCTCTTTATATCTATTGGTTCCTCCCCTGCTACCTAAAATCATGGCCAAATCTATCCTTAAACACCCCTCCCCCCCCATTAAATCCTACTTTGTCCACCAGCCATCGTTCTATATCTCTCCACTTTTCAGCTGATATCCTTGGAAAAGCTGTCTATACTCAGTACCTCAACCTCTCCTGTGGTTCTTTTCTTAATCTTCTGAAATTCTGCCTTTTGACTTCATCATTCAATGGAAACTCTTCTTGCCAAGGTTACCAATGACCTCAATTGCCAAATCTAAATATACCTTTCTTTCTATCTTTTTTTGCTTTCTGGAAGGGGGAGGGCAGGGCAATTGGGGTTAAGTGACTTGCCCAAGGTCATATAGCTAGTAAGTGTTAAGTGTCTGAGGTCACATTTGAACTCGGGTCCCCCTGACTCCAGAGCTGGTGCTGCATCACCTAGCTGCCCCTAAACATCCCCTTCTCAATTCTCTTTCTTCCTGACCTCTCTGTAGTACTTGATCCTTTCTGCTACCCTCTCCTCCTAAATCCTCTCTCCTCTCTGGGTTTTTGTGATTGCTCTCTCTTGCTTCTCCTACCTGTCTGACCACTCCTCAGCTTCTTTTGCTGAGTCTTCTGCCGTGTCATGCCCGCTAAAGGTGGATATACCCTGAGCTTAATCCTGGGTCCTTTTTTCTTTTTCCTCTATACTATTTTAACTGGTGATTTCATCAGTTTTCACGAATTCACCTCTCATATCTGTGCAGATGACTCCCAGGTCTATTTATTTAACAGTGGCCTCTTGGACTTCAGTCCCTCTTTGCTGACTGCCTTTTGGAAGTTTTCAATTAGAGGTCCTGTAGGTCAGAGATGTCAAACACGTGGGGTGCACTGGGCTGGCAACACTGCTGAGGATAGCCTGAATGAGATTAAAATGTAATTGAGAAATACTTAACAAAAGAAATAAAAATACAATAAAATATTGATTATGCTCATAAGTGATTTTCTAAGTCAATACAAGCCTATAGAGATCTTTATGTATGGTGTAGTGGTCCCTCTTTCTCTTTCAATTTGACACCATTGGTTTAGTTGTTCAAACAAGACATCCAAAACAAACCCATTTTCCTCTGAATTCACTCTTCTATTACTGTTGAGGGTATCACTCAGGTTCATAATTCTGGGGTTGTCCTCAACTCCTTACTCTCCCTCACCCTATTCAATCATTTGCTATCTTTCTCTCTCTCTCTTTCTCTCCCTCTCTCTCTCTCCCTCCCTCCCTTTCTCTCCTCTCTCTCTCTCTCTCACTCTCTTCTCTCTCTCTTCTGTCTCTGTCTCCTTCCCCCTCCTTCTTTCTCTCTCTCCTTTCTTCCTCTCTTTCTCTTCCTCCCTCTCTCCCCTCCCTCAGCAGTAATCCCTTCCCTCTTTCTCTCCAACCTCTTTTACATATATTACCTTCTCTCCATTCACATAGCCACCACCCTAGATCAGACCTTCATCACCTCTCTCCTGGACTACTGAAATAGTCTCCTATTTAGAGTCTCTGACTCAAGTTTCTCTCCATTCCAATCCATTTCACAGTTACCAAAGTAATTTTCCTAATGTGTATGTCCAACCTGACCCACAATAGAGCAGAAAGAGAAGGTCACATGTTGGGGAGTGGTAATAAGCAAGCCCATGACTTCTTTCTTTCATGGGATTTGTTTCCAATTCTCTTCCCCACTTGCAGGAACATGGGCAGCCATGTTCTTTTCTCTTATAGCCTTGTTCTTAGTGGGATTTGACATATTTTCCAGTGAGATCTCTGGGCAAGAGACTATACTTTCCATCTTTGGCAGGTTAGTCCCCAACGCCATCTGCATAGTCCCTTTCACTTGTGAAGGTCAATGGAGGTGATCTGCCTTTAGGCTACAGTCTTTAGGAATTAAAAAAGCCCTGTTTGTACTTATTGAGTGCCACAGTTTACTTTTATTTCCATGTGTTATGGATAACCTTTCTAGGACAATTAGCAATAGTAGCCAGGAGGGATCATGAACATCTTAATCTTCCATTTCAACCTCCATTAATACCCACTGAACTAATTCTGTCCATCAATAAGGACTTCCTCTATTCCCATTGAGCAAACACTCCAAAAGTGGGCAGAAGGACCATGACAACAGATTTTTCAGGCTGACATATCTGTCCGTCTGACCATCTACTTCAACCACAGGTCAGCCACAATGTCATTCCCATCCAGTCTTGCTAATTAATGCCAAATACACTGAGACAGTCCTGATTCAGGCTGGCTCATGAGGCTCAAGCTATAAGGTTTGAACAAAATAAGATGTTTATAAACTACCTGACTTTTTACAAAAATGGATGTTATGTAACCAAATCATGGAAAAGATATTCATCAAGGATTCAATGCTAGTTTAAGTCTGTGTCCTCCTGCCTTGTCTCCAAATGGAAATATGTCTGACTGGCATGGCAATGAGATCATCAGTCTCTGGGGCGCTGACTCCCCGTGGGCTAGGCGTTTTATGTCCATGGTAACTGAAATACCCCATCCTGGATCAATCACATCTGAGTAATAGCTTCTCTGCCTTTTAGGGAAAAATTAGCCCAGCTTACATGGCTAGGACCCTAGTAGATGTGGCTTTTAGCATAGTTCCAGATGGCAGAATTAGATTCAATGGATAAAATTTAAAAAGATGCAGGGTTTTTAGTTCAATAAAAGGGAGAACTTTTGAACAATGAGAGCTGCTCAGCAATGGAATGGGCTGCACTATGATACATCAAGCACCGGCCACTAGAGGTAGTCATAAAGAGAATGGACAATCATCTGTCAGGAATATTGTGGAGGGGAATCCTATATGGAGTGGGCGATTGGATCAGACGACCTCTAAGGTCCTTCCCAATTCTATAACTTTATGTTTTATTTCTTTGGGATAGAGAGATCTCTTTTAGGATGAAAAGCCCTTGGAAGAGCAATTGTCAAGCTTTCATCAGTCACTAACACTTTAGTCTGAATTCACTTTTTAGAAGAATTCCTTTTGACAGCAGAGGCTAGTGATTATCTGGATGGAAGTGGGGCTTTGAAAGGGAAATAAAAGGCAAAGAAAGAGATAGTCTAGGGATCCTTTGGCCAATGTTATAATTTTTTTCTGAGAGCTGACATACCTAACCTTGTTGGGTAACCTAATTTATTGAAGGACATTTAAGGAATTAGAATACAGTGAAGGAAGGAGGCAGATGCAGAGCCCTGAAGCTAGCCAAACATAATTCCTGGATGCCAGATTCCGGATGGGATATTCAGGTCCCCTGGCCCTCTCTCCATCCCACACCATTCCTCCACAGAAAAATAGGCCAACAGATTACTTCCCAGACCCCAGTGGCTCACATTCCACTGTCTTCTGGGGAAGGGATTTACTTTGTCCAAACCCATGGCCCCTAAACCAGCTTCTAAAATCCCAGAGGCATCAGGTAAATGAGGAAGCCCCCCTCCATCTCCATCTGGAGCTCTTCTACTCCTCCCCACCCCAATTCACGTTGGCCGTGTCTGAAGCTACAGTACAGATGGGGATGTCTAAAATATCTGTGACATATTCCAAACTGGCCTACTTTCCTATAGAGAAAGAGAGAGAAGGAAGAGAAAGAAGGAAGAGAGGAGAGAGATAGAGAGAGAGAAAGAGAGAAGAAGAGAGAGAGGAGTGAGAGAGAGAGAGAGGAAGAGAGAGAGGAGTGAGAGAGAGAGAGAGAAGGAGGAAGAGAGAGAGGGAGAGGGAGAAAGAGAGACAGAGACAGAGACAGAGACAGAGACAGAGAAAGAGAGAGAGAGAGAGAGAGAGAGAGAGAGAGGAAGAGAGAGAGGAAGAGAGAGATGGATGGTGGGAGCTTGAGTTTGGGACCAGTTCCCACCTTCTCCCTTCCTTCCTCTGCATAGTTATTTTAATCAGGCTTTGTTGCCACACTTCCTCAAATGAATCACGTTCAGATTTCTCTTTGGGAGCTTCCCAAAGGTCCACTAACAATTTCAAAACATTTCCCAGTCAGTTAGTCATGGACAGTCAAGGAGAAGCCTAGACTGAATGCAGACCCCTGTTCTGGGTACTGATCAGCATTGAGTGGGTGGAAGGGTGTGCTGGGAGTTGAGAAGGAGAAAGCTCTTGGAGAAGCTCCAAGTTGAATGGAGCTCACACTGTATAAACTTTTATTCAGGTTTGTATTGCCCCCAGTCTTAAAAACTTGACCTTTCAAAGGAAACTTCAGAGGTCATGTACACCAGTTCTCTGCCTCCAGGTAGGTCTATTGCTCTTTGCCCCTTGATCCCATTTTCAAAAATCTCTAGGGAGGGACAGGCATTCCCTCCTTTACTGTCAAGACGGTCATTTATGTTCCTAATTTAAATCTCTCTTGCTGGTAGAAAAGGCCATTTTTGTTCTCTGACCAGCCTCCTCCTTCAGACACCTGGGGACAGTTATTTCAGTCTTCTCTTTACTGGGTTAACATTCCCTTTGTTTCTGCAGGCCTGTAGGAGCTCAGGGGTATTTTCCTAGCTCTGACAAAAGACCGTGAGTCTGGGCACAAAATACAGTTTGTGTTCTCGCCTCTAGCTTTGCTCTCTCCTCCCCCGACTTTGGATTCAGCTCAATAGGCTCTGGGACCTCAGATTTTTTTTACCTGTCAAATAGTTAAAATTAGCAAGAAAAAAAAACAGCCTTTTTTTTGTTTTGATAAGGTGATTGTTACCTAAATGATTGAAAGCACATTCTCACCATCATTGTGTTTCATTGTGTACCTTTTACGTCTGCGTGTCGTCTCTGGCATAGGGACTGTTTTGCTTCGCATCGCTGTTGCCAGGCACACATGGTAGGTTCTTAATATAGGCTTGGTGATTAATTACTTGTAAAATGAGGGGGTTGGACTTTGTGGCCTCCAGGGTCCCTTCCAGTTCTAGACCTAGGCTCTGATGGTCCTAGGAGTGATTCTCACCACCATCATCCATTACTAAGCACCTTCACAGACATGATCTCATTGGATTGTTTTATTAATAAAGGAGAGCCCAGCTAATGATAGGTGCAGAAGGTCCCTGTGAATAGAGGCAGTCTGGAGAAGAGGAGGAGCCCTGGGTTTAGAGTCAGATACCTAGGTTTGAATCAAAGCTCCCTCCTACCTTTATAAACTTCTTCTTGTCTACAGACTCCTTCCCTAAAATCCAATTTTTTCTCATTCTGGGAAAAACAAAACCTAACCAAAAAAAAAAATCACTTTCACTAAACTCTAGCAGTCTCTCAAGCTATCCGATATATCTCCTCCCTTTCACAGCCAAACTCCTAGAAAAATCTGTTTATAGCCGTTGTCTCCCTATCCACTTTCCTTATTTACTTTGTAACCCTTTGAAATCTGACTTCATACGTCATCACTCAACTGATTTTCCTAAAGGTGCCAAATCTGATGGCCTTTTCTCCATTCTCATCCTTTTCAACTTCTTGGTGGCATTTGACACTCTTGACCACCCTCTTCTCCTGGATGCTGTCACTCCTTTCTCGGTTTTCATGACATTTGTCTCTATTAATTTTTTTCCTACTTGTCTAAACCAATCCTACGTAGTTGTTTTTATTAGTTTGTCATACGTATTTCACCCCCTAACTGCGGGTATTCCCCAATAATATCTTGGGCTCTCTCCTGTTTGGTTTATACCAAGGGTTCTTAACTTGTGGTCCATGAATAGATTGCAAGGGATATGTGCATTTATATGGGAATAAAATTCTCTCTTAATTTTTTACTAACTTCTCATTGAAATTTAACACTCCTCCAAATATGAATGTAAGTACCGAACATGATTTTGAAACAAGTTTGCCAGACTATGGAAAGGGGAAATGACAATCAATTTGTCAACAAGTATTCAGTAGACACTATGTTACCACCTTGTGCTAGTCCCCCTGAACACAATTCCCTTCTGGTTGGGATAGTAAGTTTATAAGCAGCAAGAATAAAGGGACAGAAAAGCTGATTGCAAAGGAAAATCATGTACAAACCGTCTGAGATCAAAGGAACATAATTTACAAATTGTATCATATATTAACCAAAAATCGCATCCCGGTAATACGTGTGGAATCAGGGGGAGATGTCTAGACTCTGATGTCAAGGTTTTAGATCCTAAGATATGTAATCTCAGACAAGTTCCAGACATCTGCAGAATACCTAAAGGTGCTGATAATATCGAGAAGATGTGGACATTTTAACTTTAAAGTTTTTCTGATAACTCTGAAATGATTTGGGTATGTTAATGAACTAATCCCAAGGTGGCACAGATAAGAGTTAGTCTGTTCCCACCCACAATGACACCTCGAACTCCTGCCCCCTAAGCATTCATCCATCTCCTTTGGGTCCATGCTGCCCAATGCTTTCCACATGGTTATGTGAATGATTAACTCTGCCTCTCCCCTTCCCCAACCTCCTCCCTATGCTATCTGCCTCCCTTCACCATTCCATCCCCCTATCCCTGAGCCATTCGCCTCTGCACCTCTTTTACTGCTTGCCTCTGTATCCTCTGTGTCTTATTAAAGTGTGATTACAGTCCCACTTCCCGCTGCCATCGTGGGCTTTCCCAGTGAGTACCAAAGAACCAGGTGTGCCTGCCCTCCTTTCATAATTTCCTAAATGAATTATCAATTCAGACACTTACTATGTGCCAGCTGTGCTAAGCCCTGGGAGTACGGCTATAGGCACAAAGCCCTACCCCCTGCTCTATACATGCTCTCTTGTTTACTTCATTAGCTCCCACAGGTTTAGTTACCATCTCTATGAAGATGATTCCCAAATCTACACATGTAAGTAACCCCTGGTCTCTCTCCTGAGCTCCAATAGAGTATTTCTTACTGTCTATTAGATATTTAAACTGGATATCCTATAGGCATCTCAAACTCAGCATGTCCCAAACTGAACTCCTTAGCTTTTTCCCAAACCCACTCCTCTTCTAAACTTCTCTATTTAGGTCAAGGGCACCACTGTCCTTTCAGTCACCCAGATTCATAACCCTGGTGTTGTCATATACTCCTCACTCTTCCTCATCCCACAAATTCAATCATTTGGCAAACCTTGTTTCCACCTCCACAGCATCTCTCAGATTCACCTCTTTCACTCTACTCACACAGCCACCATCCAAAGCACCTCTCTCCAGGGCTATTGCCATAGTCTCCTCATAGGTTTCCTGCCTCAAGTCTCTCCCCACTCTAATCCATCTCTTCCAGTTATTAGTATCCTCTGCTCTTGCCACTAAGGGCAGGGACTATTTCTCTTTATTCTTGTATTTGTGTCTCTCCAGTGCTTAGCACAGTACTTGTCACATTAGTGCTTAGTAAATCCTTCCTTCCTTCTTTCCTTCCTTCCTTCCTTCCCTCTTTCCCTCCTTCCTCCCTCCCTCTTTCTCTTTTTCCTTCCTTCCTTCTTTCTTTCTTTCTTTTTTCTTTTTCTTTCTTTCTTTCTTTCTTTCTTTCTTTCTTTCTTTCTTTCTTTCTTCCTTCCTTCTTTCCTTCCTTTCTCCCTCCTTTCCTCTCCTCTTTCTTCTCTCTCTCCCTTCTTTCTTTCCTTTTCTAAGTGCCACAAATTGATCCAATGAGTTGAGATGATTCCAGTCTGTGGTTGCCGTGGATTTTTACCAACCAAAGTGATGTGGTTCAATCAAATAGTAGGGATCAGGAATGAGTCAAGTATGAGTGGGAAAGTGTAAATCCTGATGAGGGAGAAAAGACTAGATGTCTTTCTAGTCTAAAAGAGACTGTCTTTTCTAGAAGATCCAAGGTGTCTTCAAATGGGTCCATTCAATTGATTCAAAATCTGAAAGTATCCTTCTCCACCTAAAGCAATTGAAATCATATTCATCCTTTTAAATCACACTCAAATGTCATTTCTTCCATTATCTCCTTCAGTTTAAAAGATCTTTTCTTTTTTAATCATAGACTCATATATTTGGATCTCAGAGGGCCCTTAAAAGCCATCTAGTCTAACCCTTTCTTTTTATAATTGAGAAAAACAAGGCTGAAAGAGGTCATATCAAAGGTCATGCAAATTTTAAGGGACACACTTGGGATTTGCACCAAATACCTCTGACTCTACATCCTATATGCTTTCTACTGCATCACATCACTGTCTGGTTTGTTCCTCTCTAATATACTTATCAATTCTGTTTTGCATAACCAAAATACTCATCTCTCTTGCTAGATTGAGGGTGGAGATAAGAGTCTTATCTGTAAATTTTCCACCTAGTATGATGGTTTGTACCAGGTAGGTACTTAATTAAATGTTTGTTGAGTAGAATTGAAATGAGACAGCTAAATTGGCACAGTGGATAGAACACTGAGTCCGGAGTCAGGAAGACATGAGTCAAAATCTGGACTCAGACACTGGCCATGTGACCTTGTCAAGTCATATGACTCTGCCTCAGTTTCCTTAACTGTCAAATGGAGATAATTATAGCATCTGTTTTGCATAACCAAAGTACTCATCTCTCTTGTTAGATTCTCCCAAGTGTGAGGATCAAATGGGGTAATTTTTGTAAAGCACTAAGCGCAATGCCTAGTACGTAGTAGGTACCTGATGAACATTTTTACCTTCCCCCATTCCTTACCCTTGAGTTGGGTTGAAAGACATTGACAAAAGCTGGGAGAGGCATGAAACCCAATATAAAAGATTGGGATCAGAGGATTGTGAAATTTAAAGACCCTAAGAGACCATCTAGTACAGGGGTGAGGAATCTTCAACCTCAAACAAATTTGTTCTGTGAAGTTTGGATTCGGCCATACTTGAGGTCCTAGAGGGCCACTTGTGGTCTTGAGGCCAAAGGTATCCCACACCTATTCTAGTGTGACCCTCTCATACAGATGAGGAAAAGACTTAGTCAAGATCACATAGAGAGTAAGGAGCACAGCTAGAATTTGAACCCAAATCTGACTTCAAATCTGTTGGTTGCTCTTAGTCTGTAGTGATCAGCCTCAGGAAGACTAAGGCTCACAGAGAACTGAGGCTTGCGAGAAAATGTTTAAAAGTAGAGGGAAAGGGGAAATTTTTTGAAGCTATATTCAATGTAAGAAGAAGAACAAAGAAGGACCTGGTCCCTGTTGTTTGGGAGTGATGGTTGGCTTAATGTTAGCAGATGCCAGAAAAAACAGAACTGTGTTATAGCTTCCTTCCTTGTCAACGAGAAAACCTCGAAAAAAGACAAGCGCAAGCAATCATGGGAAGTTACAGGTGCTAGATTTAGGCCCAATTTAAATACTCCTTAAGCATTTATTGTTGTTCAGCCATTTCAGTCATGTTTGACTCTCTGTGATGCCATTTGAGGTTTTCTTGGCAAAAATACTGGAGTCATTTGCCATTTCTTTCCATTTTTCAGCTCATTTCACAGATGAGGAAACTGAGGCAAACAGGGTTAAGTGTCTTGCCCAGGGTCACACAGCTAGTGTCTGAGGCCAGATTTTGATTTATGAAGATGAATTTCAAGCCCAGTGCTCTATCTTTTGCACACCACCTTAAGCATTAGTACTGTTCAAATGTGGACTAGGCTACGTTGATTTGAGACCCTGCTGTTAGGGACTTTGAAGAAGGGGTTCCTTGTCTGGGTTGGGATGTTGGATTAGATGACTCATGAGGTCCCTTCTACCTTTAAAATCATTTTTGAAAGTTCTTGCTCCAAGAGATACTGGCATTGAGCTTACCGACAAATCCAGGCCTAAAGCAAGCATTCTGTTATTAACTGATGAAACACAAAGCACAGCAGAACTTAGCAGTGGTAACTTCCCCAGACAGCAGAAACGTCCTAAAAATCTGCAGACAATTCACATGGACAAGTATGTGGTTCTGATAGCGCTGCTAAAGCAGACAGAGAACGTGGCAACATGAAAGCATAGTTTAGACCAGTGTTTCTCAAAGGTGGTCTGGGGACCCTTGGGAATCTTTAAGACCCTTTCAGGGGATCCATGAGGTCAAAGCTATTTTTCATAATGATACTAAGACATTTTAATTTCTAATGAAGTAAATATTGATAGATATTACCCACACAAACAAAAACTCTTTGGGGGAGGGGCAGTGTCCTCAATACTTTCTAAGAGTGTAAAGGAGCCCTGAAACCAAAAAAAGTTTGAAAACCACTAGTCTAGAAAACTGAATTGACTATGGGAGTGTTTGGACATACTGAATCGGGGTCTATGTAATGATCTCTCAAGTGTATCCCCCTACCCCAGCTCTCTCCCACTTCTCAATTCAGAAGGCAAAGCTAAAAAATAAATAAAAAATAGAAATAAATGAACAAACAACCAACCAAACAAATAAATAAAAGGGGCGGCTAGGTGGTGCAGTGAATAGAGCACTGTCCCTGCAGTCAGGAGGATCTGAGTTCAAATCCAGCCTCAGACACTTAATACTTACTAGCTGTGTGACCTTGGGCAAGTCACTTAACCCCAACTTCCCTGCCTTCCCCCCTCCAAAAAAAAAAAATAGAAGGCCAAGCTGATTTCCCTTTTCCTCAACATCTCTCTCCTTTTTTCCTTTTCTCCTCTCAACAAGACTCTTGGCTACCTCCACTTTCTCCTTCTTTTTCTTTTCTCCCTCTTCCTTGTTCCTCTTTTCCTGCTCCATTCCTTTTTCTACTCCCTCTCTTTTCTCTTCCATCTCCTTTTCTGTTCTTTTTTCTGACATTTCCTTTATCTTTCTTCTTTCCCCTTTTTCATTCCCTCCTCTTTTCCACTCTCTGTCTGCTTTTCTTTTCTCTCTCTTGGACTAGGGCACGTATCCCCAGTTCTCTTCACTGAGATTTGTTTTGACTCTATTTAATCTATCGTGCCTTAGAGGTAGAAAGGAGGAGAAGGTGCTAGGTTGGGGACAAAGTGGGTTGGAAGGGGGAGGAAAACTATATATTTACAAGATAACTGTTGTTTCAAAATTCTTGTCCCCTTTGGCAAATCTCTAGGGAAGGTCTGACTTGAGATGAATTCTCTTAATAGGCCTTTCCCTAAGCCTCTATTCCCTTCTCTTAGGGACAAGATCTGTCCCTGTCACTAAAATGGCACAAAGTAGAAAGAGTAGTAGGAAAAACTGGCAGAACCAGCAAGGATCTCGAATCTAATCTTAATTTTTAGATATGAAAACTGAGGTCCAGGGAAGGTAGATAATTTGTCCAAGTCAGGAGTATTTAACTTGGGGTCCATAGACTTAAGGACAGATTTCAGGGGATTCATGAACTTGAGTTTTTTTAAATTGAATTTTTATTTTTCACTAACCCATAACAGAAACTGAGCTTTTCCTTCAATTATTTCAGAACATTATTCTGAAAAAGGGGTCCACAGACTTCATTGAATTGCCAAGGGAGTTCATGATGTGAAAGAAGGTTAAGAAACCCTGGTCCAAGGCCAAACAGGGAACACGAGAGGCACCATGGTAGACTGAACTGGCCTTGGAGCCAGAAAGACTTGGGTTCAAATCCCATGATTGACCCAAGGTGGCTGTGTGACCCTGGGCAAGTCACTTCTCAGTGTTCTAGGCAAATCTTAAAATATTAGCTGAGCACAAGGTGCATAAGTGGGTTGGTAAAGAAAACTTCTTATTTGTGTAGGGCATTTCTCTACACCAATGAAATCACAAATCTAGTTCCTATCCCTACCACACAGCTAGTGAGTGGCTGAGCCAGAATAGGATTTCACATATCCTATGATTCCAAACTGAGGCACTCTTTCTAACACATTGTGCTGTCCCCCTGGAAGAGTTAAGATTGGAGGGAGAGGACTTTGAGGGCTAATGTTTTTGGGGGGACCTTTGGCAGAGAAATTCAGTGTAATTTAGAGTGAGAAGGGAATTTTTCTATATCATTGAGCATTTTCAATAGACAAAGCCCAGTGTTGGATATGGGGCAGGGCAGAGGTGGAGGATGGAGGGCAGTGAAGGGGGGAAGGGATCTAGAAAACATTTACTCTTTAAGAGTTTCTTATGTGACTGAGTTGCTACAGGCCCTGTCCACAGGGAGCTCTCAGTTTGGTCAGGGGTAGGAATCTTTCAGTCTGGAGCCCTTCTCACAAGATGGCACAAAAATGGAGACCCTCCAGAGGTAACTGAGTCTCCCTATGCCCAGCTGCCCATAAGGCTTTTCTGTTCTCCATTCTTTCAGCTCACCAGAAGCCAGAGATGGGACTGGTTATAGATAAGAGCTGAGGAAGGAGCTGCCCAATGGAGCTTAGAGACTGGAATGGAAGCCAGAAGTCCCAGGTTTCAGCTTGACCCAGCTCAGGGCAGAAGCATTTGGTGAGTTGTTCCTGCTTTTCCAAACTTTTTCTTCTCCCCTATCCTGGGCTGAAAACAAATCTGGTTCCAGGCCACTGCTGCTCTCTCCCCACCCCCACTCAAAGGACTGCATCCTGTCAGGTACCATTACATTCTGGGCAAGTCCAAGGCTGAGAGCAGGGCACATGGAGTTTTGGGCATAATTAGAGACAATATGGAAAGTATATTAAATCTGGAGTCAAAGTTCCTGGCTGTGATCCTTACTGTCTGTAAGGCAAATTACTTAATTTCACTGACCCCAGTTTCCTTATAAGTAAAATGAAGAAATTAGAATCTCTCAGGCCTTTTCCAACTATTATCCTACTAGAATCAGACTGGATCTCCCAGGGCACAGTGCTGAAAGTCTATGAGAAAGGGGGGGTTCTATGTGGTCTGGAGACTTATGGGCAGGGGCAAACTTGATCATGATGACCATCAACTTTCCTATTAAGTTGGTACCCATTGGGTCAAACTGAGGCCTCTCTGTCTTCCCCAGGCACTCATATGCTGCTGTCCAGATGTCTTCTTAGGTTCAATACCTGCGTCCTGGCAGGTACCTGGACTAGGAAGAAGGCAGGTCTCACACATCCCTTTTTCCCTGAGATCCTATGGCTTTCACAGTCCATGGTGAACACTATCCTCCCTCCCCACACAAAATCTGGAAGTAGCCAGCTGGTGAGCTTCCTGGCTCTCTCCCGTGGGGTGCTGAGGAAAGACAATATGGAAACTGCATTGGTGCATGTGAATTTGGGAGATTTCACTGCTTCCTGGAGGAATTGGTGAGTGGGTTAATATTCTTCTCCATCTTCCTTCTCCTGCTCTCAGAAACTTGCCAGCTCTCTCCTCTCTGACATGGACAGTGACAAAGAGATAGATAAGAGATACGAAAGTTAAGCTACCTGTTGGGGAGGAAGGGCCTGAGGTGTCTAAGGTGGACACAGCTGGTGCACTGGCTCTTTGCAGGCACCATGTCAGCTTCTAGGAGATAAAAAAAATATCCTTTGCCCCAAGTGCACAATGCTTTTGTTTCCCAGATAAGTGAGCAAAGTGCTGGTGGTTTAGACGAAATGGGCATCCTGCCTGTATAGACTAAGGGGAGGGTTGTTCTATGTAATTTAAATTTTTTGGGCCCCAGTTTCCTCATCTGCAAAATGGGTAGATTGGACTAGATTGCCTCTAAAGCCTTAACCAGGTCTGAATCTGTGGTCCTGTGACTGTTGGCATCAGAACATGAGAGGGACATTAACCCTTTAGGAATTTTCTTCCTCTAGGACAGTTTCTCTAGGGTCAAGAGGAAGATTTTTATCCTTCCCTAACCTCTCCCACTTCTTTTGAAGAGAGAAGTGGTGTGATGGTCATCTGAATAACTGATCTTCTACTCTAATGAGGATAAAATGAGGCTGAGACCACAGACATAAAAATCCTCTGATATTCAAAGGTTTAAGTATGCTATTGTGTATTTTAATTTTTATTTATTTATTTAAAAATTTTTTGCATTTTTTTTTAGAGGGGGGAAGGCAGGGCAAGTGGGGTTAAGCGACTTGCCCAAGGTCACGCAGCTAGCAAGTATGAAGTATCTGAGGCTGGATTTGAACTCAGGTCTTCCTGACTCCAGAGTCAGTGCTCTACTCACTGCTGCCACTTAGCCACCCTTATTATGTATTTTTTAAAAAATCAGCTGAATGTGATCTTAACTTATCTATATAATGGAATGGGGACACATGGTTAATCTATATTGGAGGAAAGATTTGAATTCAGCTCCACCAGACTCTAACTCCAGGCTAGAGAGGCAACAGTCCCTCCTGGGCCCTACTTTACTGCTGATTGGCTAGGATCTGCTCCACCAGTTTGGCGAAGAACTTTAGTGTGGGGCACCCATCAGCTTTAATCCTACTACAGTTTAGAACAGTGGTTCTCAACCTTCCTAATGCCGTGACCCTTTAATACAGTTCCTCATGCTGTGGTGACCCCCAACCAGAAAATCATTTTCGTTGCTACTTCATAATTGTAATTTTGCTACTATTATGAATTGTAATGTAAATATCTGAT
>CM053586.1:220914240-221017522 GCA_028646515.1 Pseudochirops corinnae | reverse complement strand
ACTGATCTACCAGTCTCAGCTCCCTGTAGGGATTACAGGGATGTGCAACCACGCCTGGCTACCTCGAAATATTAATAATTTTTACTATTTCCCAGCTCTGAATTGATCACCAGCCCTGGGCATAAAGGAGATAGGGGCACGTGCTGTTTGCTATGATCTCTGTACTGATTTGAACTGGGGAAGCCTCTATATGTTGTTACTAGTAAAGAGGAGGCTGGGGTCAGGGAGGGATGAGCCATAATGTACCCAACTCAGATTCTCTTTCACTCTCTCTTTTTGTGGGCACTCTTGTGGAGCAAAGAGAGAGGAAACCATAGTATATGGGGGACGATGGAGCTGGTCTGAGCCCCTGGACCATTGGTGGGAGGTGGAAGAAGGATTTTGATAAATTTAGCTGGTTGGAAAAAAGATGTCTCCTGCATGTCTTCCTGTGCTTCAAGATTCCCTCATTTTCCTTCCACTTCCATCCCCTGGGGCTAGTAACCAGACTGGCAAGTGGATGGGGACCTGTTTTTCTGCTAAATAAAAAAAAAATCAGACTCAGCCCCCCCCTCCCCCTCCCCTCTCAGCCCCACCCCCACGCATATTACTTTAGCAGGAAGGCCCCTGACCAGAGAGGGGGAGATGAAGGCGCTTGTGTGCCTAGCATGATCCAAGTCTCTTGCCTGCTTTTTCTTTCATTTTCCGTTTGTTCTTCGCTTTCTCCACACCATCTCCCTTCCATTCAGATATTTGCTTATACAGCTGGAGCACATCACCTACCCCATACATCAGGAGAAATGGGCAAAGGGACCATTCTGGTCTGGGAGAGAGCTGAGCTAGACTTGGGGCTCGACAGAAACTTGGGAGAGCCACAGAAAGCCTGGGAACTAGGTAGACTGGAAAGTGGGGAAACCGGTTTTTCAATTGGGCAACTAGAGGTGGGCTGGGCTTGGGGTGGGGTCTCCTGTCCTAACTTCCCCCCTTTCCGGTCCACAATGCTTTAATCAAGCAACCAGCGTGCCCTATAGCCCAGGGCAGGAATTATGGACCCACTCCTACTAATCTTCAATGAGGATGGGGGAGGAGTTGGGAAGGGCACTGGGGTCCCCCGGTTAATCTCTCTCTCAGAAGAAGGGAGATCCCCTGGGGCGGGGGTGGGGGTGGGGGTTGGCGAGGTTCTGGGATCTGGAGGTAAACCGAAGAAGGAAACTGAAGGGGGCAGGTAGGCTACAGGCTAGGAGGCAGGTTAAGAATGGTGAACGTCTGTGGAGGGGCTGGTAAAGGATGGGGGGACCTACACACAGAGGGGAGGGAGAATTGGGTGGAAGGACGTCGGTTGGGTTGGAGCAAACGTTCACAGTGTTGCAGTAGGATTTTGCCCCCTCTCAAAAGCCTCCTTCCCTAAGTCGCTATGTTACACCCTAGCGGTCTTTAAGAACTGGAGGAAGACTGAGAAGTAGGGGCAACCCGAGTCGTCAGCAGGGGGCACTGAGGATCCTCTATGGGGGAGCAGGAGCCCTGTTCCAAAGGAGGGGCTTCGGGGATCTGGCTCGGACTAGTCACAGCATACCGCAGACTGGGAGGTGAAGGAGTCGTGGGAAGAGGGAAGAGACGCCTTTCCCACCTTGTTTTAGCCAACTCTCTTTTATTTCCCATATTTTGGGGTCATCTTGGTTCAAAACCAGTCCCAACAATCTCGTTGCCCCCTTCATCTGCTCTCTCCTTTTCTGGTCGCAGGTCCACTGAGGACTGAAGTGTTAGAATCGAAGATGGGGGAGGGGAGTCTGGAGATACAGGATTGGGGGTTCCCCAGGACTTGACCTGCGCCCCCTCCAGACATATAGATCACATGCAGAAGGGGCTGCTGAATAGAGACCCCATCGAGTCTGCTGTCATCCCAGCTCTGGGCTGGATGGGCCCACAAGGGAAGTCAACCCCGTTCGGACCACGAAAGTCTCTTTTCGGAGGGAGACTGGAAGGAGAGGTAGAGAGGAGCGTCTCTCCTCGGGCATCTCTCTTTCCATCTCTCTCTCTCTCTCTCTCTCTTTCTCTCTCCCCCCCTCTCTTTATCTCTCTGTCTCTCCCCTTCCCCCCCGCCCCGTCTCCTGGGCACCTCAGGTCACCTAGTGCCGAATAAAGCAAGGTTAGGGGTGGGAGACGGACACCCAGAGAAAAGGAGACAGACACCTAGAAAGAAAGACACTCCAGACTAGAGAGGGGAGGTAAGGGAGAGCAGGAGGAAAGGACAGAACCAATGTGGATATGCCCCCACCCATTGGTCCCTTTGTAAGTCCCAGCCACAGGCGCGCACTCAGAGCATCGCGCGGGGACGCGCTCTCTCTTTCACACACACACACACACACACACACACACACACACACACACACACGGTAGCACACCCGCCCGCGCGCACATACAGACACACACATACACACACAAGCGCGCACACACACACACACAAGCGCACACATACACAATTGCGCGCGCACACACACACTCCACACTCACACACACACACTCGCGGTGACACACCCGTGCGCGCGCGCGCACTCACAAACCCGGCAGCGGCTCCCTCCCAGCTCCATCCATCCCGGCGGGACCCGAGCCCCCCCCCGCGCCCCGAGTGAGCCCAGCGCCCCGCGCCTCCTGCTTGGCACCGCGCCCCGGGGCTGGGGCAGAGCGAGGAGCCCGCGAGAGAGCGAGCGAGCGCCAGGCAGGCAGGCAGGCAGGCAGGCCCGCCCGGGGCCCCCGCCCCCGCGCCCCCCCACGTCCGATGGGGAACGCTCCGTCCCAAGGCATGTCCCTGTCTCTCTCCTTCCTAATGTGCCTCCATGCTTAAGTGGAAGGTATTTCTGTTTTCTTTGTGTGTTTTCCCCTCGGCCGGGGGTGGGGGAGGCGGTTGGGTGGGGGGCGCCAGGAGGCCGGGGCTATGGATGCTGGGGGTGCAGGTGTGTGTGGATGTGGATGCAGGGACCGGAGATGGGGAACTGAGGACTCGAGTGGTCGAATCAAAGATGGGGGGAGGGGGGTTCTGGTTATGCCGGGGACCGGAGAGCCAGAGGAGCTAAAAGACAGGGTGGGGAGGGCCAGAGAATGGAGAGGGAGATGTGCTTGGGGTGGGGAGTGGGGGGGAGGGAACATGCTGGCCTGGCTAGCTAAAAAAAGGTGTGTACATTAAAAAGGGGTGTAGGGGGCAGAGCAAGGGGGGGGGAGTTGAAGGAGAGATGGTGTTGAAGATGTAGGGTGGAGTTGGGGATGGGAGAAAGGGGGAGGGGAAAAGCCATGAGAGGTGATGGAGAGACAGAGGACAGTAGGGGGAGTTAAGTGAGGGCAGGTGTAACAGGAACAGGAGAGATGGGGTAGGCGAGATTTAGGATGACGGCTGAAGCAAAAACCCTTCGAACAAGATTTCACTTCTACTGCCAAAGTGGTAAGAAGGTCAGGAAGGCTGTTAAAGGGGCCAGTGGCCTCCTTCTCCACCGCCAGGGAAGAAGGGGGTGTGTTTTACCTCAGTAGCTTATGTTGCCAGGATATTGGGCCTGGTTTGCCCCTAGAGAGAGAAAGCCACCCTGGGGCCTCTGTCCTGGAGAGTGAACTCCAGCAGCCATAGCAGCATCAGGAAGAACCCAGGGACTGAGGCATGCTGATAGTCTCTCCACTTAGCACAGAGGGAGGGAGTCCTGAGAAGAAGAGGAGGGATGGGATGGTCAGGTCATGGAATCTGTTCTTATTCTCCACCCCACCCCCACCCCTTCACCCCCACTGAGATCACAGAAGGGTAAAGGGCAAGAAGGTACACCAGACAGGTCAGACTCTGGTTGGGCAAAGGGTCTAGCATAAACTGGTGGCTGGATACTGCAGGTAGGAGTTGCTTGGGGTGGGGTTAGGGAGGAGAAAGGAGCTAGATTTGCTCCCCCCACTTTATAATACGTCAGAGGCTCCCCAGCTCTAGGCTCCTGTTGGGTGGGGGAGCAAGATACTGGTGGAGGCGGTGGGGATCAGGTGGGCAGCTGGGAAGCTCAGCAGTCAGGGCTGTGGTGTCCTGGTGCCTGGGTGCCTGCATACCAGTGTGTGTGTGTGCCGGCTGGGCAATCTGCCCCACACCTCTCCACGCCTCCCCCTCCCCAGCCTTCCCCATGCAGCCTTGGCACTGTCTCCGGCGTTTCGCCCTGGCATGGTGGGAGAGAACAGTGGAGGGCAGCCACCGGCCACCCAGAGAGGAGGCAGGACAGAGGGAACCGGGGGGCCGAGGGGAACAAGGTGAGAGGAATGAGTATGCATGTGTATGTGTGGGGGTGGGGGGGACCTGGCCAGGTGTATTTCACCTGAGATGATAGAATTTACCTGGAGCTGGAAGAGAGTAACCCTTTCCACTCGGCTTTGCCCGGGTTCTAGTTGTGCCAAGCTGGCCCTGCAGTCTTCTGCTCAACTTGGGAAGGGAGAGTATGATTCCCTTGAGCTAACTGCTTCCGCCCTACCCCAACTTAGGTGTCTCCAGAGACCCTAAGGTAGTTAGGGGTATAGTGTGTGTGTGCATGTGTGTATGTGTGTGCGGGGCAGTGATGATGGTTATGAGTAGAAGTATTCTCTTCAGAGTTAATTGGGGGCTTTGGAAGAGGGGAAAAAGTCAGAACTCCTGGGTTCAGTTTCAGAGGAGCTTGGCTGAGTGACCTTGGACTTTGCTGTCTCTCTGTGCCTCAGTTTCCCCTTCATCCCTTCTGCAAGTCCCAGGGAAACTGGGAGTGTGATAGTAACTTTCACAATATAAATGTAGAATGTTAATATTATTGCTGTTATTATCAGCTGTAATTCCCTGAGTGGCTGTTGTGCGTAGTTGTGAGAGTGAAATTAAGCTTGTTTACATATGTTAAGCGCTTGGAGATCATTTCAGTGATAATAGCTCACAGAGCTGGTATGGTGGGTTTTTCTTTGCTTTGTTGCCTTGATTGGAGGGGGATATCTCTGTGGGTTCCAAGAATAACCTCATCCCCTTCTCTCCAGCTCCTCTCCATCCCAGACTCCCCTGGCATTCAGGCATAGCTGGCACCATGGTGCCAAAGTCTCCACCCTGGCTGTTTGCCACTAATGGCTCTGGGACAAGAGGGTCTTTGTCCAGCTGCCCCCCCAGCCATACTCCTTCCGCCCTCTCCCCACAAAGGTCTGGTTCTCTTTGATGATCCCAACATGGGGTGGGGGTTGAGGGAACATTTCTCCCCAATCTGGTTCTGGCCTCTGGGATTCTGGAGGGGGCATATGTGATATTCAGGCAGTGATGTGAAGGGTAAGAAGGTGAATGTTTATATTTGAGAGATGGTGTCTTTTGGGAAACCCTGATGTTTTGGAGTGCCCTCCTTTTGATGAGCTATCTCCTTTCCCCCTGTCCCACTGAATATATCTGCTTAGCTGAGAGTGTGTGTGTGTGTGTGTGTGTGTGTGTGTGTGTGTGTGTGTGTGTGTGTGTAGGTTTTGGGGGGCAGAGAGGGTTATAACATCCTTTGATTCCTTACTAGTCTTGGTATCTCAGGGATACCTAAGGCATGGAGTATTAGGATCTAGGCCCTATAGATGACTGAACCTGACCTAGGAAAAGGGTTTAATTAGAGTAATTGATTTTTCCCCGGCTGTGGGCATCCATCAGAATCTTGTGGTCAGAGCTGGGGTCTGGTGTCAGGACTGCCATCTGCCCAATGCCAACCATGGTATTCCTTGTTCCTGTTCTGCCTGGGGTATAGTTGTAAGTACTGAGCAGGGTGACTAGGAACTCTTTTTTTGGTTCAGAATGGGATTGGTCCTAGGCAAGGGGCTGAGGATGTGAGCCAGGGGAACTCTCGGGAGAGGGGTTCATGCTTAACCCCTTTGGGAGAGAGTCAGGGGCATGAAATGAACAGAGAATTCCTCTCATGCCCTAATGCAGCAAAGGACTGATGGGCTCGGGGTTCCTAGAAATGCCTGAGATTTATGAGTCAATGTTGGGGAGAAGAGATGATGAAGAAGATGGGTTTGTCTGCATTTAAGGGGGCTCTTGAAAGGAAGAGGCATCAGTAAGCTGTTCAGGGTAGATGATTCATACTGGGGGAACTGGGAAGTCAGAGACAACAGATCCAGTGCCCCTTCGTAAATACTCTGTCATAGCTCTTTCTAGGAACACTACTTCTTATTTTTTTTTGTGGGGAGGGGAAGAATTGCTTTTCCTTCTTTCCTGTTTGGGAGGCACCGAGAGGGATAGCTGTCTGCTCCAGGTGGCCCAGCCACTAAGGGGCTGAGCCAATTTAAACATCAGAGCCTCATCTCTCTGATGTTCTCCTGGGCTCTGGTGGAGAGGAAGGGAGCAGCATCAGTCTGGTTCTGTCTTAGGCCACTCAGGCAAGGAATGGAGCCAAGTCCTTTCCAAACAAGCGTTTCCTCCATCTCCCATTCTAGAATGGCCCAGAGTGCAGGTGCAGAGTTTTCAATGAGCCATTCAAATGGCAATTTAAAAATTATTCATGTGCTTCCCTGGGTCCATGTGAGGATAATAAAAAATCTGGCCATCAGCAGGTTTGAGGGCAGCGCAGGCTTTTCCTTCTTTCCTTCCCAGGCTATGACAAGCTGGGAGATGATGGCTTTGGATTTGTCTGGGAAATGGCTAAGCCAAATTGGGAGGAAGGGCAAATTTCTTGAGTGTCCCTAGAGGAGCTGGGTGAATGGGATTGGGCCAATGGGCATCAGGATGGTTTCCAGGCTTGCTTCTCTCTCCCCACCTGCCCATCTCCCCTTATCTTGCACCCCCCATATTCTGTATTCAGCTTCAGAATTCATCTGGGAAAGTGGATTTCTTGCTCTCTATCTGCTCTGTCCCTGCTTAAATGCTCCTCTGTCTTCATTTCTCTCTTAGCCCGTCCCTCAGTCTCTTCGTCTGTTACTCAATCTTTCTCCTTCTTCTGACCTTCAGTCTTGATTCTTTGTTCATTTTCTCTGTTCCATTCCCAGTCTCTTCCCCCTACAATTCTTTCTGTGTTTATTTCTTACTATCTTTCTACTTTCTCCTCCTCCTCTATGTCCATTAGTTTTGACATCTATCCCTCAGACTCTTCCCTTGTCCCTCAGCCTCCTGATTTTTCCCTTTCCTTGTTTCCTATTCTTCCCCTCCCATTTCCTTCTGACACTTTCTCTGTGTCTCTGACCCTTACCAGCCCCTCTACCTTCTCTCTCTCCTAGTTTCATCATCTGTCCATCAGTTCCTTCCTTGGTTTTCCTTAGTCCCTCAGCTTCTTTCTCCTTGTCTCTATTTCCCATTCCCCCTCTCTCTGTCATCTTTCTCTGTGTCTCTTTTACCATCCCTTTACCACTTCTTTCTATTATTCTCCTTTTCTGTCCCTTAGCTTCCTCTCTTCTGTCTCCTCTTTCTCTGTTGCCCAATAATCCCCTCTCTGTCTCTCAGTCTCCATGTCCTCATTCCCCTCTTGGTGTTTCTTAAGCATCTCCTCTCTGACCCTGTCTATCACAATCCTTTCAACTTGGTTCCTCACTGTCTCCTTTTCTCTGTCCGTCAATCTTGCCATCTATCCATCAGGCTCCTTTCTCTGAGTGTTTCTGTCTTCCCTTCTCTCAGCCCCTGTCTTCCTTCATCTGAGACTGGTCCTTGCTTTCTAGGACTGTCTGGGAGGTGGAGCAGTCAAGTTGGGGTGGGGGGAGTAGCGGAAGGAGTAGGATTGATACAGACTATTATGGTCTGGCAGGTGCCATGGCTATCCTCAGCCAAGCGGAAGGGGGCATGCTGAGCACTTAGTGATAGGGTGTGTGTGTGTGTGTGTGTGTGTGTGTGTGTGTGTGTGTGTGTACGTGCTCCAGTGTGCGTGTGTGTGATGGGGTAGCCAGTTATTATGTTCCCCTCCTCACTGACCCAGCCTCCATTTCTCTAGGACCACAGCAGGCACCTTGCCCTGACATTGTTATGTCTCTCCTCTGCTTCATAGACTCCAATTATTTCCCTAGTCTCCATCATCAGAGCAGATTTATTATCGCCTACGGCCTCTAGTCTCAGGTCCCTCCCCACTGCATATCTCTCTGACTCCTCTTACCCAATCCTCCCCTCCCTCTCCCCATGCAGCAGTTCCTAGATTCTATTATTCCCTCTTTTCCACCATCTCTCTCCAGAAAACCCCAGGACTAGATAGATC
Organism: Pseudochirops corinnae; assembly: GCA_028646515.1. Classification (NCBI taxonomy): domain Eukaryota; kingdom Metazoa; phylum Chordata; class Mammalia; order Diprotodontia; family Pseudocheiridae; genus Pseudochirops; species Pseudochirops corinnae. The sequence continues at coordinate 221,009,381 of CM053586.1, read as the reverse complement.
CTAAAGGCCTGAGGTACAGAAACCACTCCCTGCTTCCTCCCACCCATCAAGGTTTTCGGCTATACTACCCTGGGGATTGGATGGGAACAGGAGAACCTTCTTTCTCCCTTGCAGCCCTAGAATAAAATTTTCCCAATGGGTGATTCTCCCAAGTTCTCTCTGGTTCTTGATGTATCTAATTTTGTGGGGCAGTGCCCTGCTTGACCATGTTTGTTTGATATATTGTAAGGACTCTTAGACCTGTAGTCTACAGACCTGAATTTGAGTTTTGGATAGGCTGTTAACTGTTTTTATAACCTTGAATTAATCACTTATACCCCCTGACCCTCAGTTTTATCATCTGTAAAATGGAGGGGTTGTCAGACTAGATCAGGGGTTCTTAACCTGGAGTCTGCAGATTCGCAGATTCAACTGGACTTAGACGAATGCTAAAATCTCTTCTGTCTCTGGCATTCTAGAGCTAGTCAGTCTGTCACCAGCATTCAGTAAATGCTTACTGTATACTAGGCCCTGTGCAAAGTGTGGGGGGCACAAAGAATGGCAAAACGCAGTCCCTGCCCTCAAGGAGCTGCCATTCTAATGGGGGGAGGAAATGAGAAAATGCAAACAACTCTGTACATAGAAAATATATTCGGTGCAAATTGAAGGTAATCTCAGCGGGATACAAAAGCCTGGGACAGACCTCCTGCAGAAGGTGGGATTGGAGTGGTTTTGAATTTGTATATACTAGATGTACAAACATTGAGTGGCAGCAGGGGCTGGTCCAATACTGAAATAATAGTACTCTTCAGTTTCCTAGATGGAAGAAAGCTAAGGTCAAGAGCACTTGAAAGACAAGTATAGAACTGAGGAATCCTACCTCTTAGCCTCCCCTAGGGAAGCTAGTCTTGTTGTCCTTCTACATTCCAGCTTTGCAGAGGGCACAATTATATTGGATCCTCAGAGTGAGAGAGTTATCTCCCTGACCTTGATTGCTGTTATCAGATCAGTGGAGGTCTTTGCAGCTGTTTGCCAGGCAAGTGAGTGACCTTGGACAAGTCACTTCCCTTTTTCTGCATCTGTGTTTCTACTTCAATCTTATGAGTGAGTTACACTAATTCAAGAGTTCTTAACCTTTTTCTGTGTCCTAGACCCTTTTAGCAGTCTAATGAAGCCTGTGGACCCCTTCAGCAAATAGTAGTCTGTTGGAAAATGCTGAATTTCAGTTAGGGGCTAGTGAAAATAAAGATATAGCTCTTCCCCATCCAAGTTCTCAGACGCCCTGAAATCTATCCATGGACGTTAGGTTAAGAACCCCTGGTGCTCTCTGAGGTTCCTGCCAGCTCTGAATCATGTGTAACTACGAAAAGGTTGGATCAGAACTGTGATTTCATTCCTTTTCCTCCCCCCTCCCCTCTCCCCTCCAGCCCACCAGCAGGCAGCCCGTGCATTAACAAGCCTCAGAGAAAGGTGCCAAGCAAGAGTTGTCTAGAGCTGTTACGTGATGTGTAGAAAGAGCCAGCCAAGACTGACTTCCTGAAACTCGCCTCTCTGGCAAGGGAGAAGGAAACTGGGGCTGGGGGCTGTGGCCTAGGCAAAAGTTAAAGGATAGTCCCCTCTCCCAGGGAAAGTTCAGAGTTCAGGACACTGAGAGGTTCCATTCATTTTTTAAAAAGCTCTGCCCCCCTCCAATTTATATTTTCTCTTCTGTTTGTTCCAATCACTGAACCACACCCCTCACCCCTCACCCATTAGGTTGGCATCCATGATCCCAGGGAAGTGTCTGCCCTGCAGGGAATTAGATCCCTAAAGAACTTTGGGGGAAAAAGGGGGACAAGGTGTTTTTTAACGCCACCCCCCCCAGGCACCCTAACTTCTCATGGTCCAAGTCTACTGGTAGAGGTATGTAGCAATGTAGAATCTTCAGCCTTCCGGCTCCTCCCTTCTTCTCTAACAAGTGGAGATGGGAAGGAGGAGGGAAATGGGAGATCATAATATATAGATTTAGATCTGGCAGGGACCTCAGAGATCTTCTTGTCCACTTTCCATTTAAAATTTTTTTTATTTATATCTTTTGTTTTTACAATTGCCTACATTTCTCTTTGTATCCCTTCGCCTCTCCCCTTCCAGAGTGCCATCCCATATAACAAGTAATTCTTTTTCAAGAAAAATGAGGAAGAAAAAAATAAGCAAAATCAACCAATGCATAGAAAAAGGTCTGACATCATATGCAGTGTTCCACATCTCTGGATTCTTCACCCACACCTCTGAAAAGTTGTGGGGGAGGGGAGCGAGAAGTGTTTTTCATATTTCTTCTTTGGGGCTATGCTTGCTTTTTGTAATTTTGTAGCCCCCTTTCCTCATTTTAAAATATTTTATTTTTTATGAATAAAAATCTATTTTTCTTTCCTCTGTCTCCCCCATGCCATTGAAAAAATTATAAAAGAAAAGCAAAACAGTTGTAACATATATGCGTAGGCAAGCAAAATGAATTCTTGCATTGGCCAGGTGGCTAGGTGGCACAGTGACTAGAGCACCGGCCCTGGAGTCAGGAGGACCTGAGTTCAAATTCGGCCTCAGACACTTAACACTTACTAGTCGTGTGACCTTGGGCAAGTCACTTAACCCCAATTGCCATGCCCTCCCCCCTCCAAAAAGATATATATATATATATATATATATATATACACATACACACACATATATATACATATACATACATATGTATGTATATACACACACACACACATATTTTCACCCTGAGTCCATCACCTCTATGGCAGGAGGTGAGCAATGTGTTTCACCATCAGCCCTATAGAATAATGGTTGGTCAATACATAGATCAGAGGAAGTCTTTCGAAGTGATTTGTCATTATAATGCAGTAATACATTGTTCTCCTGATTCCGTTCACTTCCCTCTGCATCAGTTCATAAAGACTTCTCAGTGGTTTCAAAGAAACCATTCCTTTCATCATTCCTTATAGCACAATATTATTCCATTACATTCTTAAACCATAATTTACTCAATCATCCTTCAATTGGTGGGTATTCCCTTAGTTTCTAATTTTTGGTTACTACAAAAAGAGCTTCTATAAATATTATTGCATACATGGGTATTTTCCTCTTTCTCTGATCCCTTGATGGGGGACTATAGGTCTAGAAGAGGTATCAGGTGGGTTAGAGTATATTCCCAGTACAGTCACTTTTGGGGCATAGTTCCAAGCTGCTTTCCAGAATGACTGTCTCTCTCCCCGACTGACCGACTGACCCTTTTTTTTTTTAACAGATGAGAAAACTGAGATCCAAGAGGTCAGCTAACTGGCTGCCATTTTAGGAGGAGCAAGGGTCATAGCTCAGGTCCTCTGAGCTCTCTTTTCACTGCTACTCCTTGGGAGTGGCTCATTTCTGGCCCAAGGGAGACCAGGCAAAAGGCAGGATTAAATGACCCAACCCACTTACTCCTTTGTAAGCTGGTTTCACATTTTCCTTTAATTACCTTTAATTAAGTAGCTAGGTGGGACAGTTCAATTCCTGCTTTAGATACTTCCTAGCTATATAAGTATAAAAGTGCAAGCCTATGTAAAATGCTTTACAAACCTTAAAGCACTTTCTAAATGCTAGTTGTTATTACCAAGTCAAGTCTCAGTTGGGGTTTTGGGCAACTGGAACTCAAGAGGACCCGCTACCTTGTTGGGTTCTTTCTGAAAGAAGAGGGGGAGTCAGAGCTGGATTTACATTTTGGTCAGCTACTCAGTTGCCCTCTCTGAGCTTCAGTCCCCCCACCCCCCAAAAAATAAGGGGTTTGGATGAGATAATCTTGGAGACCTTTCAATTCTGAGTCAGGATTCAGAGATAATCTGGGACATTTCGTTATGCTCCTACAACATCTAGAAAAATGATATTGAAATGCCTGGAATCATTTGAGAAAAATCTCTCTCTATACTCTGCTGGAGTAAAAGGATAGCATAGCATTTACAAGAGCAACCAGGTGGCACAGTGGATAGAATGTTGAACCTGGAGTTAGGCAGACCTGAGTTCAAATGCAGCCTCAGACACTTACAAGTTGTGTGACCTTGGGCAAGTCACTTAACTTCCATTTGCCTAAATACATTGGAGAAGGAAATGGCAAGCCACTCCAGTATATTTTCCAAGAAAACCCCATAAACAATATGGTCCACAGGGTCACAAAGAGCTGGACATGACTGAACAACAACAATAAAGCATTTACAGCTTGAAATCATCTCATAAATTCAAACCCCTCATTTTACAGATGAAAACACCTGAGGCCCGAAGAGGAAGGGAGTTCAAGGTTACGTGGGAAGCAAACACCAGAGTCTCAAATATGTGTAAATGCTGGGCCCTAGCTGCAAAACAAGCTTGTCTTTAAACTAGAGAACACCCAGCCTGGCCTCTCGTCCATCAGGGCCAGGCATAGGGAGGAGAGTCTCAGACAGGAAGGAATAAAGGTCCCTCAGGAGATTATTTCGGCTGCCAGTTACTATCTTGGTACGAAGCACTGGTATGATTCTGATTCATTTTTAACAGCTTCTTGCTCCAATGCTGAGCACGGTGCTTGGCACATAGAAGCCACTTAATAAAGGCTGATTGATTGTATGTTACTTAATACGTTTAATTCAGTTCAGCATTATTGAATGCCTCTTTGTGCCTGAGGCATCGTGCCATGGGTGTGGGCACAACAGAAAGAGGGCAGGATTTGGAGTCAAAGTCCAGCTCAGTCACTGGCCACCTATGAGATCCTAACCTCCCAGGGCTTCTGTTTCTTTATTTGTAGGATAAAGAGGCTGGATTAGATGGCCTTGAAGGTCCCTTCCAATTCTGAGTGATCCTATGACAGGATATAAACACTGCCCTCAAGGAGCTTACATTCTAAAGAGGATGAGGGAGTCAGGGATTCAGCAGACATACACAGAAATACTATTCAAGGTACATTGTGATAAAGGCCAATGGAAAAAACTAGACAAGGTACTTGGAAAAAATTCAAGAGGAAGAGATCACTTTTAGATAGGGGAATCCCACATAGTTTTTCAGAGGAGATAGTTACTTGAGTTGGGTCTTTGGAAAGGATTTTCTGTTTTGTTTTTTTGGGAAAAAATTATTACTATTTTTTGTTCTTATATTGCCTTCATTTCCCAATATTTCCCTCCTCCTTTCCCTATCCAATGAGCCATCCTTTGTAACAAAGACTTTTATTTTAAAGAGAGGGGGAAAAAGCATTTCAGCACAACCAACCAACCGACACATTAACCTAGTTTTTGAGTGTGTACAATGATGGTATTCCATACCCACTGTCCTCCATCTCTTCAAGGGAAAAAACAAGCTACATTTTCTCAACTCTTCTTCAGGCTAAGAGAAGAGAAGAGAAAGATTTTGACAGGCTGAGATGAAGAGGAAGTGCCTTTCAGGCATGGTATTGGGCAAAATATTTTGTTGAAGAGTAATAAACTGAGTGCAGTGGTAGTTTTTCTTTTTGGCCATGTGAATTTGGGCAAATCAACCTCTTTGGGCTTCAGTTTTTTCCTCTCTGAAATGACTGGACTAGGTAATCTCCAAGGGCTTGGAGTCAGGAAGACCTGAAGAGCTGAGTCACTCTGGCAAGACAGAAACTGCGTCAGTTTCCTCAAAATGTAGAATGGGGGTAATGATAGCACCTACCTCCCAAGGTTATTGTGAGAATCAAATGAGATATTTGTAAAATTCTTAGCCCAGTGTCTGGCACACAGTTGGCACTTAATAAATGATGTTTTTTCCCTTTCCCTTCCCTCTCCCACCAAGATCCCTTCCTGTTCTAAATTTATGACACTTTGAGACCAGCCATGTCTTCAGCTTCCCCATTCAATCCTCATTCTTCTATATACCACATTGGCTGCCTTCTCTTCCACACAATCTATGGTCCCTTGTCTCTTCTAGGGAAAGTCTGCAAGTCATAGCTAGTACAAAGTGAACAACTAGACAGATATAAATGGGTAGAGGGGCCCCTGGGGCTGGTGAAGGATGAATGAGTTCCTGGGAGGCCCCTGAATCCAGTTTCCCTCTCCCCTTATGGGAATCAATAAATAAGGTAGGATTTAGAGCTGAAAGTAACCTCACAGATCATTTAGTCCAATTTCCTTATGTTAGGAAAAAGTGAAGGAAAAAGAGGGGAAAACATTGAGGCAAAAACAGGGGAAGTGACTCAGCCAAAGTCAGACTGATAGGTTCGTAGAACAGAGGAAGTAAGAGGACAGCTAAGTTGGGAAACTGACTCAGGGACCAGGGACAGCGACTTGTCTTACTCAGCTCCTCAGCCCTTCCTTGATAGTGAGATTCTCAGCAGCCCCTGCAGAGAAGGGAGAAGACAATCCCATTTAGTATCACTCCTAGATACCCTTCTACTCTCAATGTCTAATTTCTCTTAATCTTACTACCCAGTTCTCTTTCTGCTCAACTATGTGGGTTTAAAAACAACAGCAGCAACAACAAAAGTTCTCTACTCTTCCATTTTCTCTTTTTCACTTTGTTACCTGATTTTCTTCTCACTGCCTGATTTACTTTCATTTATGCTGCTTGGTTTCCTTTGGCTGTGTTTGTAAATCATGATTTTGGATTTTTGAAGCTTACCTCTCATAACCCTGAGCCCTGTGCCTAATTTCACTAAATTCACTTGATTAGAGCTAGTTATTTTTTTTATTTTTACTGTTTCTTTAAAATTTTAAATAATTTTAAAAATTTTATTTTTAATCTATGGAATAAAACAAGTGTTTCTGTAATGTAATACAATAAAAAAGATGATTACACACGAACCTGCAAATCTATTGTGCACAACTTGCTATTCGTTTCAAATATACAACAAAATTATCATGTAAAAAAGTTTTCTTAGCCTAGATATGGCTACCATTAGATTCAAATAAGTATCTATCTATATGTATGTATGTATATGTGTGAAATTATTCTATACATCTATTTATCAGTTCTTTCTCTGGATGCAGGTAGCATCTTTCTTTATATGTCCTTTGTAGTTAATTTGAGTATCTACAATATTCAAAATAAATTATTTGCTCAAAGTCATCCTTAAAACAATACTGCTATCACTATATACAGTGTTCTCTTGATTCTGCTCATTTTGTTCTTCATTATTTCATGCAAGTGTTTCCATGTTTTTCTAAAATTATTGAGCTTATCATTTCTTATAGCATAGTAGTCTTTCATCACAATCCTATACTGCAACTTGTTCAGCCATTCCTCGGTTGATGGGCATTCCTGCAATTTCCAATTCTTTGCTACCACAAAGAGAACTGCTATAAACATTTTTTTTTTGCTATAAACATTTTAGAGCATATAGGTTTTTTTCTTTTTCCCTAATTATCTTTCGAAGTAGTAATATTACTGGGTCAGTTAATTAGTTAATTAATTTGTCACTCATTCCTCCCTTAACAAAGCTCTCCCATATATGTGTGTGTGTATTTATTTTGAATATTATAAGTACTCAAATTAACTATAAAGGACATATAAAGAAAGAGTCTATCTGCATCCAGAGAAAGAACTGATAAATAGATGTATGGAATAATTTTACACATATACATACATACAGATATATGTACAGGTAAGCCAAACAAATGGGCACTTTGACCATGTTTGAGGGTACATGCCTCATTCAGTCCCCATGACCCTCTACTTCTTTCCCTAGAAGGGAGAAGTAGGTTTTATCACCTGTCTTCTGTGGTCAGGATGGATCATTGCATTGATCTGAGTTCTGGTATTTTTAGTCTTGTTTTCCTTTACTTTACTGGGGTCATTGTGTATTATGGTCTCTTGGTTCTACTTTACTCAGCATTAGTACATGAGTCTCTCCAAGTTTCTCTGAATTCATATTCGTGATTTCTAATAGTACATTAATATTTCATTGTCTCTACATACCATACCTTTCTCAGCTTTTCCCAAATTGGTGAATGCTCACTTTGTTTTCGGGTTCTTACCATCACAAAAGCACTGCTATAAAATATTTGTCTTAGTATGTATAGGATCTGCTCTTCTGTTTTGGACCTTTCAGTGGAGGTCCCAAGCATGCCCGAGGGATAATACTGTATGAAAAGGTATAAACAGTTTAGATGTTTTTCTAGCACAGCTCCAAATTGTTCCTGGTCTTTCTTTGTACCTCTGTTTCCTTTACCTGAATGTAGTCTCTGAGTGGAGATTGAGATAGAGATGATGTGGGGCCAAGATATTAAAAAATGATCATCTTTGAATCTCCAAAGAGAACCATAGGTAATTATTCACCCATGGAGGCCTAGACTAAAGTAGATAGACCTGCGCTATATCAGATGTGGTCCAGTCTAGATCTAAGAAAGGATTGCTTGAGGGTGGGAAACTGAGGAAAGCTGAAGTCTCTCCTTTGACTGGAAGGAAGAGAGAAAGTGTCTCCAAATCCGGGAATATGATTCTAATTCAGGTTATTTAATGATCAGCTTATATTAATAGCTGATAATAGCTAGCATCTATGTAGTGCTTTCAGGGTTGCAAAATGTTATTTTATTTTCTTCCCTTACAACAACCCTGGGATGTGGGTGTTATTATTATGCCCATTTTATAACTGAAATAACTGAGGCTGAGAGAGGTGAAGCGACTTTCCCTGGGTTCCATGGCTGGTAAGTGTGTGAAGCCAGATTCTAACTCAGATCTTTCTGACTCCAAGTCCAATGCTCTATCCACTGCATTGCTTAGCAGCACCTAGCTAGTTTATTTTATTTGCTTTTTGGAAAGGGGAAGGTAGGGCAATTGGGGTTAAGTGACTTGCCCAAGGTCACACGGCTAGTTTTGTGTTAAGTGTCTGAGGTCGAATTTGAACTCAGATCCTCCTGACTCCAGGGCCAGTGCTCTATTCACTGCGCCACCTAGCCACCCCTCCTAGCTAGTCTAAATGGGGATTTATTTGATGAGTAGACTAGCAGAATAAGGGGAAGCATAGCAGAGAGATGGCTAGGGCACGGTGTATTTATGTGACAAGGTCTGCTTTTATATATATATATATATATATATATATATATATATATGCACATGTTTTTAGTGCCAAAAAATCCATCCCTGTCCTCCATGATGGGTAGATATTTCTTTTTGTGATAGGTCAAATCACATATGTTACAGTGAAGGCACAAAAATCTTCTTGACATCAGTAGGAGAGTACCATTTTCAAACCTCGCCTAGGGCTCCCAGACACCTTGTCCCAGTCCTGCTGGTGGGTTATAGTCTGTAAGGGGCAGGAAATGAGCTATTTTTTCCACACTTAGAAGACTGCCTTCTCCCCTTTCTACTCTGGAGCTGGGTTTAGGTCCCAACCCCCAAAGGAGACCCTACCCCCATCCAATCTGCCTGCTGTGGGGGTGAGCTAACAGAAGGGTTTGGATGACTGGGAGCTGAACCTGCTGTTCCCCATCTCTGCTGAGGACAGGATGAGAGGAAAGAAGCCTACGCTACAGTGGGCGGAATTGAGGTCAGATGGGAGGAAGGACTTCCAAACCATTAGGTTGGTCAGGTAAGCCCTGGATGAGAGTGACTAAGAGATCACATAGCCGATTTTCTTTTTTTCTTGAGAGCTGGGGAAAGATGAGCGTGTAGGAACTGCACTCTTGTCTGGAGGCAGGGACCTAGCCTAGATGACCTTTGCAATGACTTTAGGAGTATTTTAATAAAGGCCAAGTTAACCCTAGGTTTAATCCCTAGTAAGGGATGGATGCCAAAGTGAGGAGAGTACAACGGTATCCTACACCACCCCTAACCCCACGCTCTAGTTGATAGAAATAAGATGTAATGAAAAGGGCATTAGGGATGAGTAAGGGGACCTAGTTTGAAGTTTCAGCTTGATTTCTTCACTAGATGTGTGGCCTTGGGGGGCAAACCACTTTCCTTCTTTGAGATTCACTTTTCTCATCTTTGAAGAGACAGAGAGATGGATTAGATGTTCCCTAAGGTCAATTCTAACCTTGTCGCTTCAGTGCTCAAGAAACTTCCATGGTTCTCTTTTTCCTCTAGTTAAAAGTGCAGATGCCTCAGTTTGGTGTCTTAAGTCCTCCACTGATTGGCTTAATCTGCTTTTCATATTTATTTCACATCACTACTCTTGGGTCATTCTTTGGTCCAATCTATTTACTGTTCCCTGAATTCAATATTCCATGCTCTGCCTCAGTGCCTTAGCACTGTGTTCTCCAGTACTTGGAAAGCACTTCCTTCCTCATCTGTTAGGATTTCCAACTTCCTTTGAGGCTTAGTTCAAATGCCATCTCATATGGAAGCCTTATTGACAAAGATCTGTAGAGTCCAAGCTGTGGTTTTTCTAGTAGTCATGTAGTAGGATGACTGTGAGAGTTGTGCTATAAGGAAAGCTAAGCACTGCAGAATCAGCACGTTTGAACTGTGGTGCTGGAGAAGACTTTTTTTTTGTGGAGGGGGAAGGCAATTGGGGTTAAGTGACTTGCCCAAGGTCACACAGCTAGTAACTATGTCAAGTGTCTGAGGCTGGATTTGAACTCAGGTCCTCCTGACTCCAGGGCTGGTGCTCTATTCACTGCACCACCTAGCTGTGGCTGGAGAATTCTTTTGAGAGTTCTTTGGACAGCAAGGAGATCAAATCAGTCAATACTTAAAAAAATTAATTAAGACTACTTACTGGAAGGTCAGATACTGAAACTTACGTACTTTGGCCATATCATGAGAAAATGGGACTCATTGGAAAAGACCCTGGTGTGGGGAAAGATTGAAGACAAAAGGAAAAGGGGAGAGCAGGGGATGGATAGACAGCATCATGGAAACACTGAACATAAACGTGGACAGACTTCATGAGACAGTGGAGGGTAAAAGGGCCTGGCATTCTATGGTCCATGGGGTCATGAAGAATTGGATGTGACTGAGCAACAATAGCAGATGAAAACCTTCCTTGCGAGTGGCTAGGTGGCACAGTGAATAGAGTACCTTTCCTGGAGTCAGGAGGACCTGAGGTCAAATCTAGCCTCAGACACTTAATGCTTACTAGCCATTTGACCTTGAGCAAGTCACTTAACCCCAATTGCCCTGACCTCCTCCCTCCAAAAAGAAAAAAAAAAGAAAACCTTTCCTGCCCCCCTGGTACTTGCTCCTCAGCCATACAATGCTCATGTATGTACTTGCTTATTTACATATGGCCCCCCCACAGTGGAATGGGAGCTCCTTGAGGGCAGGGACAGTCCTTTATTTTGTCTTTTCATCTCCAGGGTCAAGCATAGACATCCCCTGGCACATAGAGAGTACTTAATAAAGACTTATTAGGTTGGATTTTAAGAAAGACAATACAACTATTCCTTCCCCATCATGACTTTCCCCCATCGTGGTTTCTATATATCAAGGATTGGCATAAGAAATTAAATGGAAATTTTCAGGAGTTTTTGTAGATAGAAGACATTCAAAGGCCAGCAGATGAGACAGAAAAAGTTTAGAGACTCAGAAATGCATCAAATATATGTATAGTATTGTATAATATCAACATATTTTATCTATTAATACCATAATAATTTAGACTTCTTCTCTGGAATGAAGGGAAGGCCAAAAAAATTTCACATGAATTTTCCAGATTGTGGGGGCACCATGCCCCTAACCCCCAAGATGTGGAAGGGATAACTGCCCTCTCCTCTGGGATAAAATCTCCTCTAAAAAGCAAATATGAAATTGTTCCCAAGTGTGTGCTAAAAAGGGAGAAGAAAAATAATGTTTATAACAAGGGTTTCTTCCCTTCCCTGGCCCACAACCAATCCACATCCGGAAGAGAGACAGTTCTTCCCTCTCCCCTCTTGCCAATGCAAACAATGGTGGTGTGACCCAATGAAAACTGAAACTTGGAGGCAGGAGCCCTGGGTTTGAATTCCATCTCTGTCTCCACTTAAGCCAGTGGTTCTCAACCTTCCTAATGCTGCGACCCTTTAATACTCGTATGTGGGCATGTCTACATGTGGGCGGACCCGCCTGGAGACAGATAGAGGAGCGCTGTCTCGGTTCCTAAGACCATTGGGCATATGTGTTTTCCTATGGTCTTAGGAAACCCCTGTGACCACTGTGAAAGGGTCTTTCGACCCCAAAGGGGTTGCGACCCATGGGTTGGGAACCGCTGAACGAATCACTTTACCTCTCTAGACCTCAGTTTACTCATCTGTAAAATGAGAATGAGAGCAAGGTGTCTATTTCAATTTGATGCAATTCAGCAGACACAATTGTTTGGTTTGTAGTCCTTAAGATGCCATCTAAATTCAAGCTATCGTGAAAAGTAATCAATATCCCCAATCACAGCCACTTCTAGTTTTGGTCTTCCATCTTGCAGGGAAGGTGGGCAATCCGTAATGAGAACAGACTTCTCCTGACCCTAATATTATTTCCACACATGCTAGGGCCATGATTTGGTCTGGATTTTTCTTGGTCATAATTGTGGCTGGGCCATATAAAATATAAGATACTTGAGGGCAGGGAATTCCTTTGTATTCCTAGCAGCTAGCCCTGTACCTGGTTCAGAGTAGGTGATAAATAAATCCTTGCTAAATGAATGAATGAATGAATGATGCTCGACCCTTCCTTCTGGCTTCTCTTGCCTTGATATCTGTAAGCCCTGAGATAAAGTGATTCAAACCTGGAAAGGAGATGTGTGTTCATATAAGCCTCTCTTTTCTTGTCTCTCCATCCATCCACTCCCTAGTTCAATTAAAATATATTAAGCATTTGCTGTGTGTAAAGTACTGGAATTGCAACGATGACACCATCCTGCCCTTGAGGAACTTGTCTTCTGTGGTGGGAGGGGTGTGGCAGAAATGATATGGCACATATAAATCTAGTACAAGATACTTTGCTAGGCGTGGTGATGTGTACCACTAATCCCTGCTACTGGGAGGTGAAGGCTGAAGGATTAGATGAATTCAGGAGTTCTGAGCTGCAAAGGGCTGAGTTGATTGGATGTCCATGTTAACTCTGGCACCAATATGATGAGTTCCTGGGATCAGGGGGCCAGTAGGCTGCCTCAGGAGAGGCAAACCTGCCCAGATCAGAAGCTTAGAAGATCAAAGCTCCTATGCAGACCATTGTGGGGGAATAGAGCCATGACCCATGAGTGGTTGTTGCATTTTCAGCCTGGTCAAGATGGGAGACCTGGAGGAAGAAAGAGGAGGAGAGGGATATAGATAGAAAGATAGGTTACTGTGAAGATCCAAAGTGATCGAGGAAAGCTTGAAAAGGGAGAGATTAATTTTAGCTGGAAGTTAAGAAGGTTTCATGTAAGACGTGGCACTTTTAATAGGTCTTGAAAAAAGAGAAGGATTTTAATTGACTAAAATATGGAAGGAGTGCTGTCCAGGTTTGATGAAAATATCGAGGAAATGCTTGGAGAGATGAAAAGGAGAATACAGCTTGGGAATGGCTCAAAATTTAACTCAGCTAGAAAACAGACTCTGTGAAAGAGAATTGTGTGAAATGAGACTGAAAAGGAAGACTGTAACCAGATTGTGGAAGTTTTAAATACTAGGCAGCTGGGAAGTACAGTGGCTAGAGTGCTAGGCTTGGAGTCAAAAGACTTGAGTTCAAATCTAGCCTCAGACATTTACTAGCTGTGTCATCTTGACCAAGTCACTTAACTTCTGTCTGTCTCAGTTTTCTCATCTACAAAAAGGATGATAGCACCTAATCCCTCAGGTTGTAAAGTACCTAGCATGTATGTTGCTATAGCTTTTGTCATTGGGTCAAGGAGTTTGCATTTATTCTAGAGGCAATAGGGGGCCACTGATGGTCTTTGAGCTGGAGGATGGTCAGACCACTGCACTCAGAAGATCAGGTTGGCAACTGGAGAGAAGAGACTGGGGAGGACTGTACTAAACTACTGCACGTGAAGTGTGATGAGGGCCAGAGTGAGGCTGCTGACAATGTAGGTAAAGTTCAGAAGGGATGAATCTGCAAGATGTTATGGAAATAGAATCAACAAAACTTGGCAACTATTTGGAGGATGAGGGAGAGGGAGAAGTCAAAGGTGACCCTTGGCTTTCAACTTACTTCTTCTATGAGACCTTTCCTCAGACAGCAGTGTCTGTTTCCCAGCCACAGAAGACCCTAGGTTTTTGGCAAGCAGAGGACCCCACATAGGTCCCCCCAAACAGAGAGATCCCACAGAAGGTCAGAGAGGGTCAGAGTTGGAGACCTTAGAGGTCATTTGATCTAAGCTCTATCTGACAAAATCATCATCCAGGCTCTGGTTGAGGACCTTCTGGAAGGGTGGACTCATTCCCCACCTTCACATACTTTTCCCCAAAGCCCATTCAGTTTTTGAATATTTATAATTATTAGGATCTTTGGATATTTCTAATAATTTGGTAATTTTTATGACCTCAACCTATATATATCAATTGTAACTGTCACTCATTGCTCATAGTTTTGTCTTCTTTGATCAGGCAACACAAGGCTAATTCTTCTTCTGGGTAATAACCCTTCAAACACTTAATTTATTTTATTTATTTATTACTAGTCAATTTCAACGTTCTAATTTGTCAAGACCCTCTGGTTTCTGACTCTACTGTCCAATAAATTAGCTATCCCTCCCAGCTCTGTGCCCTGTTTTAAAAAGGGAATGTGATTTGTCCAGACCCTTAGCCTCCTAGTGGGTCGCCCTGCTTCAAGTCTCTACCCTCTCTAAATTTATCCATTTATTTTTAGTTTTCAACATTCACTTTTATAAAATTCACTTTGAGTTCTAAAAAATTTCTCCTCCTTTCCCTCTCCCTCCTCAAAAGAGTGTACAATCTGATGTAGGCTATATGGGTACAACCATATTAAACATTCTCTCCTCTCTAATTCAACCACCACACTTAAGTCATATTCATAAAGTAAAAGACTGGCTATTTCATTCTCCTGCACTAAACTCCAGTAGCTCCATATTATCTCTCGGATCCAGGAGCCTTTGTTTAACATTTAAGGCCCTTCACAATCATCTCCAACCTGTCTTTCCAAGCTCATTACATTTTATTCCCCTTTCTTCACTTTATGGTCCAGAGAGACTGACCTTTATGTTCTTCACACTGGACCATCCATTTCCTGTCTCCACACTCCTGCACAGCCCATGCACCATGCCTGGAATGCACTCCCTCCTCAGCTCCTTCTTCTGGGATCTCTGTTTTTTTCATAGCTCAACTCAAATGCCATCTCCTACACAAGGTCTCTTCTGACCCCCTCAACTTCCAATATCACCCCCAAATTACCTTGTTTTTATTTTATATATTCTTATCTGTGTATGTGTTGTAAAGTGTAAAACTCCTTGAAGACAGGAATTATTCATTTTGTTTTTGAATCTCCAGCTTCTAGTTCGTATCTTGTTGTTGTTCTTCATTCTGGAAGAGGGCCATGACATGCAAGTAAATTGGATTTAAATCGAGGGAGGGCTGTGCAAAGTTAGCAGCTTCACTTTCTCCTCTGGAGCCATCTGGGTCCAGTGGCAAGATATAGTTCAGGATGCCTGGAGCTGGCCCTGGATGCAGTGGAGACCTTGGTCTTTTAAAGCTAAGCTCTTTAACAGGTCTCAGTTTGACTGAGGCAGCCCCATTCATTGATTAAGACTAAGTAAGAAATAAGGCAGAGAATGGCCTTTTTACCTAGTCAAAAAAAAAAGTCAATCTGGGCAGGGAAAACCATCAGAGTTTCTGGCCAAAACAGGAACAATTCCTATTTACATAAACTTTGAGCCAATCAGGGCCCAATGACCAAGTGGGCAGTTGGGCAACACAGCTCCTTTCTTTTCTTTTCTCTGTCCACATAGGCTATCATAACCTTACTTGTGGGTGCTTGCCCAAAGGAATGTAATTTTGATCTCTGGAAGTTTTTCTTAAGTTAATACTTGGCTTATTGATGGATAGTCAGGTGGGGAGACCTGCTCTTGGTGAAGTCATGAGGGCTCTTTAGGGTTCCTATTCCCTTTTTCTAGATGTTTTCTGATCACTTTTTAATATTATGTTCTAAATTAAATCTTTCCCCCGACTTTGAAATTGAGCTCATTGGCCCAGAGTGTGAAGAATCCATCCTCTTTCCATTAAAAACAGAGCAAAACTGGAATGAACTTTTCCCTTTTCCATTTTTGTGATATCTCTTCCACTCATAGTAGTCTTTCAAGACGACCAACAGTGGCTCAGTAGTCTTGTGCTTTCAGGACCTTAGCCAGGTGAAGTTCCTTCTCCCCTGTTGACTTAAACTTACCAAAAGAAGTTCCATGGTGTCTTTTTTGTTCAGTCATGTCCAACTCTTTCTGATCCCATTTGGGGTTTTCTTGGCAAAGATGCTGGAGTGGCTTGTCATTTCCTTTTCCAGCTCATTTTACAGATGAGGAAACTGAGGCAAACAGGGTTAAATAACTTGCCCAGGGTCACACAGTTAGTGGGTCTCTGAAGTAGGATTTGAACTCAGGTCTTCCTGACTCCAGGGCCAGTTCTGGATCCATTGCACCATCTAGCTGCCTGGCATGGTGTCTCACCATCTCCCTACTCTTGGATTTCCACTCCCTACTGTTCATTATGGGTTTGTACTTTCCAGTTCAAAGACCTTTCTCCATTGCAGACAAAATAGAAGCCAAAGGAGATTTGGGCAGCTAGTTCTCTCTTCCCAGGGGTCCTTTGTCATTGTCTCATCAGCCTCAGGCAGTAGCAGTTCTGTTTCTTTCCTGATCATCCTCTTTTCCCCAATGTGACTGGCAGGGGGAGCAACCATTTTTATGTTTTTGGGACGCCACTTTTTGGGCACCAGAGAGACCCCATAGAAAAGACCCAAACACAGACCCTAAAGGGAAAATCTCTAACCAGAGAGATCCTGCAGAAAGGGCCCTAGACAAAAAGATTCTTGAGAGGGAAAGATACTCCACCCCAACATCCCACAGTAGGGCCCCCAAACAAATTTCATAGAAGAGTCCCCTGCCAGATGCATGGGGCTTGATAAGAGAAGTGGGATGGAGTGCCCTGTTGGGACCCACCTCCACTTCTCCCAGAGGGCAAGAAATAATTGTGGGCATGGGAGAATGCACGCAGGCACAGCAGGCATCCCTGATGCTGCCTCAGGCATCAGCATCTGTCTTGTTTGGGGAAAAATTAACGATCCTGGCATCATTTGGAAAACATTTCCCTGACTCATTTACACCAGGCACACACACACACACATCACCCTCACTCTCCCTACTGTGGCTCAATTCACAACAGCCAAACTGTAGGAGTCGCCAAATTCCTGTCCCTGGTGGGGTTGGCACCTAGGACCATGGTTGTGGATTCTTCTATCTTGTACCCCCTACCATGGTGGAGCTGAGACAAATGTCCCTGCCATCTTGGCCTGTATATACAAGAGCTCTAAATACCTTAGAGATCATTTGGTTGAATCTTCTCTTT
This sequence comes from Pseudochirops corinnae, assembly GCA_028646515.1. Taxonomy (NCBI): domain Eukaryota; kingdom Metazoa; phylum Chordata; class Mammalia; order Diprotodontia; family Pseudocheiridae; genus Pseudochirops; species Pseudochirops corinnae. Next base: position 220,992,000 of record CM053586.1, on the reverse strand, counting down.
TTTACATTTGAATAAAGTGAGGCCCAGAGAAGGGAAGAAACAGCTGGTGAGTGACAGAGCTGAGGCTTGAATCTAGATTTTCTGACTCTTAATCCAGTGTTCTTCCTGCATCTCTCCTTCCCCTTGAGCTCTCCCACGGATGTGAGCCTAGAATGGTGGCAGGGTCCTTTACAAATGGGGGAGGTGGGGCAGCACTGGCAGCCTTTGCCCACTAACCTCTTCTGCTCTGAACTGGCATCTTCTCCATGCTTTCAGCACTGCTCTTAGCTCCTTCCTGCTCCCCCAGGGGACCCTCACAGCCTGTTTTCACTTATTTTGATTTCCTTCTGGGAATAGACAGAGATATTTGGGTGATAATGAGGGCCCTCCAACTCACTCCTCTATGAGGTGGGGGTGCCCTGTGACAAGCAGTAGAGAATAGTTAGGGACATGATAAATGGGAGGCTTTGACTGACCTGTCTCTCATTCTCTGCATCGTATGAAGGGCAGCACATTAAAAACACTCAAGGACGATGTTGGACTGGGCTCTGCTTATCTTTTTAGGGCACCACTCTCCTCCTTTATCTCTTACCCCCTTTCCCTCATTTCTTCTCCTCCCCTTCTTCTTTCTCTCTTCTCTCCCTCTCTTCTTTCCTTCTTCTTCTTTTTTCCTCTTCCTCTTGCCTCTTTTTCCTGCCTTCTCTCCCTCTCTTCTCTCCTCTTCCTCCTCTCCTTTTCCTTTTCCTTTTCCCCTCATCTCCCCTTCTTTCCCCCTTCTCTCCCTTATCTTCCTCTCCCCTCACCTCCTCTGTTCTTTCTCTCCTTTTCCTCTTCCCTTCCTCTTGCTTCTTTCCCCTGCCTTCCCTCCCTTTCTTCTTTCCTCTCCTTCTCCTCCTCTCCCCCTTCCTTCCTTTTCTCTTCCCCTCCTTTCCTCCTTCTTTCTCTCCTTTCCCCTTCTCTCCTTTTCTTTTTCCCCTCTTCTCCTCTTGCCCCTTTCCCTGCCTTCTCTCTCTCTTTTCTCTCCTCCTCTTCCCTTCTCTCCTCCTCCTCCTCTCCCCTTTCCCCCCTTTCCCTCTTCCCCTCCTTTCTCCTTCTTGCCCTTGTCTCCTCCCTTCTTCCTCTTCTTTCCCCTTCCTCTTGTCCCCTTTTCATCCTTTCTCCCCCCTTCTCTCCTTTTTCTTTCCCCCTCCTCAGTCTCAACAGAAGAAAATATGCCTTCCTCTACCCCACCCCCAACCCCTCCTACTTGGGGTTGGGATGTCTTGTCTCCTCACTAGCAGGAGCAGGGGTGAAGATAAAAACAGGAGAGGGACCCCAATCAATCAAGTAGTCAACTAACAAGCATTTATTAATCAACTACTATACACCAGACATGGTTCTAAGTGATGAGAATACAGAGACAAAAGTGAATACTCCCAAATGACTGAACTGAATGGCGTTAGGGTTGAATTGATATGTCTATATGTAGCATAATGGAAAGATGAAGTTAGTGGGCAAAGGCTGCCAGTGCTGCCCCACCTCCCCCATTCATAAAGGACCCTGCCACCATTCTAGGCTCACATCCCTGGGAGAGCTCAAGGGGAAGGAGAGATGCAGGAAGAACACTGGATTGAGTCAGAAAATCTATATTCAAGTCATGCGGACCTGGATGTGTGTCCCTCCTCTGACACAAACCCGCTGTGTGACCCTGGGCATGTCACTTGGTCTCTTACTGCCCCTAGAGAATTTTCTCTGACTACATGTTGCTTTGACGTTACATTACTAGAGGAAGTTTTCAAGGAGTTTACCTTCTAATATGGGGTACAGAATGCCTATCTAAAGTTATATACATGATACAGACAAAAGAGATATAACCTTAAAGCGGGAAGGCAGTAGCAGATGAGGGATTAGGAGAAGCCTATAGCAGAAGGAAGAGCTCAGTCTTGAGGGGAGCCAGGGATCCAAGAGGTGCTGGTGAGGAGGGAGAAAGCAGCAGACATGAGGGAAAGCTAGAAAAAGAGGTAGGCCATTCCATGAGGAATTGATGTTAGACACCAGGAAGAACATCCCAGAAGGAAGGAGACATAAAAAAAAAATGCAGCTCCATAGGGGAGTGCGAAAGACTTAGTGAGGAAGACTTGGGAAGGAATCTCTAGCCCAGGGGTGGGGAACCAGGGGCCTCAAGGCCACATGTGGCCTTCTATGTCCTTGGGTGCAGCCTTTTGACAGAGTCCAGGTTTTACAGAACAAATCCATCTATTAAGGGAATTTGTTCTGTGAAGTTTGAATTCAGTCAAAGGGGTGCACTTGAGGACCTAGATGGCCACATGTGGTCTTGATGTCACAGGTTTCCTACCCCTGCTCTAGACCCTGGAGAGATTCTTCTTTCAGGGTGATAGAGCCAGATTGTTGGAGGATGGACAAAATGACCTTTCCAGGACAGCCTTAGAGAGACCTCTCTTTCTAGTTTTCAAATCCATGAAAAGTTCACTCCTCTCATAGTCAGCTTCATCCTCATCCCTATTCTACTGGGATCATACTTAGCTAGGAGAAAGGAGGATTTGGGGAAGAAATGCACTGAGGAGGAAAGAGGAAGGTAAAGAGAGAGGAGAAAGCTTGGAATTTCATGGATTTTGTTTGCCTGTTCCTGTTTCCTTCTATCCCCCAAGTCTACCTCCTTTAAGAAGACCTCCAGGACTAAGTGCGTTTAGGAAACATTATCAATTCTCTCCTGCTATTCAGTCTCCAAACATCTGGGCACAACAGCTGCTTCTCCCCAGGATGCCTACGTCATGGGTAATCAGTGGGAAAATGGAAAAGATGGAAATGGCAGGGGGCTCTAAAATTGCTTTCAGGGAAATGTGATCTGGTTGTGTATGGGTCTGAGACAGTGGAATGAATGCCTGACAAAATGCATACAAGAGTACATGTATGCTAGGGGTGTGTTCGTGTGTATGCAGACGGGAAAAGTTGGGAGGCTCTCTGCCATTCATTCCTGTCAGGGACAAAAGGATAGGGAGTCAGCCTGCAGTGTGAAGGGAGTATGTTGAACTCCCTCAATCACTTAATTGACAAGTATTATTAAGCACTGACTGTAGCAGGTATAGGTTACATACTGGGGAAAAGAAAGAAAGAGAGAGAGAGAGAGAGGGAGGGATGGATGGAGGGAGGAAGGAAGAAAGGAAGGAAGAAAGGAAGGAAAGAAGGAAGGAAGGAGGAATGAAGAAAGGAAGGAAGGAAGAAAGGAAGGAAGGAAAGGAGGGAAGGAGGAAGGGAGGGAAGGAGGGTGGGAGGAAGGAAGAAAAAGGGAGGGAGGGAGGAAGAAAGAAAAAGGAAGGAAAGCAAGAAAGGAAGAAAGGAAGGATGAAAGAAAGTAGGAAAGAAGGAAGGAAAGAAAGAAAGATTACCCTCAAGGAGCTTATATTCTATTAGGGGTATGATTTAGGAATGAATAATTTCCTGGAAGAATAAGTGGGAAATATAAGGAGGGTGGAACTGAGGGAGGCCATAGGGCACCTTCCCCTAGAGCTCTCAGTGGACATTCACCTGTTTTGAGGGTTAGTGAGATCTGAAGATGGGGAACAGACAAAATGCCATTTGGAGGCCCAGAACAGCTTCCTGAGAGCAAAGTCAGATCATGAAACTTCCCATAAGCCCCCTAGGGTAGTGTAAGTACTCACCTGATGTAACAACCAGTACTCCTTCCAATAATTTCATGGTCTCTCTTCTACTCCTCTAACCCTCTCCATAAAAAGGCAGGGAATGGGGCAGAGGGGGTAAGACTTGGCAGGTTAATAGTAAGTTGGGTTGGAAAAAAAAGTTATAATAGCAACTTTTCACTGCTGAGCACAGAGCATCCTGCAACTCCCCAAGCCTTCCAAGGACCCCTCATCCCAGACTGCATGGTAGAGTATTCAGATCACTGTTGCTCACTTCTCCTTGGGAAATAATAAACAAGACAGGAGAGCTCCTTTGGGGAGAGGTTGTGTTCCCCCTAGCACCCCATTTATTCAATCTGTAATCTGTATAAATTGGTGGTGGGGGATGACAGGGAGAGCATGGAGTCCAGAGGCTTGGAATCTTTCCTTTGCCTTGCTGGAAAGATGACTTTTTGTAATGGGTCCATCCACTCTGGGGAGCCCTTCTTTATTTTCTGTTTGTCTTCTGTCTGTCTTTTGTCTAGTGTGTGTCTGTTCCATCCCTGTCAACTACTCCCTTCCCTGACGAAGCCCCTACTTTGACCTTTATTCTTAACTCCCTATCCTTGTTGCTCCAAGATGCCCCCCATGCTCCAGGCCTTCCTTGTCTAAAATGCCTATTCTGTCTTCTCCCCCACTCCCAATGCTTGTGGCATCTATGTATGTCACTGAAGGACCTGAGTGCTTCCCTCCCATTCCCAGTTGCATCTATGTATGTCACTGAAGAACCTAGGAGGCTTCCCCACCGCATGGTTCTCCATCCAAAGACCAGGCCTTGGAAATTCTCCCCATAGGATTATGGTTGTGAGCCTCCTCACTGCACTGCCCCTGCCCCTAGGACCAGACCCTCCCCACTTAGTTGGAGTCCACTGGCATGAAGATATGATCATTCATGAGTTTCCTCCTTTCCTATCCCTTACCCAGGGCTCCAGCATGCAGCGGGAGGGAAGCCAGGAGGACTCTGTTCCCTCTGTTTAAAGTCTCCAGGTTAGTAAAGGAGAGGAAGAGGCAGCGACTCCCACCCCCTTCACTCCTTAATCTGAGTGCTGTCCTGAAATGCCTGGCTCAGGGGGCATAGAGCGCATCTGAGTAAGTGGGGGCAGGAACCAGGGTGGGACTCCTGGAGAAAGAAGGGCCTGTGCCTGGAGGGGAGAAGGGAACCTGCCCAGTTTACCTTGTTCATAGTAGGGAAGGGAGGGGAAGGGAGTAGCAGTGACCTGAGCCCTGGGATACTCTGAGGTTCAGCCTCATTGGGGGTGTCCTGGTCTGGCCTTGGGGGAGGGCATCAAAGAGGGGCAGTCTAGTGCCCATGTCTGGTCTTTGCAAGCTGAATGAGATGAATTGAATTGCTGGGGAAGGAGGTGTAGAGATGGGAGGCTGTGGATGGAATCCATCCAATTTACTAGAGGAATTGGGGTTGGCAGCTAGGTGGCACAGCAGATAGAGGGCTGGGCCCAGAGTCAGGAAGCGCTGAGCTGAAATCCAGCCTTAGACATTGGGCAAGTCATTTAACCTCTGTTTCCCTCAACATCCTCAGTTGTAAAATGGGAATAATAATAGCACTTGTCTCCCAGGGTTTTTCTAAGGATCAAATGAGACAATATATATATTAGCACAGTGCCAGGCATATAGTCGATATTTAATAAATAGTTATTCGTTTCTGAGAAATTTGGAGAATTAGCTTGGAGAAAGGTTTCAGGGAGAGAGGGAAACCACTCTGGGAGAGGTGAAAGAGGGATATGATCAGCCTGGTGTAGTTGAAAAGAGTGCTAAAATTGGAGTCAGGAGACCAGGGTTCAAATCCTGGGTTTTTCACTTACTCTCTGTGTGACACTGTGCAAATCTCTTGGTGTCTCTGGGCTTCCTGAGAATTTCCCAGAAGGAAGGGGGCACCCAAAATTGCAAATGAAGTCTGTAAGTTCATTGAGAAAGGTTTGGAGCAGGGCTAAACACGAGAGATTCTTAGCCCTCCAGCCTTTGGCTTCCTCTCCTGTGAAATGATGGCATTGGAATAAATGGCCTCCAAAGTTCTTCTAGCTCTAAATCCATGATTGGAGAAGTGAAAGGGGTGGGGGAGGGGAGACAGGCAAGACTAGGGGTACCTGAAGTGGAGCATCTAGACTTAGGAAAGAATTCCTGACAGGGCAAGATGGGAGAAATCAGGAGCGTGGGACTGGCGGATGTTATAGGATCCCTTCCCCTGCAGGTCTCAGTGGGTACCCGTCTGTCCGAGGGCTAGTCTGGGGAGTCTGGGAAATGGATAAGATGACCTCTATATGACCCCAGTGGGAGAGGGGGAGTGCAAATGAGAGATACTTGTGAATATTTCTTTCTATAAATGTATATTTTTAAATTCTAGAAAAATCAGCCAGCCTTCATGCATAGAGATATCTTTTGTGTTGATCCTTCCCTCTGCAGGGAAAGCTCAAAGCAGTATGCAGGGAGTGCCCCACCTGAACCTTGCCCAGACCACAGGAATACTTTGTCCCAGCTAGGGGAGGAGGGTGAGGCAGGCAGAAATCCATCTCCATGTACCCCTACCTCCTAATCCTGAAGATGGGGCCCTTGGAGTTAGAATCACAAACCTGGTGAGTGGCTCTGGGAAGCAGCGGCCACCACCACCGTGATGGCTTTTTAATAACACAACTCTGAGATGATTTAGTTCATCTGCCTCTTAATTAAAATTTGTTTTTCTTATAGAGCAGCAGCCCTGATCTCTCTTCCTCACCTCCCTCAAACCTGGGGAAATGATGAGGTTTTCCACCCTTCCTGCAGCTTCACCCATCAGTCATTCCTCTCGCTTCCCACTATGGCTGTTGTCTCTAGGAATGTCCCTGAGGAAAACACCCCTCCCACCCTAGGCTCCTTCTGCCTGAGGGAGGTCTAAGGCCTGGGCAGGCTGTTTCACTAAAAGGAAATGAATGCCTGGTGCAATTGCTAAAAAGAAGCTGTTGTCCCTAGAGACGGGAAAGTACTAACCAGAGACTAAAGTTCTCACCAGCAGCCGCTCACGGCACCTTTGGGGGGCCCCACAATCCCTGTCAAACTCACCATCATCTCATTGTCATTTCTGTATATGTCACTTTAAAGTGTGTATAAAGCACTTTACAAAAATGATCTCTCTTGATCCTCCCAATAATCCTGTGAGCTAGGTGCTATTATCTCCATTTTACAGATGTAGAAAACAAATTATTTCTTAAGTCCTTCCCGATTGTCATCTTTCAGAATAGTTATCTTGCTTCAAGGCTCAGATTAGGTTTACTCAGATAGTATGGAAAGGGCAATCCGCCAGGCTACAGGACTTCTCTTGGTAGATGTGCCCTCCCCTAGCTCCATACAGAAACCCCTTTGGTCAGTTGGGAAAGGCGTGGTCACTTCTGGGGCCCCCACCCCATGAAAACCTTCTTCTCCTCCAATTGTCCTAGAGCATTTGGTCTGATCTCTCCTTTGCCCCTTCATTCCCCTCTTGTGTTATACTTATCAGGGTACATGTTATTTGCCTCTCTTGGGGGCCAGGCCTGATTTGGGCTAATCCCACAGTTTAGGCTGGAGATGAGAATGTAATGATTGTGGTCCCTCTCCTCCCCTATTTGTGCTTTCCCTTTGAGATCACCTTCTATCTGGAAGGGATGTTTTACTCAGGGACATTCCTAGAGACAACAGCCATAGTGGGAAGCGAGAGGAACAACTGATGGGTGAAGCTGCAGGAAGGGTAGAAAACCTCATCATTTCCCCAGGTTTGGAGGAGGTGAGGAAGAGGGCTCAGGGCTGTATTTTAGCAGCTAGGTGGAGTCAGGAAAACTTTAGTTCAGATCTAGTCTGAAACACTAGCTGGGTGACCCTGAGCAAGACACTTAGCCTCTGTCTTCCTCAGTTTCCTCAGTTATAAAGTGGGGATAATAATTGCATTGAGAGGATCAAACGAGATAATATATAAAGTGCTTAATAAATGCTTGCTTCTTTCCCTGTTTGTACGTAGCTATTTGCATGTTATCTTCCTCATTAAAATGTGAGCTCAGTAATGGGGGGAGTAGGGCTAGTTTTTTTTATATCCCCAGAGCTTATTACAGCACTTGGCATACAGTAAGCACTTAATGCATGCTTGTTGACTGATTGATATTACTTAGTATGGAAAGGATACTCATCTAGAATATAGGATTTACCTTGGTGCATGTGGACTCGCTTGTCTCCGTACTAAAGCACCATTGCTTGGTTTGAAAGATATGTTGACTTCTGGGGCATGAGATATCTGCCAAGCCTGAAGGACACTGACTCCACATAACCTGGCTTTTTTTTTATACTCTAATTCAACCATGGAACCAGGTCCATGGTTTTACCCTTAGCCCTTGGACCAATCAAGTTTCCTTGCTTTTGGGGTATGTGTGTGTGTGTGTGTGTGTGTGTGTGTGTGTGTGTGTGTGTGTATGGGGGGCAGGAGGGACACAACTAGTCTAGTCTACATGGCAGGAGCCCTAGTAGATATTGCTCCTAACTTATCCCATAATAGAATGAAAGCTTCCTGAGGGTAGGGCCTATTTCATATTTATCTTTATATCCACAGTGCTTAGCCTAGTACCTTGTACCTGATAAATGTTTTTGACTTAAATTGTATTGCAAGGTGCTATTCTTGGTGATGAGGACTAAAAAACAAATGAAATAACATGCAGACCATTCCCTAAAAGAACCTTACCATCTAATAGGGAAGCTAAGACATGAACACAAAACATAAAACCGCTATGTGATGGGATAGATTAGAGGTATGAATGAAGTGTGATGAGGTATTTGCAGAGGTGGGAATCACTTTCAACAAGAGAAGATCAAGGAAGCCTTCAAAGAGGGGGTGGCACCTAGTTGGCTCTTGAAACAGGGTGAAGATTTCAATAGTCCTATTGTTGTTGAGGCATTTCAGTCATGTCTGACTTTTCTTGACCCCATTTAGAGTTTCCTTTGCAAACATACTGGAAGTAGTTTGCTATTTCTTTCTCCACCTCATTTTACAGATGAGGAAACTGAGGCAAACAGGGGTAAGTGACTTGCCCAGGGTCACATAGCTAGTAAGTGTTTGAGGTCGTATTTGAACTTAGGTCTTCCTGACTCTAGGCCTGGTGCTCTATTCTATGCCCCTAGTAGGCAGCTAAGTGGCTCAATGGCTAGAGTGCTAGGCTTAGAGTGAGGAAGACCTGAATTCAAGTCCAGCCTCAGACACTTACTAATCGTGTGGCCCTGGGCAAGTCACTTAACATCTGTTTGTCTTAATCCACTGGAGAAGGAAATGGTAAAGCATCTTTGATGAGAAAACCTCATGGACAGAACTTATCTTCTGTCAATAGTCTTAGAGTAGAATAATTTCTGGCATAGGAGACAGCATGAGCAAAGTGGGAAATTAGTATTCATGTGTGGTTGGAATGTGAGGAAGTGATGTGAACTAAGGCCAGGGAGATTGGTCAGGGCCAGGTTATAGAGGGCAGTGGATGGCAGTCTAAAGGGTTTGTGTTTTTCTCTAATGGGTAGGGAGGAGCCAGTGGGAGTTTTTGGGCAGAGGATGGAGCAGAGAATGACCTGCAGCAGAGAAAAAGTATTAGACAGGTTTATTTGGGCAGTAATGTAAAGGGTGTATTGAAGTCCCTGCTCCATCTCATCTGCTAAAATGAAGGCTAAATGGATGAATGGAAGGCAAGAGAGATAAATTAGATATGGATGTCCACATCTTTTGTGGTTAAACAATTTTTCAATTGCGTCTGACTCTCTGTGACCTCATTTGGGATTTTCTTGGCAAAGGTATTGGAGTGGTTTGCTATTTCTTTCTCCAGCTCATTTTACAGATGAGGAAACTGAGGCAAACAGGGTTAAGTGACTTGCCTAGGATCACATAGCTAGAAAGTGTCTGAGACCAGATTTAAATTCAGAAAGCTGAGTCTTTCTGTCTCCAAGCCCAGCACTCTTTCCACCGCACCACCTAGCTGCCCCAAGCCACATCTGCCAAGGGAATTATATTTAAATAGATTCAAGTAGCCTTAATGATCCGGTGTGGTGATGATTAAATATTGAGTATTTAAGCCCAGAATAGATTCACATCTAGTTGGAATCAGTCATACTTACAAGGTTGAAGTATTCCATTACCACCCCCCCTCGCCAAGCAGTTACAAACATGTCTTTGGTTATTGATATGACTCTCTTTCGCTTAGAGATGGAAGAAAAGAGAGACAGAACCTTCTTCCCCTTCCCCTCTCCCCCATTGATTTCCCAGGATCCCACCCAACTGGAGCCACACATCATGGGTATATATATGTGTATGAGCTGTGTATGTGTGTGTGTGTGTGTGTGTGTGTGTGTGCGTTTGAGTGTGTGTGTGTGTGTGTGTGTGTGTGTGTGTGAGAGAGAGAATTGAGGTTCAAGGAAAACACATCTGTGATATGTTCTGGAGGCTAGTTAACCTGTAATATTTCTATTGATGTCTAGGAACCAGTGGGAGGAAGTCAGAGAGGTCAGATGTAAAACTGGGGAATGAGGTGGATGCCTCACCTCGCCCTTCCTTCTCCTCTTCCCCCCTGTTTCCTGTTGCATCTTCTCATGATAATGGCAGCCACAGTGACAACACGGCGGGCACACTGACAGGTGCTGAGAGCTGGGAGCTGTCAGCAGCGTTCCTTCCCCCATAATTACTGTCTGATGAGACACCAGAATTAGCCAGGGAGCAGAGCATCAGATGCAGACGCAGAGAACAGAGGTGGGGTGGGATTGTGTGTATGTGTGTGTGGGGGGATTCTTCCTCTAAGTATGTGGCCCATACCCTGGGTAGATGTGTCTTGCTATGGTTTGAATTGGCAGTGGGAAAGAGGAAGTAGGTTTGTAGCACTGTGTGGTTGTTGTATGCCAAGTTTTGTCATAAGATTTTGATTCATTAGTTTGAAGATAGCTATGATTCTGAGCAGCTAGGTCTCAGTTCCTGGCTTCTCCCCCGCTACACTCCACCCTTCACTCCCCATCCTCCTGAATGTGGATGATGAAGGTGTATGATTTAATGAATAGGGGACCAGACTTGGATTCAAGAAAACCTGGGTTCAAATCCCTCCTAAGATACTTATTGGCTATGTGACCCTGGGAAAGCCACTTAACCTCTGTCTGCCTCAGTTTCTTCATCTGTAAAATTGGGGGGTTGTACTTGATGGTCTCCAAGGTCTTTTTTCAGCTCTAAAAATCTGTGATCCCATGTAAGCTTCCTGAGAGTAGGGACCATTTGTTTCTTTTTTGTTGTCTCTGTATACAAATACAAGGTGCTCTGTACTTGGCACAGAGCAGGGATTAATCAGTACCTGTTGGATGGAATTGTTGGTGGACTGCCTGTATAAGAGTTCTCCAGGTTTGAAAGGGGTGTGTGGGGTCCTTGAAGCTGAGCCCCAGATCCTTCTCTTTGAGGTTTTTCTTATTCTCTTTATAATAGCCCTGAACCTCAGGACACCCGATGGGGATCTGGAATGTCAAACCCAGGCCCTATTACTTACTAGCATGACTTTGTATAAGTCATTTCTCCCTGAGTCTCCTCCTTTGTAAAATGATGGCATGGGACTGGATAATCCCTAAAGTCCCTTTCTCTTCTAAATCCTAAAATTTAAGTTCTATCCCCACCCCCACCCCAACCTTAGCCTTGGCAAGGAACAAAAGCTCTTCTTCCCTTAAAATCAGCAAGCATTTAAATAAACTGAAACATTGTAGAAGGGTTTTTTATTTTTTTACCTTGTAACAAAGGGGGGAAATGACAGAACAAAAACTTAGATGGTTACAGTTAACAGCTAGTTATTAGTTTATACAATCCCGCCTCCCAGGTCTGACTTCCTGACCCGTCCCCAGACCAATCCAATATTGGCAGAAGGAATAAATGGTTAGAAAAATGTCTGACACTTGGCTGATGGTTGAGACTTGAGGTTGAACAATAAATTAGCTTATTTTCACTTCTCCTTGGGGTTTGGGTCTGTCATAGAATCATAGGATTTTTAGAAGGTTTCTTAGAGATCATCTAGTCTAAACCTTTTACTGTACAGATGAAGACAGTAATATCAAGCAGGTTAAATGACTTTCCCAAGGTCACATAGGTAGTAAGTGGCAGGGGTAGGATATGAACCCAGGTCTTCTGACTCCAAATTAGGGGCAGTTAAGGTGGTGCAGTGAATAGAATGCTGGGCCTGAGTCAGGACGACCTAAGATCAAATCCTTAATTATTTGCTAGTTGTGTGACCCTGGGAAAGTCACTTAACTTGTCTGCTTCAGTTTCCTCAACTGTAAAATGGGAGTAATAATACCACTTACCTCACTTGGCTACCTCACTTAGCACAGTGCTCAGCACTTAGTAGGTATTTAATAAATTATTCTTTCCTTTCCTTTCTTCCTTCCTTCCTTCCTTCTTTCCCCTTCCTTCCTTCTTTTCTCCCTTCCTTCCTTCTTTCCTCCCTTCCTTCCTTTCCTCCTTTCCTTCCTTCCTTCCTTCCTTTCTTCCTTTCTTCCTTCCTTCTTTCCTTCCTTCCTTCCTTCCTTCTTTCCTTCCTTCCTTTCTTCTTTCCTTCCTTCTTTCCTTCCTTCCTCCTTTTTTCCTTCTCAACTATGTCAGGGCATGAATAATGGACAAATCTGGCTAAAAGGGGCTAGGACCAGGATCCCATCTAAGCAAGGAGATAGAACAGGTCTGACTGATCAGAAGTCCCCAGTTTCGGAGGTCCACGTTAGAAGGATCAGACAAAGGGCTGTAGTATCAGGCAGGCCCACACAGGAGGAGGCATCCAGGCCTTGGGGGGAGTAGAAGTTATCTGAAGTGAATTCTGGTCTTAAAACTTAGATGGTGCCTCTGCTGTTAGGGGGAAAGAGACCTCCCCCCCACCTCCAGGGTATCATTTGTTCCAGAGGAAAGTAGGGTGGGGTGGCTAGGTGGCACATCAGCACTGGAGTTAAGAGGACTTGAGTTTAAATCCAATCTCAGACACTTACTAGCTATGTGACCCTGGGCAAGTCACTTAACCCCAATTGCCTCAACAAAAAAAAGACAGAAAAGAAAAAAAGAAGGTAGGATGGTATCCTAAGCCTTTAGAAAGAATAATAGTCTTATTAGATCCCAGACTGAAGACCCTTGGTATTCTCTGCTTTTCCGTCTGAGCCCAGCCCCTCTCTGGATTTCCTGAGTCCTTGGCCTTCCTCTCTCACCTTAAACTGGGGTTCAGAATCTCCTTTGGCAAAGACCTTCCCCAGCAATATGATGGACCAAAGTAGGGAGAGGAAAGAAGTTGGAAGATGTTCATGATTGTGACTTTGGGGGATGGCAGCCTGGTATGTGGGGATGTGGAGAGATCTGCTTAAAGGTTCAGAACTATCCTCTGGGCTCAGATAGGCCTTTGGTGGTAAGAGAGCTGGGTTGGGACTCAGGAAGCCCAGTTGTTTTTTTTTCTGAGTCTTCCACCAATTAAGCAGCTACTATGGGCCAGGTGTGGGGATAAGTGCTGAGGATACAACAAGAACAAGATGAAAATGGCTTCTGCCTTCAAGATGCTCACAGAACACAAAGGGGTGTGTGCATGTGTTTATAGGCACATATGTATATGTGTGTGTGTGTGTGTATGTATAGGCATATAGAAAATGCATGCGGAGTAGATAGATGGAAGGTAGTTTTAAAGGGGAAGGTACCAGCAGTGGAACAGACCAGGAAAGTCTTCCTGAAGAAGGTAGCATTTGAGCAGAATCTTAAAGGAACCTTAAGAGGCAGAGGAAAGACAACTTTCCAGGCACTTTTTGTTATGGTTCAGTGGCTTTTCAGTCACGTCTGACTCTTGGTGATCACATTTAGGGTTTTCATGGCAGAGATGCTTGAGTGGTTTGCCATTTCCTTCTCCTTCCTTCTCCTCACTTTATAGATGGGGAAACTGAGGCAAAGAGGGATAAATGACTTGCTCAGGGTCACATAGCTAGTAAGTATCTGAGATTTGAACTTAAGAAGAGGAGACCTCCTTGACTCCATATCCACTGTGCTACCGAGATTCTGGAGAAAAGAGAAAGCCAGTGCAAAGGTAGAGGGGAGAGGTGAAGTGTCACGTTCAAGAAACAGCGGGTATGTTCAGATGGCTAGATCAGAGAGTTTTTCAGAAGGAAATAAAGTGTAAGAAGACTGAGAAGGGTCAGGTTGTAAAGAGCTCTAAAACCAAAGGACCAGGTAACCTGAAGCAAATCATTTCTCCTCTCTGAGACTCTGTTTCCTCATCTGTAAAATGAGTAAATGATCTCTATCTCCCAGTTCAGTCTATGGGCCAATACATGTTTTCTCTTTAGGGTGTGGGTTGAAAGCTATTCTGGCCCACATTGGTCTGGGCTTAGACAACCAGGATGGCTGGATGACTGACCCAATTCCAAAGCAGCATTCTTTAGCCTCTTTTTTTTTTTTTTGGCTTTTTTGGAGAGGAAAAGGCAGGGCAATTGGGGTTAAGTGACTTGCCCAAGGTCACATGGCTAGTAAGTGTTAAGTGTCTGAGGTCAGATTTGAACTCAGGCCCTCCTGACTCCAGGGCTGGTGCTCTATCCACTCTTCCACCTAGCCTCCCCCTTTAGCCTCTTCTAAGTTCTTTGAAGGCAAAGACTCTCATTCTCTGGGATTCCTCCTAGTATCTAGAATAGTGCTGGGCCTGTGGATGCCTATTGTTTGATTGTGGAGAAGCAGTGTGAGATCTTGAGGGCCTTGGCAGGTGAATGAGGCTGATCTTACTGCTCCCATCCTCCCATCCTGGTCCCTTACCTTCTTGGTTCTTATTGCAGCATAAGGGTTACTTGTTGTACTTTCCAACAGCGGCAACTGGGATGGAAGACTGGGAGAAGAGAAGTGGCCCCCACCCTGCTTACTGGGGAAGATGCTTGTGTTTTCTTCCTTTCTGGGCCTCCTTGGAGCTCAGACACCTGCTCCTTTCCCTTCCCATGCCCGCTCTCTTCACCCTCCCCATGAGCCTCATTTGATTCTAACCTTGGCTGTCCCTAGAAACAGGAAATAATGGGATGCAGATTTGGCTGTTTGCTTTCTGGTTGGTTTCCTCAGGGTGAGAGAATAATTAACTGGGGAGGTCTCAGCCTTCCATTCTCCAATCTGCCACCCCCAGAATCCAGCAGTCCTTGCCCTCTGTCCTCCAGCAGCAGGCCATGGGATGCCAAGGAAAAGAAAGCTGGAGAGCTATTGATTCTCCTTGTTTCTCCCTCTCCCTGTGTGAAAATGGACAGATCCTCAGCTGAGGCAAGTCTTCCTATGGCCCTATTAGGAAGGGAATCAGGCACTGTTAACATGCAGTCCAGGCGACAAGTAGGGAGAGAACATGGCCATCAAGATGATGAAATTCCATGGAAGGGCAGAGACAATGGATCCTAGTGGTAAAAGTGCTAGATTTGGAGTTAGGAAGAAAGAACCACTCCAGGCCCTTATGAGCTGTGACCCTGAGGAGGTTATGTGCCATTTCTGAGCCTCAGTTCCCTCGTGGGGTTAGTAATGCCACCTAAATGGGCTTTTGTGAAGATTGAATGAGATAGTATATGCTGACTGCTTTGCAAACCTTAAAGCACTTATATAAATGTGAGTTAATGTTATTATTGTCAAAACTTCTCAAGGAATCCCTGAACTAGGAGTCCAGCAATGGGGAAAAGATAAGGAGGGGGTGGAAACTTGCTTGGAAAGGAGGGGGAGCTCCCAGAGTGACTTGATACTGTCTGGCCCTAAGCCAAGGGTCTAGACAAGGTGACTTCTGGACCCAGGATGGGTGAAGTTTGTTTTTTCCTGTCTGCTCTTTCCCTAAGATCACTCCCCAACTGGGGGCAGGTGGTTGGCATTTCAGGGAACTTGAGGACTTAGTGCTGGGTTTCCTGTATACCCTTTCTCTGTTAGAAACTTGAGGATATGGGCTTATGCCCAGAGATGCTGTGTAGCTGTTAATCCAAGTATTCCTGACATATGCTTCAGCTATGATTGTGGGATGATGAGTCACAGTGCCTATGCAGTGATGGCCAACCTGGCTGTGTCTGAGCGTGCAACTGTGCATGGTGGTATGTGTGATTGTGAGCATGTGGTGTGTGTGTATATGTGTGTGTGTGTATGTATGTATGTGTGTGTGTGAGAGAGAGAGAGACAGAGAGACAGAGACAGACAGACAGAGACAGAGGCAGACAGACAGAAGAGACAGAGACAGATGGACAGAAAACAACAGAGACAGAGAGAGACAGAGACAGAGACAGACAGGGAGACAGAGAGAGAGAGAAACAGAGACAGACAGACAAAAGGACACAGAAAGAGTTTGTGTTTGTGAGTTTGAGTGTGTATGTTACATTATGTATAAATACATGCAAATGAGAGTGTATGATATACAGGGGTTTCTGGGACTATGTCCATAGACAGAGGAGACCCCAAGTGCCAAGAGATCCTCCAAATGTGCTGGACTGGACAACGTTTCTTAGTGGAGTGTACGTTCATCTCCCCAGTGGGAGGTATTAGGTATTAAAGTGCATTGCTAGCACTTTACAGAAAAAAGATGTGAGTAGACTAACCAGAGGAAGATGAGTCTCTTAGAAACCCCATCAAAGGAACTTCTCTTTAGTTAGAAGAGATGACTGGTCAGGCACAATCCCCACCCTTCCTCTATATAAAATTATTCCTAACCTCCTGCTCTCCTCCTCCTCCTAACAATAATCACTGAAATATATACAGCTCTTAAGGGTTGGCAAACTAATGCACCCATATTATTTCATTTTGATCTCATAACCATCCTGTAGGGTAAATGCTACAGATGTTATTATGCCTATTTTATAGATGAGAAACTCAGAAAGCTTGGGTGACTTACCCATCGCTAGTAAGTGTCTGAGGAAGAATTGGATATTTAACATGATTGCACATGTAGAGCCTATATCAGATGGGGGGGAGGAGAGGGGGGGGATGAAGAAAAATTTGGAGCTCAAAATCTTATTCAAAAAAATGAAAATTGGATGGATTGGAACTCAGATCTACCTGATGCCAAGTCTAGCAATTTGTCCATTATTTCACACTGACTCAAAAACAGATTGAATATTGGGAGTCTCTCTTCAGACCTCTAGGGAAGGTGATGGATCTTTCCATGCATCATTATAAGACCTTTCTAAAGTCTAACCTTTATCCTTTTTGCTGCAGTCAACTGGGTGGTTTTGGTTTTTGCTTGTTCAGTACTCTGCCCCACTTCTCGTGTTCATTTCCAATGTAGGGAGATCTGGGGTGTGTTTGTGTATTGCCTCTCCCCCACTCTGCCCCACCTAGGGCACAGCTACCCTGGCCCCCTTCCAGGTGGCAAGGCCAGCACTGCATGGGTGATACCAGGGTGTGCTTTGCCAACCTTCTCTGGGTGACAGCAAGTCTGGGAGGGTCTAACCTTCCCCTCCCTTTTTGTCTCCTTCTCTGCCTGCCCGAGTTCCTCTCCACTGCTTCTCCAAGGAGACAGGGAGCTGACACAACACCTTCCCAGGGAGAGTGAGAGAGACAGAGACGATGAGGAGATGGCTTCTTAACGCCGGTTGGCAATGCGGGGACGTGTCAGGCTTATATTTAGCTGTTCTGGGTTCTGGGTTGGTGACTAGGGGTGACATCTACCACCTCCCCACATACACACACATATACACTCACACTCATCGCTGCCTACGTTGCTTCCCCAAGGAAGCCAGTTAGCCAAATCCTCATTAGCAGAACTACTTTTTTTTTTTTTAATACCAGTTATGGTTCTGATAGAAATAAGACCTTGGGATAAATGAGGAGTTGGCTTTCCTTGACTTTGCCTTTCCAGTCCAGTCGGTTTTCTTTCCCTTCAAATTGGTTTTGCACTAATCATTCTCCAGGGGCAATGAATGGGGCAGGGTAGGAGGTTAAGAATGATCCTATATTCTGGTTTATGATAAGTGCATTAGAAAGGTGCAAAGTGCTATATGAGTTTGTGGGAGGGGGTGGAGAATCATTAGAAGAATCAGAGGTTTCCAGGAGGAAGTGACATTGTAAGTGGGACTTTAAAGAGGAAGAAGAAATTCTCCCATGAAAGTGCTTCTCAGTTCATCTGGATGTACAAGAGAGGCTGAGCACTGGCCTGAACATCATAACCACCTGAGATGGGGGCGGGGGAGAACATTGAACCCAATTTTGTTCACCTAGTCTTGTAATGGAACTAGAGGGTGATAAAAGGTTTAGAGAAGTTACTCTCTCTGCTTAGGAGAACAAAGTCTAGCAGAAGGAGATGCTGTATAAACCTAGCATGTGTACTGTGTTGTTGGAGTCAGGGAACCTGAGTCAGTTGCTACTTGTGTAATTTTGGACAAGTCAATTATGCTCACCTGGGACTAGATTTACTTCTGATGTCCCTTACAGCTTAGGAAGGGACTTCAGAAGCCACTTAGTTCAAACCTTTATTTTACAGATGAGGAAACCATAGTTTTTAACTGAACTTAAGTGACTTGCCCAAGGTCACTTAGGTAGTAAGAGTCTGAGGTAAGATTTGAACCTCGGTCCTTTAAATCTAGAGCCCAAGTTCTTTCTTCTGTATGGTACTATCTCCTACTCAAATACCTCCGTGCTATTTCCCTTTAACCCTCCAACTCCAACCACAATCAGAAAAGATTCAAAAGTCAGCTCCATCCTTAGTATTCTGGGTGACCTTAAGAAAGTTACTCCCTGGGCTTCATTGATCAAAGTATGGCTCTTGAAAAGAAAGGAACATTCTCTGAGACCCTTGGAGAAAGAAGATAAACTATTAAAACCTGAGGTATAGAGAGGTGAAGTGACTTGCTCAAAGATATACAATGTAGTCATTGGCAGAGACAAAATTTGAATCCTGGTCCTTTGACTTAAGAGCCATCATTCTTGCTACTGAACCGATAGATCTATGATTGTATATTTTAGTGTGTGATAAATGCATTACAGAAGTGCAAAGGGTTATGTGAATTCCTGGAGAGTGGGACTGGAAAGTCATTAATATCCAGAAGAATCAGAGACTTCCTGGGGGAGGTGGCATGTAAATTGGACTTTAAAGAACAGGTGGGAATTGAATGGGAAGGGAAGGCATCCTTGGCACAGAGTTCATATAGTTTATGTTTATAATTTATATAATATAATGATTTATATAAAATAATTTATATAATGATTTATATTTATAGGCAACAGTCCTATAAATGCTCACAGGCAGGATAGCCCAGGGATGTACAGGTTTGACTAGAGTTTCAAGTATATGGATGTCAGTAGTATGAGCTGAGGCTAGAGTGCAGGGACCTCATCAGGGAAAAGTTAATCTCCCCTGATTTCTGGCTTCTTTCTTGGGCTAGCTGGGGGTGGAAGTGGGGGATGGTAGATTCCATGTGCTTTATAGGGGAAGGGTTTTTTGAGATCAAGTCTATTTTTTTCCCTGTTGCTAAATCTCCCCTCTGACTGTTAGTCTGTTTCTCTTTTGGGAGGAGGGGTCTGGGGGGAGGGAGGATTCCCCTGACAGAAGGTTTCCGAGAAGCCTTAGTTGGCGTCACATGTGTGTTCCCAAGCTGCTTCCTTCCCTACATTTCCAGAGACTGAAGCACAAAATTTTCCCTTTTTCTAAGGCAGGGATTCCTAAACTGGGATCCATGAACTTGGCTCTTAAACATATATATGTATATATACACATATGTATGCATATGTATGTGTGTTTATGTGTATATGTATGTATATATGCAATATACACGTACATACATACGCACATACACATTGTATTTCGGTAGAATTGGTTTCTTTCTTTTTTTTAAGAATCTTTTTGTTTTTATTGTTAGGATCCGGGTTCCTTGAGAAGAAACGAGGGGAGTGGGTAGCTCCAGTATCCTGGCTGGCCATGTTTTACAGGCTTGTAGGTGATAGAGAATTCGCCCAGGTAGTGTCCAATCATCTCTGGCTTAATTTCTACCTGATTGAAGGTCTTGCCGTTATAGATGCCCACTATAATTCCCACCATCTCAGGCAGGATAATCATGTCTTGAAGGTTCATCTTCACTACCTTGGGCTTTTCCATGGGGGGGTGCCTCCTTCTTGGCCTTCCTCAGGAGAAAGGCACTTCAGGAGGGAATGCTGTTTGCACCTCAGACCCCTGTTGAGTCACTCGCTGTCGAGTGCTGTACAACTGCATGAGCTGTTCATAGGACACGTCCAGCAGCTCATCCAGGTCCATGCCATGGTAGGTGCACTTCCGGAAGGTTCACTTCTTCTTCTGTTCCACTTCTGCCATCTTGTCTGCTGTCAGGAAAAGACCGCTCCTGATTGCACAGGAGCAGATATCGCGCAACGGCACCCCACTAAATTGGTTTCATTTGTAACTCCACATATTTTCTTTTGTGCATTTAAAAACATTATTCTGAGAAGGGGTCCATCGGTTTGACCAGATTTCCAGTGACACAAATAAGTTAAGAATCCTAGGGGATCTGGGGCTAGCTCTCGGAATGATTGATTCCATGCTGTCCTTGGAAACTGCCTGATACTTGCCATCTTCAGGGTTGTCGTAGTCAAAGAAAACAAACCCGGGCCAAGGCAAATCTTGACAAACTGGACTCCTCTCCATCTTCTGTTTTTCTTGTCTTGGCTTCTCTTCTCTCCATACCTTTGTTCACACTGGAGGGGCAACAGGACTGTGGGCATTTTAGACTGGGAACCAGAGACCCTCTCTCAGAATCTCAAGACAGCTACTTATTTAACTGTGTGACCCTGGAAAAGTCACTTTACTTCTCTTTTTCTCATTTGTATCAAAGGGATTAGATTCAAATGATTTTCTATTTTCATTTCCATCCTAAATCCAATGATCATATGATTTTCCCTACCTGGAATAGACCACTCCCCTCCCCACCCTGTTCTTCCTTCTCTCATCTGCCTTTGGTAAAGTCTGTCTCTTCTTTCAGTTCCAAACTCCTCCATGAAGGCTTTCCAGACATGCTCAGCTGAAAGTGATCTCTCTCATCAAATTTCTCCTAACCTTTGCCTGGACCTCTTCCTTGTACTTGCCACATTCTGCTTTGTATCATTGTCCTTTTCATTATAAACTCCTTGAAGTCAGGGTCTGTATTGTGTCCATTTTTGTATCCCTGCTCCAGCACCTCCCCCCCATATGTAACATACAATATACAGTGTGTTGTATACAGCAATTGTGTAATAAATACTTGTTGATTGACTAATTTAATATATGGAGGACAGACTATAGGAAGAACCTCTTGACTTATGAGGGCAGCACAGTAATGAGCTAAACTGGGAATGATATGAAAGTCCATCCCCATGTCCTTCCCCCAACCATTGAGAGAGGGCTTTGGTATAATCTAATCTGGGCTGGCAAGCTAGTCACACACACATCTCTCTTTCTCCCACCATTCCCCAAATTAAAGGCAGTTAGGAAAAGACTAATATCCTGAAAAGCTAGACATTCAGTAACTGTAGTGCCTTCACGAGGGGGTATATGGCCTTTGGGAAAAGAAAGAGGACAGGGCAACTCTTTCTACCCACAGCAGACCAAGTGGCAAAAATCCCAGGCTGTGCCAGCCAGAGTTGGGTACAGCTGGGGGAGCTAGTCCCAGAGCCTGGCATGTTCTCCTGTCACATCCTCCAAACTATAGTGGCAAGGGCCCAGCTGTTCTCTGTGGACCAGGTCCCACTCAGAGGTTCTTATCCCCAGACTCCAGATTTAGGAGCAAGCTAGGCATCCTTCTCCAACTTCTCCCTACTCTTCCCTCCATCCCTGGGTTGCAGCAGACCACCTCATTTCTTCCCAGTTATAATATCAGGGAGGGTGCCATGAGCTAGGCATGGGCTGGGGACGGGGGTAATGAAGGTGAGAAGGAAAATTAGTATCCATTACCTTCTTTTTCTGTGCATCTGATCTGGTCAATCTGCAAAGGACATGTGGAAGACATTTGAACTGGGGATGGCAGGGTAGTGCCTTCTCTAGAGGCGCCCTGTGTCTCCCTCCCATGTCTCCCCTGCCCCATATCTTGAATCTTGGGGGTAAGGGACTTAATATGTAAAGTTTTAGATGTTGTTGCACCCATTCAAGCAGGGCCCCAGGCAGGTAAGCTTTCCACACTCTCCCAGCCTCCATGCTGATGAAGCCCTTTAATTAGATTTCCTCTCATTTCCCAGCTAAGTGGCCTTTGGTGGGTTTTAAATCTGCCCAAATTGGTTTGTGTTTTTTTCTTTTGGTGAGACTCAGAGTCACTAACACTCTCTCTGTGTTCCCCCACCCCCAAATTCCACGGCTTTTTTTTAAAAACTTCTCAACTGTTACCCTCGGGGAGAATCTATGATTTTGGTTTCTTCTTCTTTAAAGTGGAGCCACTCAACTCCCCTCCCCCAGGGTGTATGGGTGTGCATGGTGGTGGTGGAGTCTAACACAAGCCAAACACTCACTTGAAGTCTTCCCCAAATTTCGTGCTCATTTGGTGTCTGGGCATCTCCTTGGATGCTCTGGGTCCCTGATAGGGTACAAGGTTGCTGTCCATCTTAAGTGGTTCTTACCTGGCTTCTACCTCACAGCCCTCGGGTGGGAAGTCAGAAGGAGAGCTGTTGGAATGCTGTCTGGTCAATTCTTCCTTCTCATCTGCTACTGATGGACAGACAGCCTGCTATATCCATTTTTATGCCTCTATGCTGAAATCTCATCACAAATCTTACTTGACTTCTAGCCAAATGAGACAGTCTTAGACAGCTTTTTCTGTTTAGGGAGACTTTAGAAGAATGAGGTTTTTAGAGCCCAAAGAAATTTTGAGATCACTGAATCCAGCTTCTTAATTTTTAACAAATGAGGAAACCAAGACTGTGAGAAGCTAAGTGACTTATCCAAGATCACACAGACAATAAGTAACTGAGTCAGAATCTGAATCTAGATTCCTTGATTCCAAATCCATTACTCCATACTACATCATGTGGTAGAGATTTCTCTGATTCCTTCATAGTCTTCTCTGGAATTATACTATCCTAGCTTTTCTATCTCAACCTCTTAGTGAATGAACTCAACTCAGTGCTTGAATCCCTTCCCCCTTGCTCTAGCTCCCGATTATACCTAGCCAAATCCTTCCACCTCCGCATCTATTCATGTGCTGCTGGACAGAGATGAAGGAAATCATGAAATGCTGTGGATTGGGTCCACTACAAATTTGATATTTAATTTCAAGTGGGGCCTCACACTGCAGAAGGGTAATCATTTTGCTCCTTCCTAATTGATTCATGATCCCACTCTGCACAGTGGCTATTTCAAATCTCATTTCTCCTCCAGTCTCCCACAATGCCCCTCCCCTAACCTTCTCAGCTGAGGAACTTACCTCATTCTTTACTGAAAAAGTTAAGGACATTTGTCATGAGCTCCCTTTTCTCTGTTCCTCCTTATCTCACATCACTCGTATGCCTTCTGACATAATCTCCTCCTTCACCCCTGTTTCACATGAAGAGATGTCCCTTATCCTTACCAAGACAAACCCCCATCTCTATGCATCAGTGATCCCATTCCATCCCATCTTCTTCGGCAGATTGCTCCCTCTATCATCCCCACTCTCTCACTAATCTTCAATTTCTCCCTGTCTACTGGCTGCTCTCCTACTGACTACAAACGTGCCCATGTCTCTCCCCCATCTTTAAAAATAACTTATACTACTACTCGTGCTAGATAGCATCATATATGTTTTCTCTCTTTCATGGCCAAACTCCTTGAGAAAGCTGCCTAACCTAGGTGCCTGCATCTCCTTTCCTCTCGGTCTCTTCTAAAGTCTTTGCAATTTGCCTTCTGAACTTATTCAATTGAAACTGCTCTCTCCAAAGTTGTCATTGATCTCTCTTTTTAAAAATTTTTTATTTTTTGGAGGCAATCAGGGTTAAGTGACTCATCCAGGGTCACTCGGCTAATAACTATCTGAGGTTGAATTTGAACTCAGGTCTTTCTGATGCCAGGGCCAATCCTCTATCCACTATGCCACCTAGCTGCCCCCATTGAGATTTCTCTTTAAAAAAAAACTTTATTTTTAATTTAGGAAATAAAACAAGCATTTCCATAACACAGTAGAATTTTTTTAAAAAGATGATTGCATGTGGAACTGCAAATCCATTATTTACAACTTGCTATTCCTTTTAAATACATAATAAAGTTATCATACAAATTTCTTTTTTTCCTTTTTTTCTTCCCTCCCCCAGATGGTTATCATTGGACATAAATATGTGTATATGCATACATATGTATATATATATGTAAAATCATTCTACACATACTTCTGTTTATCAGTTCTTTCTCTGGATGCAGATGGTATCTTCCTTCATAGGTGTTTTGTAGCTAATCTGGGTATTGATAATAGTCAAAATGACTTGGTCGATCAGCGCTGTTCTTAAAACAATATTGTTGTTGCTGTTGATTTCTTAATTGACAAATCTCATCCTCATCCTTCTTGACCCCTCAGAGGAATTTGAAGCTGTTGATCACTTTCTCCTCTTGGATATTCTCTCCTCTCTGAATTTTTGAATTTCAAGATGCTCTTCTATTCTCATTTTTCTTCTATGTATCTGAATCTTCACTGGTTCTTCATCCTTATCATACTCGCCAACCAGGTTCTGTCTGGGCATCTCTTATTTTTTCACTCCATATTATCTCAGTTGGTGATCTCATTAGCTCTCATGCTTTCAAATGAAATCTCAGTCAAGGAGGATGATTCAGAGATTTCTATATCCAGCTCTAATCTCTCTTCTGAGTTCCAGCACTGACTGACTTTTGGATATCTCAAACTATATATCCTGTAGACATTTCAAATTTAATATATCTCAAACTCAACTTATTAGCTTCTTCCTAAAGCCTTCCTTTTAAAAATTAAACTTCCTTATTACTGTGAAGGATGCCATCATCCTTCCAAGTCACCCAGACTTGCAACCTTGGAATTATTTTCAACTCTTCACTTTCACCCCACATAGTCAATTTTTGGTCAAACCCTGTTATTTCTATCTTCACATCATCTCTCAGATAAATCCACTTCTCTCACCTGCACAACCAACACCCTAGTTTAAGCCCTCATCAGCTGGTCATTCTGTCTCAAGTCTCTCTTCCCTCCAATCAGATGCCTAAAGCATCTGACCAGGTCACCACCCCCTACTCAATACATTCCAGTGGCTATCACCACCACTATCAAATATAGAATCTTCCATTTACCATGAAAAAATTCATTATAACTTGACACTTTTCTAGTATTCTTATACTTTATTCCCCTCCATAAACTGTAATTCAGCCATACTGGCCCATTTGCCATTCCTCACAGAGGACATTCCACTCCCATTTATATGCCTTTGGCTAACTCTTCTGCCTGAAATTCCCTCCCTCCTCACTTCTGCTAGCTAGAAGCTTCTACACTTTTGTGATTCTCTTTAAGACAGCTCAAATCCTACCTTCTGCAGGAGGCTTTTCCCCCCAACTGCCGCTGCTCACCCTTCTAAGATTGCCTTCTGTGTACTCTGTAAATGTCTTTGTATGTACCTAATTATTTACACATTATCCTCTGCCTTAGCATGTGGGCTCCTTACCGGTACAGATTCTTTTTGCCTTTCTTTATATCCCTAGCATTTAACATAGCACCATAGCATACAGTAAGCACTTAACAAATGCTTATTAAATAATTGACTGGTGCCTACCTGTTCTTGCTGTCTAGTCTCCATGCCTCATATGATTTATAATCTTAGAGATGATCTAGTCCAATCTGTGCCCAAGGACATGCAGATACCAAGTAGGAGGGCCAGGATTATACTCCCCCCTGAGGCAATCAGAGTTAAGTGACTTGCTCAGGGTCACACAGCTAGTAAGTGTCTGAGGCCAAATTTGAACTTAGGTCCTCCTGACTCCAAGACCAATGCTACTTAAGTGTCCAGAGAGAGCCAGGATTCTTAATACAATAATAATAACTAGCGTTACGCTGGTTACTACAGTTTTAAGGTATTAAAGCTTAAGTAGAACTCTTTAAAGTTACTTTTTGAAAGGAGGCCTTTCTCAAGAGTCTTACAGCTAGTGAGTACCTAAGGCAGGATTCGAACCCTGATCTTCTGAATTTCAAGGCCAACTCTCTATCCACTGAGTCATCTACTTGTTTCAAGTCATGTTTCTCTAAATCATTCTTTCTCCTGATCCTTTCCTGATAGCCAGCAGTTTCTAGGGTGTTCCTGGGGGATTCACCCAGTTCCAAGCTTCTTTTTATTTGCCTGATCAGTAAAATGGTGCTAAGAACATTTGCACTCCCAACCTCACAGATTCGTGCTGTGAGGAAAGTGCTTTCCAAAGCACTTATGGTGGTATTGGATGGGAGTATCCCCTCCACTCCCCTGTTCCCTCACCGTGTCTTTCCCCCTCTCCAAAGATGTCAGATATCTTGAGGACAGGTCCTGGGTGGGGACATTCAGTCTCAGTTCAGAGTAGTCATTCAGCAGAATGGCTCCTCTCCTTCCCCTTAATTTTAGTGCTGGGAGTTGGCCTTACATTCATCAAGACAGTGATTTTTGTCTTCTAATCCCTTACTTCCCTCTCTGCTTGTCCTCTCATTCTCTCCCCTCAGCTTTTCAGCGGCTCTTTTGGAAAGATAGGCAGCTCATCAGGGCGACAGCAGTGGGCATTAGCCATTTGGGGGGATATTACACAGGAATGTTTACAGAAAGGCAATTGCCTGGAAAATAACTTGGACTGCTGTGGTGTGGCGGAAAAGATAGTTTTTGAGAAAAAAACTAAACAAAACACAAAACAAACATGTACACTCACAAGGACCCAGAGGGACAGACAGACCCAGGGATGGAGACACACACACACACACACACACACACACACACACACACACAGAGGAACAGACCTGTAGCCACAGGGACTCAAAGAAATAGGTACAAACACATAAGCACACACGTAATTACATGCAGATTTCCCTCATAGTTAATTAAAATTCAAGAGGGTTTAAAGGGGAAGTTAAGAGAACTCCCTGCCTTGAGATATCACCACCAAAGTCTTAGCCAATACTTGGTCAATGACTTTCATGTATACTCTTTCCTTGGACCTTTCTGGAGACCTATGTTCTAGTCCTACTTAATGCTAACTCTCTATACCCTTGAGGAAGTAAGTTTCCCTCTTTACTCAGTTTCCCCCTCTGTAAAATGAGGGACTGAACTCAAAGGCCTTCTCTATCTAGAACAGTTAAAGCCACTTGATGAACTCTGCCCTCTGCCTGACCTAGAGACTCTCTGGTAGGTGCCTTTTGCTAGAGGGGGCAGGCAGTAAGCAAAGGGCTTCCTGATGGAGCCATCACCCACAATTGTCCCTGGCAGCAGCCTCAGGGCTTCCCTGGGGCTGAGCCAGAGGCTCCCATTGGATGACTCTGGGACTTATTCCTCCTGCTATGGATGCTGGAGGAGACTTGGCAGAGCAGGGAAGCTAGGGTTCAAGAGTGTTGGGCTAGGGAGCCAATTTGATTGTTTTAGGGGAGATGATCCTTTATTTCTCCGTCTAGCCCCTCTTGGGCTTCTATTTGATTGGGGGTGCTCTTCACTCTTTCCACTCCCCTCCTCCAGCTCATTCCCTTGATACCTATCTGCAGGCACACCCAGCTGTTGATTTGGGTAAATAGGTGAGCTGACATGCTTGATACACAGGTGGTGCTCAAACTCAGGCTTTGTACCCCTTTCCCCAGGCAGTCTCCTCCCCATTCCTACCAAGGGCTTCTGGCAAAGGGGCAAAATAGGAAGGTATCCTGGACTGGGAGAGTGGCAGAGACAAGAGGCTAAGAAGGCCTCAGATGCCTGGGCCCTTGAGGGGCTCCCAGATCTCACATCTGGAAATCTCTCAAGTCTGCTCTTTTCAGGAGACAAGAGAATTTGGGTTCCTGAACCCCAAAGACCTTGGTCGGGACCTTAACAGAAGCTGGGATGAGGGGTTCACTTTGGGGCCTGGATAAGTAGGCAGAGAGAAATCTGTTCCTCTTGATTCTTTGCTATTTCTTCTCTAATTTCTACTTTCTTCTCTCCCTCTCACTATTTATTTCCTTTAATAAAGTCTTGTTGATCGATTTATTTGTTTCCTCTCTCCTTTCATACTTCCCAGGCTTCTCTTCCCTCTGGCTTTCTTCTCTGTTCCTCTTCTCTCCCTTTTCTTCTCTTCCCCATCTCTCCTCTCTTCCGTCTTTCCCCCCTTTACTTCTCTCCCCTCTTCCTCTTTTCTCTCTCTTCTGTCCCTTTCTTTTCTTTCCCCTTCTTTTCTCTCTCCTATTCCATTTCTTTTCTTCTCTCTCTCCTCCTGCTCCTTTTTCATTTCTTTTCTTCCCTCCTCCTCTTCCCCCCCTTTCTCATCTCTCCATCCCCTTCCCCCTCTTTCCTTCCTTTCCTTTCATTCCTCTCTCTCTTCCCTCTCTTCTCTTTCTCTGTCTATCCAGATTCCTGGATGATCCATTTTGGAACATCATCGTGTGACAACCAGAAGAGGGAGCAGATTGTGAAATCTAGGATAAAGACAAGGTGTAGTCTGATAGCCTACTAGATCTTTTAATTAAAAATTTGTGATTTTAATTTTAATCATGAGTTTATAATTATCTTATGTTAAACAATACAGTAGGTGATAAAAGTAAGTCAAATTCATAAATATAGTCTTAATTTTATTTTATTTTTAACAAAAACTGTTTGGTCCTATACTGGCCCTTTATTCTTAGCTATGCCACTTGGGGAGGGGGGAGCCATTTCTCCTTTGTTCTTCCCATCCCCAGCAACTCCTATCATGGCCCCCCTCCCATAATTCACCAGTAGAGCTAGAGGGTGGGCCGCGGCATTACCAAGAGCCTTCACTGCAGAATTCCACCCTCCCAACTGGCAGACTGAAGGCCTCTCCCCAAAGTACCCAGCACCAGTGACTCAAAAATAACAGGTGTTGATTTGCATATTGTTTTGCATACAATTTGTATGTTATTCATTGACAGAGAGCAGAGAAATTCTCCCAGCCCCACCCTCTAGCTCTGGCCCCTCTCTCCCCAATGAACCCCTCTGGTCTCTTTCCTTACAGAGGGTTCGCACCCCTTCCAGCCTTGGTCCGCCCTCTGGTAGTCTGCCCAGACCTTGGGTCACAATGGGCAGTTCCAGACTAGGAAGATCTGAGGTGGGCTGCCACTCCATGGCTCTCGGCTGCAGCCCTGCCACTGCTCCCTTTCGCTTTTCTCCCCACTCTCGACCCCCAGTGTAACAGGAAACATTGATTTGGTGTCCTAGGGACTGTGGCCTCACTCAAGTTGCCTGATAGATTGGAATCGATTTCTCTGGTCATTTGCTGGAGCTGCTCAGCTAGGAGAGGGAGGAGGAAGGACCACACAGTCTTCCCCTGTGGTGGAGGAAAGTGAAAAGGGGAGGGGAGAGAGATGCAGCAGAAGGTAGAAGGTTACCTTTGACTTCTCCCTGGGCCTGGCATCACAGTGGATGCGCCCCTCCTCTCCAAGTGTACCAGCTTCCCGACGTCTTTTCTCAGGGTGAAGGGGGTAGGGGAAGAGGACAGGGCGCTTCAGTATTTACAGTCCCAACCCTCCTGAGTTTTGGAAGAAATGCCCCATCTCTTTGCTGGTCTAAGGATGTAATAAGCTAGGCTTCCTGCCCAAGGCTAACCGGGCACTGCCAAAGGATGTCCCGGGCACAGCCGTTCTCCTCTGACCCCAAGGGCAAACATTCGAGTCTCCTCCCTCAGATCCTTAGCGCCTGGGTGCATTGCCTGTGGGGGAGGGGGATTGTCTCTCCTCTTTCCGTCTCGCCCCTCCCTCCCTTTCCTCCCAAGGTCCATCGGGATATGAGTCCTAGAAGTCCCTGTGTATTCTACTTTGAGGGGCCTAGAGAACATCAATCCAGCCATCCCCCTCCTCCGCCCCAATCCCTGCCCTTCTCTCTTCTAGGTGTTGGGGCGAGGGGGATGGGCTCGGACAGATATGGAAGTGGTTAATTCGGCTTTGGGCGGGGACACTGCTGGCCTACAGGCACCCTGACCCCTTACTCCGGCAAGAGGGAGCGTAGGGCGGGGGCGCCCTCCTAACCGCCTCCGCGGCCGCCGCCAAGGTCCTCTCAGCTCTCTCCAGCTGCCGCCACTCACCCTGCGCCCCCTCCCCAGCCCGCGGCCGGAGATTTATGGGACTGCAGTCATAAAGTGGGGCTGTGAGATCTGTCGGATTGGCTTGCAGCCGCGGCTCCCGCAGCCCCCCAGCCCACCTCCTCCATTCGCTCCGGCCGACCCTGGGACCGGGCTTGGTCTGGATGGGCTGGGGAAAGGATCGGTCCTTTCCCCAGCCCTGGCCTCGCCCCCGGGGCTTGAGGCAGGTCAGACCCGCGCGCTAGCTTCAGGGGAAAGTCGGGAGAGAGGAGGGCAAGGCCAGGCTCCCGGGACCTCTAACCTCCGCAGCCCCTCACCAGCTTACACCCCCTACTCTGCCGATCCAGGCCTGGTAAGCGGCTGCCTCAAAAATCCCCCATCCGTTTGTCCCCATGGCTCTGGGGAAGCGCAGAAAAAGAAAGGTGCAGCCTAGGGAAAGGGGAGCCGCGAGCTGCCCAGGAGCAAGTGAGGGGGTGGGGAAGGGGGAAGGGAGAATATGACTGGGGAAAAAAGTTAGGGGAGGAGCAGCATTCCCCCCTCTCGCCTGGCTCCCCACTACTGGGGGGGGGGGTTGTCTTCTCTTTTTAAAAATTCTTTTCTATTCTCTTCCAGATTTAGAGCTATGATCCTAAGGAAGGGGGCAGAAGCCAGCTTGATGGGAAAGGGAGAGGAGAGAAGTAGTTGAAGAGCTTTAGCCATTTTAGGATTCAGGTCATTTCCCCCAATCTCTTTCCACCATAGCTCTTCGCTCCTCTTCCACTAGACTCCTCTAGCCATTGAGGGTGGGAGTGGGGGGAGATTGAGTGGAGCCTCTTATCAGGGTCAGATGGAGGCCAAGGTACCAGGGAGGAGACCGAGGCACTAGCCCACTCGGCTTTTAGGGAAGCCTAGAACTCTACCACCCTGCTGCCCATCCGCCTCAGAGATGGAGGGTGGAGGTCAGATCAGAATGGGGATGGAGGGATTCTGACCAAGCTTCCTCACCTGCCATAAGCTTTCAACTCTCTTCTCTACTCTCTCCTCCTCCCCTTCTCTCACCGCCCCCCCCTTCCCTATGTTTAGGATAGTAGAAAAATAACTGGGTATGAAGAAAAAAGTCCTTGGGTTAATACTCCAGACTCTGCTACTTACATATGCATCACTTCCCCTCTCTGGGCCTCAGTTTCCTCATCCATAAAATGGACAGATTAGACTAGATCATCTCTAAGGATCCTGCCAGCTTTAAATCCCATAATAAATGCAATGATCTAAATGAACTGACCCTGGGCTAACAATAAGTATAGACTTAATCTGAGCATTGCTAGATTCTTTCTAAAAATCTATTTCTTGTGGGTCAGACAGAAGCCTGGACTGGGCCAGGGCTAATGAATGGTGGTTAAGTGGAGGAGGAAGTGAGGGATGCAGAGAATCTGGCTGGGGCTGACTGGCCCCAAGCAGTCATTGAGGCTTCTAAAATCGATCAAGGTCTCTCTCTCTCTCTCTCTCTCCATCCCCCCCCCTCATCTCTCTCTCCCCTTCTCTCTTTCCCTCTTTCCTTCCCTCTTTTACTCCTCTTTCTCTCTCCTCCTCCCTCTCCTTTCTCTCTTTCCCCATCCTTCCCTCTCTCCCCTCCTTTTCTCCCTTCCTTTCCTCTGCTCCCCCACTTCAAGGAAGTGATGCAGTGAATAAGTCTCCCAGGTAGACTTCCCCATTTACTATGAGAGACTGAAGAAATTAAATGAAAGGTTATGGGGCTGTGTTCCTGTCTTGCCTCAAAGATCTTGTAAATTCCCTGGAGGTGGAGGCTAGGTCCTGTGATTCTGGTTTGTGCCTTACAGTGCCCACCCTATAGGATCATATGATTTAAGGCCAGAAGGGACCTTCGAGACTATTTTACAAATAGGGAAACTGAGTCTCAGAGACATGACTTGCCTTGATCATACAAGTAGTAAGTAGATGAGCCAGAATTTGATTCGAGGATATGATTCAGAATACAATGTTCTTCCCATCTTATCACTATCACACATAGATGGTACTCAATAAATACTTGTTGATGGATAGATTAGAGACGAGCTAATCTGGTTTTGTTGTGTTTGGAGGATGAGATGGAGTGGGGCTGAGC
This sequence comes from Pseudochirops corinnae, assembly GCA_028646515.1. Taxonomy (NCBI): domain Eukaryota; kingdom Metazoa; phylum Chordata; class Mammalia; order Diprotodontia; family Pseudocheiridae; genus Pseudochirops; species Pseudochirops corinnae. The sequence goes on along the minus strand of CM053586.1, from coordinate 220,960,135 downwards.
CATAATGGGTGTGTGATTATATATAATTAGGGATCCAGGTAAGACTGTAAGCAGAAGCTTGTTTTGAGAAGAGAAGGCAGAGTTGGGGAAGGGACAGCTTCTGGCTGGGTGTTTGGTGGCAGGTGAGTGCTAATTGACACCTGGGAGGCTTGCTAGGCACTAGAGCACTGGATGGTATGGTGAGAAAAATGGCTAATGCTGGACAGTGGAGGTGGGGAACATGGAGCTAGCATGCAAGGGAATGACTGAATTGAGAGGAGCCCGGGGAACTTAGTGTCAAAGTGCCTATTTGGTAAAGAGGGGTGGTGGTAGTAGTGGTGGTGGTGGTGATAGTGGCGTGTGAGTATATGTGTGTGTGTGTGTGTGTGTGTGTGTGTGTGTGTGTGTGTGTGTATGAGGTAGCCAACCCAACCCTCGGCCTGTTCTTTTCTTTTTCTTGTGCTTTCTCCATGTTGCGTGTTTTCCTGTAAGTCCCTACCCTTTGCTCCCAAGCTGGGCCAACCTTGGAGGATAGAATGGGATGGTCTAAATGAAGTGAGGGTCCCTGAGTCTTGGAACTGTTCTGTCTGCTTTCTTCTTCTTCTCACTGTCCTCTGTCACCGGCCTCTCTTCTGTTTGTCCTTCTGTGTGTCTCTCCCCTGGGAGGGAGGGGTGAAGATGGGGACAGGACCCCATAACCCCTATTCCTTCTCTGTGAGTACCTCCAACTATTCTGAACTGTCAGGATTCATGGTCTCTTGTTGGACCTGGCTGGTGAACTTTCCATGGTACCCTCACCCAATCTCCCTTAATGATTAGGACAGTTATATCACACATATTTACGAAGGAGAAAGAGCAGCAAAAAGGTTCAGCTCTGTCCCTAGAGAAAAGATGCTTGAAGAAAGAACTGACAGGTTCCTTTTTTCACCTTTCAGAAGAATTTTTTTCAAATAGATCCCTTTCTGCACTCAGCCCCCACAAGAAATTGGCATGGTGGAAAAAAGTCCTGTCTCTGGAGTCAGAAGAGCTGGTTCAAATCCTGCCTGTGATGCTTACTACTCATGTGACCTTGGGCAAGTCACTTACTCCCCCTAGACCTCAATCTTCTTATCCATAAGATAAAGGTGTTGGAGTAGTTGACCTTTGAGGTCCCTTTAACCTATAGATCTCTGATCATATTGTCCCAAGAAAGAGATAAGACAGCTTGAGGGAAGTGAGGAGTAGCTGAAGAAATCCAGCCATGTTGTTAGGATTCTACTCACTTTCAACATCATCTCTCATTTTTTTTCCTACCAAGACTCCTTCCTCCCCTTCCCCTAGACAGTAGAGGTGGGGAGTATTGAGTGAGCCGTTTTTGACCCTGCCTGTGCCCTCCTCTTTCTTCCCTCCTCCCCACCCCATGCAGATCCTGAGCGGAGCAGCCCCCCAATGCTGTCTGCGGATGATGCGGAGTACCCAAGAGAGTACCGGACCCTTGGGGGTGGGGGAAGTGGGGGGAGTGGGGGCCGGCGCTTCTCCAATGTGGGGCTGGTGCACACATCTGAGAGGAGGCACACCGTGATTGCAGCCCAGAGTCTGGAGGCACTCAGTGGGTTGCAGAAGGCAGATGCGGAGCGAAAGCGAGATGCCTTCATGGACCATCTGAAGAGCAAGTACCCCCAGCATGCCCTTGCCCTCCGAGGCCAGCAGGACCGACTCCGGGAACAGGTGAGAGGCTGTGATAGGCATGGCATGCTCAGGATGGGACAAATCCTCTTGTTAATTTCTGAGCTCCAGGGGTGCTGACCTTTTACCCAAGGGCTTCCTTAGAGCCACCAATCCTCTAAACTTGAGAGTCTTCCAGAGTTGAACTTTGAGGACTGAACAACACCAGGAGGCAATTTGGTGGTTGACCCTGGAATTACTTCTCAAAGTTCAATTTTGCTGGTCCTTTAGGTGCCTGGGAGAAAAGTTAATCCTGTTTGCCTTTCCCCGGGGGAGAAAGAGAATAGAAATCTTGGCTTTGAAGCCTGGCTTCCATCAGGGTAGTTGACTGTCTTGAAACTGAATTCTGTGCCACCCTATATTTTACTTGGTGACTATTTGGGGGTATAAGTGAGAGGTTGGTTGAGGTAAGCAAACCTTTTTAAGGATAGAACCTTCCCTATCCCCGTACAATCATGTGGTAGACAGAGTGTCCCAGGGCCCAAGAGCCCCAGCAATCAGGTGGCCTGGTGTCCGAGTTGGAAGAGTTTATGGTTGACCAGGTACCTACTTTGGGCCTGTTAACTTTGGTCCTTTCAGGCTGAATTGAAGCTGGAGCTGGGCATGAAGACCTGGGATGCTTCAATTGTCGGGGACAAGATTAGGGAGTCCTGAGGCTTCTCTCGTCTCCCTACCATATGTCCTATGACTCTAGGCAAATGTCTTTTTCTCTCTCCCTGTTCTTCATTTTTATGACTGTTGTGTGAGGAATCCTGGGCAGGAAGGGAAATGAGCTCTCTAATAGTAAACCTAACTGGGTAGGCAGACATCCAATGGTATGGATCATGACTTGCTTTACGGTTCTTGAGAGTCACTGGCATCTAACCTCTTTTGTATTACTCTACAGAACCCACCATTCCTTGCCTAGCCCATCTTAGCCACCTTCTTCCCCTTTTGTCTTCTTTGGGAAACAGATGTTGGTTTTCCAAAGGGCCTTTATTGGCATAAAGGGAAAATAACAATGAAAAAGCAAAGGATTACAAATTATAAAGCAGGAGACAAGCTAATATGAGAGATGCTGGACTTTTAATTGGATGAGCTGAGTTTAAGGTTCTGTGCATTACCTATGTGACTTTGAACAAGGTTATCTCCCCTCTTTCTTTCTCAGTTTCCTTACCTGTAAAATGGGGAGTGGGCTAGTCTACTCACCTTCTTTGATTTTCCAAATATGTCTTAAGTCTAGCTGTTAGGGCAAGGATATGTTCTTGGCTCAGGGGTCCCTCCCTCCTATCTACCTGGATTCTATTAAACTTGGCTGAAGAAAATCCCCATTGCATCCTTCCCCAGACTGGAACAATACTCAACACCTGGTTTTTCCTCTCATCCAAAGCTAGAGTCCTTTCTGACTGCTCCTAGTAAAATAGGCCTGTGGCCAAAGGTTCCAGTCCCATTGATTGGGTATAGATAGGCTCCCTGGGGAAAACTTTTTGCACATTTCTTACATCCTTTTGTATGAAGTAGGAAAATAATCTGCATGTATAGTTCTCTCAAATGGTAAGGGAAGGGTCATTTCTTGGAAAATTCAGGAGGCTGGGGTCAGAGTTTGAGGGGGGAAAAGTATTCCCTGTCTCTGGGGAAGCTTATTTTATTTGCTAGTCTGGCACAGTCTCCTTATAAGGAGGGAGAAAGGACCTAGGAATAGGTCAGTCTTGACTGTTTCCTTGTTGCTCTTGAAAGGGTTGTCTCTGCATCTCTAGGTCATGTGTTCCTAAAAGAGCATCTCTCCATCTTACCAGTACAGAGGTTCTTTCATGAGTGTGCCTTGTGGCTATAGCTTGAGAGATACTGAGTCAGCCTGATATGCTGGTGTACCAGCTTTCCAGTCCTCAATCTCTTGAACCTTCCTCTCTCCTGCTTTCCATCTCAGGAGGTCTTTTCCACTCCTTGGCATGGAATAATGGAAAGAGTGGTAGATTTAGAGTCTAGGGGTAGATTCAAATCCTTATTTTTCAACTTCTCAAGGCTGTGTGGCCATGGGCAAATCTCTTCACCTCTCTAGTTTATCTTATTTTTCCCCTCAATTTTGTCTTTAAAATTTTTGGGGGGGGGGCGGGGCAGGGTTGGAGTTGGTCTCTAAGATGCCATGCAGCTCTTCATCACAAAATCATAGATTTAGGTCTGGAAGGAACATTACCTGTGTGGTCCCATAAGATATGTGGGAGTAGAAAGAAAGAATGCTGGACCAAAGACTGCTACTTTGAAACCTTCAGAATCTTGGTCTTCTCATCTGTAAAATGAGGGAATTGAATAAGTTCACCAATTCTTAACCTTTAAAAAATTCTTTTGAATGAATCCTCTTGTTAGTCCCAGAAAAATGATTTTAAATACACAAAATAAAATATATAGGATAAACAAGAAAACCAATTATATTGAAATACAGCTATCAGAATATTTTTTAAAAGTTGGTTCTTGGATCCCAATGTTAAAAACCATGGGATTAGATGGTCTCTAAAGTACCTCTTCCAATTCCAACATTTTACAATTCCTTTTTGCACATAGTTCCCCTGTATCCAGACTCTCTAAACCGAAGAGCAGCCTATAATCAACATTAATTATTGGGGCATAGCAACATATTATTAATATAACTAATTAATATATTTGATAATATGTCAACTATTAGGGTATAGCAATATATTGATAATATAATTAATATTAATATATTGTTAATATATAAAGTATTGGGGGCATAGCAATATATTGTTAATATAATTTATATACATACATATATAGTACATATATAATGCATGTCTGTGTTTATATATATGTGTGTATGTACATATATATCATCTTGTTTTGAGAAGAGATCTCATTTTAAAGGATGCTACCTACATCCTGTGGTTGTCTGTATTCAGAGCAATACAGCACATCAATTAGACTCCAGGAGAGTTGCTGAGCTGGCTCTGAGACTGCTGTCCTGGCATATGGTTTGGGAAGGGATAAGAAGTGCATCGACCAATGACCTTTTCCCTACCCCACCCCCATTAAGTATCTAGGACTCTCTCAGTTCTGCCAATGCTCCTTCGAGGAGGGACATTCCCCACTCTGTATCTGCACCTCTATTCTTGACTGGATCACAGGCAGATGAAAGGTACTGGTGCATCCTGGTCATCTCATGCTGTACCAGATGCTGCCATTGTGCTTGTCAATCTCTCATCTTACCTGGTGGTAGGGCTTTAAGTTATGTTGGAAAAATATATAGGAAGGAGAAAGCAATGTCAAATTTCAGGGTCATTCACTCATGTGTTTATTTGTTCATCTATTCAGTCTTTCAAAAGTATTTATTGGGCACCCAAATATATCAGGAGCCCATGACAAGGGGCACTTTGGTGTCATGGATAGAGAATCCTCAAAACCAGGGATATCTGGGGTAAAGTCCTGCCTCTGACACATATTGGTGGTGGGCTCTTGGGCAAATTACATCACTGCCCATCTAGGCAACTCTGTAAGACTATAATTTCCAGAGAAGGTGCTGACCTAGAGTAGTAGATGGAGTTTTCCCACCTGGGAGTTCCATAAACCAAGGAAGTCAAACATCCCTATTCTTTGCTAACCAAGGTCCTGTACTAGGAACTGAGAACATTACGAAGATGAATGAATGAGACTTGGTCTCTGTTCTGGTGGAGTTTAAGTCTAATTGGAGAGATAAAGCTAACCCAGATGAAAGAACCACGTAACCCACATTGAACAGTATGTGATCAGATGCCAGAATGAGGGGCAGGAGGAGCTGGCTACAAGTGTGCCAAGAAGAGAGAAGTTCCTGGGAGGCTGGAATGGGATAATGAAGTATAATGGGAGGAGGCCTAGGATGGTAATCAATCAGTCTCTCCTTTTTCTGTCACTAACTTACACTGTGACCTTGAGTAAGACATTTGTTCTCTGGGCCTTGGTTTCTTCATTATTAGAGGCAGCTAGGTAGCACTAGACAGAGCCCTGGGCCTGGAGTCAGGAAGACTCCAGATATGTGACCCCAGAAAAATCACTTTACCTCTGTTTGACTCAGTTTTCTCAACTGTAAAATGGGGATTATAGCACCTACCCTAGTAGTGTTGTCATGAGGCTCAAATGAGATAATATAAAGTACTTAGCACAGCACCTAGCACAGAGTAAGTGGTATATAAATGCTTATACCCTCCCCTGTCCCCCATCTCTAAGTGAAAGGGTTGATTTAGAAGATTCTCTAAGGTTCCTTCCAGCTCTGATATTCTGTGAACCTGGTCAGAGAAGAAGGTGGGAGGAAGCTAGGTGGCACAATGGATAGAGCACTGGTTCTGGAGTAAGGAGGACCTGAATCCAAATCTACCCTCAGATACTTTCTAGCTGTGTGACCCTGGGCAAGTCACTTAACCCAATTGCCTCACCCATCCACACACCCAAAAAAAGCATTAAAAATGAGGTGGGACCTGAGGGCTGGAAAGGATAAGTGGGATTTGATCAGGTGGTAGGAACATTTCAAGTGTGTTCTTGGAGGTGAGTATGAGTTCAGCTTGGGAAGGCTCAGATGAGCTGGAGTAGAAAGGCACATGGAAGTGTATGGAAAAAGAGCCTGGACTCACTTAATGAATGGACTTTTGAACAGGGCAGGTGGAGGATGATGTGATAGGTTCCACCTTTTGGATGGAGAGAGACTGGATGCAGGAAGCCTTCTTAGGAGACTGAGGCAGGAATCCAAGTAGGAGGTGCTCAGGGCCTGTAGTAGGATGATGGTCAGGAGAATGAAGAGCAGGAGAAAGATGGGAGAGATATTCCAAAGAAAGAGTTGAACTTGGTGACACACTGGTCTGAGGAGGTGAGGGGTGGGGATGGGGTAGTTTGGACAAGACTTGTAATTCTGCTGGTATTCAGAACTCTTAGTAAAGAAAAGCTGATCAAGGCAGATTGGCAACTACAGTGCAATTTATAGTCAAAGAGTTGCCTGATGGGTTAAGTGATTTTCCCCAGGATCACACAAAGGGACAGTGTCAAGGCACTACTTGAGCCTGGGTCTTCTGAAATCTATCACTGGCTCCCTAGCCACTCACTATATATCATGCTTCTTCTCAACACTGTATAATTGGGAATAATGAAGGAAAAGGAAGAATCTAGGATGAAAGAGATTTTGAGCCTGGGTAACTTGGGTGTCACCATCATTGGAAATGGAAATTTCAAGAAGGGGGAAGAGGACAATGATGGTTTCAGCTTGGGACATATTGAGTTTAAGGGTATGGTAAAATGGTTAATTCAGCTGATATTCAGCTTAATGTGCTGGACTTTGGGGGTACAAAGACAAGAAAAAGCAGTCTCTGACCTTAAAGAGTAAATTCTGCTCAGGTATGCAATGTGTAAAACAATTAAGTGCAAGAGAGAGGAGGGAGAGAGAAAATGGGAGGGGATCAGGAAGGCATTGTATGAGAGTTGGCACCTTAAAGAGCCTTAAAGGAAATTTTAAGCATTCTAAGAGGCTAAGGCAAAGGGGAAGTGCATTCCAGGTGTGTGTTTGTGTGTGTGGGGCAGGAGTTGTGTGTACAAAGCCAGGGGGAACCACAAGTTGGCTAGTTCAGCTGGAATGAAGAGTGCATGAAAGGCCATATGTAAGACAAGAAAGGCTTATGCCAGCCCAAGGAGTTTGCATTTTATCCTAGAAACAACAGAGAACCATTGATGACAGTTGAGCAAGAGTGACATGGCCATATTTGAACATTAGGAAGATTGTTTTGACAGCTATTTGAAGGATGGATTAGAGGTGGGAGATGATGGAAGCAGAGAGATCAGTGGGAAAGACTGTTTTAGTAGCCAGGTGAGAGGTGGTAAGGATCTGAATGAGGGTAGTGGTTGTGGGAGTAGAGAGATAGGGATGAATGGGAGAGGTGTCACAGAGGTAGAATCAACAGGAATTGGCTACTGTTTGAATATGGGGGCAAGAGAGAGGAGAATCAAAGCTGTCTTTGAGATTGTCAGTTTTCCTGACTGTGATAATCACCATCTTTAAAGATCACCCTTAACTAAAATCAGGGACTTTGGCAGAGGGGTAGGCTTAGGGGGGAAAATGTATTCCTTTCCCCATCTTTCCCCATTATCATTAAGTTTGAGATAAGGACAGGTCATCCAGATGGAGCTGTCCAGCAGGTCACAGTGGATAATGCAGGACTGGGTTTCTTGAGAGAGATGAAGGCTGGATATGTTGATTTGAGAGTCACCTGCTTTTAAGGCAATGATTCAATCCATGGGAGCTGATGAGATCATCAAGAGAGAGGTGTGGAGGTGAGAAAGAAGGTGTAGGGAGAGAAAAGAAGAGGATCCAGGACAGAGCTTTTGAGGATATCAGTGCTTAGGAGGCAGGAGATGGATGATAACTTGGCAAATAAAACTGAAAAGGAATGGCCAGACAGGTTGGAGTAGAGTGGGGAGAGCGATGTCACAAATGCTGAGGGAGGAGAGTATATCCAGAGGAGGGGGTGGTTAATAGTGTCAAAAGCTGCTGAGATGCTAGGAAAGATGACTGCAAAAAGGCCGTCAGATTTAGCAGGCAAAAGATCATTGGTAACCTTGGAGAAAGAAGAGCTGTTGCTTGGAGAATAGAGCATTTGGGTCAGAAGCCAGATTGCAAGATGTCTAACTAGAGATGTCCTGAAGGCGTGTTGAACTTGACCCTGGGAAAGAGGTCAAGACTAGATGTATAATTTGAAAGTCATCAGCATAGATATGAAAATTGAAAGGATGAAATAGAATCAGTTAAAAGGAAAGAGTGAAGAGGAAGAATGGCAGCAACGTCAGATACTGAAGAGAAGTCAAGCAGGATGGGGGCTAGGGAAAGACCTTGGGCAGTAAGGAGATCATTAGTACCTTGCCTTTCAGAGAATAGATGGAGGCAGTTAAAGGAGGGGATGAGTGAGAAATGAGACCCCACCTTAAGATACTGGTAGATAAGGGTGAATATTTTAGAACTGGATATCAATCAGATGAGTTTTTTGATATGTCTGCCAAGGGCTCTGGTCAAGGCTGCCCCTTCCTTATCCTTGATTTCCAGCCTCCAATCCCTTGGGCCTCTCTCTCTCTCTCTCTTGCCCTCCATTGCAGGAGGCCCTCCCCCCACTCCCCCTAACGGGGTGTCCCCCCTTCACACACACAGGTTGGCGGCTGGACAGTGGACCACGTGTGTCTCCTCAGTTCCCTCTGCTCCCACCTTCATGGCGACTCTGCCCCCACTGTGGCTGGCCAGCCTGCCCAGGTGAGTTCACCTCCATTCCAACCCCATAGACCTGGGCAGGCAGGGAAAGGGAGTCAGGGTAGAAAGGGCAGGGGAGGGGGCACACACCTGTACACATGTTGAGGGGTGGGGGAGGAAAGGGATTGTCCCCAGCTACTCACCAAGTAGGAGTTCTTCATAGGTGGGTATCAGAAGGAATTTTTGCTTTTAGGGGGATGGTTATCTGATACTCTATTAAGAACAAACTTGTTTAGGGGAATTTTTATTCCATTTTTCCTTCCCAATCTTTGATACCTTCCCAGCTGGCCCATTTTTCCTTCCCTACACCCTGCCCCCACTCCAGGTCATATTGTTAACCCCTCTTATCCTGAGCATGTTTTGCCTTTCTCCCTTGGTATCCATAGTATCAAGAACAGTCTGATGGCTCACTTCTATCCCTCCTGTTGCAATATAGAGTTATCTCTTAAAGCTTTACAACAGAGATTTTGGTACTTTGTCACTTGTTCAAATCGCATTTCCCCCTTCCTCATTAGGCCTTTTCACAAAATGGATCTCATCTTAGGTGGAGATGTCCAAGGCTGTGGAGGGGATGGAGATGAGGGAAGGAGGCTTGGGAGTCTGGCATTGGGGAGACAGGCTTTTGGCCTCATTGTCTCTGGGAGTCTGTCCCCAAGGAGAGAGAGAACAACATTTCTCAGCCCCACAACCCCAACCACATTAGAGACCACTTAGGATACCCTAACAGTGAGGATCAGGATGACTGTATGAGACAGAGAGCTCAGGGATCTGTCATGTGAAGTTCCTTCCCATCCTGCTCTCTCAGACTCCACCCTGAAGCATCTTTCCCCATTATCACACCCCAAGACAAAACAGGAAGATGCTTGGACTTTGTGAGACAAGAAATAGTAGTCTTATTTTTAATCCATTAGGTTATCTTTTATTATTTTTGTATTTGTACAAATATACAAACATATTTGTATATAGAAAAACGCAAATATATTTGTATTGAGTATTGTTAATTTTATCTGTATCACTGAAGAGGCAAGGCATAGAGAGGGGCTTCAAATTTATCTTTGCCCCCGCACCAAAACTTTGTATATGACTTGAATGTTTGTGGTTGGTAGTCCATAGATTTCCATGCAAAGATAGTTTGATTTATTCAGTGAAAACAAAAATTCTGTATTGCTGTGGAGTGGGTGGATGCCTTAGGGGAAGGGATAGGCACAGCTGACTCCTGAGGTCTCCCCCAGTTCTGAGGTTTTAGGATAGAAGTTTGGACTCTTAAATCACACAGTGACTCACAGGGAGTGGAAGGCAGCTGGGAGTAGCCTGCAGAAGTCTGTTCTGGGGTTGTTACTTTGCTATAGTTGGCTAGTAGAGAGTTATCAGTGAAGGAACTTTGTCAATACTTGATATTCAGCATTCAGGCCTCTCTTAACCTGTCCAGTCTTTCTCTCCCCTGCTAGTTTCTGCCATTCTAGGGCTCATGTCCAGAGAGGTTCAACAACTAACCCAAAGTCACACAGCAAGTCAGGAGCAGTTGGAAACTGGGACCTAGGTGTCTCCTTAGGCCTAGGGCTCGGATCTGTTTGTGGAAGCACAAAGAGGAGCGGGACCCTACCCTAGACTTGGGGGTGGAGGGTAGCCCCCATCCACTGGCTGGATGATCATGGTGGGGCATCTTATTAGAAACGAGGATCTTTCTGATTTCTCCCAAAACGAGAGAGAGAGAGAGAGAGAGAGAGAGAGAGAGAGAGAGAGAGAGAGAGAGTGTTGTGGAGGAGGGAAAGCAGGAGTGTCAGAAGAAGGGAAGCCAGAAGGTGGCCCGAGAGCCCTTCCCCCGTGGCCCTTGGGCTTTCTAACCTCCCTCCCTCCTGCTGCAACCCGAGTCCCAGGTGGCTGGCCAGTGGGGCGGCGGCGGGCTGCGGGCAGCGAGATCGGGTGTCCTAGCTGGAGGCAGTGGCTGTGGCGGTGGTGGCAGCAGCAGTCTTAGAAGCAGCAGCAGCAGCTGCCGTCGGGGCTGGGGCGATTGCGGGGCCGCGCGGGCGGGGCCGCGCCCGGGGGCGGGGAGGAGGAGGCGCGGAGGCAGGGGAGATGTGCGCGGTGGCGCGCTGCACGGAGCCAGGTGGAGTCGCGGTTACCGGGGCGACCAGGGCCCGGGCCGGCTCGGCAGCGGCAGCGGCGGCTCGTCTCGCATTGCAGCAAAGGGCAGCGGCGGCTGCGGAGGCGGCCGGGGGCGGGGAGAGCCCGGGTGGGTGGGAGCCTGGGAGCCAGGGGAGGCCAACCCCCCTGCCCAGCCCCGCTCGATTGCGCCCCTGGGGCCAGGCCCCGGCTGGAGCGGACACACCTGTGGCCGCAGGTAAGCAGGAGAGGGCGGTGCGGCCGCGGGGCGCAGGGGAGGGTGGCTCCCCAGGAGGAGTAGGGGGAGCTGGTGCGGGGCCTCATTCCCGCCCCCTTCTACCACCTCCCCCCAGGATGCAGCTCCCGAGGGCGCGGCGGCCCCTCCCCCCAACTTCAAGGAGTCATGACCTTCCTCAGGCTGGGTCCAGCACCCCCTCTTTCTCGTGTGTGGGGTACCTGGGGCTCCCCATCAGTCTCTTGGGGAAGGAGGCCTCCTTCGGAGCCCATGTGTATTTGCACACCTGAGGGTGTGTGTATGTGTGTTTGTGTGTCTGTGTGAGGTGAGATGGAGGTAGGAGTTTGCATGTACCTTTGTGTGTTGTGTATGTATGTATGTAGGTACATCTTTGTGTGTACTCCTGTTTGTGTGCACTTGTCTGTGTTAGAGTTTACATGTGGCCCCCTTTACCTGTACTTGCCAGTGCTTGAGTTTATATGCAGGTGGTGTGTGCCCTTGTGTTTGTGAGGATGAGAGGGTGAGCCTTCCCCAGGAATGAAGGTTTAATTTAGGACAGTCAATCCATTGCCCCTCCCCTGAGACTCCCTATCTATGTGTCATCAGGTAAAGAGGGTGTATTAACCCCCTCTCCCACATGGACTTAAGTCCCTGTGAGGTCCAGAGAGGGCCTTTCTCCCGATTAAACTTCAGCCTACCAGGCAATCCTTCTCCAGCCCTTTGACACATTTGATCCATCATTCATCTCAGCTTTCCAATGGAAAGGTCTCTGGGTGAAGGTCTCTTCTTCATGCCTAGCAAAGCTGAGAAACAGTGAGTCCCTTTACCATTGGTTGCCACTAGCTCAGGCAGAGATTTGAGAAGGGGTACCCTCAGCTAACAAGGAAAGGAGGGGTTAACTCCTTAGACCCCAGAGGGAGGGAGATGTTTCTTGGCTTAGCTAGATTGGCTAAGGGCTAAAGAATGGCTCCCTGTCCAAGTTTTGCTCCTGGGAGAAGCTGTCAAACATTGTCCTCATCCCTGGCTGGAAATTCTGTCCCTTGTTCTATCACCCCAGGCACTCCATAAGCAGCTGTCATTGTGGCACGGGTTTGGCATCCATCTTGTCCTTCCAGGGCATACTGCCAGTTTGGTCTCTGTTCCTGGGAGGCTCTGCCCCTGTGGGCAGCTTCATCGGACAGGAGATATTTATTTCTCTCCCCACTGTCCACCACCCCTCCCCCCTTGATGAAGGGGGTGGGATGGTAGATTCTGACACCTCTGTGAGTGCAGGGGAGGAAGGCAAGCTCTTTGGTATTATCAGTTTGGATTGGGAGCCACATCTCTTGGGACAGCTTTCCCAACGGCCATTCAGTTTCCTGTTGATTTAATGAATTTCATGAATTTCATAAATACTGGGAGGAAAGAAGACTCATAGAGTTGAATTTTGTTGGGAGTGTTGGTGAAAGGGATGCCCAAGATTCCTCAGCCTATGTCTCCTTTGACACCCTGGCTCCTTTTGGTCCCATTCAGTATGCAGTAGAAATAACTTGGGTTAGAGAATAAGAAATTTCAGTTGTCTTGAATATTAGATGCTTGACTAGGTGATGAGGCTAGGGAATCTTTCCCCCCAACAATCTTTGAGGAATGAATTTGCTCTCTTCTCCCTCTACTCCCCCAACACATACAGTCATACTGGATCAGGTTAATTTTATTCAACAACTTATTTCATACCTGTATGAGGGATGGAGGACCAGAGTGGGGAAGGGTGCCATGCCAGATGAAATGGGAGAGGGAAAGACAGAGACAGACAAATAGAGATCCAGCTACAAGTGCTAAGGAGGTAGGAGACAGAGGACCCAGGAGTTTGTGCCCCCAGCTTCCCACTTAGCTCTTGGTCTCCTAGGTCTAGACACAGCTTCTCTTCCATCCTTGGCCAGTGTTTGATCATTGACAGCATCTCCTCTGGCACCAATTACTCTGTGCTAGACTGAGAAATTCACAAATAAATATCGCTAGCATTTTAAGACCTGCAGAGTGCTTTGTACATGTGTTCTCTCATTTGGTCCCCACAACAACCCTGGGAGATAGGTACTATTTTTATCCTCATTCTACAGATCTAACTGAGGCTAGGAGAGGTGACGTGATTTGCCCAGGGTCACACAGCTAGGAAGTGTCAAGGACTTGAACTTAGGACTTCTTGGCTCCAAATCCAATACTCTTTCCACTGAGCTGCCTATGAAGGGGCTATCAGTATGGTAACCTTTCCTGCTTCTCTGATGTTGGTTGGATTGTGAGATAATTCGTAGATATATTCTGGGAGAACCAGCTGAATGCACTGAAGATATTCAGCCTGGAAAGAGAAAATTTAGAAGGGACATGATTGTCTTTACAATTTTAAAGCGTTATCTTGTGGATTTTATTGTTCGGTTGTTTCAGTTGTATCCGACGCTAAACCATGTGGGGTTTTCTTGGCAGAGATACTGGAGTGGTTTGCCATTTCCTTCTCCAGCTCATCTTGCAGATGAGGAAACTGAGGCAATCAGAGTTAAGTGACTTGCCCAGGGTCACACAGCTCATAAGTGTCAGAGGCCAGATTTGAACTCAGGATGATAAGTATTCCCAACTCCAGGTCTGGTTTTCTCTCCACTTTGCCGCCTCGCTATCCTGTCTCATGGAAGGGGGATTATTAAAATAAAGAGGAAAACAATGGGTGGAAATTTCAGGGAGATCGGTTTCAGCTTGATATGAAAACAAACTTTCCTAATAATGAGAATTATCCAAATGTGGAACGGATTGCCTCAGAAGGTAGCGAGGTCCTAGCTGTGTGACCCTGGGCAAGTCACTTAACCCAGACTGCCTCTTTAAAAAAAAAGAAGGTAGTGAGTTCTCCATCCCTGCTGTCCCTGGACGTCTTCAATAGGGGCTATCCACATGTGGAGGATATTGAAGGAGAGAGTCTTTCTTTGTTAGGAGTTGGATTAGATCCTGGTACTGAGGTCTAGGGAAGTACTGAGGCAGTTGACTGTTAGTGGCTTTCCAGATGGGGGTGAGAATTTCTCTAGACTCTTTTTGGAAAGTTGGTTCAGATTTCTGCAGCTTGGGGTGCTAGGTCGGGAGGAGAGTTGACTGCTCAGGCTTGGGGTGTTGGGGAGGGAGGTTGACTCTTGAGTGGCCATCTCTGTGGTGAAGAGCAGTCAGGGCAGTGAAGGCTTCCTCAGCTCCCTGAATCTCACCTTCTCTGCAACAGGCTAGATCCCATTCTGGCACCCTGTGAATGCCATGCTCTTCCCTGACTGGCAGGGCACTGGCAGGGGAGCTGTGATCACATTGTATGAGATGACAATGTTTCTACTTGGGGACTAGCACTGCATAGTTGGGACACATCCCAGGCACCTTCAGTTTTGATACTGAGAGTTTTTTCTGTCCATTAACCACCTTAAATGGGGGTGGGGAGGAAACTGATCACAGGTAGTCAGTTAGAAACTAGTAGAAAGTGTAAGGAACCATCCATATCTCAGAAGCAGGGCAGCTTAATGGAAAAAGTGTTGGACTTTGAGTTAGTAAGACCTGGGTTTGAATTTTTGACACTAGCTGAGCCTGTTTCCCTATCTGCAAAATGGGTCTAATAACACCTGAAGCACCCATCTCCTGGGGCCCAAATGAGGGAATAGAAGTGAGACACTTTGCCAGTCTGTAGAAATGTCTGCTGTTGTTCTTGCTAATATTATGGCAGTGAGGTACAATGGAATGTTCATCAGGAGCTCTGGGTTCAAATTTCAGCTTCACTACTTACTAGCTGTGGGACCTTGGCCAAGTTATTTAATCCTCATCTCTCCAAAAGCAGGAATAAGGCTGGCTGGTCCTGCTTGTCTCACAGGACCTAACAACAGGGGTTGTTAGGATCAAGTGATGTAATGGGCACAAAAGGATTTTCACTGTCAAAGTCCACTTTTCAAAGGTGAGGGCTTATAGTGGCATCTAACCTAGTGCCCCCTCTTAGGAGGTACTCAGTAAATAGTGGCTGAATGCATGTACTTCGTCTTTGATGCAGAGGGGGACTGGGCTTGACTGGTTGACAGAGAAGGGGAGATGTGAGGAGGTGACAGAGGGGAGAGAATAGTGGGGAACTCCAGGTGGGGAACCAGAGGGAAATGGAGCACAAATGTTAGCTCTGCCTACTGGCAGAGCTCAAGGTCCCTGCTTCTTGGCATGGCTGGTCAGGGGAAATGTATATTGGAATACTCTGACTTTAGTGGCTCAACCCTCCTCCCCCACTGCTTCACTGCCTGGTTTCTTACCTCTCTATCTTATTTCTGTTAGGCCATAAATGTGAGAGAGTGACTGAGATAGCCAGAGGGACCTTGCTGTGGGTGGGAGTGAGGAAAAGGCGATCATGTATGTCTGTGGTATATTTGTGTTTCTGGGACTGAATGTGAGCATGTACAAGAGTGTCTGTGTGGGAGTGGCCAAGAGGGGCTGTGGAGGTCTCTGTGTGCATCTATGTGTAGTTATTTGAATGTCAATGCCTCTGTGGGGAGGGAGGGAAGGAGGAAGGGAGACAGAGAGAGACAGAGAGAGATTAAGAGTGGAGAGATAGAAAAAGAAAGAAGAAACAGAGAAAGAGAATGAGAGGGGAGAGACAGAGACAGAGAAGAAAGAGGAGAGAGAGACAGAAAGAGAGAAAAGAAAGAGAGAGAGAATGAGAGATGAGAAACAGAACCCGAGAAAGAAAATGAGAGAGGAGAGATAGAACCAGAGAGATAGAGAGAGAAAGGGGGGGGGGGAGACAGAGACAGAGAGAGAAGAGAAGAGAAAAGAGAGAAAGAGAGAGAGAATGAAAGAGGAGAAACAGAACCAGAGAGAGAGACAGAGAGAGAATGAGAGAGGAGAGACAGAGAAAGAGAGAGAAAAGAGAATGAGAGAGAAGAGACAGAGACAGAGAAAGAAAGAAAATGAGAGAGGAGAGATAGAATGAGAGAGGACAGAGAAAAGAAAGAGAGGAGAGACAGAGAGAGAATGAGAGAGGAGACAGAGAGAAAGAGGAGAGAGACAGAGAGAGAAGAGAGACAGAGAGACAGAAAGAGGGAGAGGAGGAGAGAGGAGGGAGAAACAGACAGACAGACAGAGAAGAAACACAAAAGTGTATCCAAGAGAAGGTGAAGCAAGGTCTGTGTGTAGGGGCTGTGACAGTCTCTTGGTGTGTGCCAGGCTGTGAATGTGCAAGAGTGGAGGGCTGAAGCTGTGGCTGTGTTGAGGGAGAGAAGCTCAGCCTCTTCTGCAGAGCCTGCCATCATCGCTCACTTCACGGACATGATTCCCGTTGCAGTCACCCTGGTGCCCTCTGCTGCCCCTCCTCCTCTCTGTACCACAAGCAGTGAGGCCAGAGCTGCATTCACTTGCTTTGTCCCTTCTGCTTTCCCTTATGGGTTCCTCTGGAATAGATAGTTCATGGGGACAAGCTTATACCTCCCCTGTTTTGACCAGGTTTCCAGAGGAGGGAAGCAGATGCTATTCTGACCCCTTCCCATCAGCCTCCTGCTAAACCTGGTATCTGTTTTTTGTTCCATTCAGTGCTGGTGTTTGAGATCTGCAAGAAAAAAAAAAAAGACTCCTGGTTAAAATGAGGGGAAAGAGGAACCCTCAAAATAGGCTTATGGGGATTGCCTGGAGAGCTGCCCACCCCCTATTCCTGCAAGCTGTGTGACTACCCCAGATGCATCTGCCTTGCCACAGGGTTTTGGCTGTGCCTGCTGGTGCCTACTAGGCTTCTAAGGGTGGTAGCGTGTTGTCCTGATCCCTGCTTGGCTCCACCATACTCTTTCCTTTTCAGTGGTACAGGAAATCTTAGAAAGTGTGTTACTTCTTGATACCTGCCAAGGACCTGGGATCATGTCCTTTCCACCTCCTTCTCCTGTTTTCTCTGCCACACTACCCCTAGGCCTTGTGAGAGATCCCAGTGGATACCATCTTCATTCTGTCCACGCCAAGTACACCCTTCCCCAATGCCTCTGCCATCTGTAGCCCTTCCTCCCCCTGCTGGGCAGATTTTGTTGAGGCTGGCATGAATTGGCAGGATGCCCTCTGTCTTGTCAAGAGCCCTCTTCCTTCCCAGGCACCATTCATCTGGAGTAGAGTTCCTAACTCTTGGGTGAGGACTGGTCTCCATAGAGCAGGGGTTCTTAACCTTTTTTGGTTCCTTGGACTCTGGGTTCTGGGTATGAACCCCTTCTGAGAAAAATGAAAATGCATAGGATTATAAAAGAAACCAATTATGTTAAATACAGTTAACAAAATCTTAAAAACACACACACTCATGGACCCCAGGTTATGAATACTTGCTATAGAAGATCCCCAAAACCTCTGAGAAACTACTTGTGCTGCCAAGCTCAAGGGTCCAAGGGGACCTTGATCCCTAACTATTAGTGAATAACACTGCCATCCTCTCAATCAGCTGGGCTCAAAGCCCCCTCTTTGATGTCCCCTCTTTCACACTCATCTTCTGTTCACTTGTCAAATCCTGTCATTTCTACTCTTGCCTCATCCCTCTGAGCCATCCCCTCCTCTCCCTTCTTGGTCCAAGACTTCATTATCTCTCTGTGGACAGCTTCCTAATGGTATTCTCTGCTCCCAACTTCTCCCTGGGAAGAAAAAGCAGTGCTTTGCTTAAGACACCTGAATGCAAGTGTTTGGATGCTCCTGTATCCCAGGGCCTGGGGATATTGATGGCTAGGGCTTCAGAAACCCTGGATTTGAGACCTAGCTCCTACACTTATTACCTGTATGAACTAGAGTAAGTCAATTAGCATCATGTGTAAGATGTGTGTAGTAATAGCATCAGGTGTGTGTGTGTGTGTGTGTGTGTGTGAAGTGCTTTTTCTAAAAAATTGGAGGTTGTAATCTACAAGCAGAAAAGCTTTAAAAGGCACGTGTTGAATTTATTACATTTTTTTAAAAAAATCATTATATAGAATGGGGATTCAGAATTTCAAACACAATCCTTTTATTTATTTATTTATTGTAATATGGAACTTGTCGTTTTTTGGAGTGTTTATTAAGTTCAGAGTAAAAAAAAATAAATTTAACAAAAAATTTCAAAATGCTGTGTGTTTCAAGGTATCTGTTAGTAGAGGTAGTGGTATAGTTTAGAGGTGTCAGACAGGGGCCCACAAGACTCCTTAGTATGGCAAGAACTATATTAAAAGATAATTGGGAAATATTTAACAAAATAAACTAAAATATAATAGGACATAGATAATGTTATTATGCGGTTTTCTAAGTCACCTGGTGGCTTGAAGGGATTCTTATATATAGATTAGTGACCTTTATTTCTATTAGAGTTTGATCATCCCTTTGACATGTCCTGGCTGTGTGACCCCTACTGCAGAGTAGGGAACTGATCTGCATTGGTAGAGGGCATTTCCTCATTGGAAGTTCATTCCCTTTCCCAGTGAAATCACAGATTTAGTAATAAAAAAAAAAAGTCAC
Source organism: Pseudochirops corinnae (assembly GCA_028646515.1). NCBI lineage: Eukaryota > Metazoa > Chordata > Mammalia > Diprotodontia > Pseudocheiridae > Pseudochirops > Pseudochirops corinnae. The sequence continues at coordinate 220,941,407 of CM053586.1, read as the reverse complement.
CTGTAACATGGGACCCCGCCCTGCTCAGCAACTTTGCCAGAAATCATTCTTCTGAGGGACTTTCTTTATGCTCCTGCAGTAAACCTGAGGTAGAGAAGGGGGAGAGGGGGAGAGACAGGGGGTCAGGCCAGAGCTCCTATCTCCTTAGCTCTCTTCACCAACTGGAACCCTGGAAATTAAGATCTACTTTCTCCTTTCTTCCTCACTAACTCCTCCTGAGTTAGTTCAGGCCCCTATTATCTCTTTACTGGACGCTTACAATCTACCTAATTTCCTTGGCTCCAGGCTCTTCCCCTTCAATCCAGCCTGGTCAGTTTTCCTAATGAGCAGGTCTGTCCGTGTCACTCTCCTGTTCAGATTGTTGTTGTTGAGCCTTCATTCTTGCAGCAGTGGATCTGCATTCTCTCTCCTCTATTCCATCCGATGAGAGCCTCCTTATCTTTCAAGGCCAAGCTCAAATGCCTCCTCTTCATGAAGCCTTTCCTAATCATCCCCATGGGCCAGAAATGCTCTCTCTCCCTATTTATTCATTTGTACTACTCACGAAAACCTTATCAGGCAGCTAGGTGTCTGGACCTGGAGTCAGGAAAAACTTGAGTTCTTAATTGGGCCTCTGACAGGATTGTGCTGGCTGTGTGATCCTGGACAAGTCACTTAACTGACCTCACCTTCCCTATCTGCAAAATGGGAACAATAACATTTGCCTTACAGAGCTGTTGTATATTTCAGGTCAGATAATGCATATATGTAAAGGGTTTTATAAATATTAAAGTGCTACATAAATGCTGTTGACGATTATTATTTCTGTGCATCCTGCTTTGTCCTCTAGTTAGGCATCTATCATCAAACCTGATAAGGGCAGCTAGGTGGTAAAGTAGATAGAACACTGGGCCTGGAGTCAGGAAGACCTGAGTTCAGATCCAGTCTGAGACACTCACTGTGTGACCGTGGGCAAGTCACTTAACCTCTGTTTGTTCCTTCATTTGTAAAAAGGGAATGATAGTAGCTCCCCTACTTCCCAGGGTTCTTGTGAAGCTCCAATGAGATAACAGTTGTAAAGTGCTCAACTTTACAGCCGGCACAGAGTAAGTGTGGTAGAAATGTTAGCTCTTATTTTATGGTAAGGTCCTGTTGTTCAAGGACAGTCCTATACATCTCTACATCCCACTGAGAGCCTAGCATATGGCCTTGTACAGAGTGAGTACTCAGCAGATTTTGAAGTTGAGTGAATGAATGAGTCTTGGGTGAATGAATGGGACCTTGGCCATCCTAAGTCCTACCAGCCCTGAGCCCTGCTCCTCCTCCCGCTGCACCCCCTGGCCCTAAGCTGACTTGGAGCATCTCTGACCTCCCCGAGAGTTCCCTTCTTTTCTGCCCAGGGCAGGTTGGCTTGCCAGGTCTCGTGACAAAGTAGTAAGGGATTACCTGTGCCCTGGAGGCCAGTGGGCCAAATGAGGCAGCCAGGAGCAGAGGCAGCCTTTGCCAGGGTCCCCGTCACAGCCCCCACATAACCCTCTTTTCTCTTATTTCTGTCAGCAGCCCAACTACTGGAGTTTTAAGGTCAGTGTGTCTGATTATTTCCTGCTTCTGTGCTGATTGCATGTGCTTCTCCCTCACCTCCCTCCCGCTACACACATGTTCTGTGTGTGTGTCTGCACGGGCATCTCACAGGGGCAGGGGGAGGTGGGCCATGGGGAGGCTGTTGCTTCCGCTGTTGCTTTTGTGGCTGGGGAGAACCTGGGAACCCGCCGTGACTTGTGGGGGATGGGGTGAAGGGGTACATGGCATAGGGGGCATTCAGAACCCAAACCTACTCACTTTATAGTGGGTATTTTGAAATACAGTCCTAGTCCCTGAAAAAGATCCTCTAGTTTTGTCTAAAGAAACATCCATCTGGTGGGGGGGGGGGGGCAGGTAACACTCACTCAGCTGTACCAAGGGCCTCTCTTCCTTATCTTCCAAAAGAGCCCTAATCTGCACAGGATGGGAGAGCCATCTCTGCAGTTACCAGCCCCTGCCCAGCCTCTGAGGTATCCAGATTTCCCCAGTCTCCTGGCCTAACTAGGCTAGGCATAAGTACTCTTCTTTCTATAATCCCACTGAGATGCTATTGGGTTAAAAATAAAACTTTACTAGGTAATTTGTTGGGGATGGGGGAGGGGAAGGGAGGGAAGCAGGGATTGGATCTGTGATTTCATTGGTGTCGCGAGCTTCCAGTGAGAAATTTTTTCTACCAATGCCAATTAGCCCTTTGCCTGCAGCTTATAGGGAGTTGCCTTAGTTGGGTATTCGGGAGAGAAAGTAACAGCAGGCAAAATTAGATTCAAAGCTAAGATGGTCACATCAGGCAAAGGTAGAGAGTTCTTCATTCATAGGTGTGGGGGGAGCAAGATTGGAACAAGTCACTTCTGCTCACACCTCTTGGACAAACTGCAGTTAGACTGCTCCAAGGCCAGAAAGGTTCCCCTTTTTCTCTTTCTTTTTTGGAAATGTGTATTGCTAGCTTTTATTTTAGAGTCTCGCCTTCATTCTCAAATTATTCTCCTGCCTTCTTCCCTACTTGGCTAGCCATGTCTTGTAAGAGAATAAAGCTGAAAGGGGAGGGAGAAACGCACTTTGGGAAAACCGACAGGCAACACTGACCACATAACACCTCTTTCTAAGGCTGTACCATTCATCAGGCCTGGCCTGCATCCAGGTGTTCCACACACCCATTTAGGTCAAAGGGTGAGAGTCTTGTCTGGGGGAGGAAGGAGAAAGCACTCAGTAGGAGAAAAGCTATTTCTTGACCACTTGGAGGTAGGGGCCTGGACCATATTAATTATGGCAAGGTTTCCTGTCTCCTCTACCTGGTTCGGCAAGAGACCTTGCACTTGCAAGAGGCCTTTACCCTTTTTCCATTCTCATCCTGGTTGGCATTGCTGCCTACCACAGGACTCACCTTCAGGATCATCTTGCCTGATATGGGATGTTTGGCAAGGCTTAGGGTTCCATGATTTGAGTTCAGGTTCTGTCCAGCTTTTGGGTGGCATGGGCTTGGGCATTTGCTTTATGGACTGCTAGGTGGCTGTCTAAGCATGGGGCTTGGAATCAGGAAGACTCATCTTCCTGAGTTCAAATCTGGCCACAGACACTTACTAGCTGTGTGACCCTGGGTAAGTCACTTCGCCCTCTTTGCTTCAGTTTCCTCATCTATAGAATGAGCTGGAGAAGGAAATGGCCAACCATGTTACTGTTTTTGTGAAAAAAACCCCAAATGGGGTCATGAAGAGTTGAACACAATTGAAATTACTGAACAACAAAAACCTGTGCTATAGATCACCTGTCTTTGTGGGGTTCATGTCTACCTTCCTTCTGCATCTCCCTACCACTTGGCAGCTGAGAACACAACAGAGCTTATGGTCCCTGTTGTCCATTATTCCCTTAACTCTAACCCCAGGCCTCTGCATTTCAGGTTATGTCCCCAAAACAATGGACAGGATTTCCCCTTTTCTCTCTCACCTTACGTGGGAAATCCCTTCTGACAGCCCACTTCTTTCTTCTTCACCCAAGGGATGGCAAGAGGGTGAAAAGAAGTGCCCTTGGGGCACCTGACCTACATGAGCATGCCAGGTCAGAGGAGACAATGAGATAAGGAAGAGATTAAAGAGGACACATCTTCCTGTAAGGTCATAAACCTACCAAGGATGCTTAGCAGGACCATCCCTGCTCCCTCCCACCCACTTCCCTACCCTTCTGCCCTCAGTGCCCTCTGTTCCATGGCCCTCTCTCTGTTCCCTTGCCTGTCTCCAGATGCCTCCAGCTGGCCAAAATGCCTGCCTGCTAGGTTTGGGTAATCTCTGCAGCTGGAAGCTAAGCCAGACTCTTCATGTTTGCAAGCCTCCCTCCATCTGCCTTGAATTCCACAGCCTTTTGTCCTCTCTTGCCCAGCAACTACTGACCTTTTCAGTTGCCTGGCAACCCAAGCACAGGCACCATGCTGGGTAGGCCAGGCCTGGCTCCCTTTGCCACAGGGGGACTCCCAGCCCTATTGGCCCTGGGTACTGGGTCTGAAGGGATGAGGGACATTGGGCAAAGACTAGAACTGGTGCTCCCTCCCTGTCTGCCATACTGGCACTCAGATTCAGGGTCACCAAAGTCTGATCTCAACATGGTACTTGTGTCTCATGAGGGTGTGGACTTCCAAGCCCATCATTTGTTGGGGGTGGGAGTTGAGACTCTGATGCTGACTCTAACAGGTCTGGCCTCCCTGCCCAGTGCCACCTCCCCCTGCCAAATAAAACAAAAGATCCAGTCCCCACATTTTATAAAGAGACTGAGACCCAGAAAAAAGAGAGTGACTTGCCCAAGGTCATAAGGGAGTATCAGATCAGAACAAGGCTTCCATGCCCATCTTTTACATCAGATCTAGTCCTCATTGCGTTCCAGCAGGGCTCCCCTTCCAACATTCACCAGGCATGCACATGGCATATGGTGGCAGGTATGAAGTGGAGACAAGACCAGCTTGTGCAGCCCAAGGATTTGCGTATGCATGGGGTGGGAAGATTCCTTCTATGAACTCCAATTTAAATCAGTCCTTAAACTGGGGACTAGCTGGTTCTTACACTGGTGGGTGGAAGGAGGAAGAGGAGAGGAAGAAGAGTGTGTGTGGTCTGGATGTAACTTTGACTTGGCAACCAGCCTTCTTTCTCCCCTCCTCCAACTCCAGCTCTGACATCACAGTTGCAGAATGGGCCCCAAACCCCAAACCCTCTCCCCAGCTTTAACTAGGAGAAGTGATCTTCATGGTGGCTTAATTAATGTTTGGAGTTAATGCTGCAATTTACAGGGCGGTTAATTTCCCCTCCTAATAGGTCCATTGTTGGTGTTTGTTTTGAGTTTAAAATAGCAGGGTGGCCACTTGTTCAGGTTTCAGTGACTTCTCTCCTGTCTCCCAGGGTCTCAGAGAATATTCCTCTCTTCCTGAAGCCCATGCTTTCTACCCTCAAATCAAATGTGGCTCAGAGAGCTCAACTCGCTTTCTCGAGGTCACACAGCACATCAGGGATGGAGCTGGTTTTGGCATCTTTGGTGCTGATTAAAGGGACCATCTTTTGTGTGTTTGGGGCACATGGGTGAGGGACTGAGTATGAATTGAATGGGTGCATTTGAATGGTGGAAAGAAAACACTGCAGTGGAAAGAAAGCTAGGTCTGGAGTCAGAGGACCTGGGCTCATATCCCTCCTTTGATGCTTGCTGTGTGACCTTGGGCAAGTTGCTCAGCTTCTCTGGGCCTCAGTGTCCTCATCTGTAAAATGGGGGGTTTTGCATCAGATGACCTCTGAAGGTCCATTCCAGCTCTCGCTCGATGAGCCTTATGTGTTTGGAATCAGGGAGGAAGAACAGAATTGGGAGGGGGGAGCTGACTAAGGCTATTATTTTATGTTCCACCCTCTCCTCTCTGTGCCCCAGACTCGAAGCTCCCGCCACACACAGGGTGCCCAGCCAGGGCTGGCAGACCAGGCAGCTAAGTTGTCCTTCGCCTCTGCTGAGTCACTGGAGACCATGTCGGAGGCTGAGCTGCCCCTCGGCTTCAGCAGGATGAATCGATTCCGCCAGAGCCTGCCCCTCTCTCGATCTACTAGCCAGACAAAGCTCCGATCCCCAGGTACTTTTCTTAGTTCTTTCCTCCCCCTGCCTCTCTTCCATTATGGCTCTGCTCACCCCTACCCTCAACCCTTTTCCAGAATCAGAGAGTGTTAGAGGTAGATGGGGCATTGTAAGTCCAACCTCAGGGAAGAGAAATGATTTGTCCAGTCACAGAGTAAGTTACTTGGGAAGTCCAGTACCTTTTACCCCTCAGTGCTTCCTCTGACCTTAGCCCCTCCCTCTTTGCCCTCAGCCCTTCTTTCCCCTCCCTCCTTTATATTCTCTTCCCTCCCCTGGCTCCTCTTTCTCCAATTCCTGTCTCAGCTCCTTTCTCTCTGTCCCTTTCTCTCTGCTGTAACTCTCTTGGGATCTAGTTGAGAAGATGAATAGCGTGGGGGCACAAGGTCACCAGTGGTATCAGACCAATGGTCACATGGGATATCCGTATTGCCCATTCAGGTTTCAGATGTCTCAAGATCCTCTCACAACCACCACTCCCCAGGAGCTAGTGTTGAAATGCCTTAAAAGAGCCCACAGCCCCATACCGTGTATACAGCCAGAGTCTAGATTTAGCCATGTCACCTTTCCCCTTTGCTTCCTAGGAGGTTTTCCTTTAATGACTCCCCTAGCTCTCTTCACCAAAGGCTGGGCTGGGAGGTGGGTCAGGGCCAGGGACTGAGTGACTGACTCTCAGTATCCTTCCCTTCCAAGGGGTGCTATTCCTACAGTTTGGGGAAGAGACACGTCGGGTGCACATCACCCATGAGGTCAGCAGCCTGGACACACTCCATGCCCTCATTGCCCACATGTTCCCACAGAAGCTCACCATGGGCATGCTCAAGTCACCTAATACGGCCATCCTCATCAAGGATGAGGCACGAAACATCTTCTATGAACTTGAGGATGTCCGGTAAGGGGGCAAGGGTTTGGGGGCAACATTTAGGCTCCAGGGACTGGTTTGCTTCTCTCTATTTATTTTTATTTATTTTTTCCTTTTTGGAGGGGGGAGGGCAGGGCAGTTGGGGTTAAGTGACTTGCCCAAGGTCACACGGCTAGTAAGTGTTAAGTGTCTGAGGCCACATTTGAACTCAGATCCTCCTGACTTCAGGGCCAGTGTTCTATTCACTGCGCCACCTAGCTGCCCCCACTTCTCTCCATTTAAAGGCAGGAGGTGCAAGGAATCCCCCCACCTCTTTCCCTCTGGAGGAGAGGGAGATAATAGGAAGGCAGGTTCCCCTCTAGGATGTAAGGGCCTTGTTGGCAGGGATTGTTTCATTCATTATATTTGTAGTGCTTGGCACATCAACCTGTGGATTATTTGATGAATTAATTAACTAACTGATGAATTACTTGATGGTGTCCTTGCACAGATACTCTTCTGACTCTTGGGTCAAGGTGTCTGGACTCCTGGGTCCTTGTCCAGCCCCTTTCATTCCCATGTACACCCATGCCTGTAATGAGATGGTGATGATGGTAACAACTCATATTTATATGATACTTTCATATATTATCTGGCTTGATCCTCACAAATTCTGTGAGTTGGGTATTATTATTATCCCCATTTTATAGAATGAAGCCCAGGGAGGTTGTTGCCAGTAAAAATTTGAATTTCTGGGTAAATTATAATCAGTTTTATCAACCATCGCTAGCAAACAGATTAACAAAAAGGACTCATTTGTCCCCTCAACAAACCTGTGAAACCTTCAGTACTTATAAAGCCTTTGGAAAAGGGGATGCACCTGAGGGTGGAAATCGCCTCTGATTGGCTAACAAGTAAAGAGATAATGAGAGGCAGGTTTATTCTAATGAGGGGCTGGGGGATGTGACTCATCACTCAGTTTTGGTCAAAGAGACATCTATACCCATATCACCCCTCGGGGGTAATCTAGATAAAAGGGAGAATCCACATTTTCCCAGACCTGTCTGAATGAAACAGTCTGGGCTGGAATCCATCAATGCACCTAAACTAAAATTTCTTTACCTTTTGAACAGATCAGGTTTTCCTTCTCTGTATCAGCCCTGTACTTCAAAGGCTGCCTGAAATAACCTACAGGGGCTGATTTCTGAATGAGGAAATAGAAAAGGAGAAAAACCGCGGTCTTAATCCAATAATTGGTTACTAATATAAGAGAAAAATAATCATTTCTCTCAAGGTTCAGTGAGGGGCACTCAGTCTATGTCTGTGTTTGAATGTGGGGGTCAGTGATGCCTTCATATCTCCCCAGGGATATCCAAGACCGAAGTATTATCAAGATTTACAGGAAAGAACCGCTCTATTCTGCCTTTCCAGGCTCCCACCTCACTAATGGGGATCTTCGGGTAAGGACCTAGGGCCTTGAAGCTGGAATGGGGGAGGGCAGTGAAGAGACATTTAGTGGGGCTCATTAGGCACCTGGGTGGCAGGTCCTTGGAAAGAAGGAAGGAAACAAGCATTTATGAAGGACCTACTGTGTGCCAGACACTGTGCTAAGATATTTTACAGATTACTGTCTCATTTGACCCTCACAATAACTCTGAGATGTATTCTTATTTTGTAGTTGAGGAAACTTAAAGGCAGTCAGAAATTAAGTGATTTTCCTAGGATTACACAGTTAGGAGATATCTGACATTGGGTTTGAACTTGGATTTTCCTGACTCTAGACTCAGTGCTTAGTCCATTGAACTACTTAGCTGCCTCTGAGACCTAGCTGCCTAGGCTGAAGCCTAATTTGGGAGAAACTGTATGGCAGAAACCTGGAGGGGGGGCATAAGTCCTGGAGAATAGAAGAGAGATATGCTTTTCATGGAGATATAGGAGAAAGCAGACCTGAACACCTGTTACTACCATTTTCATAGGCCTCAGCCCTGTGCATCTACCCTTCCTGACCCCTGTGGAGCCCTTTCTGAGGATGGCCCATTTACCTCTTTGTTTTTCCATCAACCTTTCTACAAGTACTGAGCAGAAGAATCCCTTATGGGAATGGGGCTGAGGAAATAAGTCAGAATTGCAGTAGAAGAGATTGAGGGCAGACAGCAGGAAGGATCCAAAGTCAGGGCAAATTATTCTGAATCTGATGACGTTTTCTCAGGCTTCCTCCTTGAAAGAGCAGTAAGCTCTCAGCATTGTTGACTGCCTTCTCCTGAATATTTCTTTAACTTTGTTCCCTCCAAGTGCCCCCCCCCCCCAACTGCTGTTTCCCAGTTCCTCTTGTGAGATCTTACTCCATCCTCCGGCCCACTAACTTTGGGCACACCTCAAGGCTCCATCTGATCCCTCTCTCTTCTTTCTCTAAGCCCTCTCTTGGGTCCCTTGGGTCCAATTTTTAACACTACAAAGATGATCCCCACATCTATTTATCTAGAACCAGTCTCTCTGCTAACCTCCAGTCGCAGCTGCCTGTTGGACAGATCCACGTGGAAGTCTTGTTGGCATCTCAAACTCAAGTCTGTCTGAAACTGGAGCTGAACCCTTTATTCTCCCCTCCCTTCCAATCCCCTCCCCCCACCTGCCTCTCAAGAAGTCTCTGTTTCTTTTGAGGTTACCATAATCCTCTCTCTTAGTTACCCAGGATTGCAACCTTGGAGTTATCCTCACCACTTTCTTCTTCTTTTATCTCTGACAATGAGATTCCAAAGCCTCTATTGTATCTCTCACATTTGTTCCCATATCTCCACTCACATGGTCATCACCCTAGTTCAGGGTCTTATCACCTCTTACCTAAACTACTTCAGTGTTCTCCAACTGGTGTCACTGCTTCTAACCCTCCCGCCCCTTTCCCTGCCCCCCCATCTTTGACGCAACTGTCAAAATGATATTCCTAAAGAAAATTACCTAAAGGCTATGTTACTCCCCTGTTCAAAAAGCTTCAGGGGCTCCCTGGTGCTGTTGAGATGAGAGACACATTTTCTTCAGCCTGACACTATGCATCTCCACCCTCCTGCCGTTTTTCCCATGACTCCCCCAATTCTACATTCCAGTTCCAGTGCCTGTTTACTGTCCCTGAACCAACATTCTGTTTTCCACCTCTTTGCCTTGTGTCCCATGTTTGTGCCCCAACCTCTTAGAATCTGCATGTGGTTTTCTTTAAGGCTCAGCTCTGCTACTGCCTCCTTTCCTGATGCTCCTGGGTGCCCTCATCCCACTAGAGATTACTCTGTATTTACTTTTTTTTTTTTTTGCTTTTTGGAGGGGGCAGTGCAGGGCAATTGGGGTTAAGTGACTTGCCCAAGGTCACATGGCTAGTAAGTGTTAAGTGTCTGAGGTTGGATTTGAACTCAGGTTCTCCTGACTCCAGGGCCGGTGCTCTACTCACTGTGCCACCTAGCCACCCCTAGTATTTACTTTTTTTTGTCCATGCTAGTCCTTCCATTAGAATGTAAGCTTCTTGAGGACAGGGGCCATTTCAGTTCTGTCTTCCTGTTCCCAGAGCTTGACTCAATGGCAAAACAACAGCAACAATAACAGTAATAATAGCTAGCATTTATATGGTGCCTACAGTGTGCTGAGCACTTCACAAATATTATCTCGTTTGATCCTCATGATAACCCTGCCAAAGGCAGATGAAGAAACCAAGGCAAACAGAAGTTAAATTGCCCAAGGTCACACAGTTTTGGACTCAGGGCTTCTTGATCAGTGTTCTAGCCACCACACCTCTGAACTTCACAGAGTAGGCAAGTGGTGGATTATGTTGAATTTTGAAACTGCATCTTAAGGAGTAGGCCCAGTAATCATGGGTCTGAGTCTGGGGGTAGCTCAGGTATGAAATACAACATGGGGATATGGGGTTGGGTGTTCTGTCTCCCACAGAGAGAGATGGTCTACGCTTCCCGGGAGTCATCTCCTACCCGCCGCCTGAACAACCTCTCCCCGGCCCCCCATCTGTCCTCAGGCTCCCCACCTCCAGGCCTGCCCTCTGCCTCACCTTCCCGGTCCAGGCTCTCCTATGCAGGGGGCAGTGGGGGTCGCCCCCCATCCTATGCTGGCAGCCCCGTCCACCACTCAGAAAGGCTGGGGGGTGTGCCTCCTGCCCCTGGTGTCTCTCCCAGCCCCAGTGCCATCTTGGAGAGGCGGGATGTGAAACCCGATGAAGACCTGGCGGGCAAGGGAGGAGGGGTGATGTTAGTGAAAGGAGAGGGCCTCTATGCAGACCCCTATGGGCTGCTTCACGAGGGGCGCCTGAGCCTGGCCTCGGCTGGAGGGGACCCCTTCGCTTACCCTGGTGGGGGACTTTACAAACGGGGCTCAGTCCGATCCCTCAGCACGTATTCAGCTACTGCCCTACAGTCTGACCTGGAGGATTCTCTGTACAAAGCAGCCACTGGCAGCAGCGGGCCACTCTATGGGGATGGCTTTGGCTTCCGTCTGCCTCCTGCTTCTCCCCAGAAATTGGTAGACGTGGCAGCACCCCAGGGCGGCCCTCCACCTCCCCATAGCCCGTATTCGGGGCCTCCTAGCCGTTCCTCTCCTGTCAGGCAGTCCTTCCGCAAGGACTCTGGCTCTTCATCCTCTGTTTTTGCTGAGAGCCCAGGGGGCAAGCCAAGGGGTGGGGGAGGCTCTTCATCTTCTGGGGTGCCCCCATCAGAGCTTTTCCCAGGGCCTGGGGAGCGCCCACTGGCAGGCTTTGGGCCTCCGGTGCCAGCCAAGGATACAGAGACCAGGTAAGGGGGACCTGGGGTGGGGCTTGGCTACTGGCCAGATCTTTCCCTGGGCTGAGTGGGTATTGGGGTGTGGGGCTGAAGATTTGTGCATTTGTATGTGAGTGTATGTGTGTATGTAGAGTATATGACTGTGTGCAAGGGAGGGAAGGTCAGGTGTACTCCTATGTTGAGCAGACCCCTGAGGGTCCTTGGGAAGGGGCACTGGGGGTCCATAGAGAAGGGCTGAGGGCTGCAGTCTAGAAGAATAGACAAAGAGAAATGAGGAAGAAGGGCCCCGTTTGGTCTACAGCAGTGGTTCTCAACCTGTGGGTTGCAACCCTGTTGGGGGTGGAACAACCCTTTCACAGTGGTCACAGGGGTTGCCTAAGACCATGGGAAAACACATATTTCCAACGGTCTTAGGAATTGAGACACCGCTTCTCTATCCATCTCCACGTGGGTCCGCCCACATGCAGATATGCCCACATACAAGTATTAAAGGGTTGGGGCATTAGGAAGGTTGAGAACCACTGGTCTAGAGCATTTTGTCTTCTCCATCCTTGATCAGCCTCTCTCCAAACGAGGCCTTGGCAGCAGAGACAAGAGGACAACTATAGGCCCAGATCTCCCCTTCTCTTTCTTTGTACGATCTCCCCCCTTCCCAACCCTGTTGTTGGCCTGGGCATGGGGTTTGATGAAAGGGAAAAACCAGCTGGTCAAAATGAATGGTTTATAGCTTGTTATTAAAAAAAATATTATTCAGGCCCATGAATAAAGAGAGGGGAGTTTGTCTGATAGAGACCCACCCCAGTAGTAGGGAGAGAGAGGGCGTCTGAACTTTGTTTTTATGGGACAGGGGGAGGGAAACGGGACTTCAGTCCCAGCTAGTGCTGGCTCTTCACTGGGCCCTTCCTTTCTACACTCTAGGGAGCGAATGGAAGCCATGGAAAAGCAGATTGCGAGTTTGACAGGTCTGGTGCAGAGTGCCCTTCTCCGTGGTTCAGAGGCTGAGACCCCCAGGTAAGATGCCTGCTCTTACCCCAGTGCAGAGTTCGTGGAGTCCTGCCAACCACCACCGTAGGCCCTCCCCTCAGCTTTCTCTGGGACCTTGGGAAGTCCAGTATAAGTCAGAAATTGTTGATTAAGAACCTACACGGTGCTAGGCAAATGGAGATCAAATGATAAACAGCCCCTGTCCTCAAGGACTTTACATTCTATGGGGGGATACAACATGAAAATGGATAAGCATATACATTATCATTTGATGAGGGAGAAATTGTTACCTTGTGATCAGGAACCCTCTGAGACTCCCCATTGCCCTAGATTCTAGACATACTATGGGTGTTTCTCAGCAGCCACTCAATACCATAACTTACTATTCTTCCCCTTCCATATTCCTGCCCACTTTCTCCCAGTAATGACCTTTCTTTTGCCAATCCATCAGAGGACATATTAGTCCAAAGCAAAAGATATTTAAACAAATGGCAAAGAAAGTCACTTTCCTTTGGTTCCATCTTCTGTTTAAAAAAATGCTTGGGGGCGGGTGGGGGTCTGTATTAGACGTCTTGTATGATTCCTCCCAGCTCTGGCATTCTCAGGTTCTATGAGTGGGGTCTTCCCAGGTTTGGCTGACCCTACTTATCTCCTCTTTCACAGTGAGAAGATTGAAGGTTCCAATGGAGCAGCAACGCCTTCAGCACGTGAGTGTACCCTGTCCCTCTGGCCAATGGTTTACCATCCCTATTTGGGGGGAGTTCCTTGTTCTGGGCATGTAGCCTTATCAGATGCCCCTGTAGGAAACCTGCTCTCCTGGGGTCCTTGCTCCTTTGAGGGCCTTCAGACCGCTCCCTCTGCTCAGTCCAGCTCCACAGACTGACAATATGGGTGGAGAGAGGTCACAAGATTACAAAATTTAAGATCTGGAAGAGATTTTAGGGCAGGGGTTATTATTTTGGGGTCCATGGTTAGTGACTCAATTTCAGGGGGTCTAAGAACATCTTTATTTGAATAGAATTGGATTCCTTTGTTTTTATTTTATGCTTTTAAAAAACATGATTCTGAAGGAGACCCATAAGCTTCCCTAGCCCAACTAAGGGATTTATGTTGCAAAAAAACCATTCAGTGCCCCTGCTTTAGGTTCCACTGATGTAATGGTACTAACCCTGCTCTCATTTCAGGGTGGTTCTTCAAAATATTTTTATTATGTATTAAACATATTTTATATATTATTATATGCTATATACTTTACAATATATACTATAATTATATAACATATTAAATATATTAAATTTTGAACAAAGGCAAGCAGTCTTAGGAAAGTGCTTCAGATAAAAACGTACATTCCAAACTATTAATGATAAAAAGGATGAAATGCTTGAACAGAATATCAAAAACGACTGGAGGGGAAGGGTTGTGGCAAGAGCCCAGGGTGTGAGGCCAGGACACTGGTTCTAGTGCCAGCTTAGCTACTTCCTTCTGTGAGTTTGGGCATTCTCACCTTTCTAGGCCTTACTCTGTGAAAAGAGGGGGTCACATACTCCATGATCTCAGTGGCCCCTTCTGGCTCCAACTTTCTGAAATAAGCTTCTTTGCTCTGACTCCCTTGTTGATCTCAGTTCCTTTTTAATTTTGTTGTTGTTATTCAGTCATTTCTCATTTTTCTAGACTCCATTTGGGGTTTTCTTGGCAAAGATGCTGGAGTGGTTTGCCATTCCTTTCTCCAGTTCATTTTACAGATGAGGAAACTGAGGCAAACAGGGTCAAGTGACTTGCCCAGGTTCACACAGCTAGTGGTTTGTCATTTCCTTCTCCAGCTCATTTGACAGATGAAGAAACTGAGGCCAATGAGGTTAAGTGGTTTGCGCAGGGTCTCATAGCAAGAAAGGGTCTGTGGCCAGATTTGAACTCAGGAAGATGAGCTTTCTTGACTCCAAGCTTGGCGCTCTGTCTGCTACACCACCTAGCTGCCCTGGTTTTTGTTTTATTTTTTAATTTTTGCTTTTTGGAGGGGGGAAGGTAGAGCAATTGGGATTAAGTGACTTACGGCTAGTAAGTGTTGTGTCTGAAGCCATATTTGAACTCAGGTCCTCCTGAATCCAGGGTCCCCTGTCCTGGTTTTTAATAGACATGTGTCAAAAATAGGCAGCTAGGTGACTCAGTGGGGAGAGCACCAGACCTGGAGTCAGGAAGACCAGAGTTCAAAACTGTGTGATTCTGGATAAGTCACTTTGCCTCTTTTAGCCTCAGTTTCCTCATCTGTAAAATGGGAATAATAACAGCACCTACTCTGTAGGTTTTCTGTAAGGATCAAAAGAGACAATAATTATAAAGCACTTAGCACAGTACCTGGCATGTCATTAACGATATTATTTTATAATATATAAGATTATAATATAATAAATAACATCAGTATAACTAGTATTAATTATGTTTTAAAACATTTTAGATAATTAATATTTCAAATAATTATTCATACTTAATAGAAATAATAAGAACCTCCTATGTGCAGAGTGCTATGCTTGGCTTTGGGGCCCCAAAGATGACACAAGTCATGTCTGCCCTCAAGCAACTTCCCCTCTAGCATGGAGGCGTGACCTGTGTAACTCCAGGGGGAGATGATTAAGTTCAAGGGCAGGAGGAGGAGGGAGAGTTTGCCCGCTTTGAGTGTTCCTCCCGGACTGTCCCTTGTGCCAACCTGTCATCCTGCAGCTTGTGGGCTGGGTGGGCGGAGCAGTGGTGCCCCTCCGGTTCCAGCGCCTCCACCCCCTTCAGCCAGCAGCACTCCCGCGGGCCCCCCAACGGCCGTCACCCGTCTACACATGCAGCTGCACCTCCACGACCTACAGCACAATGCCAGTGACCTCCGCAACCAACTCCAGCAGCTGCGCAAAATGCAGGTAGGACTTGGCCCCAAGCGAGGATTTAAACTAGTCCTTGGGACTCCTTAGCTCAGGGAAAATTCTGGGTTCCTGGACTCACATTCCTGGATTCAATGTACTTTACTCTCTCTGACTGGGCATCTCCTTCCTTCCTGATTAAGCAATAAATCTCCCTTCCTTCCCATCAGTTTTTGTCAACCCAGAGCTAGGGCAGGCTTTCTGGTTCTATCTCTGGCCTGCTGCTCTTGGCAGATGGTTCTACCTGGCAGGAGCTAGGCACTGCTGTGCATAGTTCCTGGTGAGGGAACCACTGCCTTTCAGGTGAGGATAATGCATAGAGACAGGCCAGGAGGAGGAGGGATAAACTGCCATCTGGGCCACAGGAGAAGATTCATAGCCTCCTGCCTAAGAGGAGGCCAGGGGTCAGGGCCTAGAAATCCCTAACCTATGGCTGAACTGTGGTCTTTCTCTTAGAGCACTCAGCTCTCAGCTCCTGGTGCTCTGCCCTCTGTGTCTGCATGTAGACATTTAACCCTACCTGTAGTCCACACTTCTGAACCTCCATCTTTCATTCTCCATATTCTTGATTTCAGTCCTTCAGTATCTAATCCTGAGATGCAGTATCCTGCCCTCCCATGCCTGACACTGGCCTCCCCTCTCCTTCCTGACATCCCTGACTCAGGATCCCCTCTCTCTACATGCACAGCCTTGTCCCCAAGTCCCTTCTGTCCCTATCCAAAGCTCCCCTTCCATATCTGTGGCCCAAAGTCCCTCCTTATATTCCTGACCCCAAGCCTCCTCTCCCCATTTTGCTGGAGCAGAGCCCTCCTGTCTCCAGATATCTGGCCCAGAGCCCCTACTTCTCTACATCCATAGCTTATAGTCTCACTTCATACCCTTGACCAAGATCCTCTCTTCTGTTCCTAGGACCCTTCATCTACTCTCCCTGTAGGACCCAGAGCCCCCTCTCCATATCTCTGACCCAGAATCCCTCACCCCCACATTTCTGACTCAGAATCCCCCACCCCCATGTCTCTGACCCAGAATCCCCCATCCCCACGTCTCTGACCCAGAGTCCCCCCACTCCCACATCTCTGACCCAGAATTCCCCATCCTCACATCCCAGACCCAGAGTCTCTCCTCTGTCCCTGACAGTCATGAGTTACACCTTCGACATGGATTTGCTTAGGTTCCTCTCTGCATTCTGTCCCCCCTCTCTGTCTCCCTGTAGCTGCAAAATCAGGAATCTGTCCGAACCTTGTTGAAGCGCACAGAAGCTGAGCTGAGCCTTCGGGTGTCTGAGGCAGTCCGGAAGCAGGAGGACCCCCTGCAGCGGCAACGTACCCTGGTGGAGGAGGAGAGGCTGCGCTATCTGAGCGAGGAGGAGCTGGTCACCCAGCAGCTCAAGTGAGGGGACCTTCTTTTGGAGGGGGTAGAGAGGGGAGGCTGGCTTTGGTCTTAGTTTTCCTGGCCCAGGAGACTTGGCTCTGACCATAGTCAGAGTTGGAGCAGACACGGGAGGCAGATGGCTAAAGCAGCAAGGCTCAGTGGTTAGAGCCCCAAGCCTGGAGTCAAGAAGATCTGAGTTCAAATGTGGCCTCAGACCTTTAATAGCTGAGTGACCGTGGGCAAATCGCTCCACCTCTGTTTACCTTAGTTTCCTCCACTGTAGAATGGCACTGATAATAGCAGCTACTTCCCAGGGTTGTTGTGAGGACCAAATGAGATAGTATTTGTAAAGTGCTTAGTACAGCTCCTGGCATACAGTCGGCACTCTATAAATGCTAACGATTGTTATTGCCATCGTCATCATCATTATTTTGTTATTATTATAGCACAGCCCAAAGGAGGAAGGAGGGATGTCATAAGCATGCTGGTATGCATGGCCCCTTCTGTCTGTCTGTCTTTAATCTCCTTGGGGTGTCTGCTTATCGTTGGAATCCCTTAGAATCATTGGAATTTGGCCTAGAGTCTAGATCAAAGGATGTGAAGCTGTGTATGGTATGTTGGAAAGAGTTTGGAGTCAGAGGACCAGGTTCAGATCTTACTTCTGATGCTTACTTACTTGTGTGACCTTGGTCAAGTCTCTTAGCCTCCCTTCCCCTTAGTTCTCTCAGTTATAAAACGAGAGCATCGGACTAGATGGCCTCCGAGGACCCTTCTGGCTCTAGACCTGTGAGCCCATGAATGATGAGGGATACTTCTGAAGATTCCTTTTTCCAAATGACAATAATTCATATTTCTACAATGCTTTAAGATTTGTATGCCACGTTGTTCATAGCAAGCCTTCAAGGTAGTGAATGGGAGTATTGTCATCACCACTTGACAGATGAGAAAAACCAAGGTTCAGAGACCTCAAGGCACTTGCTAATGAGTAGCAGCATGATTAGACCAGTCAGTTGGTGTTTATTAAGCCCTTACTGCATGCTGAGGAGTGTGCTAAGTGCTGGAGATACCAAGAAAGGCAAAAATGGGATCTCTGATCTTGAGTGTACATTTCAATAGAGATGCAAGAGACGACATATGTGCAGATAACTCTGTGCATGCAAGATCTAGTCAGTGAAAATGGAAAGTGATCTCAGAGGGGAAGTGCAGCAGGGAAAGGCCTCTTGCAGAAGGCGGCTTGAAGGAAAACAGGGAAGCTATGCCAGGCATAGGGGACAGCCAGGACAAAGGCGTGGAGTTGGGAGATGGAGTGAACCTCAGGGCTGCTGAAAGCAAGTCCAGTGCCCTTCCCATTATGCCACTCAGCAGCTCTTTTTTAATATGATTTCGCTCTCCAGAGCATTCAAGCATTTCTTTTGTCGTTGGTCAAGTCATATGTGATAGGAAGAAGGCTTCAAAGCCTCCAGGAGAGTGGCAGAAATGCAGGGCCTGCAGTTTTCCTAACTTGCCTGCGTCTCAGGCCTGCTTTTGGCCCACAGCCTGGTTTTTCTTCTGGCCAGTGACCAGTGTAAAGGATTGTCGGGGCCAAAGACACTCGGGTTTTTGCAGCTCACTGGCTCCCCCTCTCCCTAGACCAGGGATGCTCCCGATACTTAAACTGGTACCTTGGCCAGCTGCCCCTGTGATACTAGACTTGGCCACTAGGGGCAGAGTGATTCCCTGTTCTCTACTTACTGAAGTGTGGAAAACTTCTTTCATCTTGTTGAGTCAGGGGTGAGGTTTTCAGAAGGATTAAAAAAAACCTAGGGAACAAAGTATATTCATGTTGGGGGTGGGGGGAAGAAAAGGGTCTAGAAATCCAGAAGGGTAATGAAATGGATGAATTTCTGATCCAAATGTAAGGAAAAAATCAGTTTCTTATGAGTCTGACTTAGCCATTAATCAATAAAATTTGTTAAGCACCTACCATGTGGTAGGTGCCAGAATCCTACTCCGCTGTACCTTTCTCTCCAACCATGGCTCATGCTGGTGAATGTTTACCAACCCACTCTCTGAAAATGCATGACACGCTTTTCAGTTTGGTTTGCATTATTGACATTCCCCTCCCCCCCATCACTTCTTAAGCTTATATAATAAACAAAATGTTAAATCGAGTCCTGATTTTTAGCATTTGATGATTTCTAAGGAAGGTGAAAATTAACAATCACCTTCCACTGGAATCAACACACCCTTTACCCCCAAACTTTCCTGGGAGGAAGGAAGAAGGAAGTTCTAGGTTGAAATCTTGGTTCTGCTCATTACTAACTATGACTGTGATTGTCATTATGGCACCTATGTGCCTCAGTTTCCTCATGCATTGAATTTCCTGGCATCAATATCTCCCCATGCCATATTCAAAAAAAACATTTCTCAAGCAGATTCTTCCCCTCTCCTCATAATATTCTTCTCTTTTGATGGCCCCAGGGTTGAACTGTCCAGCCTTCTTCCAGCGGCCATGCTCTCATTCCTTCCAGCTAGGGTTTCTCTTTCCCTGGTCTGTTCTCTGGCAGTCACCCAGCCTCTCCTCAACCCTCTTGTCCCTGAAGGAAGCACAGCCCTCTGGGAGCTTCCTGAGGGTTTCTGCCGCCAGCAATCACTGGGACACAGGCAGGGGTAAAAATAACAAGCATAGGGAATTACAAAACTCTAACATTCTCAAGGTTCCCAGGGTAAGAGTGTTCTCTGGTGTTCTTGGGGATATCAATGGAATGCCCTTCTCTAGAGTACACCATCATCTTTGTTCTCATGACCCCCACCCTACTATGTAAGCTTTTCTATCCTTTTTGTTCTATAAACTACTGATCCACAGTTTCCCTCCCCTTCAGTGAGGAAGGCTCCTAGATTCCTCCTTACTTCTTTATTCTGTAACATCTCTCAAAGGAGTGGACCTCAGTTTCCCTATATTTTAATTATCCCTGACCTGCCTCCCTCATAAACTAGTTACAAGGATCAAAATCACATCATGTGGGTGGGTGCAGATTGCAAGCTGTCAAACATTTACTGATGTAATGTCTCTGTGTGTCAGGGGAATATTTGAACTCGGTGTCTATTCCTCAAGTGCGGTTCTTCCTTCCTTGTACACAAAGGATGGCTCTCCTCAGGTTTCCTCATAAGAATCCTGCCCTGAAGCCCACTTTTTTTTTTTTAAGTCCTGGAGTGTTTCTCTGATGCCCCTCCCTATTT
The DNA here is from genome assembly GCA_028646515.1 of Pseudochirops corinnae. Taxonomy (NCBI): domain Eukaryota; kingdom Metazoa; phylum Chordata; class Mammalia; order Diprotodontia; family Pseudocheiridae; genus Pseudochirops; species Pseudochirops corinnae. The sequence goes on along the minus strand of CM053586.1, from coordinate 220,921,677 downwards.
CCTCTTTTAAACCAGTTCTCCAGGAAAAGGGTGGGCCCAGTCAGAGAGCCCAGCTCTGGACCCAGAAGATATGAGTCACTGCTTTCCTAATCTAATATAACTAACATTTATCAAGTGTGCTTACTATAGTGTTAAGCAGCAGCTAGGTGGTACAGTGGATAGAGCTCAGGAGGACCTGAGTTCAAATATGACCTCAGTCACTTGCTAGCTGTATGATCCTGGGTGAGTCACTTAACCCTGTTGGCCTCAGTTTCCTCATCTGTAGAATGAGCCGGAGTAAGAAATGGCAAACCACTCCAGTATTTTTGCCAAGAAAACCCCCAAATGGGACGCTACTGATGCAACTTAACAAGAGCAACAACAAATTGTGTGAAGCATCATGTGTGGTACTGAGCATACAGACACAAGGTATAACCTGCCGGCCTCTAAGAAGCCCACCTTCTGCTGCTTTGGGAGAAAGATCTCATTCCCCTTAGACAGCTTTGTTTCCTTCATTAGATACCCAGAGGTCTTTTCCCTCAGACCTTCTTCCATTCTGACTTATGCTTGGTTTTGTTCTAACCTACAGCCTGATAGAGAACCTTAGTTTCATTGAGGTCCTTGATAAAGTCTCCCACAATATCCTTGTGGAGGATGAGGAGGAGGAGAAAGCTTCTGTCTGATTGATTATCCAGTTAGGTGACCTCATAGTGGGCTTGATGCAAAGAGCTGATTTCTGGCTCAGTGTCAGCCAGGGAGGAGTTCTCTCCTGACATGCCACAGGGCTCTATCCTTGTCCTTTTCAGCCTGCAGTATTTGTCAACAACTTGACCAGAAGCCTGCTCATCTCATCCTCAGATGATATCAAGCCAGATGGGAGAGCTAATACATGAGATGACTAAATTAGAATTAAAATGACTGCCACAGGCCGAAATGATGGACCACTGCTAAAGCAGTGATGTTTGAGAAGGATAAACTCAAAGTCTTATGTTTAATTTTTAATTTTTAAAATTTTTAAATTTACTTACAGAAGATACAGGATAGGGAAACATGGCTTGAAAGCAATTCATATGAAAAAACTTTGGGTGTGTTAACTGACCATGAACACTTTTTGAGTTAGCAGTGTAATAACAGACACTCAGGAAACCTTGGTAAAAATATATGGTTGTTGTTACATAATGGCTGCCCTTGCCCTTGCCCCCAATATGTAGAACACTCTTCTTTCTCATTTCCACCCACCAACCGCACTGGCTTCCTTTATTTTTTTATTTATTTTTGAGGCAATTGGGGTTAAGTGACATGCCTAGGGTCACCCAACTAATAAGTGTCAAGTATCTGGTCTGAGGACAGATTTGAACTCGGGTTCTCCTGACTCCAGGGCTGGTGGAACATTGCATATAATGCCAGATTTTTGTAGATTGATCATGCAACTGATTGATCAGTTTTGCTTAAATTATTTTTGTCTTCCTCTTTTTCTTTAAAAAAAAAATTACTTGAATCAGGCATGGTGGTACATGCTACCAGAGGAGACTGAGACTGGTGAATTAGTTGAGCTCAGGAGTTCTGAGCTTTGGTTGAGCTAAAAGCCAATTGAGAGTCTCTATACTAAGTGCCAAACCATTGGGGTGGGTCTAAGGAGTGAGGGAGCACCATGCTGCCTAAGGAGAGATGAACAGGCCAGGTCAGAAACAGAGCAAGTTAAAGCTCGAGTGCTGATTGGCAGTGGGGTCAGCCCCATGAGTGGCTGGTGCACTAGATGAGAAATGGGGAGACACAGACTAAAAAATAAGAAAGAAAAAAATATTTGTCATTAGGCAAGGGTACTTAACTTTTTGGGATTGTGGACTCCTCTTTGACAATCTGCTAAAATCTGTAGCCTCCTTCTCAAATGAATATTTTTAAATGCATAAGTAAAATACATAGTATTAAAAAGGAAACCAATTATATTAAAATACAGTTCCATGTATATGAAAATACAGTTATTAAAATATTTTTAAAAGCAAGTTCTGGGTAAGAACCTCTGTTATAAAGGATGGGTGAGAAGAAAGAAAGAGGGATACAGAGAGGAATCTAGGTGGTATTAACAAATATGTATGCACACATACGCACACTTCACCACCTAGCTGCCCTGCCTGGCTTCTTTTAAGTCCCCACCAAAATGCCATATTTTGCAGGAAGCTTTACCCAGCCACTCTTAATTTTAATGCCTTCCCACTATTAATTATTTTCCACATTCTCCATATAGCTTACTTTGTATATATTTGTTTGTATGTTGTCTCTTCCATTAGATTGTAAGCAACTTGAGGGCAGGAATTGCCTTTTGACCCTTTTTGTATGCCCAGCACTTAGCACAATGCCTGCCACATAGTAGGTACTTCATAAGTGTTTATTGATTGATGTTATGTAATTATATATTGATAACACTGATTAATAATAGCTGCAATTTATATGGTACCTTCAAGTTTACAAAGCAAACTTTATTATCTGATATGATATTATTATATTAATTTGCTTTTATTCATGATCTCATTTGCTGGTGGTGGCTTCATTACTACCACCACCATCATTATCTAATTATTAATAGTTGAAATTTATAAGGTACTTTCAAGCTTGCAAAACTCTTTATATACCTGGTTTCATTTGAGATGTTTCCATATCTCATAGATGTGTCAGATCTATAAGGAACTGGAGATGTTTAACCTGAAGAGTTAGGGAAGGACATGAGCTCTTACATCAAATACTGATAGAAGAAATTATGGTCTGTAGGAGGGATTAGCTTTTCTTTTTTGAATTTTGTTCCCTTTAAATAGTAATTTTTTTCCCACAACTACAAATCAAGAAAATTTTTAGCATTCATTTTTATAAGATTTTGAGTTCCAAATTTTTCTCCCTCCTCTCCACTCTGCTAAAAATGGTTAGGCAGTTTGATATAGTTTATGTATATGCTATCATGTAAAACGTATTTCCATATTCATCATGGTTATGGAAGAAACAGATCAAAAGTAAAAAAAAACACGAGAAAGAATAAAGTGGAAAAATGTGCTTTGATCTGCATTCAGAGACCATCAGTTCTTTATCTGGATGTGGACAGCATTTTCCTTCATGAGTCCTTTGTACTTGTCTTGAATCATTGCGCTGCTAAGCTGAGTCATTCATAGCTGATCTTCACACAATGTTGCTGATACCATGTACAGTGTTTGCTGGTTCTGCTAGTTTCACTTTGTATCAGTTCGTACAAGTATTTCCTGGTTTTCCTTTACTCTCTGTATGTCTCTCTGCTTCAAGTGTGTTTCTTCTAAGCAACATATTGTAGGATACTGGGTTTTGATCCACTCTGCTGTCTGCTTCCATTTTATAGGAGAGGTCAAAGGATTCACTTTTCTCTGTGGCTCCAGGAGGCAGGACCAGGAGCAATTCCAGCTTCACATAAGGAAAAATGTCCCAAGAATTAATTATAATAATAACTAATATTTATATGAGCAAAGTAGAATTGAAACAGCTCAAAGGAAATGCAGGATGTGCAGATTTAGATAATCCACTCCAAATGTTCACATGGACGATTTGTGCCCCACCTGTGGTAGAGCATTCTAGGCTCATATTGGTTTGATAAACCACAGTTGGACACATTGAAACTTGACTCTAGCATAGTGATGCCCTTTTGGTCTTCTCCTAGAACAAAGGACAATAACTAGTACTTAATATGTTCTGGTCACTTTGCTAAATGCTGTACAGTTATTATCTCATTTGATCTTTACAACAATCCTGGGAGGTAGTTGCTATTATTTTAATCATTTTACAGATAAGGAAATTGAAGCAAAAAAAAGGTTAAGTGACTTGCCCAATGTCACTCACCTGGTAAGTGTCTGAGGGTGGATTTGAACTCAGGTCTTCCTGACTCTGACCTAAGTGGAATGGACTGTTTTATGAAGTAATATGCTTCCTTTTGCTGGAAGTGTTCAAGAAGAGGCCATCTGTCAAAGAATATATACTTAAAGCTAGAAGTGACCTCAGGTCCACCCCCTCATTTTACAGATGAGGAAATAGAAGCCAAGAGAATAGAAGTGACTTGTCCAAGGTCACACAAGCAGTTAGCAGCAGAACTGGAATTCGAACCCAAATCCTCTGACTTGCAATCCAGCACTCTTTCCAACATACCGTATTGTCTCAAAATAATAATAATAATAAGCTGAATTGAATGACTTCTGAGGTTCCCTCCAACTTGAACTTCTTCTTCTTTTATTTTTACTTTTTGGAGGGGGGAAGGTAGGGCAAATGAGGTTCAGTGACTTGCTCACAGTCACTTGGTTAGTTTTTTGTGTTAAATGTCTGAGGGTGGATTTGAACTCAGGTCCTCCTGACTCCAGGGCCAGTGCTCTATTCACTGCACCACTTAGCCGCCCCCCCAACTTGAACTTCTGTGTCTCGGGTCCTACCCATATTTCCTTCTGATTGTGAATGGCCTTGTCTGACTTTTTTCTGCCTTGTGTCTTATGCTAGATCCTGGACTACCCAGGGAGATGGAGGAAGGGGTGGGCCTGGGAGAAGGGTAGAAAGTCCTGAACAGTGGTGTCATTCTTGGCTGCAGCGACCTCGAGAAGTCCGTGGAGAAGATCCAGAAGGAAGTGTCCCACAACCATCGGCTGGTCCCTGGTCCGGAGCTGGAGGAGAAGGCCTTGGTGCTGAAACAGCTGGGGGAGACCCTCACGGAGCTCAAGTGTGAGTAGGCCTGACCTGGGAACTTGGTGGAGAGCAGGGAGAAGGGGTTCCATGGAAAATCTCTAAGATTCTGTGATTCTCTGTGGCCTGGCCCAGGATAGGGGGCAGCCCTGCTCTTACAACTCATTCTAACTCCCCCTTCCTTCATTGCACAGTTCCTCCACTCCTCCCATCTAGTTTCTAGATATCATTTTAGTGGACTGGAAGCACAATATGAGTCCACAGGATGACCTAGAGTCCCCAAAGACTAGGTAGTGTGATCTTAGGGTGGCAGCTAGGTGACACCATAGTGCACAAAGCACCAGGTCTGCAGTCAGGAAGAGCTGAGTTCAAATCTGACCTCAGCCACTTACCAGGTGAGTGACCTTGGGCAAGTCACTTAACCCTGTCTGCCTCAGTTTCCTCATCTATAAAATGAGCTGGAGAAGGAAATTAAAAACCACTCCAGTAGCTTTGCCAAGAAAACCCTAAATGGGGTCACAGAGAGTCAGACATGACTGAAACAACTATGTAATCTTAAGCAGAATTAATAGAGATACAGTGTCAAGTCCAGGGAGATGACAGTCTCACTCACTGCGCTGGACTCTGGCCAAGCCAAATCTGTTGTGTTGATTTTGGAATGCTGATTCTGAGAAGGACTTTGGCAAGCTTGATTGTGTCCAGGGGCAATTAACCAAGATGGTAAGGAGGCTGCAGAGCAGGTTCCATGAGAAGGTATTGAAAGACTTGGGATTGTTCAGCCTGCAGAAGAAAAGCCTTAGGTGTAGGAGTGATTGCCATCTTTTAGTGACTGAAGGACCGTCTTAGGGAAAAAAGATGAGACTCCTTCAGCTTCGCTCCACAGGACAAAGCAAAAGCAGTGAGTGCAAGTTAAAGAGAATCATACTGAGGCTGGAAAAGAAGAAAATAAGGATTTATTAAGGCCCTGCTGTGTGCTAGGCACTTTACAAATATTATCTCATTTGATATTCACAACAATCCTGGGAAGTGGGTGCTATTATGATTCCCATTTGAGGATATTGAGGTAGACAGGTTAAATGACTTGCCCAGGGTCTCATAGCTAGTAAATATCTCTCATAGCTAGTAAATATCTGAGGTCAGATTTGAACTCAGGTCTTCCTGACCCCAGACTTAGCATGGTATTCACTGCTCTATCTAGTTGCCTCTCTCTAGTCATCCTCTCCCCCACCAGTGAGGGCTAAAAAGGTTATTATAGAGAGTTGTCTTAGTTGGGTCATTCAGTGGGGGAAAGTAACAGGCAGAATTTGATTCAAAGCTTAGATAGTTACATCAGCAAAGACAGAGAGTTATTCACAAGGAAAGGTGAAGGAGGGCTAGAACAAGTTGCTTTTGCTCATCTATTTTGGACAACTTATTGGACAAAAGGACTTTTAAATATTTGTTAATATAGCCTAGATTTCTCTTTGTACCCCTCTTTCTTTCTCCTCCCCCATCCTTTATAACAGAGGTTCTTAATCTGAACTTGCTGTTAAAAATATTTTGATAAGTATATTTCAGTATAATAGATTTCCTTTTTAATCCTATGTATTTTATTTACGCATTTGAAAACATTCAAGAAGGACACTACAGGTTTTAACAGACTGTCGAAGGAGTCCACAACCCCCAAAAGTTAAGAACTCCTGCCTAATGACAAACATTTTTTTCTTTCTTATTTTTTTAGACTGCATCTCCCCATTTCTCATCTACTGTACCTGCCACTCATGGGCTCACCCCACTGCCAATCAGCACTCGAGCTTTAACTTGCTCTCTTTCTTACCTGGTCTGTTCATTTCTCCTTAGGGAGCATGGTGATCCCTCATTCCTTAGACTCACCCCCATTGGTTTGGGACTTAGTGTGAAGACACCCAGCTGGCTTTTAGCTCAGTTAAAACTCAGAACTCCTGAGCTCAAGAAATCCACCAGCCTCAACCTCCTCTGATAGCATGTACTGTCATAGGTTTTCTTTTTTAAAATAAAAAGAGGAAGAAGATAAAATAATTTAAGCAAAACTGATCATTCAGTTCCTTGATCAGTCTAGAAAAATCTGGCATTACATGCAACGTTCCACACCTGTGTCTCCCCCCAGTCCCCAACCTCTGCAAAGGAGTGAGGGAATGAGGAAAGCTCAGGGACCCCTAAGTGGTACAGTGGCTCTGCAGTCAGGAAGACCAAAGTTCAAATCTGGTTTCAGACACTTTACTAGCGGTGTGACCCCCGGCAAGTCACTTAACCTTGTTGGCCTCAGTTTCCTCATCTGTAAAATGAACTGGATAAGGAACTGCTAACTCATTCCAGTATATTTGCCAAGAAAACCCCCAAAATTGGTCATGACAAAATGAGAAAGAAGGACTTCTTAATAATTAGAGCTAAACTCTTTGTGGTGGCAAAAAACTGGAAATTTAGGGGATGCCCATCAATTGGGGAATGGCTAAACAAGTTGTGGTATATGAATGTAATGGAATACTATTGTGCTATAAGAAATGGGGAGGAGACAATCTTCATATTCACCTGGAGAGCCTTATACAAATTGCTGCTAAGTGAGAAGAGCAGAACCAGGAAAAATTTGTACACAATCACAGACACATCGTATGTGTGACGACCAACCTTGATAAACTGGACTCTTCTCAGCAACGCACAGTTATAAGACAACTCTAAAAGTCTCAGGATGGAAGGAGATACCTTCATTCAGAGAAAGATCTAGAAAGAACAGAGTTTAAATGGAGACTGAAGCAATCTACATGC
>CM053586.1:220891682-220913740 GCA_028646515.1 Pseudochirops corinnae | reverse complement strand
AAGAGGGGGAGAAAATATGTAACTCAAAATCTTGTGGAAATGAATGATGCAAACTATATTAAAATTTTAAAAAAAAGACTTAAAAAAAAAAAGATCTTCTTTGAATGTTGTCATCCAGATTTTCCTTTATACCTAATGGCATCAAGTTATCTTTTGTTCCTTTAAAAGCTCTAAGTGCCAAGGTGACTCAGCGGACAGAGCCACCTGAGACGCTAGCCATGTGACTTTGGATAGGTGCTGTTATTATTCCCAATCAGTTGAGGAAGCTGAGACAAACAGGTCAAGTGAGGTTAAGAGGTTAAGTTGCCCAAGGTCACTCAGCTAGTAAGTACCTGAGGCTGTATTTGAACTCTGTTCTTCCTGATTTCTAGGCCTAGGGTCATCCAAGCTAGTAAATGTCTCTTATTAACTCTGAATCTCTGACTCAATTTCCTCATTTGTAAAATGATTATAATAACAGTATCTACCTCTTACAGTTGTTGTGAGGATCAAGTAAGATAATATTTGTCTGTTAAAAATATATATATGTATATATATATATACACAATTATTATTATTATTATTATTAACTACATCCAACTGGAACTTGAGATACACAGGCACTGTGGTAGGGAGATCCATCCTGCCCTACTGAAAAGCCAGAGGGGGGAGGGAGGAGGACATAGGAGAGAACAGATTGCGGGAGGGGGGATACACTGGGATGGCTGTTTTGGGACGGTGGATAGGGGATAGATGGGGAGAAAATTTGTAACTCAAAATTTCGTGGAAATGAATGATGTAAACTAAAATAAAATAAAATAATTTTTAAAAAAAGATAAAATTTGTCAAGTGCTTAGCACAGTGCCCAAAACATAGCAGGCAGGGATTAAATACTTGTTTCCTTCCTTCTATCCATCTAGTTCTCTCAATTCTCACACTACTTAGGTAGTCTAGAATTCCCACTTGGATTACAGCAATAGTCCTTTAACTTGTCTCTTTACCAGCAACCTATTCCAAACGCATCATTCAACAGACAAGTATTGAGCACCCACTACATTCCAAGCACTGTGCTAGGCACCTGGCATCCAAAAACAAAAAAGTGAAATCGTCCTCGTCACCAAGTATCTTACATATGTAAAAAGTCAGTAAAGGCTATATGTGTGCATCCATATATACATACATACATACATATTTCTATGAAATAGTAATTAGAGGTAGAACTGAATAATACAAGCAACTTGAGGGATGAGGAGAGGCTTTCTGTAAGGAGCTGAGACTTGAGCTGAGCTCTGAAGAATGTTAGGGATTCTCAAGAGGCCAGGAGAGGAGTGAGTTCATTCCAGGCAGGGAGGACAGCCTGGGAAATGGAGACTAGAGATGGAACGTACAGTATATATAAGACAGTTTGGTTGACGTGGAAATGTGTGAAGTGAAATAATATCTGTAACAAGCCTGAAAAGGCAATGTGGAGGCAGGCTGAAAACAGCTTTAAATGCAAACAGAAGAGTCAATACTGGATCCTTAGAGTGATAGGGAGAGCCACGGAAGAATATGAGAAAAGACAGAGAGAGAGACACAGAGAGAGAGAGAGAGACAGAGACAGACAGAGAGACAAAGAGAGAGAGAGAGGAGAGTGAGACACAGAGAGACAGAGAGAGGGAGAGAGAGAGAGAGAGAGAGAGAGAGAGGGGAGAGTGAGACACAGAGACAGACAGAGAGACACAGAGAGACACACACAGAGAGAGACAGAGACAGAGAGTCAGAGACAGAGACAGAGAGATAGAGACAGAAAGAGACACAGAGAGAGAACAGAAGAGTCTGAGGAGAAAAGGGGGGAGAGACAGAGAGAGAGAGAGGAGAGAGAGAAGAGTGAGACAGAGAGAGAGAGAAGAGTGAGACACAGAGAGACACAGAAAGAGAGAGGGAGAGAGAGAGAGACAGAGAGAGACAGAGAGGAGAGTGAGACACAGAGACAGAGAGACACAGAGAGAGAGAGAGACACAGAGAGAGAGACAGAGACAAAGACAGAGACACAGAGAGAGAAGAGAAGAGTCTGAGGAGAAAAGGGGGGAGAGACAGAGACAGAGAGAGAGAAGGAAAGAGAGAGAGAGAAAGAGAGAGAGGAGAGACAGAAAGATGATCAGGTCTGTGCTTAGGAAAGTCACTTTGGCAGCGGAGTGGAAGATGGATTTGAGAGGAGAGACACCTGAGGCAAGAAGATCCATTAGGAAGCTCTTAAGATAGGGGCTCCTACATGGTGCAGTAGGTAGAACATTGGGCCTGGACTCAGGAAGAGTTGAGCTTAAATCGACCTCAGACTAATTATGGGACCCTGGGCAAGTCACTTAACCTTAATTGCCTCAGTTTCCTCATCTAGAAAATGAGCTGGAGAAGAAAATCGCAAACCACTCCAGTATTTCTGCCAAGAAAACCCCAAATGAGGTCATGAAGAGTTAGACATTGTAGAGATGACTGAATAACAACATATATAACTACAATAGTCTCGGTGGAGGTGACACAATTCTGATCATGTTATCCTGCTGCTACACGGCTCCTTAGTCTAGCAACGAAGGTCCCCACCCCCCGTCACATTTTGTTCATCCTCCACAAACCCCAACTCATTTACCACTCCCTCTTCCAGCACCAATGCTGTTCTCATCACAGTGCCTAGGCACACCTCCAAGTCTTTGCACCTTTACTAGCCCCACTAACTCTCTCCCTCCAGGAAGCCTCCCCTAACTGGTCACATATTCTTTCCTTCCCTAACCTTTTAGGGCTCTTCATTTTGCAAAGTCACAAAGATATTATCAGCGTGAACATTCAACCCAGATTCTCCACCTCTAGAGCCAGTGTTCTTCTCACCATACCAGGTTACCTTCTCCCTCCCAAACCAATTCAACAAGCATTTATTAACCTTAAATCTAACAAGCAACTCTTGGAGGCAGACACAGGGGTGTGCTGGTAGATGTTTAACAACAGGCTCTTGGGAAGGGGTGGAATATGGTATGCCCACAACATGATTTTAAGCATAATCTGCATTATTAATATTTTCCCCATCACTTTCTCAAGTCTAGACAATCAACAAAGCAAAACATACAGCCCTAATTTGCAGGATTTTCCAATTTCTGAAGCCTAAAAGTTCACACTGAACATTTAACAACCAGCTCTCCAGCCCTTCAAACTGACTCCAGAACACCACTGAGTACAATATTGTGCTAGTCGTCTTTGAGAACAAAGGACAAACACCAACCAACCGAGGCCCTGAGAAGATATAACATAGCCATATAGTCCTAGCCAGGAAGCATTTATAATGCACCTGAGTGCCAGGCCCTGTCAGGCTTTGTAAACATCGTCTCATGTGATCCTCACAACTCTGGAAGGCAGGTGCTAATATTATATCCCTATTCTGCAGCACAGGAAACTGAGGCAAGCAGAGGTTAAGTGACTTGTCCAGGTTACAAAGCTAGTAAAGGTCTGAGGCTGGATAGGAATAACTAATATTTATACAGTGTTTATTATGTTCCAGGCACTGTGCTAAATGCTTGGCAATTATTCTCTTTAGATCCTCATAACAACCCTGGGAGACAAGTGCTATTACCTTCATTTTACAGATGGGGAAACTGAGACAAAGAGGTTAAATGACTTGCTCAGGGTCACACAGCTAGTAAGTGTCTAAGGGTAGATTTGAACTCAGGTCTTCTTTACTCCAGAATCAGTGCTCTGTCCACTAAGCCACCTGATTGCCTCATGGAACTTAGAAGTGCATATAGGGGTAGTGGCTACATCTCCAAATAATTAAAGTATGATATAATATGTGATGAATACTCTAAAAGGGAGCAAGAAACATGTTATGTGAGGTCTGAAAGGGGAAGAGGAGAGAGAGAGATCAGAGATGGCTTTCTTGGAAGTTGGGCCTTAAAAGATACGTAGGAATTCAAGAGATAAGATGTCGTTCAGTCGTGTCTGACTTCTCATTGACCCCTTTTGGGGTTTTTGTAGCAGAGATACTGGAGTGGTTTGCCATTTCTTTCTCCAGCTCATTTGACAGATGAGGAAACTGAGGCAGACAGGGTAAAGTGACTTGCCCAGGGTCACACAATTAGTAAGTGTCTGTAGCCAAATTTGAACTCGGGAAGATAGTCTTCCTGACTCCAGGCCCAGCACTAGGTGCCCAAGGAGGAGATAGGAGAGGAAATTTATGGTCTAAGGAACATGTAAACAAAGGTGTGGAGGTGGCAAAATATAGAGCAGAGATATCAAATCCGTGGCAGGCCACGTGTGGCCGCAACACTTCCAAGTACGGCCAGAAACATATTAAAATGTAAATGGGAAATATTTAACGAAGCAAATGAAAATGCAACAAACCATGGACAATGTTACATTTTAAAATGAAGTCACCATGTGGCCCACAGTGATCTTTATTTACAGATTAGTGGCCCCATTTCTATTTGAGTTTGATACCACTAATATAGAGGATGTATAAGTCCAATTTGACTGGATCAAGAAATAAAGCTGGAAAGGCGGGGGCAGCACCAGATTGTAGAACACCCTAAATGCCAGGGAAAGGAATCTGAACTTTACTCAGGCAATAGGGAGCCCCGGCAGGGGTTCCAGCAGAGGAGTAACAGGAACAGCTTTATAGGGCCTCCTACAGTAGGTGCTCAGTAAATGCTTCCTCAGTTGACAAAAATGTTCAACCAGACTGCAGATAAGCAAGTACCTTTCACCACACCCGTCCTTAGCCATACACTCAGATCAACACACCAATTTAAAAAAAAAAGTTGCTCCAACAGACTCACCTCATCTTGAAGGTTGATGTCCCCAGGCCCTCGGTTTAACTGTTCCTGCAGACTAGAAACGACAGCATTGTTGCCGGGCACTCGGTATATGCCCATGGACTCAAGCCCCCTTGCCTCCACCATCCGGCAGCACGCTGACACAATCAGAGGTACCCGCTGTAGACAGACATAGTGGCATCACCATCAGAGCTGGTACCAACGGATATGAGCATATTGGGGGCAGGGGGCAGAAGAGGCAGGAAATGCACCAAGACCCAGGGACCCAGGGTGTTCCCAGTAGGCAAAGAGAGGTAGGGGTGTGTGTGTGTGTGTGTGTGTGTTAGGGGGAAGTGGACAAGAAACATTTTCCTCTTTTTTTCCACTTGTACATTGGGGGCGCTGTTTCTGAGTTTTGGATAAAACAACTCCAAAGCCTCCCTTCTCCCCAACAACTTCAGACACACAGACACACACACACACACACACACACACCCACCCCACACACACACACGCACACACACACACCCCACACACACACACACACATACATACACACACTTTGAGAGCCTTAGGTGTCAGCCCCTGGTCCCAGACACTGCTCCTAAGTTCTTAGGCCCCACCTGGTTATCAGCAGCAGGCTGGCACTCTTCCAGACGCACCCCAAATGCCCTTGGGGAGGGTTTTTTATTCTTTTTCATGATGTTGATGCCCCAGGGAGCTCTTGAGGTGGCAGCACTGTCATCTGAGGGGGCCATGGCAGGGGTCGGGGTGTGGAAAAAGAACACACAGTGGTTACTTAAGGATCCAGAGACATTGATCCACCAGGACTCCAGACATAGACATACAGGCATAGACATATCTACCTGGCAATCCTACAGAAACATGTATATTCAGAAAGATACATGAAGAGATACAAAAGGATACAAGTCCACTCTCCTCAAACAACCACCCCTGAAGTCCTCTTCCCTTCAGCCTCTGGGGCTCCCCGTCCCCTCCCACATCTTTTTCAGTCTCCTACCTTTGGTCCCTGAAGGAGGATCCTGGGTCCTGGGAGATCGGGGAGCATTCTGCTTCAGGAGCTCTGACTTAAGCCCCGCTATTCCCCGAGAACTCTTGGGAGAAGAGTCTGCTTTGGGACCCGAGATATGGCTGGGAAAGAAATGAAAGCAAAAAAAGGTTGGAGGAGTCTTCATTTGAAGGCTACCACCACAGAACATTCCTTTGCCTGAGCATAATTCCTTTACCCAGCACCCCACAGGTGCGGCCTCCACCCATTCCAGGACATGGGCAAGCTGGGCAGGGTCTTTCCCAGCAGGCCCAAGGTACCGAGGACACATGCTCCCTTATCCTCTGTATCTTGAAGCCTCCATCAAACCTGCAAGTGTTCCCAGGATCATCTAATCCAATCCCATCATCTCACTGAAGAAGTAACTGAGATACAGAGAAGGCGACTTGTCTAAAATCACCCAAGTCTTCTGACACATCAGTTCAATGCTCTTTCTACTTTTTTTTTTGGAGGGGGGAAGGCAGGGAAATTAGGGTTAAGTGACTTGCCCAAGGTCACACAGCTAGTAAGTGTTAAGTGTCTGAGGCCGGATTTGAACTCAGGTCCTCCTGACTCCAGGACTGGTGCTCTATTCACTGCACCACCTAACTACCCCTCTTTCCACTTCTGCTATAACAGTAGACCACCCCCATGGTCTACTCTCCACTCATGGAAATACAAGATATGGGAGCTAGAAGGAACCTCAGAAGTCACCTAATCCAACTCTTTTTTTTACAAAGGAAGAAACAGAAGCCCAAAAGGAAAACTGTAATCCCCAAGGCAGAGTATTACATAAAACAGCAACCTCCATCATTGTCTCTGTCCTGGGGCTATTTCCAGTGATGGGGTAGGAGGGCATGGGGGAAAACCCGGAGTTAATAATAGCCAGCATTTGCAAAATGCTTTAGCTGTATTATCTCATTTGATCCTTACAACCACCCTAAGGTGCTATTATTAATCCCCATTTATTACTGAAGTCAATAAGAGGTTAAGTCATTCACCCAGGGTCATACAGCTAGTGATTATCTGAGACTGGATTTGAACTCAGGTCTTCCTGACTCCAAGTCCAGCACTCTACCCCCTGCTGCAGTGATAGGGGGAATGGTGGTCCTCACCTTACTTTTCGGTAGTCATTAAGCTTCTTGCTGATCAGAGCTTGATTGGCACAGCCAGGGTCCTAAGGAGGGGTAGAGGAGGGAGAATAGGGAGAAGAAGAGGCAGAGAGGAGAAGGGAGGATGGGAAGAGAATATGCCAAATATAAGTGCCCAGTGAAGCAGCAGGCATCTCTCTCCCCCACTGCCCATTCTTGGCACTTGCTCCAACCTACCTTCCTCTCTCCTGTTAAAAGACTTATGTACCCAAAACCAGAAAGGTCGACCCTTAGGGCCAGCTCCCTTCCTGAGGCACCACTAAGATAACCATATCTGTGATCACCTGACATTCATTCCCACGACCACTTGGGTGTGGCAACTTCTGTAAGAGAGGCCTACCCTTCTGCTCCATATGGTCTCCTTGGATATGGGTATCTCAAGGCAGACGCTATTCTATGGTGGGGAGAGGGGAAAGAACAAGCCCACTCTTCTCAGAGAGGCTGTTAAGGAGGTCAAACAGTAAGGTGACCAGAAGTGCCCACTGGGATCCTGCCCTTCAATGCAAAGCCAGGAAGTGTTAGTAGGCTGGAGCCAGGACTCGCAAGGCCCAATACTGAGGGTCCTGGCCTCAGCCCTGGGCCAGAGAAAGAAACTCAGTCGATATTAACACAGACCATGCCTGTTTCTAAAACACTAGGAAATGGCACCAAGGGAAGGTGCAGAGGTAGTTACTATACTGCTTCCAATAGCCAGACTTCTCTATCTCTTTCCAAGGTCATCTTATCTATCTTTGTCTCTCTAGGTCAGTCCTACCATATAGGTAAGCTGAGCCAACTCTACTTTGGGGGTCTTAAGGGGAAGAAGGTAATTTCATCTTTTAAGATGCACAGAAAAGGAAACTCCCCACTTGTTTACTCAGAGTAGACAAGATGGGAATAGATGGGAGTGGGAAATTTTCTAATGGCTTAAGAGAGGCAAATGGGGAGATGGTCCCCACTGCCCTACAGCAGTGATGGTGGGAGGCCCCCTGGCCCTCACCTCGCCCTCGGCCCTGCTATTTTCCCGGATCGCTCTGATCCAGCCCAGCATATCATCACGGTCCTCAGCCTGAAAGAGATATTCACAGAAGTCAGCGGTGGTGAGCCGGAACACATGCCTCCTCTTCGTCTCGCTGTAGGAGATGTCCACCAGGCACGAGCTGATGCAGACGGGCGCCGTCTCCTCCTCACCTGCGCCCGCCGCTGTGCCTGCCTCCCGCCGCTCCTTGCCCAGGGAGAGTGAGTGTGCCCGGAGCGCAGCATAGACACGTTTCCACTGGCGCAGGCCACCACCCACTTTCTGCAGAAGACACACAGACAGGGAGGGGAAAGAAGAGAGAGAGGTGAAAACATGACCTTACAACTGCCCCCCTCCTCCCAGTGCTTCCTCAGCTCTCCCAGACCCTATCCCTGCTGCTGGGTAAGCTCAGCTGCTTTCCAGAGGACTCCATTCCTTTAAAATATTGTCACTCAGCTAGGACCTCTGAGTATCCAGCAGAAAATGGGGAGAGATGGCAGTGAGGTGGCAGAAAACTGAGCCATAGGTACACAACCTTCTGCCAAATGGTCCCCCGAACCCTTGTTCAACTCCTATTAATCATGGTTTTAGAGCTCAAAGGTACCCCAGAGGTTACCTAGTCCAACCCCCTCATTTTTCAGATGAAGAAATTTCAGCCCAAGTGACTTGTCCAAGGCCACTCAGGGAGTAAGAAGCAAAGCAGAATTTGAACTTCATACCCCATACTCTGTCCCCTCTATCATTACCTATTCTGCTCCTAAATAGAGCTCTTAACCCCTTATGTCTCTTCACAATTCTTGCCTACCTTTTTCAGAAAACAGCTTCCTGAAGGGACCTGACACCTTCATTTTCGGAGTCCCCCCTTCCAAATTCATAGGATCACAGGCTGACAAATTTAGAAGGGAACTTAGAAATCATCAGATTCAAACTGCTCTTTTTAACAGTTGAGGAAACCAAGGCCCAGAGGGGAAAGTGAGTGACTTGTCCAAGGTCACACAAGGTAATAAGGAGCAGAGGTCCCCCGACTCCAGATCCAGTACTCTCCACTGTACCACCTGCCTCTCCAATTCAGTAAGGATCTAATCCAGTGGTTCTCAACCTTCCTAATGCCTCGACCCTTTAATACTCGTATGTGCGCGTATCTGCATGTGGGTGGACCCGCCTGGAGATGGATAGAGGAGTGGTGTCTTAGTTCCTAAGACCATCGGAAATATGTGTTTTCTGATGGTCTTAGGTGACCCCTGTGACCCCTGTGAAAGGGTCATTCGACCCCCAAAGGGGTTATGACCCACAGGTTGAGAACCACTGATCTAATCTATAATAGCAAATTCCCTGATTTCTCTCATCATACTAGAGGCTTCCCAAAGGGACAGGCCCTAAGAGTTCTTTCCCCTAAGTGACTAACGAAAGTGGGGTTGCCCATAGGGGTAGAAAACACTCCTTTCCTGACCCCAAGAGACATATCCCTCACTTTGTTTAATATCACATCACAGTTCTCTCCAGTCCAGCAGAGTATATGTGAAGAACAGAAATCAGAGGGGTTCTCTGTGCTAATTACAAAACAGGAGTTACCTCCAAAGACCCAATCTCCATACACACCCATGTAATGGAAGGGAGGGAGATCTGAGGAGATCTGCAAACCGGGAGGCAACAGGGAGGACAGCATGAAATGAGGGGTAGTACTTTACTGTAGTAAGTGAAAATGCTTGATTGATATCTGGAAGGCTCTGGGTTCAAATCCCACCTCTGACACTTACTAACTGTGTGACCATGGGAAATAGCCTCCCTGGGCCTCAGTTTCTTAAAATGAAGATAATAATACTTGTAGTAACTACCAGCACTGAGTTGTCATGAGGGTCAAATGAGAACATGTAAGTCAGGGGTTCTAGACTTAGTTTGGGCCATGGACCACTGGTGAAGCATATGGGTCTCTTCTCAAAAGAATGTTTATAGAAGCATAAAATAAAATGATAGGATTACAAAGAAAACCAATTATATTGGAATAAAATTTCAATTTATTTCCTATCTAGGCGCATAGACTCCTCCCCTCCCCCCATGAAATCTATTCACAAACTCCAGGAGGAAGGGAGGGGAGTTGTCTATATACTCTAGATTAAGAACCCCTAACATAGGTGAAGTGATTTGAAAATTTTGGAGCTCAATGTCAGTTATCATTAGTATTTAATGACTTCCAAAGTCTTCAACAAAGCAGAACAAAACCAAAACCAGGTTTGGAACCCTGCCCCCCCCAAAACCCTTCCCTCCTCCCAAAACAACCCTTCCCCATTCCTCCTTTCCTTAAATCTCTACCCATGTCTGGTTAATTTGGGGAAAGGGGTTCTCACTCGCTTAACCAGGATGAGTAAATGAACTAATTACAAGGTGTGCAAAAGAGTATACCAGGCATTTATGGGACTGGGACTGGGTGTGTCTGATTGCCCAAGATATAAATTGGATTATCCAGGGAATGAATAATCCAGGCTCCCTGACTTCTTAAAATCCCAATCTGATGGCTCTTTTCCTGTTTATTAACAATCTCCAGAAACAGGCAAGGCATATTTGAAGAAGAAGAAAGACAACCTAATGAATAATTATAAAGGATGTTATGAGAGGAATGGAAGATGGGGACTTTATCCCAATAAATACTTCCTCTAACTACTTTCAGACTGTGCTCCACCCCCAGCATCTGTAAGGATCTATAAATTCTATAAATACCCCCCCATCTCCTCCACAGCCTGCTCCCTTTCCTGAGTTCCAGGTTCCCCTGACCTCTCTTCTCCAGCATCCTGCCCCAATCCCCAGGGTCTTGGAGCATACATTAGCATTAACATCTCTGGGAACCTCTTCTCCCGATCCCCGCCAAGACACAGCGCTGCCCCCCCCCTTCTACCTTACATTTGCATCTTTAGTTGTTGTAAAGGGATTAGTTTGGGGGCTAGTCATCCCAGGAAGTCAGCTGAGAACCAGTGGGATCAATCCAGGGGTATGCTGAGCTGGCCAGAATCAGCCCTCCAGAGACAACTGTTAAATGTTCAGTGTGAGCATCTACACCTCAGAAATGATTTACTGTTTTGTTGTGTGTCTAGACTTAAAGTAATGGGGAAAAATGTTAATTGTACAGATTGAATTAAAAATGTATCACAGGGACATTTTTTTCCTCTTAAATGCTCAGTTGTGAAATATTTACCCTGGATCAATGGTATCATCTTTTTATCAATATGTAAAATGGGTTCTATTCAACCTCCTTAGGATGATAGGATCCTATTAGTCTTAGGCTGGAAGGGACTTCAGAGGTCATCTAGTCCAACATCATCTTCTTATAGAAAGGGTAATGTGCTGAAGGTCACAGCTATAACCTGGCATAGTGGGGATTTGAACTCAGTCACTCACACACACACACACACACACACACACACACACAATCAACTCTGCTGCCTTAGCTCCAGTCAGGAAGTGCTTTTGTCTTTGTATCTGTCTTCAGCACCTAGTACAATGCCTAAGACACTTTAAAAATTCTTACTAAATTGAACTGGACTCTAACTTCACTCTCATATTGCAATTTAAACTGTTTTTCTCTGGTTCTTAAGCTGCTTTCGGAAGAACTGTTCCCTGTAAAGGCTGTTTTGAGATCTGCCCCTTCCCGACATAGGGGATTTTCAGTCAGACAAATAGCAACCCACAGACTTGCACCCCACCACCCAAACCCCACCTTTCCCTCTCTTACCTTTCCCTTCTTGGTGAGGATTTGCTTAAAATATAACCAGCCTTCTCTCCTGATATCACTAAAGGTCACATCTGAGAGATCAGAGGTGGAATGCCTCTTGGAGGGGGCATCTTCTGACGTGCCCAAACTG
This sequence comes from Pseudochirops corinnae, assembly GCA_028646515.1. NCBI lineage: Eukaryota > Metazoa > Chordata > Mammalia > Diprotodontia > Pseudocheiridae > Pseudochirops > Pseudochirops corinnae. Next base: position 220,901,936 of record CM053586.1, on the reverse strand, counting down.
TCCAAGGACTGTGATGAAAAGGGAAGGAGTAGGTCAGACAGGAGTTCCACACCAACACCTCTTCGAATACCTCATGTTTGGGGGGGCACTATGTCTGGTTTTCCTCTTTAATTTGTTGTGAAATCTTGAGACCTTGAGTAATTTATTTAACCTCTTTGAGTCTCCTGTTTTGAGGTCATGAGACATATACACAAGAGACTTGGGGGAGGCTGCAAAGGATATGACCTCCCAAGGTGTCACACTGCTAGGAAGAGAAAACTTGACTAAACCTTCAACTTCAGACTGGAAGGGATTAAATCAACAGAGGAAGTGATAGTGTCAATAAGGAGTTAAGTAAACAAAGGGGTTGATAGTGTCAATAAGGAGTTAAGTAAACAAAGGGGTTGATAGTGTCAATAAGGAGTTAAGTAAACAAAGGGGTTGATAGTGTCAATAAGGAGTTAAGTAAACAAAGGAAATGATGCTATCACCAGGAGTTAGGCTGGAAGAGCAGGTAACAAGGTCATTGAAGAGTTAAACAAAAGAAAGTGAATAGGACCCTAAAAAGAATGACCAAATATAAGCCCATTTCTCCCTGTTGTCTCTAATGTAAGGTGGAAGTAGGGTTGATTCCAAAAACATGTTATGGCTGTGGAGACTGAGGCCCAGAGATAATAAGCGAGTTATCCTAGGTTACAGAGACTGACCAAATGAGAATTCTTGAGACCAAGGCTGGGGCTAGCAAGACTTCCTGCCAGCTTTTCTAGTTCCCTTTAGCCCATTCCTGTGGCCCATCCCACCTCCAGCAGCTTACCCCGTCCGTGAAGAAGCTTCGTAGCATTCGAAGGCTGGGCACTCGGTTAGGAAGTCGTCTGGAGAGAGAAGCACTGGCATGTGAGGGGGGGAAGAGTGGGATAAGGGGAGGGGCACTCCCATTTTTTCCCCTCCTACTTTTCTCTGAATATCCAAAAGATTTAGGATTTCCATGAATAGAACACTGCCCTCCAACTGGAGAGAGATACCAGGTTCTAGGGATTTCTCAGTCGAGAGCTGGAAGATCTCAGAGGTCTGACTACATACACCTCTCATTTTACAAACAAAGATCTTAGGGGCGGCTAGGTGGCACAGCGAATAGATCACCAGCCCTTCAGTCAGGAGGACCTGAGTTCAAATCTGACCTTAGACACTTAACACAAAACTAGTCTTGTGACTTTGGCCAAGTCACTTAATCCCAATTGCCCCTTCCAAAAAGAAAAAAAAAAAAGGTCTTAAGGCCCAGATATGTGGAGTGCCCTTGGGAAGGGCACATCCACTATAAGCAACAGCCAGGATTTTAAACCAAGCCCTTACCATTTATTCTAAATCCAAGATTCAGAAGAGTGCCTCTGTCCTTGCCCTACCCAATCAACTCGCAGTATGTGAATGGGCATGAGGTACTACCTAGGATAGGTGATTTTGCCCCATGTCCCTCTTTTCTTCTGTCCCCCAGCAAACCACACCAAGAGTGACTTACCGAAGTATCCTGCCCTCCTCCCGGAAGGTGTTAAGGCCATCATCACATGACTTGGAGCGCTCGGTCGTAATGGCCAGAAGATAGGATGAACGTCGGCCAGCTTTGATACTGCCTGTAATGCCCATCCCCAATACACACACTTTGGGATTGGGGGCACATCTGCTGGCTCCCTGGTTCTTCCCTTTTTCTCCCCCCCACCCCAGGGTCCCAGACTACCTCCCAGAGTTCCCACATCAGAGTCTCTGACGTGGCAGTGAAAATGATCACCAAGCCCTAAACCCAAGAACAAAGGAAAGCAATGAGGGAGGGAATGGGAGGGTGCTACTGCAAATCCGATAATGGGTTCAAAAGAAATCAGAGAGCAACCTTCATAAACATCCGGGGATAAATCTAACAAATCAAGTAGTGAGCAGACTAGGAGGTGAGCTTTGTGTACAACAAGGATAGGCACAGGTACTCACTGCAGTCTTGGGAGTAGTGGCGGCCAAGGGCAAAGGTGAAGGTTGGGGAGGATGGGCTGGTGCCCATGACAGGGGCAGAGTTCATGGCACTGGACACAACGGCAGAGGCTGGTACATGCTTGGCTTTTAGGTCAATGCTGGGGCTGGTAGGCTCATCTTCAGAAGGATAAAAGCAGGAAAAGTGGGAAAGGAGACCTTAGCCTGGCTCATCATGCATCCTTCTCTCCCATCTCTCCTTGAACATGAATCTCTCCAAGACAGCTCTCCCCTGATGTCCCTAGTTAGGCATTATCTAGTCCATGCCAGGTATCCTGAGGGTGGAACCTTGTCTCATCTAGCTGAGCACTTAAGTGATGCAATGGATAGAGTGCTGGGCCTGGAGTCAGGAAGACTTGAATTCAAATCTAGCCTCGGACTTTACCTGTGTGATCCTGGGCAAATCACTTAACCTTTGTCTCAGTGTCCTCATCCGTGAAATGGAAATAATAGCAGCACCTACCTCCCAGGGTTATTGTGAGGATCAACGAGATAGTAATTGTAAAGTGCTTTAGCACAGTGCCTGACACACTTAGTTGTTACCATCATCATCACCAATCACCATTATCACCATCACCCTCATCATCACCATCACTCTCACCATCACCCTCACCCTTACCATCACCATCACCCTCACCCTCACCATCATCATCATCATCATCACCACCACTACCACCACCACCATCATCATCACCATCACCATCACCACCATCACCATCACTACCATCACCATCACTACCATCACCATCATCACCATCACCACCATCACTACCACCACCATCATCATCACCATCACCATCATCATCACCACCACCACCACCATCATCATCACCACCATCACCATCACCATCACTACCATCACCACCACCACCACCATCATCACCATCACCATCACCATCACCATCACCATCACCATCATCATCATCATATCATACTGAAAGCTTCTCAAGAGTAAAAGATGAATCTCTTCCCTCTTATGGTTCTATCATCCCCCAGAACAAATCTCTGACCATTGAAGGTAGGAAAAAGGGAATCAGATGGAGGAGAATGGACTACCTATTCTCTCATTCTTCCATACTCACCTATGAAGGGAATGGATGCCAGTGAGTCTTCAGCAGCTGCCAGTGGTGCCACCTTCCTGCTTGGATGCTCTTCTTGCCCACTTGACTCAGGTTCTGAGGTCTCATCACCAAACCCAAAGTTCATCTGCCTTGGGGGAGGCTGCTGAGCCTTGCGCCCAGTTGGTGGCTTCTGTCGGAGAACCACCTCCTCCCTCCGCTCTTCAGTGGGCAGCTCTGGTGGCTGGGTGTTGGGCTCTGGCTGTGTAACCCTGAGTGGCTCTGAGGACTCTGCTGAATGTGGGGCAGATGGTTGGGGAAGATTGAAGGTAGGTAGCCCTCCAAAGGGAGAGTCCCGGAAGGAAAGGGCCTGAAGAAGACCAGTCCGGCGCTGGAAAGAGGGGCTATAGCTTCGGTACCCAATGTAACCTGTATCATCCAAGCTGGGATGAGGGGTCTGAGCTAGGGGTTTCGGTCCTGGGGGATCCTGGGATAGGCAAGCAGGGGGTCGGGTTGGCATACGTTGGGGCACCCAGCCAGAGTGCTCAAATCGGGGAGACACTAGCGTCCCCGGCCCCAGGGCCTCAGCAGAGCGGACAAAACGACCTAAGTAATCATCAGATCGGGCTCGATGCCAACCCTCATGCCCCATATGACATAGGGCATCCTGGGAGGCAGAGCAGGGCCATGGTCGATGGGCCACAACATCTCCCAGCCGGTCCTGGGAGACACTTCGAGCACGAGGGGGCATAATTGGACACCGCCCCTCTCCGCTCCTTCGAGGCACCTGGTTTGACAGCCAGTGGGACAGTGCCTGCTGGCACTCCAGTTTGCTTGGGGGTGCCCGGACCCCAGGGTCCTGGAAGGCACGGGAAGTTCGAGGATCAGAAGCAAGGCGGGGAAAGGCACTAGGATTGGGGTGCGGCTGGCTCATCCCAAAAGAGGTGTTGTCTGGATGAGGGCAGGATGGTGGGGCCCGATAGCCAGGATCACTCCAAGGAGAAGGGCGCCAGTGGTCAGTGGGTGGTGCTGAGTGGGGCTCAGACACCATGGTGACCCGGGACGGAGCCCGGGGTTGTGAAGCATAGGTCTTTCGGGGGTAACAGAGTGGAGGTGGCTCTGGTATGCTCCGGGCTTCTCCAGAGTATGGTGCGTTCCCCTTTAGGTAGGCATCCTGGGAATAAGCCTGAGGGGAGAGACAGGAAGAAGAGAAAGAGGTTAGCAAAGCCCAACTGGTCATTTGTCTAGGCAGGACTGGCCTAGTGGAATCAGGAAAACCAGAATTCAAATCCTGCTTCAAATAGTTACTAGCTGAGTGACCATAGGCAGGTTGCTTAAACTCTGAGTCTCATCTGTAAAATGACGATAATAGTACCTACCTCCTGGGGTTCTCATGAGGATCAAATGAGATAACATATAAAAAGTGTGTTGTAAGCCTCTATAAATGATATCATTACTATGACAGAGAGAAGTGGGAGCTGCTTGGGGGGAAGATGGAGATGGGCTGAGGGAGCACTGGAGAGAGAGGAGAGCTTTGTTGAGTTCTAGGGAAGGAAGAAGCACAAAACCCAATATAAAGTACTAGAAAACCAGCATCAGGCCAATTATATGATGCTTCCCGTGTGCTTCCTTTCAGACTTAAGCCAAAGGCTGTTTCTGGCATCTAAGAGCTCAGGATTTGACCTGCCATCTCCCTTCCCCAGAAATAACCCCACTCTACTCCTTAGGGTAGTAGGGCTATACACACCCCTCTTGGAGAGAGCCTAAAGCCCCATCAGAAACCAAACCCAGCTTCCAGAGGTAGAAAAAGAGGCCGGGGTCGGGGAGGGGCACCTCGATGGAGGATGGGAGGAGGAAGAGGAGGCAGCAGCAGGGGAAGGGAGATCATTTCTCTGGCCCCCTTACAGAGCCAAAAACCTCTATCCTCTTACTGTTGGTTTAAGTGATTCCTAGGATGGAGGGGAAGGAGGGAAAGAAAGAGGGAGGGAATGTGAAGTCTCCTGATCTCAGACTTTCCCATCTCCTGCTCTCTCTCAGCTTGTGCTCAGCTCCGGGGCCAGCATTGGCTGAGGGGTTTGGCAGGCCCGCCCCCCCCCCCACTCTACCCCCCGCCCCAGTCCTGGAATTTGGCTCCAAGACTGAGGCTGGCGCTGCATTGCTGAGCAGTGACAGAGCCGGCCCTCACCCGGCCAAAAAAGGAGGTGGCCCCCAGGACAGAGGGACCCCGCCAGCCTTTGGTCAGAAGAAGCCTGGGGGCTCCGGACTAGCTGGTCTCTGGCCCCTCCCTAACGCCCCATAAGGGATCTTTTCGAGGGAAATGATCCAGTGGGATGGTATAACAGGGATAGGGGAGGGGAGGGCAGCTACACACATACACACACACACACACACACACACACACACACATACACACACAACCACACAATTACAAGAAGACACTCCCTGAAATGCATCAAGAGACACCAACGCACTACTGAGACAAACACACAAGGGCGCACACACAAACACACACACATACCTCTCCTCCCGGCCATCCTGCCGGCTCCCCACATCACAGCATCCTGACCACGCCTCTTCTGCTCATCGCCTCCCCACCCCCAGATCCCCCTCCCTTTCCTGGGTTCCCCTCCTCAGCTCCGCCCTCACTAACCAGCTGAGGCCTGGCGCCCCGTCCTCAATCCTCCTTCTCAGGGCCCTGCTCTCCCTGGCCGGGCCCCCACCCTGGCTCTGAGACCGGGATGCTGGGGGAGGTAGGAGAGAGGACAGAGGAGGGAGGGAGGCTAGACAGTGTCGAGTGGTGGCGTCAGTGGCTGCCCGCACCCTGATTGGCCTGCAGTATTGGCTCCCAACCACAGGAATGCTTGGGCCCCACCCTCCTGGGCCTGCCGGTTGTTGAAGAATTGGGGGGGGGGAAGACGGAAGAGTGGCCAGTATCCAAATGCTGACATCTGGTGCTCTCTGCCCATCCCTTCCGTGTGGGCACCAGAATCCTCCACACCATCCTTCATACTATGCAAGCTGGCTCCTCCCCTCACTATGCTTGGCACAAGGGGGAAGGTGCCACCCTATAAGATGCCAGTGCTTCACACAGTACCCACCCCCACTCTTTGAACTCACCCCTGGACCTCTGTCCTCCATGTTCCATCCTCCCTCACACACTATTCCCTCCTTTCCCCCCAATCCTGAGGCAACAGTATTTCTTGTCCTACCCAGAGCCCATCAAGATTAGGGAGGGGTGTACTGGGCGGAGCTTGGATTCTGACTCCATGCTACATGATTTGGGGTGAATCACTTAATCTCTCTGAGGCTTTGTAAAAAACAAGGAGATGGAGATTGAAGCAGGAGAGTCAGAACAGTCTTCAATTCCTCCTCTTTTCAAAAAGCCCCCCAGAAAGGGAAAGGAAGAATCTAGGTCAGGGGCTCCCAAGTTCCTGAATGGGGGGAAGTGTACTAATTGAGGTCACTCTGATTTCTGTGATTATGAGGATGAGCTTGTTGAGGAAGTTGGGAGAACAGTACTGCAGATCATACAAATTTCCCGCAGAGCCTGGGATGGTCTCCACTACTTTCTTAGAAGAAATCATGCTGACACTACTGCCCAACAAACATCAAGTTGGGAACTGAGGTGAGTTAACCCATGAGATAGAAATGGATAGGCAGAATGTTGTCCCTAGGCTTGGGCAGGCAGTGAGGGAAAAGCCTGATACCATGAGGTTAAGCCAGAAGCTGGACAACATGCCACCCCACTCCTTTTACTGTTGGGAGAGGGTCTTTACCCACTCCAGGCTGAAGATCTGTGTGCAGACATGTGGTGGGGAAAGGCTGGAGAGAGCCATCCTGGATTGGTCTCCTTGAGAGTCTCACCCACTGGGGGAAGGTGGGATGGAGAAAAAGGAGAGAGGAAGAACTCTTTAATCTAGGGAGGTGTCTCTGTGTAATAACCAAGAGTCCTCTTGAATCTGACATTGTACCAGTGTCTCCTAGTGAAGGCTACCTAGGCAGATCTACCTTGAGTAACACCAACTGAGACCTCTTCATAGCTGCCCTCAATGAAGCAACACCTATGCCACCCCCTGGGAGATACCTTGATATTGGGCAATCTGGGCAATTCTCAGGTACCCCTCCCCCATGGATTAACCCTTTCTTTGCTCACGCTTGCTGTGCTAATGGAAAAAAGAAAAGACATTAAAGAGAAGAATGCTAGATTTTGTCATCCCTGCCTAGGGAAAGGGTCCAGGAATGGGAACTCACCAGCTGGAGGATGTCCTCATCCTTGGGCATGATGGAGAGTTCCAAGGCATCATCACTGAAGAGGCAAAGGAAGGTGGTTAGCCAACACCACTGGTATCTACCTACACACACACACACACACACACACACACACACACACACACACACACACACAGCAAGGGAAGTCCAGGAATACAGGGGACTCCAGATCCTCAGGAGCAATCCTCATGCAAAATGTTGTAAAAACATAACACTCCATGTCTTGGCTCCAGGCATTTTCTCTGCCTGTCCCCCATCCCTGGAATGCTCTCCCACTTCATCTCCACATACTGACTTCCTTCAAGTCCCAACTAAAATCCTATCTGCTATAGGAAGCCTTCCCGAACCTCTCTTAATTCCAGTTTGTTTGTTTTTTAACTTTTTTTTGGCTCTGGAGAAGAAAGGGAGGCTGGTGACCTTGCACAGCCAAATCTAAGCCAACTGCAAGTTATATCATCGTTCTCTGATGTCATGGTTCTCTTCAAGAACAGAGGACAAACACAACACCAATAATTCCAGTGCCTTCCCTCTGTTAATTATTTCCTATTTATCCTATATATAGCTTTCTTTGTATATATTTGTTTGTTGTTTTCCCCATTAGACTGTAAACTTCTTACGGGCAGGGACTATCTTTTGCCTTTTTTCTTTAAATCCCCAGTGCTTGGTTCAGTGCTTGACATAGAGTAGGTTAGTAAATAATGATTGATTGATTGAGGGAAGAAAAAGGCAGAGTTTAGACTACTCAGGTTGTGGAGAGAGTGAGGTTACTCACCTGTTCTGGATCAGTGCAATAACTTGGGAGTAGGTCTTCCCAATGATGCTCTCGCCATTCACTTTCACCAGCCGGTCTCCTGATGATACAGGTTGGGGGTGGGAGGGAGGGAAGGCTAAGAATCTGACACACCTGAACTTCTTGGGCTTGAGGTTTAGGGAGACACACACCATCCCTTGTTGGCAACCCTGACTGGCTCTCAGAACATGGTTTCAAAACCTTTCATCTTTATCCATTCCCCCATAAAAGCTTATTTTGGGGGATGGGTAGCAGAGCTCCTGCCTCAACCAGACATCAAATCCAAGCCTTGCTATCTCTCAGCCCTCCCACCCTAGAACCCTGGAGTATCTTGGACCCCATTTTAACTAAACAAGGAAAAAAACATGATTTGTTTGATATAGGAGTGTATAGGGGCTGATTTCATTGAGCCCAGTAGGCATCCTCCCCATGCATCAAAAGGAAGTAGAGCATGGAGTAAGGCAGTCGCCAATGGAGAAAGCTTCATGGATGTCCCTCCCTAGCATCCCACTCACCTGTCCGAAGCCCAGCCTGGTGGGCAGGGCCATCATCCTTCACATTCTTGACAAAGATGGTGTCCATGGGCTCCAGATGGCTCCGGGGGGAGGGCCCTGGTAGGCAGTGGCCAGGTTAGCTGGGGGTTGGGGGCCGAGGGTCACACATACCCAGAGGTATACGTAGTAGAACACATATACACACACACACACACACACTGTGACTTGTAGCCATACACATAGAAAGAACACACAGGAACTTACAAAGACACACGAGAACATACACATACAGAAAAACACGAAAAGATATACAAGACCTATAGATAGACACTAAAATACAAAAACATACAAAAGACTGCAGGAGCAGAGATTTGGGGCTGGAAGAGATCTTCAGTGATCTAGTCCAACAGTTTTTAACCTGGGGTCTACGGAATCTTTTCCCCAAGGAGTTGTGGGTAGATGTCAGAAACATCTTTATTTCGATATAACTGATTCCTTTGCTACTTTATGTATTTTTACTTTATGCTCTTAAAAACATCATTTTTGAGAAAGGGTCTATAGGTTTCACCAGACTGCCAGAGGGGTCAATAACACAAAAAAGTCAAGAACCCCTGATGTGGTCCAACTCTCTTATTTTAGAGATGATAAATAGGCCCACAGAGGTTAACTGATTTGACCAAGGTCACACTGGTGGGGTTGGGGTTGGGGGTGGAATGATACAGGGAGACACTGAGACACAGAAAACAGAAACACATAAAACAGAAAGCCTTGGATCCAGCCTTGGACTTGAATTAATATCCTCATGAGATCATTTCATTCCAGTCTCCTTCCCCTTCTCCCACCCCCAAACCAAGAATCTCCACATAGCCACCTAGAGCCAATAAATTTAGCCTTTCCTTATGGAAGGTCATGATCCATCTTCCTTCAGCACCTCAGCCTTCCCCCTCCCCTCCCCGTCCCCCCCAACTCCTCCAGTTTGGATGACTGTAACCCACACATCCCCCAAGGGCAGAACTAAGGATGAAAGTTTCCCCAGAATGGCTGGAGGGAAAGAGAAAGAGAGGAAATAGAGCTTAGCAGGTCCTCATCGGTTGAATGAGGAGAATGCCAGTTTCCACAATTTCTATCCCAATTTCTACCACTAGGCGTCAGGATATACGGAGCCCCATGGGCATCACTTTGGGAACACAGAATCCTAGTTTCAATCTGTCACAGACTGGCACGGCATATGCCATTCCATGCTACTGAAGGGAGGGGAGGAGATACTGCAGGCAAATGACAGAAGGTGAAGATATTAACATCAGCTCGTATTTACGGGAGAGAGATACCCCACAGCCATGCCCATTCCTCACCTGATGGATGGATAGGCCCCCTGTCCCTTGATCCAGCAGCACAGACACAAGAATTTGACCAGAGGAGGACAAATGAAAGAAGAGAAAGGCAATGATATCCAAAAGAGGAGAAGGGAGGAGACAGAGAGAGATGTAAAGGGAGATACAGGAGAGAGAAAGAAAGAAAGAGAGAGAGAGGGAGGGAGGGAGGGAGGGAGGGAGAAAGAAAGGAAGAAAGGAAGAAAGGAAGAAAGGAAGAAAGAAAGAAAGGAAGAAAGAAAATAAATAAAGAAAGAAAGAAAGAAAGAAAGAAAGAAAGAAAG
>CM053586.1:220836112-220891182 GCA_028646515.1 Pseudochirops corinnae | reverse complement strand
AAGAAAGAAAGAAAGAAAGAAAGAAAGAAAGAAAGAAAGAGGGTGGAATGGGGATGACATAGAAACCAAGAGAGATACTAGACATGGATATAGATGGGGAAACATAGAAAGAGCAAGAACCCAGAAAGTAGAGACCAACTCCCAGTCTCAAACCCTTCTCCAGGTCCCAGCCTCCCACTCCCCCATCCCTCCTTACCTCCTCGATTTCCATTCTCTTCTTCCTGCAGTGGACAAAAAGACTGGTATGAAAAGCTGAGAATCAACTGGGGACCCTTAAGACAATTCCTGCCAACTAAAGAGGGCGCATACAACCAACTGGTGCAACCTATCCAGACCCCCTATTACCTCATTTGTGCTACTAGCTTGCCAGATGGAATTAGAACTAATTGGAAAATCAAGAGTGGGATGGGGCAGCCTGGAGAAGGGGAGAGATGAAAGGGGAATGGGAGGATTACATCCCAAATTATATCTCAAATTTTATCACCACATGGTCTTTCCCTTGGGGAGATTTCTGGGTGATAGTAAACACAGTCTCACTCGGGCTGTAGAAGTCCCATGTTGATTGGAGAGAGACACACACAGTCAAGATATAGAGAGAACCACAGATAGAGGGAGATGAGGGCAAATGAAGGGTGCAGCATTAATTATGGAAGGACATGGACTCATTGAGAGAGGAAATTCAGGGAGTATTAATCATAAAAATTTCTCTAAGAGGGGACTTGAAGTCCATTGTACCAGGAGGTGGGAAACAGACACCCTTGGTTGAGTGAACGGACCATGCAAGAAGAAAGAATAAACCAAATCAGATGTAGTAAGGGGAGACATCAGCAGAGTCTATCAGGGAATAATAAGGGATTAAGTTTATGAGAGAGGGTCAGCAGCTGATGGAGGGGCAGGGCTTGAAAGCACAACAGAAGTATTTTCTTACAGATCCGGGACAAGTAGCAGTAAGGAGCCACCTCCATTCTTGAGCCAGGAAGGCGCAATATTCAAACATCCTTTGGAGACAATGAATCTGGTAGCTTTGTGCAGCAGGTGAAGGGGAGGGGTGAAGGTGTGGCAGGACTAGGCATTTGCTGTTATCACCTAGACATTCGTGGATCTGGACCTTGTTAGGGGAGCAGTTACAGGAAGGGAAAAGGGGTAGTAATAGCTTGGATCTGGAGGGGAGGAAGCTAACAGAGAAATGGAGGCTTTCAGTCACTTCTAGAGGGCAGGCACCCAATTTGGGTACCATCCTCCTTTTCTCTGGGAGTGCTCATTGATGTGAGCTGACAACATCAGAAGTGGGTAGGAAGAAGAGACAGATATGTTTAGACAGCTGAGCTGCCTCTGGGCTGCCACTGCCAGGTGGGAAGCACCAAGGGTGGAACACAGCCATCCTTCTGCCTCTGGGCTGGCCAACTCTTCCCCAAACCAGAACAGGCCTCCAGGGATGGAAAGGCATAGTCTCCCTGCCCCAGAAATCAGAAAATTCAACTGGAGCTAGAATCAACCCTTCTTCCACTTCTGTAGATGTAGGATAATTCTGCCTAAGGAAGAGGTCAAAAGGAAGCAACTAAGCATTTTCCCTCAGGGCAGAGTCTTGGTGAAAGTGGCCAGAGTCCGAGGGATCTGTGGCAGCAAGGGACAAGGAAATGTGGAAGTCCACAGAGATCAGGTCAAAAAGGGTGGACTGGAGGTATTAGTGTCCTTAGATAGCCTAGGAAGAGTTCACTAACTTTAATCAGCCCAAGCCTGATTCCCTAACCCCTACTCTCAAGGACACACCTACATACAGAGACATACGGACACAAGACATCTGAGAAATGCACAAATAGAGACATAAATCCATCAACATTAACACATAGGTTCATTCAAACTCAGAGATATGCCCAGTGTAACCTGACTCCCCTGTCCTCTAGCAGGTGGGACTGGAGCCCCTCAAGAGAGGAACCCCTAAACAGCTGTGCGGGTTAATCCCAGCCCCCTGGGTGTGGAGAAGGTCACAAATTTATCCTGAAACTCCAAAATAAACCTGCTCCTGTTACTGTGGCAGGGGCTCCACCCCATTTGGAGGCTGCATCTGTCTCCACCCACAACTCCTCAGCTCCCAGGCTTGACCTTAGACTTTGGTCAGACTAAAGGGAACTGAAATCTAGAACAAAGAACCACAGAATCATCACTCTAGAAAAGAAGGTGATCATTTAATCCCTCACTTTATAGATAAGGAAACAGAAACCAAGAGAGATTAAGTGACTTGACAGAAGTCTCAGGTAATAAGTGGCAGGCAGAGGCAGGATTCAAACCTCTGACTCTGAGCTTGTGAATCAGCTGCCCTACCTCAATTCCTCCTTCATATGATTTGGATTAGGATAAGGTCCTACCTTTCCAGTCTTAAAAAAAGAAATTATTTTAATTTATGGAATAAAAACAAGCATTTCCATAAGAGAGTATAATAAAAAAAATTGCACATAAAACTACAAACTCATTATTAGACTTTGTTGTTTAGTCTGACTTTTCATGACTTTATTTGAGGTTTTTGTGACAAAGACAGTGGAGTGGTTTGCCATTTCCTTCACTAGCTCATTTTACAGATAAGGAAACTGAGGCAAGAAGGGTTAAGTGACTTGCTCAGAGTCATACAACTAGGAAGTGTCTGAGATCAGATTTGAACTCAAGGAGATGAATCTTCCTGATTCCAACCCCAGCCCTCTATCTACCGTGCCAGTTAGCTGCCCTAGAGAATTTAGAGACCTCTTAATTCAAGCCTCCCTTTTATTTTTGAGATGGGGAAACTAATGACCTGGAAAGATGGAGCAATTTGCTCAAGGGTCAGGACTGAAACACAGGCCTCTGGACTCCCAGGCTTGATAGCAAACTTCCTCCTAATCCTGCCCCTACTCAGCAGGCCTTAAGAGGCCCCTTGGCAAAGGATAGGAAAGGAAGCTAATGTTCCCTGCATCTACCTCTACCTCTATTTATTTATCTCTCCTTTTTCTTTCTCTCCTTCTCCTTTTCCTCCTCTTTCTCCCTCCCCCAACCTGCAGTTGGGAAGATCTATATGTATTATGAAAACATTAGTTGTCTTCAACCTTGATAGACTGGGCTCTTCTCAGCAATGCAGGGTTCTAAGACAACTCCAAAAGACTCATGATGGACAGAGATGTCGACATTCAGAGAAAAGAACTAGAGTCTGAATGCAGATTGAAGCAAACTACCTGCTCTCTTTTTCTTGTTTGGTTTTGTTTCCTCTTTCTCATTGTTCATTCAATCAGTTATAATCCTTCTTTACAATCTGACTAATGTCTAATTCGAAAGTATTTGCAGATCCTATACTTGATTGCATGCTGCCATGGAGGGGGAGGGGGGAGGAGAGGGAGGGGAAGAAAATTTGAAACTCAAGGGGTTGTGGAACTGAATCTTGTAAACTAAAAGTAAACAAACAAATTAATAAAGACCAAAAAAAAAGAGGGAAAAAAAAAGAAAATGTTAGTTGTCTTGCAGATGCATGGCAGAGGATGGGAGTCATGCAGGAGAAGCCACAGACAGCCTCATCAAGTAGCAGAGGCATTTAGGTTAGACCCAAAGAAGGACTTCCTGGCATGAAACATTATGAGACTATGTCAGGGAAAGGATGTCTCCTTTTATTATTATACCAAAGGTAATAATAGCTTATATTTATAAAGAATTGTAAAGCACATTCCTCAAAACAACCCTGTGATCTAGGGAATAAAAGTATCATTATTATTTTCAGCACATGGGGATCATCTGGTCCAGTTTTCCTGTCTCACAAAGAAATGAATTCCAAGAAAGGTTAAGTGACTTGCTTGGGAAATTAAGAATAATTTTTCATTTATGTAAAAGAGAAGCACGTACTTTGGCTATTATATTATGTCTTAAAATAGTAGTCCTTTGTAAGAACATACAAAATAAATTTTTAAAATCTTATTAAACTTGCCTTTTGGAAACTAAAAAAGCATATTATTATTCTCCATTTTATAGATAAAGAAAATAAGGCTTAGAGAAATCAGAGCTAGTACTTGAACCTAGATTTTCACTGTGACTAATGCCTTTTTTTCTCTTTTAAACTATATCCCACTGATAGAGGTCACCTCCTTGGTCTCTAGGGAAGGGTGACTTTCAGGCCCAACTCCATACCTTCACACCACAGTGCACAGCTGACTCTGGTGGGTAGACAATGAAGTGCCGAAGGGTGAAGCCAAAACCATCTTGGGGGTTCTTGTGTAACAGCAGCGTCCTGGGCCCTGGCCAGAGATGGGGGGGTCCGGGAGAGCACGCATCTCTCCGGCCCAGTGAAGGCTATGGGGAGATATGAAGAAAAATGTTGAAGTTCTGACCTGGCCAGAGCTGGCCCAAACTGGTATGAAACATGACTATATACATACACAGCAAGAGGAGGGAAAGAATCAGCAGGACATTGGGAAGGAGCCTTAAAAGGGAGGCAGAGCCCAGCTTTCATTTCCCAGAGGGCAGAACTTGGAGCAATGAATGGGTAGAAGTTACAAAGAGACAAATTTGGTCTTAGTATGAGGAGAAAGTTCTCAGCCTTGCTATTGGTCTCTCTACCCACTTGTCCTCACTCCAACCCATCCTCCACTCAGCTGTCAAAGAAATTTTCCAAAATTGAAGGTCTGATTCTGTTACCCCCACCCCATTCAATAAACTCTAGTGGTTCGCTACTATCTCTAGAATCAAATGTAAATTGTTTGGCATTTAAATCCCTTCTCAACCTAGCCCCATCCTACCTTTCCAATCTTTAAAAAAAAAATTATTTTAATTTATGGAATAAAAACAAGCATTTCCATAAGAGAGTATAATAAAAAAAAATTGCACATAAAACAGGAAACCCATTATATACAGCTTGCTATTCCTTTTAAATACATAATAAAATTATCATATAAATTTCCCCCCCCCACCTGCCCTAGAGGTAGCTACCACTAGACACAAATACGTATGCTTCCAGTCTTCTTAAACATTACTCCCCTCCATGAACTCTATGATTCATTGGCCTACTTGTCATTCCTTGAACATGACACTCCATCTCCTGACTACATGCCTTTTTGCTGGCTGCCCTCCACATCTAGGAAGCTGCCCCTCTTTACCTCTGCCTCATTTCCCTAGCTCCCTTCAAATCCCACCTTTTTCTAGAAGATCACCATCCTGACCAATCTGTCTTCCTTCTCCTATTCCCCACCACTTCCACCTTCCCTCTGAGATTATTCCCATCTGCACTTAATATATTTCACATATGCATATTAATTTATATAATTTCCCCTCATAAGAATGTGAGCTCCTTTGGGGCAGAGACAGTATCTTTGTATTTCTTTCTTTTTAATCACGACTTGCCCAGGGTCACACAACCAGTAAATGTCTGAGGCTGGATTTGAATTCAAGTCCTTCTGACTCCAGGACCAGTGCTCCAAATTCTTAGCACAGTTCTGGAAGATAGGAATGGCTTAACAGGTCTTCTTAAACTTTATCCATTAAGACCCCTTCAATGCTTCTTAAACTATGGGTCTCAACTCCATATGGGAGCCACAGTTTAAGAATTGCTGAAGATACTGGTTAACCAGCAGTGTGCTGATAAATGTTTAACAGCTCACTCTCCAGAAAGAAAAAAATGTATCCACAACACACTTTTAAGTTGAATCTGCACTATTACCATTTTCTCCACTACTTTTGTAAATCTAGTTAATCATCAAAACAATAAATTAAACTCTGACTTGTAGTGTTTGCCAATAAATACTCATGCTGAAATTTTAACCATAGTTCGTTCGAAATGGCTCATACATAAGTTAACTGCTTGATTTAAGTGCCATCCAAAAGTAGAAGAGACTGACTTGGGGAATTAGCTCCCCCTCACTCAAAGACTACAAGCAAAGATTTGATGACTGGGTGTATTACTGTATATCTTGGAGAGAAGATTCTAGTTCAGGCACAAGTTGAATGAGATGGCCTCAGGAGATCTTTCCTGATTCCCCTTGATTTCTAGATTATTTTTTAATGAATTATTTTGCCTTTATGTTTCCTCTTGCTTTGTAGTAGAAAAGCACTGTTGGTAAATTACAGCTGTAGAATGCATTGAGATTAAAGTTTCAGAGATACCAACTACTGTTTGTTCAGTGGTATAATAGCAATATTTCTTTTAATTTTTTTAAAAACAGAAAGACAGCCCTCAGTGTCATAATATAAGGGATCTAGAGGCAGAGGAACAAGAAAGAGAATGGTCTTCTTAAACCTTGGGAATCCCAAGTCATCTCCTGCTCTCCGTACTAATCCCCACTCTGGCTCCATCACTCTGGGCCCCACTATGCCTTAGTCAACTTCCCCTGATGTGCTCAGTCATCTTCCCTTGGTATAGGCTCAATCATCTCTCCCCAAGTCATTCTCCACTTCTACCCCTAAATCTCCTCATTCTCTTGCCTCTAAGTCTCCAAGGAGTCCTCCCTAAATCAGTCTAACTCATCTATCCCTCTCTCTTGGGTAGGATAGTCTCTTCCCTAAGCCAGGAAAGCTTGGGGATGGAGATGGGGAAGAAGAAGAGAAATCTCTCTTGGGAGGGAAATTTTACTGTCTCCCTCAGTTGTCCACATGAGCTCATGTTTGTGCTGCCTGTGGTTTTTTACTGTCCTATCATTCCTACCAGCCTCCAAGAAAGCCTTTACCCACCCAGCAATGGCTAGAAAAGGAACAAGATCAAGATTACAGGAATAGATAGGTAAGAAAAGGGACTTTCTTCGAGGACAGGCTCCAACCCAACAGTCCAGTGGCTCAATCCCCAAGGACGTCTAAAACAGAGCAACAGAGACAATGCTGGGTGTGTGGAGATAGGCTTCTTAATCTGTCTGTCCTCTGCCTGCCCTTTCTGGAATATTTGGGATTCCCCAAGAAAGTGGAATGAGAGAAGGGGAGGGGGGCAGTAACTAGTAAAAGAGACAGCCCACGGTAGTGCTGGTTAGAGTGCTTGGAGTCAGGAAGACCTGAGTTCAAATCCTCAGACCCTAACTAGTTGTATGACCCTGGACAAGTCATTTAATGTTTCTGTGACTCAGTTTCCTCATCGAAAAATGAAGTGGTTGAACTTGACAGCCTCTAAAGTTGCTTCTGGCTTTGAGTCTGTGATCCTATGATCCCAGTAAACCTGAGGTTTGCCCAAGGGAAGGAGACAGAGCTTCCTGCACTTGGATTCAGATAACTCCCCCTCTCCTTAAATATTCAAAGCTGCACACAACATTGAGGATGCAGGGATCTGACAGAAGCCAAGGCAGGGGGAGAGACAGTTTGACATAAAGGGAAAAACCAGAAACAAGGGAGGGTGTAAAAGAGAGAGACAAAGAGAGACAGCAAGAAAAGGATGGGAAGAGAAATGGAAATGATGAAAGGAAAGAAAGGAGATAGAGAGGAAAGGAAGGCAGTGATATTTTTCTGACCCTTGGGTCCCTCTTTGTGGATCCTTCACTCCTCCTCTTCCTCCTCCTTCTCCTCCTCCTCCACTCACAAGGTCCCTTGAACCTTATGCTCCACTCCAGAGCCCAGGGGGTGCAAATACTGCCTCCTGACTTGGCCTGCTCTCATGACCCAGCCACTACCAAGTGGCAGAGTTTTTGGGAGAATCCCACCACGACTCTCTTCAATTTAAACCCTCTGGGGTAGGAAGGAACCCCACCCTCCCAAACCGTTAAATCTTAGCTAGGTACTTTCATTTCTGTACCACCACCACTCTCCACCCCTTCCCAGTGATTCCTTTCAATGCAGTTGCTTTTGTTTGGAATGAGGAGGGAAAAGACTGAGGTGGGGGGGGGGGGGACTTCAAAAGGAGGAGGAGGTGGAACAAACTATCCTCTATCATCCACTTCTTAAGAAGGCCTTTCTTAAGATCTTCTCAATTGGATTGGGGGTAAAGGTCAAAATAATTGCTGCCAACCTCTTGGAGACATTTCTTGATTGATTCATTGATTCATTTCTCCACCCATCCACCAAACAGGTATTTGCAGAGCACCAATGTGTATAACAGCTTTCTCACTGATTTTCCCCTCATAGGTTTTCCCCTCTCCAATCTTCCAATTAAATTGATATTCCTACAATGTAGATCTGAGCACATCACTTCCCTACTCAAAAAAATCATCAGTACCTCCCCATTTCTTCTAACATAAAGTACAAAACCCATGCCATCCACAATCAGGCTCTTTCTCCTACCTTTCCACTCATTTCATTTTATTCTTTCTCCTGAATTCTCCATTCTAGTCTAATGGACTTGCCAGCTGTTACCTGGATATGACATCCCATCACCAGCCTCAATGACTGTCCATTTGCGGTCTTCAGTCTGGAAAGCCCTCACTCCTCACTACTATCTCTTAGAAACCCAACTTCCTTCAAAGCACAGCCCAGAAGCCTTTGTTCTACAAAAGGTCTTTCTTCACACCCACTCTTAAAATTAATTTGTACTACTTTGCATCTGTGTCCATGTTGTACCTCCCTGGTCTTCAACAGAATGTAAGCTCCTTGAAACCTTCCTTCCTTCCTTCCTTCCTTCCTTTTTCTTTCTTCCTTTCTCTTTTTCATCCTTCTTTCTTTTCTTTCTTCCTTTCTTTTTTTCTCTCTTTGTTATCCACAGCACTTAGCACAATATTTTTCATATCAAAAACAATGAATAAATGTTGTATTGAATTGAAATAGTGATGTGGTTGAAATTTAAAGATCACTAAAATGGAGGCTGTAAATACTTGACTGGAAACATCTAGGACAACCTTTTCATTTTGTTATTGTTCAGTTGTTTAAATAACCTTTGACTTTTCCTGACCCCATTGTGGGGTTTTCTTAGCAAAGATACTGGGACTGGTTTGCCATTTCCTTCTCCAGCTCATTTTACAGATAAGAAAACTGAGGCAAATAGGGTTAAGTATTTGCCCAGGGTCACACAGCTAGTTATTGTCCAAGGTCACATTTGAACTCAGGTCTTCCTGACTCCAGTCTTGGCACTCTATCCATCCCCTTCACCACCTAGCTGCCCACTTCCATTTTATAGCGGAGGAAACAGAAGCTCAGAGGTTAACCGACTTGCCCAATGTCACAGACACGATAAGGATTGAAAATTTAATAATAATAATAATAATAATAATAATAATGATCAGGGATTTAAACACAGGTCCTCTGCCTTCTACATGTTCATTTCTGCCATGTCATAATGCTTGCAGAGGCTGACAAACAAAAAAACCAAATTGATGAACTATATCCCTTCTCCTTCATAGAACAAAGGGGCCTACTGGGACACCATAGAGTATACAATCCCAGGCACATTCTTTGAATCAGCTGTTTTTATTTAAGTGCTTTCCTCTAGCATAAGGGAGAGTTCCTTTTGGAAAGGAGTGGGTAGAAAGTGACAAATGTAAAAACAAAGGGCATCAAATTGAAGAGGGGGGGGAGAGAGAGACAGAGACAGAAACAGAGACAGAGAGAGACAGAGACAGAGACAGAGAGACAGAGACAGAGACAGAGAGACAGAGACAGAGAGAGACAGAGAGACAGAGACAGAGACAGAGAGACAGAGAGAGACAGAGACAGAGAGACAGAGAGAGACAGAGACACAGAGACAGAGAGAGACAGAGAGACAGAGACACAGAGACAGAGAGAGACAGAGAGACAGAGACAGAGAGAGACAGAGATACACAGAGAGAGAGAGACAGAGAGGAAGAGAGAGAGAGAGAGAGAGGGAGGGAGTGTTTAAAACTAGATGGAGGAATGTTAAAAAAAAATAAATAAAAATTGAAAAAATATTTTTAAAATAAACTAGATTGGGAGGGAGACAAGACACAGAAAGATTTAGAAAGGGATATGACAGATGTCTTAAATTATCTGAAGGGTTGTCTTGTGTTAGAAGGAATAGATTTGCTCTGCATAGCCTAGAGAGTGGAATAGAACTATTGGGTAAGGAAGAGACATGAATGGTAGAAGTAGGTAACTTCTAAATTGTAAGGAACTTTAGAAATCATCTGTTCCAAGCCCCTCCTTTTACATATTAGGAACCTAAGACTGAGTGGAGACAAAGATGTGCCCAGAGAAATGTAAATAGAAAGAAACAGAGTCAGGATTAGAACCCAGGTACTCTGGCTCCCGATTCAACATATTCTTGTTCCTACAAATCAGATGCCTTAGGTGTGAAGGACTGAATTCTCTAACAATTACAGCAAGACAATAATGGAATGGACTACTTTGTTAGGTAGTGAGCTCCCCTAGAGTGGTTGTATTCAAATAGAGAGCGTCAGGAATGTTGTAGAGAGAATTCCAGCATTGTGGTGGAAGACAGGACTAGACCTCAAAGATCTCTTCTTAACTTCAAGATTCCGTGATTTTGTGATATTTTAATGTCATGTTCTCTGACCATAGCTGGAGGCTAATTCTGTGACGTAGGCTCTGTGGAGTAGAGGGCTACCCATCCTACCACCATCCCCACCCCCACCCCCAACTCCCAAGCTCAGCATCAGGGACAATTTGGGCCTCAGAGATTACTCAAGAGCCCTAGCCCTGGAAGAGAGGATGAGGAAAATATTTACTGGGAATTCTAAGGAGATTTAAAATCTCCAGGATTCCCCATATTTGCTGACCAGGGGTAGGGGGTTGAGGGAGGCCTCAAGGAAGAAACTACAGCCCTTTCCTATCATGAAGCAGACTAGGGAAAGGAGGATGCTCATACTTATAAGCTCTCCACCCCGATCCTGACAGACTTCCTAGGCATCCTCAGGGATTTATGATGCCACCCCTTCCCCCACCCCAACCTCACTGCCAAGCCTCTCTGCAGCTCTCATTGTCCCTGTGCCGTCCCCCTGGATTATAGTTAAGCCCACAGCTGTCCCTGGGATGGGAAGTGGCCCTGACAGGTCCCTCCATAGGCAGTGCCCCTGATGCCCACACACCCAAAGTTCTGGCAGCTGCCAACAGTCCACCATGTCTCACTCTGGCTTACAGTCCAAAAGATTTGGACAAACCTCAGCCCCTCAGCACCTTTCACTGAAACTTTTCATTCCCACCCCCATTCTTATCTGTGTCTCTCCATTTTCTTTCCTCCTCTCTCCTTTCCTCTCAGGCTTTTCCTTCCTGGTCAACTTTTTGGGGGTAGTCACTTTGGCTATATCTTCTTGCCTCGCCTACAATAAACAACGTAAATAAAGACATTCTATCACACATACCCCATCCTCATTAGGGCTGCAGCCTTGTAAGCACCCATACACACACCAGAAGTAAGAAATTAAGACCTAGATATGGGAAATTATAGGGAAAGAATTTTAGGGTTATTCAGTTGTCCAAAAATTTGACAAATGAGGCAGCTGTGCACGTGGTGGGTGGCAATGCCAGGGAACCAAACTCAGGAATCCTGGTCCCCCTTCCCCCCCAGTTGGCACACAGCAGAATAAAGAGGTCATTGCAGAGAGCACAGAGTTCATGCTGGGCAATGTGCCCACTGTGACTCATGCCCTGCCAGCCTGGTCTATCCCCAACATTGGAAACTCTACCCCCCAACCCCTCTCAGTCCCCTGCCCTGAGGTCACTGCCCACTGATGGACCATTCTGCCACCTCAGCACTTTGCTGCTGCCAATCAAAGAACCTATCTGCACTTTCATCAACAGAGTGCCAAGCAGGGTAGTGCCTACCAACCCATCCTTTGCCCTGCTGGGTTTCCCTGATGCCCTGTCTGAGCATGTCTCTCCAAATATGTTCCTCCTTCTTTCATTCAAGACCACTTTAGGGCTGGAGGGCAGCAATGCCCAGTTATATTGTAGAATTACTAGTAGGTGTGAAAAACTTAGGGGTCAGTGAGGAGCTGAGTTTCTGGTAACTGTCTAGCTGGCCACCTAAGGCCCTGAGAGACCCCACAAACCCTAACCGTCTCCCCTTCATCCTTTTCCTATGTATCTTGAGACCCGCTTGCTTGGGGGTTGCGTTTGGCATTGGGATGGCACACCTCTCTTCTCTTGAGAGGGAAAGCCTCCCAGACCCAAGAAGTGCCAGCCATGCTCCTGCCTCCAGCTCTACTCTTCAAAACATCCTTGCTGTTTTCAGGAGCAATCCACCCAGGCCATGGGCATCGGCCCCCCGGTTATCCCAGAGTCGGCCGCACGTCTCACCCTGCCCCTGGTCGCTGTCCCTTGACGGTGGGGCCCGGACAGCCGCCGGTCTTCGTGGCGGAGACTCGGAAGCCAGAGGCAGCGCGGCTCAGGGGAGCTGCAGTCCACTCCGATCGCCCTCTCCCAGCGCCAGCCCCCACCCCCGGCCCGCTCCACTCGCCACACCGCCCGCCCCACCAGCGACATGGCCCGGGAGCGCGGGGGTGCGAGAGCGGGCGCGGGGCACGAGGGGCCCCGGGAGCCGTCAGAGAGGAGGGCCCAGGTTTCCGGAGCCGGACGCGCGGAGGAGGGAGGGGCTCGGCATTCTCCGGAGCGGGAACAACTTCTCTCTCCTCCTCTCCTTCGGGGCCGGGGCTGCTCCGCTCCTGCTCCTCGCCCCGGCCCGCTCCCTCCGGGAGGAGAGCCCAACGGGGCCCCCTCCCTGGCCCCCGCCCTCCTGAGCCAGGCTGAGCCGTGCTGAGCCAGCTGGAGGGTCCCGGGGTGTAGGGGCCGGAGAGGAGCGGAGGGGCCCGGGAGCGGCGCCGTCACCTCCTGAGCCTCTAGAAGCTGTAAGCTCCCAAGCCCGGACACGCCAGCAACTCAGGCAAAGGAGCAAACGCCTCCCCCAGCCCAGGGCCGGCCCCCAGCCAGCCTGCGGCCACACAGGCCACCCTCCTCCTCTCCTCCCCTCCCCTCCCCTCCCTCCACCCAGGGAGCTCCACGCCGCTCGGACGCACATCACACACACACACACACACACACCCTCGGATGCACATCACACACACACACACACACACACACACACACACACACACACACACACCCTCTCTGCAAAACTACTGGCCTATGCAATATGTGCACACATTTCCTCGTGCACACGAGTACATACTATTCAAATTGATACTGCCCACAGATACTTGAGCTGCATAAATACACACACTTCACACACACTGATTTGCTGCACAAATATATACAATGCATACACAGATGCACAGACCAGGAATCTATCAATTGCAACTCTTAACTCTCTACACACACACTTTGCATATTCACTTCGTACAGGCAAACCCTACAAACACACATGCACATACACACATAACCCGCACAGATACACACTATACACACCACACCACAGAGCCCTCTCCAAGGCACATACTACAGACATAGTAGCACTCCACAGAGACACATTATTATACAATGTTACTCCCCATTCATCAAAGAGTGGCACAGTCCTTTTCCTCTACCCCTCCAGTTCTCCCACCCCCAGAATGACCTGGAAGAGTGTTACTGTGCAAAGTTCCCATAGAGGAGTTGTAAACATTGCAGGACACACACACACACACACACACACACACACACACCTCAACACTACCTATCTAAAGGAGCCAAACCAAAGACCCCACCCAGGTCCCAAGGTGGCAGGGTGACAGACAGGCAACACCCCACCCCTCCCACAATACCGGCTGTCTGAATGTTCTCCATATCTCACCATAAATGTGGGCTTGGGGGAAAAGTGAAATTAGTGTATTTCATACCCTTAATGTTAATATTAATGAAATCGTTTCAGTTGGGGAAAGGGGTGGTCTTCTTGTCAATTACCATTGGAATAAATACACCAAGAAACAACTCTTCTCCACCTATAGTAAGGCAGTAACTGACCTGTCATGTATGAGCATGTTTGTGGGATGGAGCAGGGGTCTGGGACCAAGGTTGGGACCATTTCTTGCTCCCAGCCTCTTTTGCCAGACTCCCTCTCCCTTCTACAAACAAGGATCTGAAACAGGTCTTTCCAAGGGAGGGGAGAGAGAGCATACTTTTGAGGAATGATGAGATATAGGCATCTCCACATCATAGACCAGCTACTCAATCCAATGTGGGCTTCCTGGAGAAAGCAAACTAGATAAGAATTCTGGAGGGAAGAGTTTTCATCTGGAACTACCACTGATCTGTCCAATGCAGAGCATAAGCTCCCCATTCATCACCCCCTGACCAAGGCTGCCTCTGACCCTAATCATCATCCAAGATAGGTACCTCCCAAGTGCTATCATAGCCTGGGGCCCCTCCTTATTATCACTCTAAGTCAATTCCTCTAGTTGGAGAGTCCAAACACAGCAGAGACTGAAGGACGAGGGGTAGGGGAAGACAGGAGACTGAAGAATAAGGGGGTGGGGATTGAAAGAGAGCAACTGGGGCACCGTGGGGAGAGAGAATGGTGAAGACTAATGGACAGGGTGTGGGAAGACTGCAGGACAGAGAGAGATTTAGACCAAAGGCCAGAGGTTGAGAGAGACTAAAGGCAGAGAGGGAAGATTGAGGGAATGGAGAGAGTTAGAGACTACAAGTCAGGTGGTTGTGAAAGGACTTAAGACAGAGTGGGAGAAATAGGAGGACAGAATGTTGAGGAAAACTGAAGGGACGGAGTGTAGTAAAGACAGAGGGGAAAGATTTGGGGAGACTAAGAGATAGATGATGTGGGAACTGAGACTGAAGACATACAGAGAGGAAAGAAATGAAAGAGACAAAAAACAGGGGAGACTAAAGGACGGAAGGTGTGGGGAGACTGAGGCAAAGGGAGTGGAAAGAATGGAAAGAGGTAGAGATTAAAGAAGGAAGAGAGAGGGAAGAGGAGAGGAAAGGTTAGGATGAGGAATGTGGGGGAGGCCTGGGCTGGCCTGGGCTGGGAGTTGTTTTGTTCTCCTGTTTCCTGTTTGCAGGCTGAGCTGGGCCCCCTGTGCAGGAGTCACCCCCACCCCCACCCCCGGGGGGCGGAAGCCAGGACGGGAAGAGTGAGGCAGCCACAGGGGCTGAGTCAGGAGGGATTCAGGACGCAGAAGGAACAGTTCGGCAATGGGGAGGAGTCTAGCTTCTCTAAGAATTTCAGGGTTGGGGGTCCCTCTCTCTTTCCCTGCCTTAGATCCTCCCAAAGCAAATCTCTAGCCAAGCCAGACCCTCTGATTCCAAAAGAAGGGACCATCTTGTCCTTTCCCCATCTCCACTCACGCTGACCCCTTCATCTAATGCCTGTATAAAGAACATTTTTCTCTTTCAAACTTATAAGATTAAGGGGCAGAGGATTCAACCACTTGCCTCTTCTTTTAGTACACACACACACACACACACACACACACACACACACACACACACACATCCCATCACCACCACCACCTCTATCTCTCCTTCAGCCAACTAATCCAGTCTTCTCCTATCCTGCCCTCCAGAAATACTGAGAATAAATGTACCATCCTATGAATCTTGGTAAGAGTTTGGGAGGAGGAGGGGAAGTAGAGAGGAAGGTGTTGGTGTTTTCATTCTATCCCGGCCGAGGTCCTGAAAATGTAACAGCCATGTGTGATGTTCAGCCAGTCAAACAGCTAAGCTGTCAGAGGTGAGGGGTGGGGTTGTAGCAAACCAACCAACTTCCCCAACCCCTGCCCTATTCCATCCTTCCCAGCTGCCTGTAAGAAAGACTTGCTCAGAGGGGCTACTGAGGCTCACAATCGGGAAGAAAGGGGAGGGGTCTCTGCTGCCTCTTGTCCCTCTCCCTCAAGCCTCAGCATTTCCTCTGGGAAAGGAATGTGGGGTGGGCAAAGGGGAGAGGTGGGGGAAGGGGGGCCAAGAGCTTCAAAATACCAGGCGTTGCTGAGATTCTATTCTGAGGCTTCCTGCCACAGGCGCCCTACCTCCCCCCACCCAACAACCTCTCCCAAATCCTTCTCCCCCAAAACCAAGAACGATCCGGCAGACTTTCTGGCACCCTTCCTATTTGATCATCTCGGCAACTTTCTCTACCCCTCAGGCAATCCAACCCAGTCTCCTAGAATGAACAAGGGGAACCGCTCCCGGGGAGGAAGGGATGAGAAACTATATTATACTCTCATGCCTTTCATTCTGACCCACCTTTCCTTAGAGCTGGTACTAAAGGGGGAGGTGAATTAGTCTTTTCTGCAGTCTAACGCCAACCTCTTGTTGCAACTGCTCTCTTTAGAATAATAGATTTTTCCTTACATCAAATCTAAATTTGTAACTTTGCACCTTCCACCCATTGCTCCTACTTCCGTTCTTTTTGGCTGAGCAGAACAATTTTTTTTTCCCCTTCCACATGACAGGCAGCTGTCATGTCCTCTCTCCCCCCCACCAAGTTTCCTTGTTTCCAGGTAAAATATCCCCAGTTCCTTCAGCTATCTTCACAAGACACAATCTCTAGTCCTCTCACCATCCTGATGACATTTCTTTATCTTATTAGCAAACTTTTCTAAATTGTTGCACCCAGAACTGAATGTGGTATTCCAAATGCAATCTGATTGTCAGAGTACAGTGGGACTATCACCTCCCTAAATCCTGGACACTGTGCCTTGTTTTTGTTTTTGTAGGCAATTGGGGTTAAGTGACTTGCCCAGGGTCACACACCTAGTAAGCGTTTGAATCCTATTTTGAACTCAGGTCCTCCTAACTTCAGGGCTGATGCTCTATCCACTATGCCACCTAGTCCCCCCCCTTTTTTGTTTTTGTTTGTTTACTTTTTATACTGTGCCTTGTTTATAATATGATTTCAGGTTCTAGTTCTCCTCAGCATGCTCTCTAGCTTATCATTATCCTTCTCAAAATGTGGTCCAGATCAAGGCAAAGTACAGCAGTGCTATTATCCTCATAACTAGGGACACAACTTCCCTTAATGTAGCCTTAAAATTAATTGCACAATTAATTGCATTCATTTTTTTCAGCAGCCATATCACAAGGTTGACTCATACCTAGTGTGCAGTCCACTAAAACCCCTATATCTTTTTCAGACCAGCTGCTATCTAGCTACACCTGCCCCTTCTTGTATTTATAAAGTTGATTTCTTAAACCCAAGAGTAAGACTTTACATTTACTACCCATTTTAATCTTATTCCATTTGACTCAACATTCTACTTGTTCAAGGTCTTTTCAAATTCCTTCCCATTCCTCAATGAGCTAGTCATTCTAGCTTGGTGTCATCTTAAAATTAGAAGCATGCTGTCTATTCTTTTTCCCATATCACTAATAAAAATGTTAAATAGCATGGGGGCAAAACAAAGATCCCTGGGGAACTCAACTAGGGACCTACGAACTGACATTAAAACTATTAGTGACTATTTTGGAGATGTGACCAATAGTTCTACTAGTCCTGTTTAGCTCACATCTCTCTATTTCTTATTTCCTGCAAAGATAACATGAGCAACTTTATCCAATGCTTTTCTAAAATCCAGGTATCTTCTGCCATCTTCAGCATTCCTATGATCTACCAGCTTTATTAAACATGGAAATTAGTTTAGTCTGACATGACCTGTTCTTGAAGCCATTTTGGCTCTCTGTAATCACCTCTTTCTTTTCTGGATATTTAGTAACCATCTCTTTATCTCATTCATTCCCCAAGAGCATGGGGCACTCAGGGAGGACTACCACCTTTGGTGTGAGGGCTTGTCCAGCCTTTTTCAGGGTTGCTCATTCACCTTTGGTGTCTACCTTCACCCACCTCTCACCTGTGGCTTACGTGGCATTGGTCATCTTTGAAAATGAAGTGTGAACAAGCAATGGGGATTAAATGATTTGCTCAGTATAACAGTTAGTAAGTGCCTGAGGCCACATTTGAACTCGGTCCTGCTGACTCCAGGGCCAGTGATCTATCCACTACAACATTTAGATGCTCCCAAGACTGTAAGTTTCAGGGAAGATGCGGGTCTTCCCTGGTAGAGGAAGTTCTTCACCGAGGGCTCCTTATCCCCAGTAAAATACAAATCTAGTCAGCATATTAATGATGGAGAAGCCTCATGGAATTGTGGGTAGAGAGATGTTCTTGGATGGGGCAGGCAGATCTTGGTTCAAATCTTCTCTCTGACCCATACAGGTGATGTGACCCTGCACTTGGGTTCTCATTGCCCTAGGCAGCTCTCTAACTTTCAGAGAAGTTTCCAGTTTGCTAGAATTTCCTTACCAGGAAGCTCCTTATACCAGTGAAATAAAAGTTTCAGCTCCTGTCCCTAATAATCACAGCTGACTTTATATAGCATTTTACAGCTTACAAAGCACATTATATGTAGTACATCATTTAAACCCCACAACAATCTGGTAGGGTAGGTACTAGACTGAGGTTTGATTATCCCGGTTGAGGAAACTGAGGCTCATACAGGTAGTAACTTGGCCAGGGTCACCCAGCTAGAAAATATCAGATGTAGGATTTGAACTCAGATCTTCTTGGCTCTAAATCTAACTCTGTCCATTGCCCCTCACTGCCTCTCATTTGAGCCTCCTGACTTCTAATGTAGGATTTCTTTCCTCTATCCCATAGTGATCCTTATCTTTTAGAACCTTGGGGTATAGGTGAACCTGGCCTCCACTCACAAATGTAACAAAATTATTTACCTCTCTAAAATCAGAGAGACCTGGGAGTAAGAGTTGACGGATCCTACATCTTGTGTGGAGTACATGGTTTAGTTGAGGCAAGGACTCCAGAGCCAATAGAGGAACCACTTTGACAGACATTCCTTTGGGCTGAGCTGGGCCGGGGTGGGGGTGGGGGGTAAGGAAAGGGGGTAGAGAGGAAGTCTTGCTGAGAGACTGGAGAATGGAGGAGATGACCTTGAAAGAAGGAGGAGACCTTCCTTCTAATTCAAGAGTCAAGAGATAGAGAGTGAAAAAAAAAAGGAGGTTTGGGAATGTTGGTAGTGGTTGAGGGATGGGAGGGAACAGGAAGTAAGAGTGAAGGGCTCTCAAGGATAAGGAATCACCCCCTTTTCCTTCCTTCCTTCAATTTGATCCCTTCCCTTCCCAGAAATGCAAGCTCAGTGTGGGTTGGGGTGGGCTGTATATCTCCATTAAGCACCCCAAGTACTTGGTCCAAAGACCAAACAATCCTGAATAACTACTTATGGAGAGACAGAGACAGACAAGAGACAGAGAGACAGAGAGGGAGAGACAAAAACAGACAGACAGATAGACAGAGAGTTACAACATTAAACACACTCCAACAGCTACAGAGCATCACAAGGGGTCAGTATACTGAAGCAACGCTTTGGAACATGGGCACATGCGCACATGCGTGCGCACGCACACACACACACACACACACACACACACACACACACTCCAAATCACACCCAGTCCCACAAACCAAGCCAATTGCACACTCAGCAGGCATGCACAAAATGTGATACCAAACAAATTCCATTCATGTTCCATCCCTGTGCCTATGAACCCCTGCCCCAGTCCCCTCCTTCAAGGACAACCACCCCCTCAGTCCCTTCTCCACCCTTTTACCCCACAATGGGAGCCTGGTTCCCAGCACTGCCAGTCCCGTGGCTCCCCTGCCTGACATGCCCCAACAAGCCAAGCCACTGAGCCAGCCAAGCAAGACTGTCTACTCCCTGTACCCCTCTCCCCACCCCCACCCCATCTTCTTTCCAAGTCACAGAGAGCAAAGGAGCCCAGAGGCAAGGAGATAACCAAGGTGACCTCTCCAGGTGCCTGAGTCCCCCTTTGGGGCTTTGGTCTCCTGGTTTGCATTGTCAGGTCACTCTCCCCACATACTCAGCATCCCAAGTGATTGCCCTTCAAGGTTCCTGGGGTAACACCTGGGTTCAACTTTCATCTTAACTTCTGATTTGCTCATACAATTCTCATGATCAGGGACTTGACTACCAGCCACCACCCTGTTTGACTCCACAGGTTTATGAATCTCAGCTCTCATATGATTCCCTTCTGCCTCCATTCATTCATTCCCTCACTCCCTCACTCATTCCTTCAACAGACACTTACTGAGCAGGTACTACATCAGTCACCATCAATCAATAAATCAACTAGTATTTATAAAGGACTCCTATGTGCCAGGCACTGTGCTCAGCTAAGCAATGATGAGAGATAAAAAGAGGCAGAATTGGATCTTGTCCTCAAGAAGCTTGAAGTCTAATTGGGGAGACAATATGCAAACAACTTCGTACCAACAAGATATAGACAGGATAAATTCGCAATACTCTCAGAGGGAAGAGACTAAGATTAAGGAGAACTGGGAACGGTTTCTTGTAGAAAGCAGTACAAGCCAGGATGTGCAGATGAGGAGGGAGAGCATTCCAGGCAGGACTGATAGCCAGTGAAAATGAAATGTAATATAACAAACTCTCAGGACAGGACTGAGCTAGGTGGCTCAGTGGATAGTGTACCAGCCCTGGAGTCAGGAGGATCTAAGGTCAAATCTGGCCTCATACTTGATACTTACTAGCTATGTGACGCTGGGCAAATTGCTTAACTCTGATTGCCTCAAAAAATATACTCTCATTCTCTATCCCTAAATGGATAATAGGAGAGAGATGTGTGCATATGGAAGAGGAAAGTTCTTGCCCAGAGTTCCTGGGCAATGGGACTAGGGAGATAGGGGGTGTGTGTTGGTGTGTGTGTGTGTGTGTGTGTGTGTAAAGGAACTTGCAAATTACAGGCATATTTTAATTATCCCATAGGAGAATAAAAAATGGCACAGATAATTCAAAACAACAAATAATGTAAAAGTTATTTCTACGGCATTTTGCAAAGATATTGAGACACAGTAAATACATTCAGACACACAGGTCGTGAGCAAAAGGCACATAAATGGACTGACAGATACATACACACAGATACATTCAGATACACACAGACGATCTTACACTCAGACATGATGACACACTTTCAGTGCCACTGAGCTGGCTCCCTACCCACAGGCCCTGGGAGAATGTGGGGGAGGAAGCCTCAATAACCACTGAGTTAATTCACTAGGGTTAAAGTAGAAGGGGGCTCTGGACAAGTAACCCCAGTCTTCTCCCATAGGATCTATAGGAGACTAAGGCTTCGTTCGCCTAAGGTTCCCAGGATAGAGAGAGGAGGATGGCAAAGGTGCCAGGTTGGCCCAGTCCCCTCTCCCTACCCCTGCCACAGCAGTGGAGCCAGCTTCCCCAGTGTGGAAGGTAAAGAGGAGGGGCCTTGGAGAGAGGAGGAGAAGTCAAGGGAGGGGAGCAGAGACAGAAGGCAGGAGGAGGGAAATGATCAGCCTTTCCCCACAGGCCTAGATGACCATGGAGCCCACAGCTTGTGAGAAATAAGCAGTTTCAGAAAGGGCGAGTCCTGAATCCTACCACAAAATAAACATAAAGGCATTTTCTTGGTCATCTGAGGAAGGGGGAGGGGAAGACTTGCTTTGAATCCCCTCCCCCTTTACCAGGAAGCCTTCCCAGATTAACTTCACCCTTTACCTTCCCTTTCATCTCTTCCTCTTCTTTCTCCTCCTCCCCCCTCTCCTCCCCTGCTCTTCCTCTTCTTTCTCCTCCTCCTCTCCCCTCTCCACCTCTCCTCTTCCTTCTCCTTCTTCCTCCTCTCCTTCTTTTCATCCTCCCCTCCCTCCTCTCCTCCCCCTCCTTTTTTTCTTCTCTTCCTCCTCTTCCTCCTCCACCCCACTCCCAGCACCAATATCCACAAGCTTAATACTATTCCGTATAACATGTGCTGTCAGAGTTGGATAGGGCCTTAGAGATGACAGATGCAGCCCAGGTCCCTGCTGTACAGAGAAGGAAATTCAGGCCCAACGCGTGAAATGAATGACCCTAAAAGCAGCAAGTAGCAGAAATTGGACACAAACCCATCTTCTCATTCCCAGTCCATTACTTTCCATTACATAAATACTGCCCTTGTCCATTTTACCTCCGTGTGCCTCCTGGGCACATGATCTCCCTTGTTTGAACAGGAGTTCCCCAAAGATGGGATCTAGATCTCTGGCCTTTGGATCTCCTTTCCCTCACCCACCCTCAGTCAATTGCCAGATATAATTTCTTTCTCCACATCATTTATCACATCTCTTCACTCAAATGGCCACCCCACTGCCATGAGCCCAGTCATCTTCCTCCTGGACTATCCCAACAACTTTCTCCCCATTTCAATTCATCTACCTCATAGCTACTAAATCAATTTCCCTAAAGTATAAACCTGACTATGTCCTTCCCCTACTCAATTAACTTCCCTGTTGCCTGCAGGATTAAATATAAATTCCTTTCTTGCACATTTAGAGCTCTTCACAACATGGCTCCAATCCACCTTTCTAGCTTTCTTATATATTACCTCCGTTTTCTACTGCCCTGTCAAACTGGCCTTCTTACAGTTCCTCACACAAACCACTCTGTTTCCCATCTCCATGCCTTTGTAGTGGCTGTGCCCCTTGCCCAGAACACACCCCCTCCTTACTTCTACCTTCTTAGATTCTCTATTTTCCTTTAAAACTCAGTTCAAGTGCACGTTCTAGAGAAAGCCTTTTCTAATACCCAGATACTAGTGTCTCCCTTATTACTTAGTATTATTTATCTTTATAGACTTATATATGCATATATTTTCTCCCCTGATGGAATTCGGATAGCCAGCTAGGTGGCCAGGCCTGGAGTCAGGAAGACTTATCTTCCAGATTTCAAATCAGATGTTTACTCACTGTGTGACCCTGGGGAAGGCACTTAACTGTTTACCTCAGTTTCCTTGTCTGTTAAAATGAGCTAGAGAAGGAAAGGGCAAACCAGTTCAGTATTTTTGCCAAGAAAACCCCAATTAACCTTGTTTGCCGTAGTTTCCTCAACTGTAAAGTAAGCTGGAAAAGGAAATGGCAAACCACTGCAGTATCTTTGCTAAGAAAACCCCAAATGGGGTCACAAAGAATCAGATAATGACCGAAATGACTGAACAAGAGCAAGAGAATTAAGATCCTTGAGGGAAAAAAATGTTCCATTTTCTCTTTGTATCACCCAGTGCCCAGTACTATACTTGGTACAGAGTAGGCACCTGATAAATGCTTGTTGTTGGATTGAAAGAGCTCAGGGCATTAAATCATTTACTATCTAAAAATATTTCCACATACTCCTTCCCTCCATCACTGCTCCCCAGTGAGCACCCTCCTGTGGCTGAGCTAGGTATGCCCAAACACAGATGTTATCTTGTGTGTTCTTAAGATGGGACAGAGGGGACAGCTAGGTGGTGCAGCGAATAGAGCACTGGCCCTGGAGTCAGGAGGACCTGAGTTCAAATCTTGCCTCAGACACTTAACACTTACTAGCTGTGTGACCTTGGGTAAATCACTTAACCCTAATTGCCCTGCCCTCCCCACTCCAAAAAGCAAAATAAATAAATAAATAAGAAGAAATGTAAACAGGCGATTTCCTCCATGGCTTAGGGGAGCAGGGCAGGGCAGGGCAGGGCAGGGCAGGGCAGGGAGGGGGAAGCCCTTGGATGTAGAGTATCATATAAAATATCAGGTTTTTAAAATATATTATTTATCAGTTTTGATTATTTTTTCTCTTATTCTTTTTCCTTTTTTTTTTAAAAAACCTTTATTATTAGGGATGGTTCTCTGGGATAGAAATGGGGTAAGGGATAGAGAGGGAAATCTTGGCAATATAAAAAGAAAAGATTAGAGTAAAAATCTATTTTAAAAATAAGTCATGAATGAATAAATGAATGCATAAGGAGGTTATGTGAACTTTGTGTTCATGACTCTGGGGTCCAAGGTATGCACTGAGAGGTAGACAGGAGTGAGTGGGGGTGGGGAGGGGCCAGGAGAGGGAGGGAGCTGCTGTGATGGATGCAGCCTATGGCCATTAAACAAGGCAAAGGTAATTGGTCCACAGATAGGTTAAATATGGGATACCTGTTCCACCAGGATTTAATTCTAACCAACTGACACCCTCACCATAATGCCTAAAATCCAGTCATCATCCTCATCCTTCATTGGCTCCATCTTAGACACCTCCAGATCTGATTGGTGAACTTCCCTTAATCTTGCCAAGAACCAGGCCTCCACTCCCTCTGCCCTTCTCATCTTCCATTCATGTGTTGTCTTCCTCCATTTGAAATGTAAGCTCCTTGAGGGCAGGTATTGCTTGGACTTATCCCCAGCTCTTAGCACAGAATTTGGCAAATGGTAATCACTTAATATGCAAACCTCTCAGCCTATCCAGCCAGATTTTCATAGTCATACAGGCAATGCCTATGTATACGTGTGCTTATTCATACAACACGCCCATATTCATCCAGACATGTAGTGTTGTTGGAGGTGAAAAGACACTGGGAGATCCAGGCTCAGATCACCAGCGAGTCACTTCATTTCTCTTAGACTTCGTTTTCTCATCTGCAAAAATGCAGATAATACTGGTGCTATTTACTTAGAGCTTTTAGAGAAGTACTTTGTAATTCTTAAAACAGCACAGAAATGTAAGTTACCAGGACCAGTAACATCTGCCCACACTAACACACAGGTCAGGTCCCTGTGGAAAACAGAGCCCCCTGCTGGCACAATCCTGGCATTTTTTTCCCTCCCTCATACCAGCCAGATTCAGGCTTCCCTTATTCTTATCTCCAACTTCCTGATACCCACATTCCTCATTCACCCTGAACTCAATTGCTCAGGCAAGCCCAGGAATTTACATTACTCACCCCACATATGCAGCCTATTGCCAAGTCCCGTCATTTCTACCTTCACCTTCTATCCCTCCTGTATGTCCCCTTCTCTCTGCTCACATAGTTGCCACCTTGGTGCATGAGTTCATCCTCTCATGCTGGGAATATTGCAATGGCCTTCCGGTTGGTCTCCCTGACTCAAACCTCTCCACATTCTAATTTATCCTACACTTAGCTGCCCAAGCGATTTTCCTACAGCACAGATTTGACCACATCACCTTCTTACTCAATCAACTCCAGTGGTTCCCTTTACCCCCATGATCAAATATAAAATATTCTCTTTTGGCATTAAAAACCCTTCACAAATAGGTTTTACATGATTGCACATTTATGACATATCAAATTACTCACCATCTTCAGGAGGGAGAAAATTCAAAACTCAAAATTTTATAACAAATGAATATTAAAAATTGTTTTTACATGTAACTGGAAAAAATAAAATACTGTTTTTTAAAATCCTTCATAACCTGTCTCCTTCCTGCTCCTTACACTTTAAGATACAGCAATACCTGCCTTCTCGCCGTTCCTCGAGCAAGACATTCTGCCTGTTATCTTTAATGCTCTGTGACTTTTCCCTGAATGTCCCCCAAGCCTAGAATTCTCTCCCTCTTCCCTTCTGCCTACTTTCCTGGTTTCTTCGAGATTCACCTCAAATCTAACCTTCTGTAAAAGGCCTCATTCCCCATCTCACCTTCCTTTTGAGATGTCCTTCCACACACTCTGAGCATATTTTGTATAAACCTAATTATTTACCTTGCTGCTTCCTCCAGTAGGATGTGAACTCCTTAACAGCACAGAGTGTTTTTTGCCTTCCTTTGTGTCCCATGTGCTTAGCACAGTGCCTGGCCAGAATAGACTCTGAATAAATGCTTGATGACTAACAATTGAAGTGGGAGGTAGAAAGGCAGCAGAAAACAACAATGAACTTAGAGTCACACCTATTCAGTCGTTTGCAGTCATGTCTGACTTTTTGTGACCCCATTTGGGGTTTTCTTGGCAAAGACACTGAAGTGGTTGTGCCATTTCCTTCTCCAGCTCACTTTACAGATGAGGAAACTGAGGCAAAAGGGGTTAAGTAACTTGCCCAGGGTCACATAGCCAGGAAGAGTCTGAGACCAGATTTGAACTCAGGAGGAGGAGTCTTCCTGACTCTAGGCCCAGCACTCTGTACACTACAGCACCACCTAACTGCCCCCCAAGTCATGGCCTAAGAGTTCAAATCCCTCTTACTAGCTGTGTAATCTTAGACAAGTCATTCATCCCTCCAGTTTCAGTTCCCTCATATGTAAAACAAAGGTAGACTCATGAGGTTGGACTGGTTGACTTTTTGAGGTCCTTCTCAGCTCTAGAGCTACAATCTAGGGTGCTAAGTTAGATCCTTGGGGGGGAAAAATAATAGAAGAAAGCTAAATTCCCATCCTCCAAACAACTGAGTTATTTAAACAGAGGAGAACACGAGTCTGTCTGGCCTGGATTAGGGATAGGGACAGCCTGCCTAGGCAGGGGAATGATTGAAATGACCTCTCAAGTCTCTTCTCCAAACTATAGGACAGGGCCTCCCAGAGTCACTGATCCCAGAATGAAAGGGGACCTCCTCTATTCCCAGCTACTCATGTTACTGATGAAGCTATTGAGACCCAGAGAGATGAAGTAATTTGCCCAGGGTCATACAGCTAGGAAGTAGCAGCGCCAGGGTTTCTGAACTCCAGGCTCAATACTCTTTCTCTGCAGTACTTGCCCAATCTTCCCCACTCCCACTGCCCTGCCTCTGTAGACCAGAGTTTCTTAAACTTTTTCCACTCAAGACCCCTTCAGCACTTCTTAAACTGTGGGTCAAGACACCATAGCTCTTTCTTGGCCTGGAAGAGACAAAGGGGAAAATTCCAAGACCAGGATTTCTCTGCTCTGCCATCAGGGTCATTTGGTAAGTCTTTCCAGTTTCATGACCCCCAGGAGAGAGATGAACCTGGGCAACAGGTGCATGGGCAATGAAGAGCAATAGGAGAAGTCAGATAGAGCCAAGCCTAGGCCACACCTCCCTCCCTGGGCAGGTCTAAGCAGCTTCCATAAGTTTCCTCAGGGCACCTGGGGCTGCGTGGTAAGGAGTGGTTCTCAGCCCTGCCCCTGAAACTACCCACCCCCTCACTCCAGTCCCTTCCCAGCCTGTGCCCAAGTCAGCCTGTCCTTCTCCTCCCTGTTATCACTCAATAGATTTTCTCAGGCACAAGCAACTGTCTCCTTCTGTCTTAAGCCACAATTCCAACATCCTCATCTAAGGATCTCTTCTGGAGAAGGTGGCTCACTAATAACAACATCTCCTAATTATGAGTGCCAGCATGCAGATGAGATCCTGAGCTGAGGACCATCCCTAGCACCGGCTGTCCTCATCCCCTACCACTGGGGAGACTGGGTCAGGGGGAGGAGGGGTGTTAAGAAAGGGGCTTTCTGAGAGGGATGGATCAAGGAAAAGGAAGAGGAACAGGCATTTTTCAAGTGCCTATTATGTGCAGGGCACTGTTAAGCATTTTGCAAATAATATTTCAATTGATCCTCAAGGAACCCCTTGAAGAACTCACTTTCAGATTAAGAACCTTCCCACAATCTGCCTGGTTATGGGATAGGAGTTCTGGAAATAGAAGGGGTAAAGATCAAGTCCCCTCCTCTGCTCGGGACAGGAATCATCTTCTTCCTATCCACCTCTATCTCTCCCCACTTCTCCCCTCCCCCCACACCAAAATTATCTTGTAATTTGCTTATCTGTGCATATGTCGTATCACACTATCACCGCCACCTCTA
This sequence comes from Pseudochirops corinnae, assembly GCA_028646515.1. NCBI lineage: Eukaryota > Metazoa > Chordata > Mammalia > Diprotodontia > Pseudocheiridae > Pseudochirops > Pseudochirops corinnae. The sequence goes on along the minus strand of CM053586.1, from coordinate 220,863,813 downwards.
GTAGAATGTAAGGTCCTTGAGGGCAGGGAAAGTTTTCCTCCTAGTCCCTAGCACTATGCCTTGTGAAAAGTAGGAGCTTAACAAAGACATAAAAACTTGATATGAGTTTGGGATGTCTTCCTCATCCTCCAAATACCCATTCACGCCTTGCCCTCCTTTCCCTGGCCACTGTCAACCAAGTAGTCACAGCTTCTGCCAGCCCACAGAGACATCCATGGAAGGGTAGTAGGCATCAACCCTCAGCTCTAAGACTCCATGCTTCCCCCCTCTTCAGATTCCTAAATTCCTGGTAGAGGGCTGGATCTGGAGTCAGGAAGACCTGATTGTGATCCTGGGTGAGTCATTTAACTTCTATAGGGGTGTAAACAAAATAGAAATGAGGCAATTTTAGGAGAGTGGGCACTAGCAGCTAGAGAGATCAGGAAAGGTCTCACCTAAGAAAGTGATATTGACTGGACCTTACAGTACATGAAGGTGAGTAATATACTGAATAACAAGTCTGAAAAGATAGGTTGGGAGCAAGTTGTAAAGGACTTTAAATGAAAGAAGAGGAGCAGTTCATATTGGACTCTAGATGTAACAGGGAACCACTAGAGAGTCTATGAAGCAAGGGAGTAACTTAGTCAGACTTAAACTTTAGGAAAATCACTTTGGCAGCTATGTGGAGGACAATTTGACATCTGAGAAAGATAGCTGAGTTAGAGGGCTATTGTAACAGCCTAAATTAGAAGTATTAAGGGCAGGTAAGTGGCTCAGTGGATACAGCACCAGGCTTGGAGTCAGGAAGACCTGAGTTCAAATCCTGCTTTAGACACTGTGTGACCCTGGACAAATCACTTAACCCTGCTTGCCTCAGTTTCTTCATCTATAAGATGACCTGAAGAAGGAAATGGCAAATCACTCCAGGATCTTTGCCAAGAAAACCAAACCAAACCAAACCAAAAGAGGGTCACGAAGAGGTAGACACAATCCTGAAGAATGACTGAACTAAAAAGGTCCTGAAGTAAGGTGGCAGCTCTATGGGCAAGAGAGAAGATGATGGATTTCAGAGAAATTGTGGAGGTAGAAGAGACTAGATTTGGCAACTGATTGAAGAGGTGGGGGAACGAAAAACGAGAAGCCAAAAGGGAAGACGATGAGATTGTGAACTTGGGTAACTAGAAGAAAGATGGTGCCTTTGAAAGTAGAAGAGGGAGAGGTTTGGGGAAAGGAATGATTGCTGTTTTAGACATGTTGAGTTTAATGAGAAGCCTATGGTACATTCAGCTGGAAATTTTCAATGGGCAGGCAGGGGTCAGCAGAACTAGAGCTCAGGGGAAAGACTAAAACTGTGTATGTGTATACACACATGTATATGTGTGTACATGTGAGTATGTATGTGTGTATATGTACATGTGTGTACATATATCTGCACACATATACACATATATGTGCATACACACATATACACACATATACATATATACACATTAAATAGGTAAATCTGAGAGTCGTTAGAATGAGATCAAATGAGACAATATGCATAAAGTTATTGATAACCTGACAGAGCTACTGATTTTTATGTTTCCCCTTCCCCACCCCCACACAATCTTGTTCTCTCTCCTTTACCCTTTGTAAGTGTCTTGGAGGCAGGAATTGTTTCTTGTTTGGGATTTTTTTTTTTGTTCTTTGAGCCCTTAGCACAGTGCCCTGCACAAACGATTAATAAACGCTTGTTGAGATTAATTGAATATTTCCTCTCAGAGAAGTTCAGGGATATCCTGGCCTCAGGAGACCAAATTCTTCTAGATTAGACCCCCCATGTGAGAAAGGGTCTGCTTCCTATCTGCCTATTAACCATCAGTCCTCCCTAACCCACCCCCCATTTCCTGAGCTGTTTCCATCCCTAAGGAAAACATAGGAAAGGTCAGATAGCAGGATCTAGATTGGGGTTGGAGAAAAGAAATTCCATTTTTAATTATCCAGAGGCATGATACAGATCCAGGCACTTGGGCTGAGAAGAGGCCTTGATTAGACAGAGTTGCTCAATTGTTATCCCTTTGCTAATAACTCCCAGATCTATTTATCTAGCCTCAGTCTCTCTCAAGCTCCAGTCCCACATAATCAGCTACCTATTGGACATTTCTGAATAAATGTCTACTGGCTCTAATTTGTTCAGTCATTTAAATTTGTGTCTGACTGTAACCCCATCTGGGGTTTTCTTGGCAAAGATACTAGAGGAGTTTGCCATTTCCTTCTCCAGCTCATTTTACAGATCAGGAAACTGAGGCAAACAAGGTAAAGTGACTTACCTAGGGTCACACAAGGTGCTAAGTGTCTAAGGCCAGATTTGAACTTCATTCTTCCTGACTCCAAGCCTGGCATTCTAGCCACTACACCACGTAGCTGCCCTCAGTTCTTGTTTAGAAACTTCAAAATGTTCAAAACAGATCTCATTCTCTTTTCAGCAAAATCTTTCCCTCTCAGGGTGGCTAGGTGGGGAAGTGAGTAGAGCACCGGCCCTAGAGTCAGGAGGACCTGAGTTCTAATCCAGCCTCAGACACTTAATACTTACTAGCCACGTGACCTTGGGCAAATCACCCAACCCCAATTGTGCTCCAAAAAGCAAAACAAAAAAACAAACAAAAAAAAATCTTTCCCTCTTCCAAACTTCCCTTTTACCGCGTAAAAACACCACCATCCTCAGTCATCCAGACCTAAACCTCATTGTCATCTTCAATTCCCACTCTCACTCATCCCACATATCCAATTATTTGCCAGATTTTGTCTTTATTTTTTTAACCTTCACAACATCTCATATAGGTCTCTGCACTCTGGTTATCTTATTTGAAGCTCTCATCACCTCTCTTCTTGACTATTTTCATAACCTTCTAATTGGTCTCCCTGATTCAAGTCCGTCCCCATTCATCCTCCACCCAGCTGCCAAAGCAATTTCCTTAAGTGCAAATCTAATCAGGTCACCTCCACCCCCTCAGACTGCAATGGCTCCCTATTACGTCCAGGAGGAAATATCTCCAGTCATTTGTTTAGTATTTAAAACTTCCTGGATCTTTCCTACATTTCTTGTCTTCTTACTCTTTGTTCCCCTCCATGTACTCACTCTATGACCCAGAGACACTGAGCTACTCCCTGTTTTGTGCACAGGACGCTCATCCCTTTTTACTGGCAGTCCCCCATGCCTGGAATGCTCTCCCTCCCCATCTCAACCTTTCTGCTTCCCCAGCTTCCTTCAAGACTCAGATCAAATGCCACCTGCTGCAGGAGACCTTTCCTGGTCCCCTTAACTGCTAAAACCTTTCTTAGAAAGGTTCCTTCCATCTACTTTATGTGTATCCTATACGTACAATCCAGAAATAAATAGTATGGATTGTCTTCCCCATTAGATCATGAGGGCAAGGACTGTTTCCTTCTTTCTTAGTATTCACAATGCTTAGCACAGTGCCTGGCACATAGAAATTGATTAGTAAAATGACTGTTGATTGATTGATTGCCAGATCCTTAAAACACACACACACACACACACACACACACATACACACACACACACACACTCTCCCATATCTTGTTGTCTACTACCACCATCACCTTACATTGCCATGAACTTGAAGTCACAACACCTGGATTCTAGTCCTGATTCAATTACTAGCTATGTGATCTTGGCCAAGTCATTCCTCTCTCTAGACTTCAGTCTCCTCCTCTGTGAAATGGACCAGCTGATCTCTAAGATCCCTGTCAATCCTGAAGTGAGAACGCTAAAAGGAGACTGGCAGAGAGGGGTGGGGGGCAGCATCCCTGGGGCCAGACATCAGAAATGTCAAGTATGTGAACCATGTCAGCCGCCTGAGCTATGAATAGAACAGGCAGGGCCATCTGGGGCAGTACCCCCTCCCCCTGCCATGCTGGAGATGAGGGAGGAGGGGTCATGAAATGGAGCTTGAGGAGTAGGCAGGAGGGAGGGAGAGCCTGGTTTGAGACTCCTTAGACAAGGATAGTGGGAGAAGGGAAGAGCTTGAGACCGATATGTAAGTAGGATACAAAATAATAAATTCACAGACATCTTCGATTGGGGAGTCCCATGAAGGAGAGGCTCTTAGCCCTTTCTGGGAAGCTTCAGAGCTGGACCCTATGCAACTCAGAGCCCTAAGTCATTCACTCCACAGCATGATGGGAGCAGGGAGGGGGGTGAAACTAGGTAACACATACCAAGCCCTAGGATCTGTCAGACAAGAGGGCCCCTGCCCACAACATTCTCCATATTCATGTTGCTTGGGTTCTCTTCCACACGTGTGAGACGGGTGTACTATCTGACAACCTGTGACACCCCTTCTGTCCCTGAGGTTCTAGGTTTCTGGGGAGTGAAGCCGTGGAGACAGAGCTGAAGGCGAGACAGGAGGAAAGCAGCATGAACTCTTCAGCCCAGTACCTCAGCCCCTCCCTAACCTCTCTACACACAAGTTCCCATCATGACACAGCTGAAACCCCATTCTACAGATCAGGAAACTGAGGCTGGGAGAGGTTAAGTAACTTGAGCAGGGTTAGGCAACTAGAGTGAAAATCAATTGATTCCGTTAGTCATTCAATCACCCTAACAGTGTGGAATAACTAGGTACAAAAATGTCATAATCAATTCTGTTTAGTCGTTTTCAGTCGTGTGTCAGACTCTCTATGACCCCATTTGGGGTTATCTTGGCAAAGATACTAGAGTGGTTTGCCATTTCCTTCTCCAGATCATTTGACAAATGAGGAAACTAAGGCAGGCAGAGTTAAGTGAGCTGCTCAGGGTCATACAGTTAGGAAGTGTCAGGGACCAGATTTGACCTCAGGAAGATGAGTCTTCCTGACTCCAGGCCCCGAACTCCATCTACTGGGCCACCTAGCTGCCCTTGACTGTTGCTGTTCAGTCATGTCAGTTGTGTCCATCACCTAGCTGCCCCATGTAATCAGTTTAGAAGTCCTTGAAAACTTTTGGCCAATCAGCTGCCACCTACAGAGCAGGCAAGCCAGCCTAGTGGAAGCCCCCTGAGGGAGACAGGGCGCAGCATTTGCCAGGCAAATCAAACCAGCCTCACCATCTCCCCCCTCCAGCCTTGATGGAGACAGCCCAGGACCCTGAACCTCAGAAACAGGAATGCATTCAATCTAATGTCCTCAGCCATCATCTTGGGAAGCAAATTCTGTGGAGATCTAGCCTGGCAAATGCTTCTACAGGGCCTACAGCCACAGTTACTGAAAACCTAGAAGGAAAAGTTCTTGCCATTAAAATCCTGGACACTGTTGTGTGATTTCACCTCAGAAACTGATATGATTGTATTAGTGGAAATAACATTAAAGAAAAGGTATTGCCATCTGCTTTGCTGCTGTACCCTAAAGACCATGAGACATTTCCATCTGACTTGTGGCTGAAACCTTCCCTATGTGTCTCTCTTCTGGAAAGCTGGGACTGTCTTACTTTTCTATGTGTATCCCGAGCACTTAGCAATGCTTTGCACTCAGTAAGAGCTTAATACATGTTTTATTCATAAAGTTATTATTGAATGGAACAGCGTGATGTTGCCCAAGAAATATACAAGGACTAATTGAAGAGATATGGAACTTGTATAAAATCAGAAAGATAATTTGAAATGGAGCATTTGGTGTGTTTGGCAGCCTAAAAGAACCTCTGAGAAGGGATCCCTTGGCGGAGGGAAGAGTGAGAAGATTATTCTGGGTAAAAACCTTCTGTGTCTCTGTCTCCTTCTCCTGCCCCTCCTTAACCAAAGGAGGGCCTTGTGAACTTTGACAGGCCAGAAGATTTGAGATTTCCCATTGGCATCCTGGTCCTGACAATGCCCCTGTAATAGTTCATGCAACATCTTCATCAGGAGCCAAAGTCAGATTAGACACACTGAGGAAAGGTGGCTTCAGGGCTCTACAAAGAGACCACAGAAAGTTATACCAACTCTCAAGAAAGGAACATTTCTTTGACTCTCGCAAAGGGACTCCCAAGAGGGTCGAGTTGACCCCTTTGCCACATGCCTACTTTCTCCTATAATCTTCAGGTACTTGTGGGAGGGTGTGCTACAGACTTTTAGACTGAATGTTTTGTTCCTACTCTTGAGCTCCCTTAATAAATACCTCCTAATTAAAGGATAATTAGGAATCTGACTGGCTAATTGATTGATTGTTGTTGTCATTTAATCATTTCTGTTGTGTCTGACTCTCCCTGACCCCATCTGAGGTCTTGGCAAAGAGACTGGAGTCATCTGCCATTTTTCTCCAGTTTGCTTTACAGATGAGGAAACTGAGGCAAACAGGATTAGTGACTTGTCCAAGGTTTAGGAAGTATCTGAGGCCAGATTTGAATTCAGAAAGATGAGTCTCCCTGGTTTCAGGCCCTGCCCTCTATTCACTTCACCAGCTAGCTACCCTGGCTAATTGATACCAACTGATAATCATAATCAAAGTACACCAGTAGTGGCTCATGCCTATAGCTTTGGAAAGACACGCATAGCCCCTCAAGGGCGTCTCTGAAGGGAGTCATGGTAGCAGCGCTCTGGGTCCCCATCCAGCTAGTGCCAGTGGGAATCAGGAGAGTTATATCAGAGGATAGAGCCTGCCATACAACTCTTTCCACTGTACCACTTAGCTGCCTCTGTGAAATCCAACTTCGGTCTTACCCTCTTTACCATCTTTGGGTGAAACCTCCTTCACACTGACTTTTCCATGGTGGGGAGCGGACTGGAGGTTGGAGGAGTGTGTATGTGATGAAACAATAAATACATCAGTCTGGAATAACTTTCTCATTCCTTTGACCCTTTTCCTAATCCAAATCATATCCAGCTTTCATGGCCAAGGTCAAGGCCTGCCTCCTCCATGAAAACTACTCTGACCTCTCCCTTCTCTGAAGTCCTACAGCCTTTAAAGTCATCATATGCTATTCATCTGGCACCTTGAGCCCACTCACTACCTCATACTACTACCACTTCCCCTACTCCTCAAGAAAATTCATGGAATAGTAGACAAAATGTCGCATGTGGGCTCAGGGAGGCCCAGGTTTGAATCTTCTCTCCCAGATCTACTAGTTGTATGATCCTGGGTAACATTCATTGGTTGTGTGATCCTGGGTAAGTCATGTCACTTCCTCTGAGCCTGTTTCTCCTGTTTTAAAATGGGTATAATGCCCATTAGTAACGACCTCACAGCGTCTTTGTGGAAATCAACTGAGATCATGCAAAGTGTATTATTGATAACCTAAAAGCACCACATGAATGACAATTTTTTTTTTTTTTTGGTAATTTTGGTCTCCCCAGGGAAATTTTACAGATTCACTCAGGGCAAGTATTTATGGAACACAATGCGGGCTTGACATACAATGGGCACTCTATCGATTGTTGACTGAATCATTGAGCAAAGAGGCACGTGGAGATGGAGTCAATATCTAGGGTTTATTTAGTACTTCAAGGTTTGCAAAGAGCTTTATTATTCCCCATTTTACAGATGAGGAAACTGAAGGAAACAGGCTAAGTAGCTTGCTCAGGGTCACCCGGCTGGTAAGTGTCTGAAGGAGGATTTTCAACTGGGATCTTCCTGACTCCACATTCATTATACCATCTTTTGTTGTTTGGTCATTTCAATCATAGCTGACTCTTCATGACCCTTCATGTTGGGATTTTCTTGGCAGAGTTACTGGAGTGTTGCCATTTCCTTCTCCCACTCATTTGATAGATGAGGAAACTGAGGCAAACAGGTTTAAGTGACTTGCCCAGGGTCACACAGCTAGTAAATGTCTGAGGCCAGATTTGAACTCAGGAACGTGAGTCTTCCTCATTGCTCATTCCAAGCCCAGTACTCTATCCACTGTGCCATCTAGATCTAGCTACCCTATTACACCACTCAGCCTCCTCTATGTCAAGAAGAAAGATAGAATAGTCAAGTCCATGGGGGAACAGAGGGAAGAGGGGGAGAAGGAGAAATTCCTTTCATTTGGGAAATGGCTAAACAAATTGTGATATCTAAATATAGTAGATAGCACCTACACCTGTGATTCCATTGATACAGAAAACTTCTGGATAAAGAAATTCCTTCTATCAGAGCAAGTAAATGCTCTCTTTTCAACTTAGTCTGTCTTTTAATAGTCTAGGCAGTTAATTGACTTACCCAGGGTCACACAGCCAGAATGTGTCAGAAATTGGACTCAAACCTGGGTTTTCCTTGCTCCAAGGCCATCTCTCTGCTCACTTTGACACAACTCTTTTATGATTATAGAATCATAAAATCTTCACTGCAGAAGGGACCTTAGAAGTAATCTTTTTCATCCTTCCTGATGAATTTAATTCTGTCAAAAACATCCCTTACAGGTTTTCATATAGCCTCTCTTTGAATACATCCAATAACAGAGAACTCACTACTTCACAATGCTTTCTTACGTTGACCTGAAATTTGCTTCCTCGAAATTTCCACCCAACTAGTTCTGGTTATGCCCTCTGAAGCTACGGGAAATGTCTGCTTTCTCTTTCATAGGACAGCCTTTAAAAGACTGGAAGATAGCTCTCATGGCTCTCCCAACTTAGCTTTTCTTCAGATTAGTTCCATCGCTAAGCCCTTCTGTTGTTCCTTAGATGACAATCTCCAGAGTCCTCAGCATCTCAGTTTCTCCTATCTGGACTCAACCTCGTTTGTCAATTTTTTCTTTTTTGGTCCAGACTTGTATTTTATTAGTATAGATTATTCTCCATGAGGAAACTCCCTTTATCAACACAGGTCTGCAATTACTCTGCAGCTGAACTCATTCTATTTCCTCCCAAACTCTCTCCTTTCCCTAATTTCCCTGTTACTGCTGAAGGTACCACCATTCTCCTACTCACCCGGAGCCCACCACCAAAGTGTATCTTAAACTCCTGAGTCTCTAACACAGTGGTTCTCAACCTTCCTAATGCTGCGACCCTTTAATAATCGTATGTGGGCGTATCTGCATGTGGGCAGACCCGCCTGGAGACGGATAGAGGAGGTTCCTAAGACCATCGGAAATATGTGTTTTCCGATTGTCTTAGGCGACCCCTGTGACCACTGTGAAAGGGTCATTTGACCTCAAAGGGGTCACAACCCACAGGTTGAGAACCACTGCTCTAACATCTCCTGTATCCAATATGTTATCAAAGTCTGCCAACTTTACCTTTGTAATATCTCCTGAATATGCCCCCTTCTCTCCTCTGATACTGCAACTACTCTGGTATTAAGCCCTCATCACCTTACACCTGGACTCCTGCAATAGCCTACTAGCTAGCCTGCCTGCCACAAGTCTCCCCCTACTCCAATTCATTCTCCACCGAGCTGTCAAAATGATCTTCCTAAAGTTCATATCTGACCATATCACCCACCTCCTCAATAAACTGCAATGGCTCCCTATCACCTCTGGGATCAAATATAAAATCTTTTGTTGGGTGTTCATAGACCTTTATGACCTGCTTCACCCTCCCCCCCCACCTTTTCAGTCTTCTTACACTTTACACTACCCCACATATATTCTTTGTTCCAATGATATTGACCACCTTACTCTTCTCCAGACAAGACTCTCCATCTCTTGGATCGAGGCAATATTCCCTGGAGGTCCCCCACTCCCAAGAAGCTCTTCTTCATTTCTGCCTCCTGTCTTCTCTGTCTTCTTTCAAGTCCTAGCAAAAATTCCAGCTCCTACAGGAAGCCTTTCCTAATCCCCCTAAATTCTACTGCCTTCTAAACTCCACATAGCTGTCCAAATGATATTTAAATTTTTTATATGAACAGTATTTTATTAAGCAATTTGCACCAAATTTACAACTAGCAGCAATGCAAATTTTTTTTTAAATGTAAAAAAACAACTTTGAGCAGGAACAAAGAAAGAACAAAAGTTAATAGAAATACATGCTAGAAATATAAAATAGGTTCCATGATGTTACTTTGGCTATCAGCTTTCTCCAGTTCTTTAAACTGCCTGAAGATAACCAAGTCTAAACTTGATTTTGAGAACTCTTTATACAAAATGGCGGGCAATGAGGTGGCAAAGTGGATGAAGTGTCAGGATTGTAGTCAGGAAGCCTCATCTTCCTGAGTTCTAGTCTGGTTTCAGACACTTATTAGCTATGTGACCCTGGGCAAGTCACTCAACCCTGCTTGCCTCAGTTTCTTCATTGGTAAAATGAACTGGAGAAGGAGATGGCAAACCAGTTCAGTATGTCTGCCAAGAAAACCCCAAATGGGGTCATGAAGAGTTGGACAGGACTGAAATAACCAAACAACAAAAATTATACACTATACTTACACACATGCATGTGTACATTCATACACACATATGAATGACTGAACAACAACAAAATATACAAAATGATAGCATTAAAGCAAAGGTGATCATGTTACTACCCCACACAAGAAGCTCCAATGGTTCCCTTTAGATTCCAGGATAAAATATAAACATTTAAAGTCCTTCACAAGGTGACTCCAACTTACCTTTATGACATTGTACACTCATGGACTCTACATTCCAGCCAAACTAGCCTTCCTGTTGATCCTCAGTTAGGATTTCTCATCTCCATTCCTTTGTACAAGCTGTCACTCCCTCCTGGCTTTCCATCTCTTAGAATCTTCGGTGTCCTTCAAAGCTCAGTTCATATTTCACCTCCTACATGAACCTTTTCCTGATCTTCCCAGCTGTTCCTGCCCCACTCCAGCCTCTTCCTCCTACCCCCCAGAAAATTACCTTGTGCTTATTTTGTATATGTTGTTTCCTTAAATAAACTGGAGGTGCTTGAGGACAAGAATTGTTTCATTTTCATCTTTTTATCACCTGTGACTAAAATAGTGCCTGGCCCATGAATGTTTGTTGGATGACTTTTGGATTGATTGGCTCGTTGAGAACAATGATAATTGTAATGATGGTAATAATAATATTAAGAATGAGGAGGAGGAAGAGGAGGAGGGGAAGGAGGAGGAGGGGGAGGGGGAGGGAAAGGGGAGGAGGAGGGGAAGGAGGGGACAAGGGGGAGGAGAAGGGGGAGGGGGAGGAGTAGGAAGAGGAGGATAGCTCACTCTAATATAGGGTAGGTAGGTATTGCAGTGGATAGAGTGCCAGGTATCAAGTCAGGAAGACTCATGTTCCTCAATTCAGATCTTATCTCAGACACTTACTAGCTGAGTAAATCACTTAACCCTGTTTGCCTCAGTTTCCTCATCTGTAAAATGAGCTGAAGAAGGAAATAGCAAACCACTCCACTATCTCTGCCCAAAAAAACCCCAAATGGGGTCACGATGAGTGGGACGTGATTGAAAAATGATTGAACAACGACAAAACATTTATGTGGTGCCTACTGTGGCCAGGCACTATGCCAAGCTCTTTACACATATTATCTCATTTGATCCTACCAACAACCCTGTGAGTGCTATTATTATTCCCATTTTTCACAGTTGAGGAAACTGAGGCAAAGAAAAGTTAAGAGATTTGCCCAGGGTTGAAGGGTCTGTAGGAGTCTGAGGTAAAATTTAAATTCAGGTCTTCCTGATTCCAGGCCCAGTGCTCTAACTACTGGGCCACCAGACCTAGCTGTCTCCTATAATATTGGAAGCTGCCTCTGACCTGCCTTCATTCTAAAGGAATATTGAAAGTGTTTTGGGAGTAGAGAATATTGAGAAATGACTGGATAGATAGATAGATAGATGATAGATAGATGATAGATATAGATAGAAGACAGATAGATGTTATATATTATATAGATATATGTGTATATATATATATAATTTTTAAAACCATCAATCACAAAAAAGTGGTAGCCAAAACTGAACCCAATATTCCATATGTGATCTAAGCAGTGTATAGTTGTAGATGTCCCAGGAGAGAGCTAGCATACTCCCAAACGGATACTTAGAAAAGCCCCAGTACAGTAGAGATTCAAAGAAAGACAGTAAGTAATCTCACATTTTATACCAGTTGCCTGTTTCTTTTGTCAGATGCCTCATTTTCCTTAAGCTGGGGGTCCAAAGGAAGAATTGCTTTCTCTGGCTGAAGGTCAGGGAATAAGGGGAGGCAGTTACAAAAGCTTGCAGCCTCTATGGCTCTCCAATCCTTCATTTCACTCCCAGTGATATAAAGGACCTTCATCCCTTCTTTGTCCTCACCTATGAAATTACAGCCTGCTATCTACAAATCTGTTCCTCTATGGGAAGACTCTGCTGAAAGGTACAGAGACCCTCAATAAGAAGGAAAGGGACAGAGGGAGCCCTTCCTCATTACCCCTGAATTAGATTTAAGGGGTGCATTCTTCCCTGTTCTTTCCATTCAACCTAGAAGAGGAGAGAGGATAACCTTGAAGAATTCCTCCTTAAAACTGAGGTAGAGGGGTGGCTAGGTGGTACAGTGAATAGAGCAGCGGCCTTGGAGTCAGGAGGACCTGAGTTCAAATGTGACCTCAGACACTTAACACTTACTAGCCATGTGACTTTGGGCAAGTCACTTAACCCCAATTACCCTGCCCTCTCCCCTCCAAAAAAAAAAAAAAACCACACCAAAAAAACTGAGGTAGAAGTAATGATGTGATGGTCTTAAGAGTCAGAAGACTTGGGTCCAAGTACTGATATTAAAGTTTACAGGCTACGGAATCCTGGTCCCTTAATCTCTCTGATCTTAGATTTTTCTCATCTCTAAAACAGTAGTAACAATAATAGTTTCACTACCAACCTCATGGGTTTATTTTGAGAAAGTGCTTTGCAACCCTTCATGTATAGAAATCTAACTTATTATTAAAATTCCTGTTATTTTTTATTGTTGTTATTATTACTACAATACAGGGGAACAGAGGGTTGGAGGAGAAATGGAGATGGGCACGAGCTTAGGGAGAATATATCCTATTCACTGTAATAAGTCCTGGGACATGAGAACCAGGGTCCCTGCTTCCTGTTTCAACCTTGGGAACCTATGAATCTCTCTCTCTGTGTCTCTCTCTCTCTCTCTCTCTCTCTCTCTCTCTCTCTCTCTTACTCTCTCTCTCTCTGACTTTCTGTCTCTGTCTCTTTCTCTCTATCTCTCTGTCTCTCTCTCTCTCTGTCTCTCTCTGTCCCTCTCCCTCTCTGTCTCTCTGTCTTTCTCTCTGTCTCTCTCTCTGTCTCTCTGTCTCTCTGTCTCTGTCTCTCTCTGTCTCTCTGTCTCTGTCTCTCTCTGTCTCTTTCTGTCTCTCTGTCTCTGTGTGTCTCTCTCTCCCTGTCTCTTTCTGTCTCTCTGTCTCTGTGTCTCTGTGTCTCTCTGTCTCTCTCCTTCTCTCTCTTTCTTCCTCTCTTCCTCTCTTCCTTCCTCCCTCCCCCCCCCCTTCCAGGTCACTTTCCCCCAATGTATCTCAGTTTCCTTTTCTGTTAAAAGAGGGGCTAAGACTCAATGACCTCCATTATCCCATCCAGGTCTGACGTTCAATGCCCCGTTTCTCTCCAGCTCCCATGGGAACAATAATCAGCTTTCTCTCTCTTTACAACACTGGACCCCTCGGAGGGAAGTGTGATTGGTAAGGGAGGGTAGTGCTCTCACTCTATCCCCTTCCTGTCTGTCAGGGACTCTAGAGAAGGAAAAGCTGACTGATAACATTGTAGCCCTCCCATTACAACTCTCCCCCCACCCTCATGTCCATGGATAGAGAGGTAAATCTTAGGGAATTTCACAGCTCCAGGAAAAGGAGCTGTTAGCCTGAAAGAAATCAGACTGTGAGACTGACATCAGGAAGTAGGATTGATCTAACGGTATTATTCCCTGGGTCTCCTTTCTATCCCTTATGCTAGTTCTCCATCTGTGGACTCTTCCCCACCCCAACCTTTCCACTACCAGCCCCAGGCTCTACCACATGGTTTCCATCTGTCACCCACAGCAATGGCTACATTCCTCCTGACCCACATGCCCCCCCTCCCTTACCCTCCCCTGCCCCTCAGAGGGAAACACTCCGAGCTTGCAGACTCGAGGTCTCCGAGAATCTCCCTGTTTCTCTGTCTCTGTATCTCTCTGTCTCTTCCCCCCCTCCCACGTCTCTGGCTTGGCCCCCACAGAGGTTATGTTGGAGGGGACCCATCAGCAAATTCTGACAGCCTAGCATCCCGGGCAAGAGGGGAGGGGGGCACAATTCTTCTGGCTCTGCAGCCAAATTCCCGACCCTGGCCTGAGACAATGGCCCCACTGTTCCCCCACCCCCTGGGCACCCCTAAATGCACTGGATACAAGGAGCCTTTCTTCCCCCAGTTCCGATCTCAGCCCTGGGCTCTTTGCCACCACCAGAGGCTTCCCCCATGCCCCTCCCCCGAGACACTCCTGGCAAAGAGCTACCATCTCTCCTCCCTCAACCTCAGGGTGGAGCAGTTTCACTAAGGCTTGGTTGCAGCAGGAAAGACCCAAGTTAGACAGGACAGAACTGCCTGATGTCCTTATGGACACCTTTTGCTCAGGTTTACATCTATTCCTCATTTCTTTCCTGTCTCCCTAAATCCCATCCATCCTTCAGGCCCAGGTGAAGTCCCCGATCTCTTCCCTTAATCTTTCCCTGATTGCTCCAGAATCACACTGAGTTCTCTCACAAATGAATTCCTAAAGCACTTATACTCTATGCCACCATTTTGTGTATTTGATGATGCACTTTTCTATCTTTCTACCAATCCATTTTCAGCATTTTCTTTCCTCCCCAGCTGAACTGTAAGCCCCATAAGGGCAGGGACTGGAACAGAGCCTGGAACGTTACTGAGCACAAATAAGGTACTCAAGTAGCTAGCTATGTGAATGATGGAATGAAGTGTATTCATTTATTTATAATAATGAATAAACTTATCATTTATTTATTTATGGTTTGGATGGAGAAGACAAGAGTGACCCTTGTTTTTCCTCTGCCTAAGATGAAGAAAGAAGTTGGTGTACTGAGAGGTTGAGAAACAGAAAGGATGACCTTGGGCCATAAAGAGCTGGGCTAAGGGATCTAAACAAGCATGGCAGCCCCTCCCTTTCCAGAGAGGGTGCCCTGGAAGCCCTCCCTCCCCGGAAGCAGACAGGGTCTCCCAACACAGCCCTTGCTTAGCCTTCTACATAAAGGGCTCAAGATTCTCAACCTTTGAGTGCCACTGGAGACTAGAGATCAAATTTTTCCAGTTTAAAGCTTCGTATAGACATCTTCCTAGTCTGAAAAAAAAATAGAATTATCTCAAGCTTATCCTAGAGTCAGGGAAATTCTGGAACTGATAATGAAAGGAATGAATAATGCAAAAGCATTTTTTATTTGACTCTGAAAAGCATTCATTCATTCATTCAAAAGCGTCTGTTAAGTGCCAATTAGACACAGGGTTTAGGCAAGAATGAAACAGTGCTTGCCTTCCAGATACTTACATTCTACTGGGGATAAATAACATGTACACAGTTGGGGTTTTTTTTCTTTTTTGTTTATCTTCTCAATGGGTGGAGGAGGAGCAGGAAGAAGTAAAAGAATTTAAAACTCGACATTTTTTAAAATTAATGCTAATTTTTTAAAATGTCATTGGAAAATATATAATGAAATAAATAAAATGAATAAAATAAAAAGTAACATGCACACAGAAATTTAAAAACAAAGCAGCCACAAAGTAATTTCAGGGGAAGGGCACTATGAACCGAGAAGCTTGGAGGGATGTGGTGCTTGACTTTTGTGCACAGGACTTTGAAAAATGCTAGGCAGTCTACAAGTCAGAGGTGAGGAGGGAATACATTATAGGCACGGGAGACAGCAAAAGCCCGGAATCCAGAGATGCTAGTGTCAGAGACCCAGAGCTGGGAGGAATCTGAAGCCATCTAGTCCAACCAGCTTGTTTTACAGATGAGGAAACTGAGGCCCAGGAGGTTTAAACTACATTAAGAAATTACAGAAAATGGAAGCAAGGCCATGTAAGAGGAGTATCAGAGCATGACATGGTTCTCCCAAAATAGTGTTGGCAATGCTAAAGTTCAAAATGAGTTGAGCCATCAAGGGAAGCTAAAGACAACCACAATGGGTTTCTTAGTTCTACTGGGAGAGGAAGGAAGATCAAAGAAGCAACAGGGCCATTGGCTTGGGGGCAGATAGGATGATGATAACTTATGGCAGAAAGAAGGCAGTTGCTTAATGTTTATTTTCGTTCTGATTTCTCTGCAAAGGATGATGGTTTTTATACTTAATGAATTTTTTACTTAATGACTTTTATAAACGACAGAACAAAAATTACTAAGAGTTGATAGTCAAGAAAAGTAAGGAGGTAAGAGAGCAGATAGTTGCCCATGATGAATTCAAGTCTCTTGGCCTACATGAAAAACCTTGCGTCCTAAAAAAAAAATGGCCGATGTGATGGTAGAGCCAGTCGGTGATAGCTGAAAGACGGGAATGGTACCACAAGATTAGAGAGGGGCAGATGTCACGATTTTTTGGTTAAGTCTCCAAACTGTAGACCAATAAGCTTGACTTTGTCTCAGGGGAATTTCTAGAAAGGGTCATGAAATCGATGGTCTGTGAACAGACCTAGAAAGGGAAGCAGTGATTACAAAGAGCCTCCTTGGCATCATTAAGGACAGGTCAAGGCTAGACTAACCTTGTTGCCTTTTTTGGTAGGATTTCCAAACAAGTGGTCAAGGGGAATGCTATGGCTATCAATTACCTAGATTTTAGCATAGTTTTTGGTAACTTATCTCCTATAATTCTTGTAAAGAAGCTGGGGAGGTATCATAGTCAGAGAGACTCGGAACTGATTGAATCGTAAGACTCAAGGAGTTCAGTGGTTCAACATCGATGTGGCAGGAGGTTTTCAGGAGAATACTCCAAAGATCTGCTCTTGGCCTTATGACATTCAACATTTTATCAAATACTTCAATAAAAGCATAGATAGTACGCTTATCAAATTTGTAGATAACACGGCTCTTGGAGGAACTACTCATACAATGGGTCATGATTCAGATCCCAAAGAATCTTAACAGGATAGAGTCCTTGGCTAAATGGATGAAATTCAATTGGGAAAAATGTAAAATTGGATTCAAAGGAATCAACTTTACATGTCTGGAGTGGGGGTGGAGGGAAGCATTGTTAGACAGCCTTTGTTCTAAAAATGATCCGAGGTTTTCAGTGGACTACAAGATTCATGAATCAGCAGCATGATGTACAGACAAAAAAAGTTAATGGGATCCTTGGCTGTATTAAGGGTCTTAGTTTTGAGGAATAGGGAGATAATAGTCCCACTGTTCTCTGCCCTTGTCAGACCTTATCTGGAGTACTGTATTTGGTTCTGGGCATTGCAGTATAGAAGGATGCTGATAAAGTGGAAAGGGCCCATAGAAGGACAACCAAGATGATAAAGGGCCTTGAGTCTGTGACCAGAGGACTTGTTGAAGGAACTGATCATGTTCACCCTGGAAAAAAAAAAGACTTGAGGGGACATGCTAGCCATCTTCAAGTATCTGAAAAAATGTCATGTGGAAGAGTAATTAGACTTGTATTGTTCAGTCCAGAGGGGACACAACTAGGAGCCATGTGTGGAAATTGCAAAGAAGCAAATCTAGGTTTGTCAAGGGAAAAAAAGTCCTAGCGATTTGAGCTATCCAAAAGTGGAATGGGCTGCCTCAAGAGATGGTAGGATTGAGGTGGCTAGGTGGGACTGTGAATAAAGCACCAGTCCTGGAGTCAGTAGGACCTGAGTTCAAATCCAGCCTCTGACACTTAACACTTACTAGCCATGTGACCTTGGGCAAGTCACTTAACCCCAATTGCCCTGCCTTCCCCCTCCACAAAGCAAAATAAAAAAAGAGAGGTGGTAAGGTTTTAGTAAGGATTCCTTTAGTGCATGAATTGAACTAAATAGACACTGAAGTCCTTTTCAGCTTTCCAATTCTATAAATGACTTGACGAAGGTCACACAGGCAGTTAGTATCAGAAATGAAATTTCTGACCCAGATCTTCTTACTTTAGAGGCAGTGATCTTTCCAAAATCGAGCAGGCCAGTGGCTAAAATGCAGAATACACGAAGGAATTTGCTCTAAAGTCTAGAAAGGCAGGCAGGAGCCAGATTGCAAAGGGCTTTAAAAGTCAAACAGAAGACTTTGTACTTTATCCCAAAGGCATTTGGAGTGGGGGCGGGGAAGGGAGGGAAGAGGTCAGAAATGAGATTTCCTTTCTCTTTATCTGACTGGAGTTGAAATGAATTTGTATTTCTCAAGTATACAAGTGTGAGCTCCACAACGGTGGATCCCCAAGCACCTAAGGGTGCTAGAAATCTAATTTCACTTAGACATCTCAATTTCACCAAGTCCCAAAGAGAAACACATTATCTTCTCCCTATATCCATCCCTCCTCCACGCATCTCTATCTGTGTTGAGGGAACTACCAACTTTCTACAGTGATCCAGATTCACAATCTCAATCTTCCTCAACTCTTCCCCTCACTCGACCCCCAGACCCAATCGGTTTCTAAATCTTGTCCCTTCTATCTCCACTGAAAGTCTCATATCTCAATCTTCCCTCCTCTCTCTCAGGGACACCATCCTAATTCAGGCACTCACCTCTAACCTAAACTATTGCAACAGTCTTTTAACTGAACTCCCAGATTCCATTCTCTCTCTCCTCTTCATTCCATTTTCCGCACAACTGCCAAAATGATCTTCGTAAAGCATGAAGTCTTACCACGCCACCCCCTCCTTCCCCCATAACCTTCAGTCGCTTCCTATTGCCTCAAGGACAGAAAACAAACTTTTCAACTCAGTCACTGAAAGTCCTTCAGCATCTGGAACCAACCTTTCCTTTGCAGATTCTAAGCTCCAGCCCAAGCTGCCTACTACTTAAGGGCAGGAATGGCTTATTATTTTCTCTTTGTCCCCCTCAGTGCTCAACACAGAGCCTTACACATAGCAGACACTTCATATATGCTTCTTAAATTGAACTGGATTAGATGAATGAATGATCCACAAAGCAGATAACTGAAAGTAAGTTGGCATTTCTTTTGATCTCTCTTCCCAAGACTAACACCAGCCACTTCCCATGAAGCCACAGAAAGTTCTGATAGGCTGTGAATTACTCCCATCAGCCCATCTTGTTTTCTCTCTGATTTCCCAAACTTCCTCTTCCCTCTACTCAAGGATTCTTAACTTTTTTTGTGTGTCATAAACTCCTAAGAATAATGTTTTTAAATGCATAAAATAAAATACATAGTATTACAAAGGAAGCCAGTTATATCAAAATACAGTTATTAAAATATAGCTTTTTAAAAATGTTCACAGATTCCAGGTTAAGAACACCTGCTCTGCTCCCTTCCTGAGTCTTGGGCCTCAGGGCTGTTTGCTCTGGCAGGGAACACAAAGGGTTAATCATGCCCACATTTCATCCCACTGTCCCTGATCAGGACCTGTCCTAAGATCCAGTTCTAAGGCTGGCTGGGCCTTGGATCCCTGCAAGTGGAAGGGGGAAGGGATGCCTACTGGGTACTGGCTGGCACGGCCATGCTGACAAGCTGGCACCATCTCACACAATGTAAAGGGGCCCTTGATCTAAAGGCGGTTGTGTGCCTGGGGAGGAGGGGAGCGAGGGGGTTAGGAGGAAGGCAGAGCCAGCTCTCTCAGGCCCTATTCATATGTTTCTTGAGGTAGAGAGAGTCAAGTTAGCTGGCTAGATAATTCAAAATCACGCAAAGTCCAAAATCCTTTCAGTCAATGGTTTTACCTCCTCTTTCCACCTCTTTCACCTCTGCAAGTTGTATCAGACCATCTCCCTTCTCTTTGCCCCAGCTCCTACTCACAACCCCAAAGTGAATTGGGCCTGTGAGGGTCAGAAAAGGAGTAAAAGCCGTAACAAATAGTACCAAAAATCTCCTGGCATACTGAGCACTGTTCTCCCTGCCCAAACCTTGACCCGAAGGGAAAGAGTACTGCACGTGGAGTCAGAGAAACCTAGATTCAAATTCTAACTCTACTTCCATGACTGCTTGTGTGACTCAGCAAGTGGCTTTCTCTCTGGGTCTCAGCCTTCTCCTGTGTCAAATGAGGAGGCTGGACCAGACCACCTCTAGGTCTAAATCCCACAATCTTGTGATCCCTTGACAAAATTCTAGAATTGATGATGGTCATCGGATGTGCAGTGGATGTAACTTAGACAAGGGAGCAAAGGCAGGCAGAGGTGTTGTTCTAACATTCCCTAGTAGAACGTAGAATGTAGGTCCTTTAAGAGCAATGGGTGTGTAAGCTTTCTCTTTACGTCCTCAAGCACCTAGCAGAATACTTGGCACATAGTAGGTACTTAATAAATAGTAGGTGTTGATTGAGTCTTAAAAACAAATTATCTCCATAAAATTACCTTTGTGCTAAATCACATAGATTCTAGTGTGTAATGAAAGGCTAGAAGTGGGACCTCAGGCAAGTCGCTTCTTCACTTCTGTGGGACTCAGTTTTCTCATTTGTAAAGTGTGTAAGGTGTGGCTAGGTGGTGCAGTGAATAGAGCCTCGGCCCTGGAGTCAGGAGGACCTGAGTTCAAATCTAGCCTCAGACACTTGACACACTTACTAGCTGTGTGACCTTGGGAAAGTCACTCAACCCCAATTGCCTTGCCTTCCCCCCCCCAAAAAAATGTGTAGGTTGAACTAGATGGCTAAGGAGGGATATGTGCCAGTAAATGTTTAACAACCAGCTCTCTGCGGGATAGGAATGTATGCACTACACAATTTTCAGTTTATTCTGAATTGTTAATATTTTCTCCATTACTTTCTTAGGTCTGGAAATCAACAAAACAACAAATCAATCCTTGATGGGCAGTTTGTCCATTTCTGAGGCATAAATGAGCACAGTGAAAATTTAACAATCAACTTTCACCAATCGAGTTCAAGCTGGCTCCAGCACACTCCTACTTCCAAGTCCCTCCCAGCTCTAAACGTATGATCCTATCATTCAAAGACTAATAGAATTTAGACCTAGAAGGGGCTTTGGACTTCATCTAGTTGTTCAAACTCTTCACTTTACAGATGAGAAAACTGAGGCCGTCAGAGGGGTAGCAACCATTTCTTCATATCAGTTTTCTTTTTCCCTCTTTCTTCCTTTCTTTCCCCCTACTGAGAGATCACCTTAATCATCACTCTGCCTTAGGGCAGGGCTCTGATTAACCCCCTCTAGTCATAGAAAACTAACCCTTAGACACTCTAGAATGGGAGATTCGCTGCCTGATTTCACCATCTCACAATTCTCTATATCAATCAACCAACAATCGGTTCAGTGCCTGCCATGGGCCAGGCGCTGTTCAAGGCACTGGGTATACAATTTATAAAAGCTTCTTCATGCTAACGATAGCTCTTACCTTTTAGTTTTACAGTCTACAAAGCAGAAGAGGTAGACAGCGAAAATATTACCATCCCTTGATTTACCGATAAGGAAATTTTAAGCTCAGAAAAGTTTAATGATTTACCCAGGCTTACTCAGGGCTAAGATTTGAACTCAGGTCTCTGGGCTAAAGGTCTAGGACATTTCCTATTACACCATTTTGCCTTATCCCTTCCAGACATCTAACCTCAATCTCTTCTGCTAAAAACTGAAATTTCTTCCTGTCATGTCATGCATGACAAGAAGCCTTCCAAAGTATTCCTCTGCTGGAAGATGAAACTATCCATCCCCCTACTCTATACCTAGAACTAGATCTCATTCTCTCTCTCTCTCTTTCTCTCTTTCTCTCTCTCTCTCTCTCTCTCTCTCTCTCTCTCTCCCTCCCTCTCCCTCTTTCTCTCTCTCTCTTTCTCTCTCTTTCTCTTCCTCTTTCTCTCTCTCTCTCTCTCTCTCTCTCTCTCTCTCTCTCTCTCTCTCTCTCTCTTTCTATCTCTTCCTCTCCCCCCTCTCCCTTCTCTGACTCTATGTCTGCATCTCCATCTCTCCTTCTGTCTCTGTCACTGGTTGTCTCTAGGTGTCTCTGTCTCTTTCTGTATGTGTGTCTCTCATATACAATACATACGAAATACACAATACAATACACACACACATCCCTAAGAGGGCCCAAGCAGCAGAGGTTTACTTTGGGTAAACTAAGAATGTTCACTTGCTCCTCGAGGGCATGGAAGGAATAGAAATGCAGGCTACTCGTCCAGATGCACAAAATCGCTCCCCAGACTAGCCCGATCTCTCCCAGGATGCTGGGAAGAGACCTAGATCTGGGGCTGCAATTGGGAATGGGGGTTGGGGGAGATGGAGGACAAAGTCCTCCAAACTGAGTTTAGTGAAGATCAGGAACTGGTCTCCTCACCACCCATGCCAACCCCCATCACAGATCCATGCCCAGCTGAGCCTGGTATTGCTGCCAATTTCCCAACACTACTCCCCTATCCTCCCTGCCTTGTTCCTGCCCAAGAAGGTACCAGAGTGAGCTGACAACTTTGCCAAAATATCTCTAAGGTCGGGGCAGAGGAGGTGCCTAGCAAACAGTGGAAAGAGGGCCGATCCCAACTAGCCTTCTTACCCACTTCCCCCCTGCCTGGACTAGAGGCACTAGGAAGACTGGGGTTTGAGAGCCTTTAGACCAGGTTTGGGGTGAAAGGGATTGTCTCATAAAAGTGAAGCAAATCACACGCAAAAACACACATCAAATCAACAGCCCCAGCACTTTTGATAATGAGGCTGTAGCTTTGCCTGAGGGGGACAATCACATGGGCTCACACCTCAACCACCCCCAATTTTGAAGATGTAGGAAAGGGGTATATCCAAAGGACTCAGGTTTAATGACCCACCCCACCCCCCAGTTCATCCTGAATTTCAAGTTCATAATTAGGAAACACACTTGGGCTTGGATGTGGGGGGGAGAGCGAAGAGAGGGGGCAGGTGGGCAGAGTCATCGAGAGATGGGAATCTCATCTACCCATGCTGGGAAGACAGACGCAGACCCACAGGCACGGGCTTCTCAAAGCACTGAATGTCAGCCCTAAAGTAAAAAGAAGGTTAGAGTGTTGGGGAGGAGCGTTCCCCAAGAATGTAAACCCAAAGATAGAAGAGGACTGAATGGAGGCCCCGAAGCTGTCACTCTTGGCGTGGTGTTTGCCGTACCCAGTAGCCACTCTCAGTAACAATGATAGCTATAACATTTAAAGGCACTTGAAGGCTTGCAAAGTACTCTACCTAGGTTATCTCTTTTGAACCTCACAACAATCCTGGGAGGTGGGTGTTATTATTACCCCCATTTTACAGATGAGGAAACTGAGGCTGAGTGCGGTAGCTCGGCTTGCTCAGGGCTACACAGATAGTACAGTGCAGTACAGCAGTTTCCCACCAATAAATGCCCCCTCATTTCGAATGCCCTTTCCAGCCAACAAAACAACAAAACCGTCTCAGGAACAAAGGTGAGGGGTACTATCAGAGGGCACCACGCTAGAGATGATAAGCGTTCCTTTATTGACAGCAAGGTATCCCCTAGATCAGTCCTCTGTCATGCAGACAGGATGGTCAGGATGGTGCCTTTGGGTTGTGGGCTTCTGGGTGCACGGCCCCTCCCCATCCTCAGCAGCTGGGTAGATGAAAGAACCCAAACAAGGGAGGGAGAGCAGCACAGCTCTGACTAATCCCCCTGGCACCTCCAGGCCAGACCCACCCACCCAGACAAGCAGCCCAAGAGCAAAGGGTGGGGGCAGGGGACTCCCCCAGAGATCGAGGAGCCATATGTCCTGAGGCTGTAAGTTATGGGTGGAGGGAAGCTGACCAGTCTGCCCTTAGCCCTGGGGAGGAAGTAGCCCCAATTATTAAGCCCTAAAGCCTGGCATCCTAAAGCCTGCCCTGCCTGCCCTGGAGAGGACATCCAGATCTGAAAGGAGCCCCCTCCCCCACTCTCTCCCTCTCCAGCTGTGTCTGGGCCTCACCAACGGAAAAAGAAAACTCGGGCAGAGGAAACGGGAGTGAGAGTCGCCCTGCCTGGCTGGCAGGCAAATGGAGGGACAAAGGGATCCGGCCTCCCCCTGCCACTCCCGCAGCCTGCTCACCATGTACCTGGGCAAGTATTTTTACTGTCCACTCTCTCTGCCACTCATCGGTGCCCACTCCTGTCCTGGCACTATACCCATCCTTAAGCAGACCTAGTAGCTTCAGGGGTTGTTTCCACACACATCTTGACCCAGGATCCAGAGCCCCTAGTTGCCAACCAATCAATTCCGTCCCAGGAAGGGGGTTCCCTCCCATGCCCAGCTCTCACTTGGGTGAACTCTGTGTGAGGTGGCAGTATCGTTCCTGGGTAGCATCACTCGCCTTGCCCATGCCCTGTATCCCTTAAGCCACGCTTCCCGTCCATATTCCTCTCACCTGGGGGTGCCGGGGTTCCGGACGGGGAGGAATCCCGACCAGGCAGAAGGTGACTCCATTCATCGGGCAGCAGCAGCGACTCTGGGGCCCGATCAGGGCTGGGGAGGGACAGGGAGAGGGGAGGGGGAGGGGAGAGGCGGAGCCTGGAGAGGAGTGGGAGTAGCTTGGGCGGGGAATGGGAGGAACCTGGGCGGGATAGGAAGGGGCCCCAGGAGGAGGAGGTGTAGATCTTGGTAGGGAAGGGGCAAACCCATCAAGTAAAGTGAAGAACCGACAGAGACCCCAGAGAGAGGAGACTGACAGAGGAGCTAGAAATTGGAAGAGAGAAACAAGAAGAAAACTCACCCTACTTTCCTTCCCCGATAGAAATGGAGCTCAGAGCCTGCCCAGCTCATCGGAACCGGCAGAATGACAGAACAGACAGAATCCTGGGGCTGAGAAAAAGAATGGGTAGGATAGAGACCAGGGGATGGAGCTTAGAGAGCTAACGAGAGAGGGAGAGAGGGCAACGGGAACAGAGAGGGAGGGACAGAGACAAGAGAGGGAAAGACGGTAGGGAAGGAGGGACCGAGAGGGGGAGAGAGCGAAAAAGGGAGAAAAAGAGGGAGGGACAGAGAGTAGGGAGAAACAGAAAGGCAGGGAGGGGCAGAGAGGTAGGGAAGAAGAGTGGAGAGAAAGGAAAGGAGAGAGGGAGAGAAAGAAGGAGAGAGGAGGAGAGAGAGGGGGAGAGGGGGATGGAGGAGAGAGAGAGGAGGGGGGAAGAGAAGGGAAGGGAAAGGAAGAGAAGAGGAGAGGAGAAGAGAGGAGAGGAGAGCAGAAGAGAGGAGAGGACAGGACAGGAGAGGAGAAAGGAGAGGAGAGGAGAGGACAGGAGAGGAGAGGACAGGAGAAGAGAGACAGCACAGGAGAGAGCAGAAAAGAGGAGAAGAGAGGACAGGAGAGCAGAGGAGAGGACAGGAGAGGAGAGGACAGGAGAAGAGAGACAGCAGAGGAGAGAGCAGAAGAGAGAAGAGAGGAGAGGAGAGCAGAGGAGAGGAGAAGAGAGGAAGGAGAAAGAGAAACAAAACTTGCCTCCCCCAGAATGGCCCAGATAGAGAGTTTGGTAAGGTTAGGGAAAGAGGTCAAGGGCACCTTACCCAGAACTGGCACAGAGAGACAAAGAGAAATGCAGAGAAACAGACACAGACACAGAGACTGTGATATGGGAAATAGCAAAAGAGAAAGATGAGAGATATAGACATACACAACAGGATAGGTAGGCAGACAGCATTTCTTAAATACTTGCTACATGGAGTAGTAAATACTTAACACATGGAGATGAACAGAGACACAAAGACACAGGGAGAGCCAAAACAGAAGGGCACACTCATGAACAAGAGAAAGGCAGAGAGAGAGGTAGTCAGAATCCTAACTGGAGTACTACTCATTATCTTTTGGTGGTGATACACTATGGGAAAGAATGCAGGATTCCTCATAGATCATTAGTTCCCCAGGAAAGCTTTCTAAACCAGGCTCCCTGATTCCACTCCCCCTGGGGCATGTGTGTTTGGGAGTCAGGGTAATGTAATTAAATAGGAGAAAAGAGGTAGTAGAGAGAAAGATATAAAGCTACCCCTTTAATTCCTTCCTACCCCCATAATTCCTTTATCTCCCACTATCCCCACTGGTTATGGCCTCCAGAGAAAAAGATCTTAGTCTAGAAGTGCAGAATGAGAGATTATTGGACAGACAGACACATACCTGTGAGTCACTGGACTCCTACATAAGACACCCAGAGTGTTTTCCGGTCTAACACTGAACCAGTCACAAAGATTTGCCTGGAAGGGCATCCCAAGGGTGTGTCAGAAATCCACCTCCCTAGCCACCACCTAGAAATTCCTTATCCCTTTAGCCTTTGTCCAGCCTGGAAATGCTCTTATTCCTGGCGGGGGAGAGGGAAGGAAGGAAGAAACCCCAAATTCTTTGGGTTATACCTGAGCTTTCAGGCTGGTAAGTTCTTTCTGCAATCTAACCTCTAGCTTTTCTGCTATGTGAAACTCAGTGTTCCTCTCATTTCCCTCTACCCCTTTGCAGATTTAGTAACTTTCCTGTGCTTCCAGATAATTAGAGGAAAGGATTCAGGGTCCACAGAAAGGAAGATGTTCTAGAGACAGGACAGAGAAACTTCATTGGTCACCTCTTTATTTTACCCTCCCCTAGTAAGACGGGAAAGAACAGGCCCTTTCTCTATGACTTGGTTGTATCTAGTGTCTCCCAACTTCCCATTCTTTGGACCAAAGCAGGATTTGGGTCTCCAGAACTAGAAAAAAAGGTGGGGCAAGGGTAGTGCTAACACTAAGGACCCAAGGGAGAGAGTCATTTCTTATCTATGGCTCCTTAGTCTAGTAGAAAAATGTCTTTTTATTCTAATTCCAGCCCTATCCCTGGTCTGCCTCCTGACCCCAAATATAGCCCTTCATCTCAAAGCACCTGAGTGCTGAATGGGAGGTTATCTCTTCTACCAAATGCCTGTGTGGAAATGGCTCCATCTGGTAGAGGGAAAATGCCTTCCTGAACCCTGAAACAACCCCGTCCCCCACACTGAGCTTCTAGCCTCAAGAACACAGAGGGCTGACTCAGAGCACGTTAGCCCATGAATTTCCCTACCACAGGAAATCATTCTTGCTGTCTAACTTCAGTCCTTCATGCTGTAGTGGCAGTCATTTTTTTCTTGCCAGTTCTTTATATTATCCTGTCACTTCCTCAGGGCTCTCTCTTCTCGACTTCTTTTCTCCTTGCTACTGAATTGGTCCCAAACATTCTGTCTCTCCAGCGTATCCTCCCCTTCCTGTACAAACAGGTTGCTTTGGGGAGAGGGGGGAGTGAAATTCACTAATCCGAGACTGATTAAGAATCTGGGCACTGACATCAGGCATCATGACCTGAGTCAAAGGGAGGGAAGGAGGGTGGTGACTGCTGGGGTGCCCCCTGTTCACTTTTTCCAGCCTGTAGTGCCCTCAGTTCCTGAAAGAGGCAAGAGGAAATGAGCTCACACTCCCATCCGGCCAAATTCCTTAGTCCACAATACACTAGTACACACACACACACACACACACACACACACACACACACACACACAACCCCTGACTACTACCCCCAATCCTGCTCCCACCCACTTCCCAGAAAGTTCCCCCACCTCACTGCTCTTCCACACCTCTTCCTGCACTCCTGACCCACCTCCTCCGGCCCAGACACCCATCCTGTCCCTTCACACCCTTCCACCTCTCTCTTCAGTGTCATCTTATACCCCTCATCCCCCACCCCTTCCTTCGCTGTTGCCCCCAAAGCTCCAGCCCCTTCACCTCCCTCCTACCTTCTTCTCCTATCTGATTATTTTCCTTCCTCACATCTCATTACATCCTCAATCTCTCTCTCTCTCTCTCTCTCTCTCTCTCTCTCTCTCTCCCCC
>CM053586.1:220818780-220835612 GCA_028646515.1 Pseudochirops corinnae | reverse complement strand
TCTCTCTCTCTCTCTCTCTCTCTCTCTCTCTCTCTCTCTCCCCCCTTGACTCATTCTCTCTCTCTCTCTCTCCCCCTCCTCCTCCTTCTTCTCTCTCACTGTCTCTGTCTCTCCCTCTCTTTCTCTCTCTCTCTCTCTCTCTCCCCTTCTTTCTCACATTCTCTCTGTCCTTCCTCCTCCTTCTCCTCCTCCTTCTCCTTCTTCTGTCTGGCTGTCTGTCTCTCTCTCTCCCTCCCCCTCTCTCTATATTACCTACATAGTAGTAGCTGGAGATGAGGGAGGAATTATATGTAGGTGGCTATAGCTAAACAGGGTCTTCCTTTCCCTCCCCAAACATGCCAGGGGAACTCCAATTCTAGGGGAAGACTGAGCAGATACCAACTGATGTTCTGTAGCAAGGAACACAGGATTTAGCTCTGTATGGCACCTTAGGGAACTTAGGGAATTTAGTCTAACTCCATTTTTTAGTAAAGGAGGAAATTGAGGCTGACAAGACAAGTGATCTACCCAAGGTCACACAGATATAAGCAGCAGATCCTGGATGTGAAACCTCTAAGCTCTCTTCCAACTCCGAATGCTGTGATAAACATAATGAAGCCAAAACTTCTAATTCCCTCTAAAAGTGGGGATGTGGGAACTTAGGGAGAGTTGAGAATAAAGAGAACATATTAGCGTTTCAGAACATAAAATTGAGCCTGAAATACACCCCCTCCCAACCATCTACCCCCAGGATATGAAACAGGACTCTCATCACTAAGAACGCAGTGGGAGGGTCTTGTTCTGGGAAGGAATTGTGGCAGTAAAGGTTTTAGACTCCAAGCACTAAAAAACCGAAAGAGAAACAGCGCCTTCTTGTGGACAGATACAGGCAAGCAGGAGGAACCTAAAGTGTGAACTGTTAAGCCAGTTTGTCTGTGCCCACCTTTAATCACTCTAGCCTGGCTGCTTTCCTCGCCGCCGCAACCCCACACATGCTTCCTCCTCCTACCCCTCATCTACCCTCTCCAGAACAGACGGGTGCTCCCAGGGGAACTAGAGGGTGGTCACACATCCAGGATGGGATTGCACCAAGTGCTATCTTTACATCCCAGGGGAGATGCTAATATTAGTTTCTTTTGAAGGGTATCTACTATACTCTTGACTAGATCTCACCAGTCAAACAGTAGGAGGGAGGCATCCACTCACCATCACCCCTCACCGATGCCACCAACTTGATATCACATACTTGAGAAACACTTCCACCCTTATCCTCCATAGGGAAGAGGGCAATGAAAATTGTTTCAGAATTTCCTAGATTTGGAGCTAGAAGGTCCCCAAAGATCTTCTAGTCCAATAATTTCCAAGATGAAGCACACGGGTGGGGAATTTGCAGCCCCAAGGCCACACATGGCCCTCTAGGTCCTCAAGCCCAGCCTTTTGACTGAATCCAAACTTCACAGAACAAATCCCCTTAATAAAAGGATTTGTTCTGTAAAACTTGGATTCAGTCAAAAGGCCGCATCCAAGGACCTAGAAGGTCACATGTGGACTTGAGGCTGCAGGTTCCCCACCCTTACCCTAAGGGATGCACAAGATGATGCAATGGGGTGCAGAAAGAAAATATTGTATCATATTTATATGTATTATTAAATATGAGACATTAAGCTTTGCTAATATTTAATCTACAGATCCACCTGGGTGCCTTCATTCTGTCCATACATCAGCTGGTCATGCACTGTAAGGCAAGGTATCATGAGGGGAAAGGGCTGGAGTTCTACAGTGGGATGGGGTTGAATGTGATAACTTCCCCACTGGTTCATTTTCAGTCTGTTGTAATGTATTGCAGCTAATGAAGTGGATTTATGGATTATATTATCTGGTTTTAAATAAACTACCCCTCACAGAATGGACAAGTGTCTCAAAAAGATTCCTGCAAAGAATTCAAGTAATGCTAATTATTTGAGCACAATAGAACAACAAACAAAAAAACACAGCTCAACCTTCTCTTGCCCCTAGCTCCAAGTTTATCAGTCATGGGAGGCAAAAACAATCATCTGATAAGAAGGTGCCCTAAAAAACAAATGTTATCAAGAAGACTGTTAAAAATACAGATTTCTATCCACTATTATTAATGATGAACCTTTACCTAAGGGTATATTGTGTCTAGAAATATTACCCAATTATAGTTTTGAGTCATCATGCTTAGCAAGACATTTTAAAACAAAGCTTGGGTTGCCAAAATGATGTGTGTGTCACCTATAAAAACCTCTCATATCTACCCACTTTCTAGAACTGGGAAGCAGAATTTTCTATCCTAACTCGAAAATCTTCCAAATGATGAATTGTGAACCTATTTGTTAAAAATATAAAACTGCAGCACTTTCTGATTAATTTGCAAGAATGACTGACATCAGGGAAAATGGAATTTAACTAGAAGAATTTTTTTTTTTTTTAGAAAACCAACTATCTTGCTGTAATTGGTAGATGGGATTTTTAAAGAGTGATTATGATTTAGTAAGAGTAGTTAATGATATGATTCTTCCATTTGGCTCTCTGTATCTTTGGGGAGTATCATTTTCAACACCGATGGCCAATAAAACCAAGAATCATAATATGTTGAACTTAGAACCAGACCTTTGACTCACTAGGTCGAAAAATGTCTTACCCAAAATTTAAACAGATAAGCAGATTCAATAATGATATTTTCATTCAAATATTACAATTACTCTAGTGAAAACAAATATCTGTAAATGTAATAAAATAAAAATTGTTTTTAAAATATGCATTTCACCTTTGTCTCCTCCTTTTAAAATGTTTTTGCAAATATTTTATGATATATGTATATATAATCAATATAGTTATCTACATATGTAATTTTTCAATAAATAGCCATATGTTGGGGGTGTATTCAAACATTTTTTGCTCGTAGGGTAAGTTTTCAAAAAAAGTTGGATACTACTGCTTTTGTCAAACCCATGCTTTTTACAGAGGAGGAAACTGAGATGATGAGGTTAAGTGACTTGCCTAAAGGCATGAAGAATTGAAAGTGTCAGGGCCAGGGTTATGTTAAGGGAACATTAGTGCCACTCTGCCCAATATCAGTTGTTCTCTCTGACTCTCCAGGTATCTCATATCGGTCTGGCACAGGTAGTAGGGGTGTGCATGAGTTTCCTTTCTCTACTGAGGTCCTTTCTGGGTGTTTTGGATGAGAAAGAAGCTATTACTTCCTAGCTGTATGGACCTCCCAAAGCAAGCAATTTCTTCGGCACTGGATTTTGGAGTCAGGAGAGACCTGCATTTGATACTTACTGATTGTCAAGTAAATTAATTTCCCTGAACTTCTGTTTCCTCATCTGCAAAAAGGGGAAAATAATATTTGCCATTTCTACCTCACAAGGTCATTTTGAGGAAAGTGATTTGTAAATCCTAAAGCATTGCAGCAACATTAAGTTAAGATTATTTGAGGTCATAGGACCTGAGTTAGAATCCCAGTTTTGCCACTTCCACCCTTAGCACTATGGTACTGAGCAAGCCTTTCTTTTCTTTTTTCTTCACGAAACATTAGTTTTGTTGTTATTTCAGTCCAGTCACATTCAACTTTTTGTGACCCCATTTGGGGTTTTCTTTGGCAAAGATACTAGAGCAGTTTGCCATTTCCTTCTCCAGCTCATTTAAGAGATGGAAGAAATTGAGGCAAGCAGGGTTAAGTGACTTGCTCAGGGTCACACAACTAGTAAGTGTCCGAGGCCAGATTTGAACTCAGGAAGATGGGCTTGACTCCAGGCCCCGCATTCTATCCACTCTGCCACCTAGCTGGTCTAGGCTTTAGTTTCTTCATCTATAAAATTAGGGGTTAGACTAGATCTAAGGTTCCTTTCCATTCCACACCCATGGTCATCTAAGAGATCCCACTTCCCTGACACTCTGGGCTGAGCATACCTGGTAGGAGCCCAAATACCAATTTGGATTAACTGGACATCTTGGGAACCTGGGCAGGGGACAATTTGGGAGAAAGAAAGGAAAGAAAAACATTTATTAAATGTCTATTGTATGCCAGACATATCCTAGGAGGTAAGTAGTATTACTATCATTCCTATTTACAGTTGAGGAAACTGAGGCAGAGGTTAAATAACTTGCCCAGGGTCACATAGCTTGTAAATGTTTGAGATCAGATTTGAACTTGGCTATTTCTGACTTGAGGCCCAATGATATAACCACTGTACCACCTTTATGTACCAGAAGTTAGAAGGGATAGAGGCTGGATCTGTGATTTCATTATTACAGGAACCTCCCAGATAAGTAAATTCCCTCTACCAATGTAGATGAGCACTTTCTCTGAAACTTCTGATCTCAGAGTACTGAGAGATTAAGATAGAGGTCAGCTCTCTGTCCATCTCTGTTCACTCTACCAGGCATTGGCAGATCCCTGTGGGCATCACTGACAACCAGGCCCTGGCCTTACTTCTTTATTTCTTTTCACTTTTTTTTCTTGGTAGGGGCAATTGGGGTTAAGTGACCTGCCCAAGGTCACACAGCTAGTAAGTGTCAAGTGTCTGAGGTCAGATTTGAACTCACGTCCTCCTGACTCAAGGGCTGGTGTTCTATTCACTGTACCACCTAGGGGCCCTTTATTTCTTTATTTCTTTCTCTTTCATC
Organism: Pseudochirops corinnae; assembly: GCA_028646515.1. Taxonomy (NCBI): domain Eukaryota; kingdom Metazoa; phylum Chordata; class Mammalia; order Diprotodontia; family Pseudocheiridae; genus Pseudochirops; species Pseudochirops corinnae. The sequence continues at coordinate 220,830,977 of CM053586.1, read as the reverse complement.
TGGCTTCTCACAGGAGCTGTAAACCTCCTCCACAATTAGGAGAGGGTGCTGAATTTGGAAACTTCCCTTTGGGCACACCCCCTGCTCCTCAATTTCTTCTTTCCTTTAGTATATGCAATGGGTGCAAGGTAGAAGGGGGATTCCAGAGGAAGCAAGAAATAGTGAAAAGACAGTAGAATCTGGACCAGGATTCAAGCCCTGCCTCCCTTGTTCTCCAGGGATGTGAGGTTTGGCCACCTCTCTGAGACTTGTTTTCATCTATAAAATGGATCCAATACCAGCTCATAGATTGTTCTGAGGGAGATGTTGTATATCCTTATTGCTTACAGAGTGTTATAGTAGGGGGAAAGTGCCAGCTTCATAATCAGGAGAGACCTGGGCTTGAATCCTACCTGCCTCTGATACTTCACAGCTGTCACTTCCTATCTTTAAGACTTAGTTTCTTCATCTCTAAAATAAGGATGAGTAATACGTGTAGCTACCTATTTCATGGGGTTGCTGTGAATATCTATTAAGAGAGCATGTGTAATGTATAGTCTATATCAGATCGCTTGCCGTCTTAGGGTAGGGGAAGGCGAGGTAAAGAGAAAAAAATTTGAAACTCAAAATCTTGTAAAAGTACATGTTGAAAACTATCTTTACATGTAACTGAAAAAAAAATAAAATACTACTAAGTGGAAAAAAGGAAAAAAAGCCATGTGTAAACTGCTTTATAAACCTCAGAGTCTTGTCTATACACTATTATTATAGAAATATAAGCTATTGCTTTTTTAAAACAATAGCGAGGAAAAGGTGGCTTTATGTCTAAGCTAGTGGCTTTAAGCTGCCTAGACTGGGGGGAAAGGAGAAAAAGCTTGAGGGGGTAAAGGCAGGGAAGGAGAGGGGAGAAAGACCAGAGGAAGGAAAAGGATAAGGGTTTAATCACAGCTTGGGGTCACTTTGGAAGTCGCCCCCTTTGTCATACCTGGAGATTCCTGGCCCGACAACAAATTTGAGGTGTGGTCCATTTTCTAACATTGGTTTTGTTTTGTTTGCAGAAAAGCCAGGCACGAAAGGGAGAGAAAGAATAGGGTCAATTATCTCACATAAAAGAGGCAAGAGAAAGCTGTTACAATGGAGGGGAAGAGCAGGGAGGTGAAAGGCAATGGGTCAACCTTACTCTCATTGGATTTGGTTTAAGGAGGGAATAACATACACACTCAATTGGGTATCTTACCCTGCAGGAAAGTAGGGGGGAAAGGGATAAGAGGGGGGGATAATAGAAGGGAGGGCTGATTGGGGGAGAGGGTAGTCAGAAGCAAACACTTTTGAAGAGGGACAGGGTCAAAGGAGAAAACAGAATAAATGATCTGCATTTCCCTCAACAGATACATTCCATGAGTCTGAATGAGATGAGAAGAGGATTGGGAAAGAAGAAACAGAATCATGGAATTAGGTCGGAAGGGACCTTAGATGTCATTTAGACCAACAGGAGTTTGGGCTCAGCCTGGGCTGGCTAATGAATGACTGTTCCCCCTCCCCACCCAGAATTTTGTACCAAAGCAAATGGGATGTAGCGCCACGAAAAAAAAACATATGGGCCACAGAGACTGGAATTTCGTGGCATTAAGCATAAATCTTTATTTTAAAATAACACAAGATGCAGCATATAATACTGAAGAGAGAGTTGGCTTTCTCTTAGAATCCCCAGTCAAGATCTGGGTAAATTTCCTACTACTTGAACATTACTGACTATGAGACCATGATCAAGTCACTAACGGAACCTCAGTTTCCTCATCTGAAAAATGAAGGGACTGGGGGTGGCTAGGTGGTGCAGTGAATAGAGTACCCGCCCTGGAGTCAAGAAGACCTGAGTTCAAATCCAGCCTCAAACGCTTAACACTTACTAGCCCTATGACCTTGGTCAAGTCACTTAACCCCAATTGCCCCTACAAAAAGCAAAAAAAAAAAAAAAGATGAGGGGGCTGAACTAAATGGTTTCTAAATTCCCTCCCAGCTTTAGAGCTATGAGACTATAAATTAAGGACAAGTGAAGATTTGCATTAACGGAGAGAGTTCATACCCAAGAAACCTTCAGTCTAAACAGAGAGTTTCATATATGGGAGGAGGGTTCATGCACCCATGTAAAGGTACTCCTGCTTCCACCCTATGCAAAAAGGAAGTGACTTCCTCAGGCCACACATGTAAGGTCAGTGAGAGTGCCCACATCTGATGACCTAACCAGTGTGCCATGCTGTTATATTTTGCTAGGCAGTTAGGTGGTGGAGTGGTTAGAGCCCAGGAATTGGAATCAGGAAAACATGAGTTAACATGCTACCTCATACAACTTACTAGATCTAGGACCCTAGGCAAGACCCTGAACCTCTGTCAGCCTCAGCTTACTCTTCTGTAAAGTAGAGATATGACCTCCAAAAGGAGGAGCACCTCCCTCACTGGGCTGTTGGGAAGGTCCAAAGAGATACAGCACATATATCCAGGACTTTTCAAACCTTAAATGGCTATATAAATGCCAGCTCTTATTATTTGTATTATGCTATTATGTGGGCTAGGTGCTAACCTGTAGATTAATGAGAAGGACCCAAAACAAATCGTATGTCTTAAAAAATTAGAAAGGTCCTATCAAGGTGCCCCAAAATTTATATGCAAACAAGAAAGGATATGATTAAATGCTTGAAAGGGTGAGAGAGGACAGTTTGTTTCTTGGTGATTCAACAGACAAAATTAGGCAGTGGGATAGTTTGTTTCCTGGCCCAATCCATTAGTGAATCAGTAGGATGATTTCCAGGTCCTCTGGGAGGGACACCGCCTCCTTATCTCCTAGTGCTTGTGCCCCAACTGGGGATGTTGGCAGAAACCCAATTAATCTGCACTAAACCATCATAACTCTCAACCCACAGACCTCCATCCTCCTGTCTTCTTGTTCCAAGGCCCAGAGTTCTGTGAAGCTGCCAGGGACTATTTCAATTAAAAGCCCAGATACCAAACAGGCCTGGAGATCAGTTGGGCATCATCTCCCAGCGGAACATACTCTTCTCCCAGACCCCAGTAGTAACTGTTTGTCCAATCCCAAACCAGATCTCAAACTCCAGCACTCTAGCTCTTTATTCCCATTCCTACTCCCCTCTTCCACCACTCTTGACTTTGCTTTCTTCTCACAGATGAGGAAACTGAGGCAAACAGGGTCAAGTGTGTCTTGAGTCATATAGCTAATGTGTCTGAGATCAGATCTGAACTCAAGAAAACAGAAGGTACTCTATTAATCAAGAGGTGGAGTGTTATATATTTTTCCATGTCTGGAATGCTCATCCTCCTCACTTCTGTCTCTTAGAATCTCTAGCCCCTTTCAAGGTTCGGAGGATACTTCCTACAGGAAGTCTTTTCTGATGTTCCCCAAGCAGCTAGTGCTTTCTTCCTGCCTTTCCAATATGACCTTACATATATCTTATATTTACTTATCTTCGGGCACCATCCCTACCCACCCCCAGTAAAATGGAATGATGACAATAGCCAGAATTTATATGTCAATTTAAGGTCTGCAATGCACTTTACATATGTTATAACATTTGAACTCATAACAGTCCTTTGAGGAAGGTGATTTTATTATTTCTATTTTACAGTTGAAGAAATGGAGGTTAAGAGTTAAGTGACTTGTCTAGGGTCACAAGGCTTCTAAATACCTACGTGCGTAGCATAAAGCCTGGCACACAGTTGGCAATTAACAAATGTTTATGAACTAAACTGAACTGAAACGGATTTTGAACTTGGGCTCTCCTGACTGTATCTAGTACTCTATTGACCATGCCACTTAGCTACCACCATAAGCTCCCTGAGGGTAGCAAGCTTTGTCTTTGCATCCCCAGGGCCTTGTAAATAGCAGGAATTTGGTTATTTGGGGGGAGCAATCAGGGTTAAGTGACTTGCTCAGGGTCACACAGCTAATAAATTTCTGAGATAGATTTTAACTCAGGTCCTCCTGACTCCCAGTGCTATCCACTGCACCACCTACTGCACCACCTACTGCCCCACCTAGCAAGAATCTAATACTGATTGAACTGAGTGCCTGAAGTCCTGAAGAGCCTGGGCATATAGTAGTCCTCTGGGACCCAGGATCTGGACCGCACTTCTCAGGGTGTTCCTTGGTAAAGCAGAAGCAAAGAAAGAAGAGGAGACAAATACGGAACTATTTGTCCATAAACAGGGACAGGCTAGAACATGCAGATATACTTGCCATGGGAAACTTCTCTGCACTCCACCTCCTAGAGGCCTTGGATCATCAGTCTACTTCTAAGTCATGCCTTGTGTTTCCTGCCACCTCCACCTCCCAACGTGGGATGACTTGGGATCCTGAGCCCAAGAGATTCCCCAATTGGTCACCACTAAGCTAGGCAAGTAACCCCAATGTTCACCTTCCTTTATGGCCTCAATGCCCTCCCTTCATTAGGGACCTTCCTTACTAGGACTCTCTGTTCAGTGACACCTGGGAGAAAAGGGAAAGCCTCAAAACAGAGTACAGATTGGGAGAAAAAATCAGAGCAAAAACGCACCCCAACCTATCCAATCCTACAAATATGCCCACATCTGGCAGCTGACAGCTGTCGGCTCTACTCTAGGGATAATCCTTAATTAGGACAGAAGGAATCATGATGTGTGGGTTGGGACCTACGCTTTTTCCCAGTTTACTCAGATGCCCAAATGGGTGGTTAAAGCCTTTGGCCCAGTGGCTACCCCCCTCACATATACACAAAACTCCCTAGAACTGGCATGCTCTGGGATAGCTAGGTGAACATGAGTATTGTGAGTGTGGGGGAAAAGATCTTTTCCCTAGAAAAAGTCACCTCTGAAGCTGAGTAAACAAAACTCCAGGCTTGTACTTTATTTTCCTTCTTATTGATAACAACAGGATGAACAAGAGTGATTCTATTTTGAAAGAGGCCTCCAATACACACACACACACACACACACACACACACACACACACACACATATAAGTACATACACAGAGTCTTTATTTAAGTTTTAAAATGCACTAAGATTTTTGGGCCACCTGTGTGGGTGTGTATTTAGGCTTTAACAGCTTAAAACTTCACTAAGATTTTTTGGGATAGCGTTTAAATATATACAAATATGTATGTGTATACAAAATACACACATATGTATATTAATTTACACATGTGTGCATACATGTGGGTATCTGCAAATATACATATATGTATATTGTCAATGTATATACACAGACCCCCACAGGTGTTCTTTGCCGCACAGAAGGGAAGCCACTTCCCCAGGTCACACATGAGTTTACCCACAGCACCCATGCTTCCCGATGACCTCCTTATAATCTCTCCCTTCTCATGGTGCATACATGTGGGCAGGCGTGTACAAGGTCCCTGCACAGTGTCTGTAGACTTGAAGGGTAGAGCCCGAGTCCTCCTCCTGGCCCCTGCTACCCCATATTCTCTGTCATGAAGCGTTAACAGCTCCCGCTGCTGTTGTAGCGGGGTAAAGAGAAGGGGGAGCCCAGGCTCAGAAGAGCGTCTTAGGGAGTAGCCTCCGCTGTGCAGGACCGAGCCCCAAAAGTCGGGCCATGCAAGCAGACGACCCTACCTCTGCTCGGGTCCTGAAGCTATAGTTATAACCTGAAGTTCCCCTTCCTTTCCCCCCCCCAAAAAAAACCCCAAATGGGACTTACTCTCAAGGGGGCCACACCTCACACAGAAAAACCGCAAGCGTGCATAGCCTGGGTGGACTTATTGTTGACATTTAGTAAACGTAGGATACTCTTTCATTACATGTGATCGCAGTGAGAGGTGCGCGGTGTTGAGGGAAGGCGATATGCGTGTTGAGCGCGCGCACAAATGTGAGTGCCTGTGTGCCCCACGTACACTCGCTGGGTGTATGCTTTAATTCAATTCTCCTTGTGCCTCCCTAGATGTTGACTAAAGGGAAGGGGGGCATAGTGGGAGCTTACCCTGAAGCACCAGTGTGTGTGTGTGTGTGTGTGTGTGTGTGTGTGTGTGTGTGTGTGTGTGAGAGAGAGAGAGAGAGAGAGAGAGAGAGAGAGAGAGAGAGAGAGAGAGATAGAGAGATGCCACTCTGTGTCACGGCCACCCCTTCCTCAGAGCCCAGCATCCTTCCCGCCCATGCCCAGGGATAGCCTCACGGCCCCGCCCCCAACAGCTTAAGCAGGGAGCGGCCTTTCCTCCGCCCCCAAGGACTCTCCCCTCTGGCCGACCCCAGACTCCAGCATCTATTCCGGCTATTAAAGTCTCCCTCTCCCACCCTCCTTCCCAACCCGCCACCGTTCCTACCTGCTCCATGTTGCGCCCTCTATGCCACCCTCGTCCAGCCAGCTGGAGAGGGAGCCAGAGGCAGCGGGCCCTCCATACAGCTGTGCCCACCTAGGTCCTGTCCCCAGTCTAGGGCCGGGCAGTGCCAGTACCAGCACCAGGCGGCAGAGGAGACACGGAGGAGCAGAGAAGCAGCTGCTGATGTCTGGCACACCAACCGCCCCTTTCCATCCCCTTCCCTCCCTTCCCTTCAGGCCCCGCCCCTCTGCCCGCCCCCTCCCCGCCCCTCTTTGATGAAGGCATCACATATAGACTCTCACACGTTACCACAGACCCCACCCAGCCAATACCTCCCACCGCTCTTTGCACCTCGCTTTCTGTCTGCACTGGAGGGAGGGGGGCTGCAGACGTGTCATGCGGTTGCCAGGCTCGGCATTAGAAGGGGAGGGATTCTCAAAGGGAGAGGCCCGTCATCACCTTCTTAGGGATCGGGGAACTCGATTTCCACGGACAAATAAATCTGTAACATCTTCAAATGGGAAGAAAGAAAAGTGGGGAGTGAGATAGTGGACCATTCCTTCCCAGAAAGACTTGACTTTCATTTCCCAGACTGAGACAGAGAAGGCCTAGAGACTCAGGGACCCCACTACCCCTTCATTCAGCAAATTGTGTCTCTTCCTCGAAAAACCATGCAGGTCCCCGAAAGCTAACTGGTTTGGAAGGTCTGGCCAGAGGGCCTGCTGCAGGATTTTCTAATGATGATGAGTGGACAAACTCTAGATGAGGAGAAGGGAATCCTGACTCAATTTGGAACCAGTCTTCAATTTAATCATGTACCAGAATTTGTCTCTAGGGCTTTTCATTGAGTTGGGGGCATAAATAATTCCCTTCTCAAAATTCACTGTGTATATATTGTGGTGAGGGCTAGGAGTCAGGGCACGGATGAAGGACAATGAGAACATGTCTGGGTGCTCAGGATAGTAGGGAAAGGGACCATGCAGGTTAGCACCTTTTCTGCAATGTATAGTCACACAGAGCTGCCTAGAGCATGGAAAAGTTGCTCTCCTAGAGTCATGTCAGCATGTCAGAGGCAGAAATGGAGCCCAAATCTTGCTGACTCTGAAGTCAGCTCTATCCACTATACCATGATGCCCTTCTTATGAGAGTAATCTACATTACATGCAGTTTCAGAGAAGGGACAGCAGTGACTGGAGTCCCTGGACAGCACCCAAAGAACCTGGCACTTTGGGAACGTGGCCAGTCTGTCTGAAGGATGTGGTGCCACCCTAGCCAGGAGATATCCACTCTGAGTCCTGCTGAGACACTAAAGGGTTAGTAAAAAAAAAATAAATAAATAAAGAGGCTTTTCTCCCAAGCTAGACTGCCAAGGAAGAGGTTATTGAGAGGTATCCCTCATGCCAACCATGCCTTTGTTGCTTGAAACATCCAGCCTGGCTAGGCAAGTCAGAGTCAAAAGGACGTCACATGAGTAGGCATGTGAGAGGTGGGCACTCTGCCCAAAGTGGGGGTACCCAGTCAGGGAGCGTGGAGGGGGCATCAATTAACCCAGACAAATCTAGTACTGAGAGAAGGGAGCCATGTGTGTCAAGGAGGTGGATTCTCTGTCCAGACCCCTCCTTTAGTCAGCACACTATTCAGGGTAAAAAGGGACAAGTCCTTTTTGTTCTGGTAACTTGGTTCTACTTTCCCTCCTCCCCTTACCCCACTGTCAGGCACTGGAGTGGGGAGACTTGCAGGGGGGTCACCACAACAGAGGCAGAGACAAAGTTGGAAATCCTTTGTGCTCTCGGAGGAGAAGGAACTGAGGACAAAGGGGGCTTTATGGGCAGGGTATGTGTGGGGTGCTGGGGTGAGGGAGGCAGGAATGTAGACCAGGGGCAGGGAGGCCCAGAGTTCCCTAAGGCAACTTAGTTTAGGGCCAGGGAAAGAGTCTGACTCCCCCATACTGGGCCAGATTCCTCCTTCCCCCATAGATGGCTGGGCCATAGACAGTATCAGTTTGAAAGAAAGGATACTACTTATGGCTCTGACCAGAAGCCTTGGGACACCCCCCCTCCCGAACATTAATCTGGATCCCTTTAGTTCTACTTCCCTCCCTCCTCCCAGCTTCCCAGGGCTCTGGGCAGTCATGCCCCTTGGTGTCCCCCAGATGGTTGGCACAGTTCTCTCAACTTCCCCATGCCCTCTTTTTGCTCTAGTGGCCACTATGGCATCCAAGAGTCTGTGTCAGTTGGCTGTGGAGAGGAGAGGGGGGAGGAAAGGGGGTGTTAGACTTGGGTGGGGTCACAAGGCTATGGGGTCAATGGGTCCCTTTATCCCTTTAGACAGAATCTGTTCCAAGGCAGAGACCAAGAAGGAAGAGAGACTTGCTCAGACAGACAACCAATAGTATCTCCCTCCCTTCAAGTCCAGGCTGAGCCCGCCAACAGATTAACCATCCCATGAGGGGAGGAAGTGACAGGCACAGAGGGTTGGGAAGATGATCTTCAAAATCCTCTCCAGTGCAGAGTATTGTTGGAGGCCTGTGGGGGTGAAAAATGGGAGAGCAGCAGACACAGCGAGGAAGAGGAGACCAGACCAGGAGAATGTGAGTTTCCTGTCCTTATTTGACCTTATCCCCACCTCTCCAAACTTGGTGCCTCTCCTTAAGCAAAAGAAGTTTCCTGAGGTTCTCAAGGATGCCTTTGTCATTGAACAAAGCTAGAATTTCAGACAAAGAACTATCAACACTTTCAACAACTCTCTGCTCATTCCTTTAGCTGTATGACCTTTGTTTTCTGATACCTGGTACATAAGATGGAGAGGAATACACCTGTGACTTCACTGATACTCCAATGAAGAAACTCCTTTCATCCAGGCAAAAAAAAAAAAACCAGTTCCCCACCCTTGAGGAGCTTTACATTCCCTTGGATGAAAATGGGGAAACAACATATGCACAGAGAAGTAAATATAAAGTACAAAGTATATAGGGATAGGGGCTGTACCTATAATTTCACTGATCTAGGGAACTTCTGGGTTAGAAAATTCCCTCTACCAAAGCAGGTCAGCACTAACTCCACCACTCAACCTTAGAGTTATCAGAGCACTGGGAAGTTAATAGACTAGCCCAGGGTCACACAGTTTGTGTCAGCGATTTGGAAGTCAGGGAGCCAGTTTTCTAGTTACTACCGAGCTGCCTCTCAGCAAACAAACAGATGTTTGCTGAATTGCTGACCTAAATCCACCAGGCTTCTGCTAGACCAATCAGAGACCAGGTGGGAAAAGGAACAATTGGAATGGCTTATAAATCCTGGCTTTACTCTGTTTTCATCTGAGGTTATTCTTCCCTCTATTCCTTTGAAGTTAATGGTTTCTTGGAGGTAAAGGGAAGGACTGAGTCTGGGAGCAGCAGGTAAGGAAGGAGGCTGCTGGGATATCTTAGAACAGATAGGATGGATGGGGAAAATGACCAAGGACTGAGGGAAAGAGATGGGAGGAAGAAAGGGGGCAGGCAGCACCACTCATCATCCTCCTCCACCTGCTGCTTGGTGAACAAAGCCAAAGATGATGCAATCCTGATGAGGGACAGCTGAGATTGCAAAGCCTTTGAGAGGAAGAGTTGGAGAGAGGAAGGGAAGAAGTACTTGTGTGTGTGTGTTGGTGGGGAGTGGGAACATCGTGGAGGGTGTAGGCAGGGTTTAGGATCTCTACTGGGTGGAGGGAGGAAGGGTTTTATCTGAGCTTGCAGTGAAAGCTGCTATCTGTGGACGCTTTCCCTTGGTTTCTGGCTCCTCTTGTCAGTGGCCCCCTCCCCAAGGATTAGCTGGGGCCAAACCCATCCCAGATGTCATTTGTTGCTTTATAAAACAGAAGTCAGACATGATGCAACAACTGCATCATTCCAGATGTCCTCCTTAGAGGGGAATGAAGCTCTCTCTGGAGGGAAAAGGAGAGCAGGGTTGGAGGAAGTAGTGGTAAGGAGAGAAAAAAATAGAAAAACAAACAAGGCTAAATGGCTTTGGGGCTCACATCACACTACTTTCCAAGCAGGTATTAGGCTATGGGACATTAAGTCCCATTTACGTCTTTGAAAGGCAAGGAGATACAGCACCTCTCATGGACACTGCCAACCGCAGGCATCCATCTACCTACTTTTTTTGGAGGCAGGATGGGAGAATCTATCTCATCTCCAAGATGTCAGTCCCTTTTGCCTGAGAAGGCTATAGAAAGTATAAATAAAGCCACCTTCCACTCTTCTCACCCTTTAGGAGTCTCAGGGTTCTCCTCTGTGGGACTGGACTAAAAGTGGTCTAGAAAGTCCTTTCTAGTTCTGATGTGATTTCATAAGATAGAAGCTGCCTGGCTCCCCAGCAGAGACACAAAGAAGGTTAAAACTCAGCTTCTTTCCAATGAATGTACACCATCCCCCAGGATGGGCCCATTGAATGTTAAGTAATTGTTACAGGTCTAGTTAGAGATGCCTTTCCAAGCATCCCTATACCTAGGATGACATAGCTCACACTGGCCACTAGATGGCAGAGGAAGTCTGCCACAGAACTCTGCATATAGCCTCCTGGGTTTAATCCCTCCTCCTGGAGGGGCTCTTAGGTCTTTTGCCAATTTCTCACCCTCATCTTGACCCTATCCCTATCTCTTCTCTGTGGTAAGTCCCTCTCCTAAAGGCTCCTTTTTTCCTCACAGTTTTAAAAGTAATGCATAAGAATTGTATATGCTTTTAAAAAACAATTATACTTTAACATTCATTTTTAAAAAAAATTTTAGAGTTGCATGGGGCAGCTAGGTGGCACAGTGAATAGAGCATCGGCCCTGGAGCCTGAGTTCAAATTCAGACTCAAACACTTAACACAAAAACTAGCTGTGTGACCTTGGGCAAGTGACTTAACCTCAATCGCCCTCCCCCAAAAAAAGGCAAAAAAAAAATTGAGTTGCCAATTCACTCCCTCCTTTCAGGAAGCAATATGATATCAACTATACAAGCAAAGTCATGCAAAACATATTTCCAGATTAGCTACATTGCAAAAGAACAAAAAAAGTGTAAAAGTTTAAAGCAATAAAAATAAGTGAAAAGGTGTTTCAATCTACCCTCAGAATTCATCAGTTTTCTGGAGGTAAATAGCATTATTTTTCATGAATACTTTGGAACTGTCTTGGATCATTATATTGATTAGAGTAGTTAAGTCTTTCACAGTTGATCATTGTTACAATACTGCTGTTACTGTGTACAGTGTTCTGGTTCTGCTTGCTTTGTTTCAGTTCATGTAAGTCTTCCCAGGTTTTTCCGAAACCATCCTCCTTGTCATTTCTTATAGCACAACAGTATTCCATAACAATCATATACCACAACTTGTTCAGTCATTCCCCAAATGGTCAGCATCACTTCACTTTGCATCAGTTTGTATAAGATTTTTCTTTTTTTTTAAACTTTTTAACTTTATTTTTAGTAATATTTTATTTTTTCCCAATTACATATAAAGACAATTTTTAACATTCAATTTTTTAAAATTCCGAGTTCCAAATTTTCTTTCTTTCTCACCTCCTCCTCTCCCTAAAATAGTAAGCAATTTGATATAGGATATATATGTTCAATCATGTAAAACATATTTCCATATTAGTCATATTGTGAAAGAAAGGGACCAAAATAAAAATCCGTGAAAAGTAGTATGCTTCAATCTGTATTCAGACTCCATCAGTTCTTTCTCTGGATATGGATAACAGCATTTTTCATCATGAGTCCTTTGGGATGGTCTTGGATCATTATATTGATTAGAGTAGCAAAGTCTTTCACAGTTGATCACGGCTACAATATAGCTGTTACTGTGTACAATGTTCTCCTGGTTTGGCTCACTTCACTTTGCATCAATTCATGTTAAGTCTTTCCAGGTTTTCCTGAAA
>CM053586.1:220799982-220818680 GCA_028646515.1 Pseudochirops corinnae | reverse complement strand
TATATATATATATATATATATATATATATATATATATATATATATATATATATATATATATATATATATATATATATATATATACTGTGTGTATATGTATGTATATATCTTTTTCTATGGGTTATTCTTCTAAAAAAAATTTCCTGAGGCTCTCAATCTTCCCACTAACTCAGAACAGGACAATTACTTCAAAGAACCAGCAACTCTTTCAGCCACTCTGCACCTTACTTGCTGTGTGACCTCTGACAAGTTACTTATCCTCTCTGAGCTTCAGTTTCTTCATTTGTAAAATCAATGTTGATGATCTCCAAGAGTCCTATTAGCTCCAAATCCTATTATCCTGTGAGCAATTTAGTTGAATAAAGGCTTATTTAAGTATTTACTGTATTCGAGGCACTCTGCTGGGTCCTTGGCATGTCAAAACGAATCATGATGTAGTCCCTTGCCCTCAAGAAACTTCCAGGCAAACAGGGATATTAGGCATGTATACAAATAGCTGTATCACAAAATAGAAAATTATTAAGTACACAGAAGAGTTCAGAGTTGTCTGAGATTCCAGGCAAGAGGGAACACCTTTAGTGATCTCACAGATGAGACTTGAGGATTTATCCAGTCAGTCACTCACTTACTCAACATTTATTCAGCATTTATTAGGTGTACATCATTTTCTTGCTCAAAAATCTCTGGGTTTGGGGCGGCTAGGTGGCACAGTGAATAGAGCAAAGGCCCTGGAGTCAGGAGGACCTGAGTTCAAATCTGACCTCAGACACTTAATACTTACTAGTCGTATGACCTTGGGCAAGTCACTTAACCCCAATTGCCTTGCCTTCCCCCCTCCAAAAAGCAAAACAAATAAATAAATAAATAAATCTCTGGGTGACTTCCTACTGCCTACTAAAAAAATACCAACTCCTTATGTAGCATACAGTCAGTCACTCTGGCTCATTTTCCTAAGTCAGACTTACTTCCCAGAGTCAGACTAACAGGTTAGCTCCCCAAAGTGTGGCAGTTGTTCCTCTTAAAAGTTCTAGGAGTTAATTCTGACAAGCCCCCATCCAATGTGTTCCACCATATCAATTGCCCAGTTGATCTCTACTCAATATCAATTAACCAATTAACATCAAGAAGCTATAGCAAGAACAAAAGAACATAAACCTCCCAAATGTGGAGTACACTTTCCTCTGCCATCCCTGGAGTCCCTGGAGACAGTGAAATAAATTTCAAGTGATGACTGCCAACCATTCCCCCTTTTGAATATTGCACAGCAGATGGGTAAACCATTCCCCAGTCTGTAGAACTACTGACTCCATTCACTGCTGGGCTGGATCAAGCAGGTGTCATCTCCTCAGGGGTGACTCTTGAGGGGTGGAGTTAAGATAGTGGAGTGAATAGACACAACTGCCAACACTCCCCAAAAACTTCTACAACAGCCACAGAAAACACACTAAATCAAATTCTGGAAATTCAAGAAAGTCAAGAAAAAAAATCACATTGAGTGATTCTCCAGCCCAGGTAGATTAGAGAAGTCTGTGTACACTGGTGTTGGGGGGAGCCAAGAGTCCAGAGTTGCAGAAGCAGTACCTGGTGGAAAAACTGGCAGCAGCATTGTTGGGGAGCAGCCCAGTGCCTAGAGAACTGAAGACCTGGGCAGAAAGAGATCCCAAGGGATCCATATACTAGCACTAGGTGCAGGACTGGGTACCATTTGGTAGTTCTGTTGCCCATTATCCAGTTTTCAGGGATAGTAGGAGTGGTCACAGTCTCAAGGGAACAAGGGCCCTACGTGGGTAAGGACCATAGTGCAGACCAGAAGGGAAATGACCAGACCTCTCCCTGGATTACACTGTTGGAAGCACCAAACTTACAGTCCCCCAGACTGAGCTGTGAAAGCAGAAGAAAGACATTAAAAGACAAAAGCTTAGGCCAGTCACCCCCACCCCAGAAGTGAGCACAGACTAACACTAATATAAAGTCCAAAGTCAAGAAATCAGCTAGAAAAATTAAGCCAAGCATAAAAAGCTACTATGATGACAGGGAAGCTCAAGACACAAACTGAGAAGACAATGACTTAAAACATCTACAAGCAAAGCTTCAAAGATAATTGCAGACTGGATACAAGCCCAACAAGAACTTCTAGAAGCACTAAAGTTTTTTTAAAGAGCAAAAAAGTAAAAGTCACTCTACACCAAGCTTAGTAGCCGTGGCTACTGAAAGACACTATCGACTCTAGTTGTTGGATGGCTGGGGGTTCTTCCAGCCTTTTGAAGCTTACAAGGTCATATATATCCTGGTCCATTGTCTCCATCACTCATTCACCTAGAGCAGTGGTTCTCAATCTATGGGTCGCAACCCCTTTGGGGGTGGAACGACCCTTTCACAGGGGTCACAGGGGTCGCCCCAGACCATTGGAAAACACTTCTTTCCAATGGTCTTAGGAACTGAGACACCGCTCCTCTATCTGTCTCCGAGTGGGTCCGCCCACAAGCAGATATGCCCACATACGAATATTAAAGGGTCGCTGCATTAGGAAGGTTGAGAACCACCGACCTAGAGAAAGAAATGTAGGTAGCACCATGCATTCATGACCACATGGAGGCTGGTTGGTGAGAAAAGGCAGCTGGTAGCATCAAGCTTTTGCTGCCACTGCTACTACTTTTCCGTCCAGAAGCTTATCATTTCTTCTTTCTGCTTGAAAGCCACCAGGCTTTTTAGTCTGTTCAACCTTCTTGTCAGCAAAGTTGTCCTGGTTCACTAGCCAATTAAATGACTTTCCATTACCACACAGTAAACTGACAGAAAACAAAAGATACTTGTGCTTGCTCTAAATTGAAGAAAAGGCCCCTCCATTATACATACAGAAGCAGAACGCTTCTACCAAGCATTCACATGGATTACCCACAGGTAGAGCATATTGGGCATGCTCTAAGAACTGGACTCTCATTATACTTTCATTGGCATTTCAAAACCCTTCCAGGTCTGGAGGTCTCCAGTCTACTATTAAGGGCAAATTTCAGACTTGTTCTTTATAGCTTTACAACAGTCACTTTTGACATTTTGTGGTTGCTGTTCTTCCCACGTATATTTATTATAGTCATTCTGTATGTTGTTTTCTTGAATCTGCTTATTTCTTTCTGCATAAGATCATGTCCTCTATTCATCATATTCACTGTCTTTTACAACACAGTAATATTTATTCCATTATATTCACACAATGAAATTTGTTTAGTAATTCCCCAGTTGAAAGATATCTTTGTTTCCAGTTCTTTGCTACCAAAAAAAAAAAGGTGCTGTTATGAATATTTTGTTAGATATAGTGTTTCTTATCAATTACTTCCCTGGGGTATATCCCTAGTAGTAGAATCTCTGGGTCAAAAAGGATATGGACAGTTTAGTCACTTCATTTGAGTAATTCCAAATTGTTTTCTAAAATGGCTGCACTGATTGACAGCTCCAAATGGTAATTTTTTTTCTATTGAATAACTCTCTAAACGTACATCTAATCTCCCAGTAGATTTTAACCTCCATTATGGCAGGAATTGTTTTCTTATTCTTGTCTATGTATTCCCACTGCTTAGCACAGTGCTGGGAATATAGCAGGTGCTAATTACAATGCTTGTTGAACCGAAAATCATCATACCAAAATCATGTTTACATTAAGATATCTTGCTGGAATCTGGGAAAGACCTTCTGGTCAATTTATTTCCTTTGGACAAGTTAGTCAACTTCTCTGAGCTTTAGTTTCCTATAAAGTCAAAAGGGACTTATCTATGGTATTCTATACTATATCTCAAATCCTATGTATAACAAAATCTCATTTGGACTATTAGGCAAACCACCCACTTAAATGAGTTTAAAAGAAAAGCCTTCACGGCACATTTTTAAAACGAAACTCAAGATTTCATTTCTTTGAAATACATACAAATTATCAAGTACTCTGGTGTTGGCATATACAAGTTCTGAAAGACAAAGATTAATTAATAATTAGCATTGTATTCAAGCATATGTAACAGAGTGGCAAGTTCTCTAGTAGGATAAACATTCTTCAATCTTGTTTACATCTTTTTTGTCTTTCCTTCCTCATCCCACCCCCCATGAAATATGAAAGGTTGGACTTCAGCTAATCCAATGCCCATATTATCATGACTTTTGTTGTTTGGTTGTTTCAGTCATGTCTAATTTTGGGGTTTTCTTAGCAAAGATACCAGAGTGGTTTGCCATTTCCTTCTCTAGTTCATTTTACAAAGGAGAAACTGAGGCAAACGGGGTAAAGTGGTTTTCCCCAAATCATACAGCTAGTGTCATAGATTGGATTTAAATTCATGAAGATGAGTCTTTCTGACTCCTGGCTCAGTGCTCTGTCCCAGCACCACCTAGCTGCCCTATCATGAATTAGCATAGTCACAATTAACGTTGTCATACTATTGAACTGTAAACTCCAAGAGGATAGAGACCCTAGATTGCATCTATGAACTTAGTATAGTCTTTTGCACAAAGCAATCACCTAACAGATGGTTATTGTGTTTTTTTTTTAAAACAGGCATAGTTCAATTTATTCCTTGTTTATAAAAAATCATCTATCTATGTGGTTGTCACAGCAGCTGTCTGGGTCCTCTGGACAGACATGCTAATGTGAATCTTCACAAGATGGTCAGTGAATTCCAGACAGGGAGACTTAGTGAACAGTCTCTTTCCACAGGTCTGTGGTTAGGTAGCTGTATGTTTATTTGTTTGACTGTTGTATTGACTTTATTTATGGAGAAAAAAAAGCAGCCACAATGATTCACAAGTTGAATCACAGATAAATTTGAAATTTTTCTTTTAACCTAAATTTCAAAATATCCGGATTAAAATTTAAGAAAGTATATATTATGTTGAAGGTTCTTGTACGTAGAATTATCAAATGCATCAGCACTTTAGTCCTTTGTGGTGGCTGTTGAATTTTAGACTTCGTTTTTCCTTTTCACTACCTCCTGATTTTGTAGAGAGAAAAACTGTTGAAGCAAATTCTCAAAGTGCCCATGCTTTCAACTGTATAGTCTTCAATACTGCCCTTTGGTCCAGTCTCAGAAAGAGGGAAAGGTCATGGCAAGACTATATGAAGACAGCAGGTTATTACTCATATTTTGCAGAGCAGAGGGAGAAAAGGAAGTTCAAGCAGGATAAGAATACCCTACCACCAGTTCACAGGTTTTGCCGCTTCTCCTTCTCCATTAGGAACTACAAAAATATAATTCCCAAATTGAAGGAGCTTGGAATTGGTGCAGCTATTTCTAAAGTTTCTTATTGAATAAACAGGATGGGACTGAGAATGAATCTTGGTTGATCCGGTGTGATCTTGTTCCTTCCAGGGAGTTGAGTTTCCTAATTTATAAAAAAAGGGTGGTGGAGTAGAAGTGATAATGGCCCCCGCACTACAGTAATGCCAGGAAAAGAAAGGAGGAGACAATGGAGATCCACTATTCTCTAAAATAAATTTGGCTCCCCCACCAATCTCAAACAAGGCATCTTAGGATCGGCGGAATCAGTGATATTTCACAACAAATTTCTTCCCTTTTCTTACTCTGCCCCACCCCCCCACCTCCTCTCAAGTCTTATGTCTACAAATCTATGATCCTGTGACAGGGAGGTCTTTGGTCAATGGTCTGAAGTAACCTCCATTTTTTGTGGGCTGATAGGAAGAGGGAGAAGAGTTAGAACAGAGAGGAAGTGGCAAGTCACTTATTCTCTCTGGGCCTCAGTTTTTTCATCTGTAAAATGAGAATAATACCTAGAATACACACTTCATATAGTTTTTGTGATAAGATGGGTATAAAGTATATGGTGTAAATGTCAGCAAATATTATAAACAGACATCTCTCCAGTGCCATATGCTTCTGCCTGACATCCCATCTAGTGCCATTAAATCTCACATGTTCCCCTTTGGAAATTCTACCTAGCATCCAGGAATTTGCCCAATCTTTAGGGGAAGGCCATTTGACCCCAGGAAAGAGTCAATAATACAAATTATTAGGGATGAAGTTGTGTGATACAGTCAAGGAAGTTAGAGAGCACCATCAACACAAAACAATTTCTAAACATTTTTATTTCAAATCCCCTTCCCACCCCTTCCCAAAAAGACATGGGTCTGAACAACAGTCATAAAAAGGAGATACAAACACAAGAGTCAAATGTCTCCCGCACCAACACTTACAAAAAAACTGGGAATTTTACATGGTATTTCCAAACAGGACCTGCAGCAGCTACTAATGTCTGAATACAAGAGTCCAAACATGCCTATTAATACAATATATACAGACAATCCCCATTCTGTAACTAATCTACAGGTACATCCAAACATCCCCCCACCCCCCACCCCCAAGAAAAATACCAAAACACACCCAAAGTGCATTTGTTATGTTTATATCAAAACATCTTCCCCATCCCCCATACTCTTCCCCCCCTTAAAGATTGGCCTGCAAGTCTATTTTTAACCATTTAGTACATTTTAATAGTTTATGAAAATAAATTATACAGCAACTATTTTAATAAATTAAGCACAAAAAAGATAGGGAATAAGGGGAAAGTGGGGAGAAAAATGTGTCCAAACTGAGTGGGAAAAGAAGCCAGGTCACTTTGGGTTGGTGGTAGTGAGCATGATGTCAAGAAGGGCACAAAGTTGGGGGTGGGAGGTGAAGGGGAAGGGACTGGTTAGCTTCTGGTTGAGGACAAGCAAACAACCTGAGCCCAGATTTGGATACCCCACTTTTTAAAGTTTCCCTAGAACACAAATAGACAGAAATGGTTTTGTCACTGACAACACCAGTTTCTGCATTTAAACAAGCTCATCTTCCAAGAGACCAGCGTCTGGATTTTTATGTTCTTTGGAAAATTTATGGCGCAACTCTAGGGGTTAGAACCTTCCCAAGAGAGAATCCTGGGTGGGAGGAATCAAGCAGATGTTCTTGATCCACTTCTGCAGGCTGAGGAGCTAAGGCCCTATGTCTGTGACGGACCACTTTAGTTTTGGTGAAGGGTATAAACTGTGTTTTTCTTGCATTCCTTCTACTAGGGGCAAAGAAGATCGCAGTCCAGCTGCGACCAGCCATTTAAGTCTGTCCTACTACTGTTGGCTGCCTTATTTCCTTCTTGGCTGCTGCCTCATGCCCCCATGTGGGAAGTGTCCCATGGACTCTTTAAGATGAGATGAAATACAAACGACGGTGAGTCAATAACCCAGTATACGGGACTGGCTGGAAAGAGACCGATAAAGAACAACAGGAGGAATGGGGAAGGAACATGGCGGCAGCACCAAGCCAGAAAGGGGAAAAGGAGTGAAGAGGACAAATACAGAAATGTCACATAATCTGCATGTAAAGAAAAAGTCTTCCTCGTGTCAGAAAATAAAACTTTAAAAACAGTGCATCACCATTTCTGTTTTAACTGCAGCACCTGGATCCCTAGCTTCCCTGTCTTTGTGGCTTACTCCCTAACCCCCCACCCCCACCCCCAAGCTATCAGTTCCAAATCCTCCTCTAGATTGTGCTGAGCATGAAGGATGGATCACATTCCCCAGGTCATAACTGGATGCCACAAGGACTTCTTTACCTGACTCTGCCTTTTTAAGTCTTATGACCCAATAATCCTTAGATAATTATTATAAAGGTCATTTTAAAGGGAGAGGGGGAGGTTGGTTCATTAATTTTTTCTTTTTAAATAAAAAAAGTTTTACTCCCCAGGAGCAAATAAATAATTTTGAACTACCAATAAACACTGCTGCAGTGAAAAGAAAGATGGCTACATGTATGCAATAGCACAAATTCAGTGTAAGACCAGCTATGTTGGAGACTATAGATAAAAGCACTTACCCTCTCCCTCCTCTGACCCTCCCCACCCCCCACAAACCAAACCAAAAGATTCCCATAGGGAAAATGTCTAACTCCAAAGCTCCTCCCTTGGGGGCAGAGGACATTTTCTTAAGCTTGGCAAATATGTCAGGTCTCCCCCCCAACAGAGATGCTCCCGACTCCCCAAGTGATGGGTAACAATTCTGTAAGTGAAGACAGACATGCACCCAGACTTTCGGACCTCTTAGAACCATGGCCAGGTCTTTCAACCCCAGAGCTCAAAAGGAAGTTAGAGGCAACAAGGAAGTTAAAAGAGAAAACAAAAAACATTTTTTTCTGCAGAGAGCAGAGGGCTTCGGGAAAGCTTTGCTGTTCCAGGAGCCCAGAGGAAAGACCTGAGAGGCTGGGACTTCTCCTAGGATGTGTCTCTCTCCTTTTGCCTCATCTCCAGCACCTCTCCTGGGTGCCCTGACCTCCCCCAACTCTCCTTGGGAGCAGAGTGGGTTGGAAGCTCCTGTCACCTCCACACTGTTCCCAATCTCAACAAGGAGAAGGGGTTTACATAAGCAGCGCTACTAGAAATAGAACGGAGTTGGCCTCACCCCTTTCCAAGTCCCTTCCCTGAGGCAGCTCAGGCTCCAGAGGGTTCCAGTCATTATATCTAGGCACAGGGATAGGTCCCCAAGCCAAGGCAAACATTATTGATCAGGAGCCTCAAAGCCATCTGTCCTCACCCATAGATGTGTATCTCCCCACAAGTCCCACCCTCCCCACCCCCATCGCAGCATACGAATTTCAAGTAATAGCAAGTTATAGCAGTAGTTGTCACTAGCTCACACAAGTCTAAGCCTATTCGTGTCCCAAGGAAGGTTACAGTAGATAATGGACAAGAGGATTAATTCAGCCAGTCCAATCTGCCAGTAGCCCAAGGGTGCAATGACATCGCTTGCCCGAGCCAACCCTTTAGGAAGTAATGGATCCTCTGTCTTTTCCAGTTTCTGTGACTTAAAAAGAAAATGGGATTGGGAGAGAATGAGCTCATGAGTAACTTGCCATTTTCATTGAGTTTAACGTGAATGAGGAAGAGGTAGGTAGGTCAGTCTAATCAGAAGGTATCTGGAGGAAGGCATGAAGGGCATATATTACTGGCATAGTTGCTCAGCCTCTCCTGGTTCTACTCCCAACCCCTGATTTTTCAGGGTCACCTCAGGCAATCCTACTTCACCATTCTCTGCCGTTTCCAGACTCACTTCCTGAGGGTAGTCAAGTCCCTTCCTGCCCTTTTCTGTTCTACCATCTCCTGCTGTGGGATGAGCATCCAGCAAGAGGCTGCCATCAGGGGCAGTTGCCCCTGCAACCAAGGAGAAGGAAGAAAAGTGGGAAGAACTGTCAATTTTTCAGGCCAGTTTGAATGAGGATCTGAGAATTCAAATAATATCATGGAAATTCAAATGCCATCAGAGAAAAGGGCAATATTACACATTCCTTCCTCACCTGTTCCTGTGGAACAATAGATGGGGGGTCAGCAGCCTTCAGAGAGTCCTTTGAGGCTGCCAGGAAAGGGGAAGGTAGTTCCTCCAAACTCCTCTCAGTAATCTGCATCCTCCAGATCCCCTCTCGGGTTTGCTGATGGATCCTGGAGGTGTCTAATATAAACTAATGAGTTGAAAAGGAGGAAAAGTCAAAGCTGATGTATGTAGCTAGTATGGCTTGAGGCTCTGCACTTCCCAACATGTCACACTCATTTCCATCTCTGTGCACCTACACGTGTTGTTCTGTCCCTTTCTGCATATCTGAACCCCACTAAGCCTTCAAGACTGTCAAGTTTCACATTTAGGAAGCCTTCCCTGCCTGCTTCTAGTTCACAGGGGCCTCCTCCCTTAACTCCTATCACACATCTGTACTACAATTTGGCATTTGACTCTACATTGTCATACTATTTTCCAAATGCTTTGCATTTGCAAAGTATCTCTCCAAATTCTTATCTAAACTTAGACCAGGAATCATATTCCAGACTCCTTTTGAATCCCCACAGTACCTTGAAAATAGCAGAAGTTCAATATTTCATTAGCAAGAACCAAAGAAAATAGGGGTTGAGCATCTGTCTTCTCATGAACACAAGGGATTCTAAACTTTCCTCTTCAGGGTCAAGGTTCACAGGTGCTAACCCTATTTCTTCACTGAAAGTTGCTTTAAGAGCCACAGAAGGGAAATGTTCCTTGTGATATATGAGTGGTGGGCTACGTCAATGCTGCAAAGCAGATTTCATGGCCAGATTTCCCAGGTGTTCTTTATATCCTTTTAAAGATTTATCATTTGGGAGACCAGCCATTTGGAATGAGGGACATGTGACAGGAGGAGCCACCATCTCAGCCTTCGGTAGTCAGTGCTTCCAGATGAGGTATTTCTACAAATTACTGAGACACCCGGAGGGCCTCACTCCAAACTTTGAGGAAACCACAATCTTGGTTTGTTAACACTAAGATGAAACAGAGATACACACAGGGAGCTGTGGAGACAGTTTCACAGAGCACCTACTGCAGAGTATTAACAGTCTTCTATACACTGTGGTCCTCCTTAGATCGGAAAATTTTATAAGTTTGCATCCTAGTATGAAATCTCAACCCAGTCAACACCCCATGACAACTGTCTCAAAAGCTTATCATTCAGAGTCAGGTGACAGTCACCTCTGGGACAAGTTTTAAGCTTCCAAAAAGCCTCCCTACATTTCCTCTCTCAACAGGAAGATTTAAGAGTCAATGCCGTAGGACAAAATAGCTTCCAAATCAGCACTGGATTGGATTTCTTATCAAAAGAAGGGCAGTGATCCACAGTACTCTCCACTCCCTCAGTATGTTTGGAAATAAAGCCACTATTTGGTTCCTTGCTACCTTCCTGGTCCAGAAGCTGAATGGCACGCTTAGATGGGAGGATAAACTTTAAAGCATGAGGTTTAATGCTCTGCTGATCCTGCACTCTGGAGACAGCATCTCTAGAAAAGAGGTCATTATTTTGTCCCTCGCTCTAGCCTCATTTTCATCTAACTGGATGACGGATTAGGAGGGAAATCCTAAATTATGGAGGTGGTCTAATATGAAAAATCTGAAACCACAATTGGGGGGCTTTGAACCATTCAAGCAACAATAAAAATACTATTTCCTTTGTGGAAGCAATGGGATGTACCATGTTTAGAGTAAAATGTGCTGGTATAGGAGAGAAGGGAGAACTGAAATGTTTTTTTATTTCTTCCTAGTTTAAAAGGAAGAACAGAAGTAGAAGTACCCTGAGGTCACAGATTTCAGGAAATAGGTAGAGCAAATTTTTAAAAGCTTCTAAATGTCAGAGGCATGTGATTTCAAGATCTCAGACCTCAAATAGGTGTGAAGACTTCAAATACATTGCGAACAATACCCATTTGTCAGTTTCCTTCCCACAACATTTTTGTTCCATATTGTCTGCCCTTCTTCATCAGCTCCTCCAAGAAGCCTGTACTTTATACAAAAGGCTCTTAATTAGGGGAACTCCAAATTCCTCATTCCATCCTCCCTCAGGCCCCTATGACTTATGACATGTTTTCTCCACTGCAGAGCACCATAGCTAATGTTAAAGGGTCTGTTTGTAAGCCCTTTCTTTTCATTGACTGGGGCAGCTCTTTCTCAAACCCACCTCAAATCCAATGAGCACAATCCCCAGCTGCTCTTAAGACTATGTTTTCCATACTGAAAATGGAAATATCAAAAATAAAACTTCTGAAAAAGAAACAGTACTTAGACTTTCTCCACCTTTCTGAGGAGCTGATCCAGTTGTATGATCCCAAAAAGGAATTCAGAGCTGTCGGTTGGCATTCCCACCTCAAGAACTTTGTTGTTGTGTGCTTCTTCTGCGCCTTATATGGGAATCAAACATTTTGTACAGAAAGTCTTAACTGTTCCTCCTTCCCATTTGCTCTTCATTTCCCTTATCAACCATGTAGCTTCATTTGGTTCTCTGCAACTGGAGCGTGGTCACCAAAATACCTTAGGTGGAAAAGAATGAAAAATCAAAATCAGCAAGGGCAAAGGTCCAACATTCTTGAAGTAGAATGGATGTTGTTAAATAGTAAAATGAGATGGATACCAATGGTACCAACAAAAACTATCTTAAGTTATGTAGCAAGGGCAGACATCCTGTGGTACCTGTCACCTGCTGGCATCCTAGGACTCCTTATTCTTTTCTCTGTCTCACCTAACACCTTCCTGAAGATCTCACAGCCTTCTGGTTTTTTCCCCATAGGCTCACAAGTAGCCCTCACAGGCAATGCACAGTTCCGGATAGTGCCTTGGGGCTAAAAGAATCCATGACTGCTGCACTAATACCTTGTGTGCCTGGCTAGAAATTCTAGGGCTCCCACAGGCTGTCAGTTACTTAGGAAAGTTACCAAATAGTCAAGAAAGGAGCTGCTGAGTTTGGCTGTTTTAACTTTCTACTGGTCCTGATTTTAAAAGGGTTTTATCAGTTGAGACTCAAGTTGCAGACTAACAAGTACTATAACTACATGAGACTCCTAAGGGAATATATGTACAAAGGGAACCATATAGTGCTATTGTTGTTGCTACTGTTTGTCTTTCATTTTCGAAGAGGAGCAATGGTGCCACGGGGTGACATGAACTGGATATAAGTGAGGCACAGAGGCATCAGCCTCACTCTCTTCTTGAGGTGCTGAAAGTCCAGTGGCAGGACAAAAATCTAGACAACTGACAATAGCCCTAGATGCAGTGGATATAACCTTGGCCTCTTAAGTATCTGACCAAGTTCTAAGTGCTCCAGAGTACCTGCATCAGCCACCTTCACGGTTTAGCCAAGCTATAGCTTCTTGGAGTCACAAGTGAGAGTTGTGTGAATCTATTTACTATCCAACAGCACCAGGTTAGCTGTAAGAGTCTTAAGAAAACTAACCTTACTCTGACCAATAAGATAGTGAGGGAGAGGAGGTTGTGGGGGGTAAAATGTCTCCTCTTAAAAAGGATGGGCACAGCGATGTTGATGTCCTTGAGAAGTACACCCATAGCCTAATGCAGTGATTCTAGTAGGACAGATCTGTCAAACAGTCTCATTATTTGGGATGGTGTTAGCAAACCAGGAAATAATGGAGATGCCAGCACGTCCTGACTGCTATTCATAAGACTGTGAGACATTGCATACACTTCCAATACTTACTATACACACATCCTAAAATTACCACACAGAGAAATCTTACTAGTTACTACATCGCTTAGATTTCTATAAATGTTGCCTTAAGACAGATCTATGCATCAGATAGAACTTCACTAGTATTATAGAAACAACACCAAAATTGCTGCACGAAAGACAGAACTTGAGTCTTATTTTTTGTTCTTTAGGCCTTAGCTTCCACATTCATAAAATTAAAGAGATAGATTAGGTGTTTTCTAGGTGCATTTCCAGGTGCAATTTACCTAAATCTTGCTAAAATGTTCCTCTTCTTATTGGTCTACATAACTCATTCACTAAAGAGCAACTTAGAATAATACCTAGAACCAGGACAAAGGTCACTGAGAGGTTCATGAATACCCTTAAGTAAAGGAAAGCATAGACCCACCAAAAAGTGTTGTATGTATAATATGGGCACATATATTTATATGTGAAATTATCCTCCCTTTATTATAGAATGATAGCAGGCATGAAGAACCAAAAGCAAAAGCTCTCTTTTCATCTTAAGAAAAGATACCTGTATTGAAAATGTTTTGTTTTAGCTTTTGAGGGAGAGTCCAGACAATTAGTACCTGAAAAATCACCTGTCAGCTTAAGTAAGAAGGGCAGGAGCTACAGATAACTGACAAACACAATCCACGGGACATGAGATTTAACATGTAGTCAATACTACCAGGTCTTAAAAAACAAAACAACTCTAGAACTCCAGCAACTTCCTCCTCTCTTTCTCCATCCTTTAACATCCTTTATTAAGAAAGATTCCAAATTATTCTATATAAATAGACGATGCCAAGTAGCTTTATAGGAAGAAAAATTAGTAGGTCAGATAAAGGGAAAATAAATTCTTTAAGTGAATTTTCTGGTTCATCAACTGTCTCCAACACTTTTTCCCCGTTGTCCTCTAGAAAGAGGTGAAATAGTTGCCCTCCCTGTGTTCTGGGTTCTTGGCTAGGGTTGCTATTTATTTAAAAACACAGGCCTAGAGAACCTTATGTTGCTGGTGATGAGAGATTTTCTTTGGTTTCTAAGCAATTGCGGTATATGAGAGAAACCAAAAATTATTCTCCACCACAGTTGATTTATGCATGTGAGGATGAATAAATTCAAGGTAGGCATCTTCCAAGAAAGGAGGGAAGAATTACCCACTTAGTAACCAGCACCATATTCATTCAAAGGTATCTTTACCTTTCTCTATAAATATTCTTTTAGGTGTTTCATATTCATGTCTTGTGACTTAAGGCATCAAGGCCAAAGTGGAAAAAACACTGGATTTGGAGTCACAGGTCTGGGTTCAAAACCTGGCTCTGCCACTTATCACCTGTGCAAGCCTGAGCAAACTGCTTAATTTCTCTGAGCTTGTTTCCTCACATGTAAAATTAGAGCTGGTGGCCTCTTAAGTCTGCTCTAGCTTGAAACCTATGACCCTCTTTATTCTAGACTATAAACTCCTTAAGGGAAAGAAGGCACTTAATACAGAGTTCAGTACAGAGAGAAGGTGCTCAATTCATGTCTCTTAAATCACTGAGGACAACACTGCTAAGTGGGGAGGGGTACATACCTTACCTGACAGCAACACAACTGTCATGGGGGCCCCTCGCTACGTGGAGGGCTCCACCTCCGGCTTCTGTTTTGAAATGAGCTGCGCTTCCTTCAAGGACAGGTATACTTCTTCTTGAGGATCATAGTAGTAGAACTTTCTGATGTAAGAGATCAGAGGCCTAGGGCACAGAATTGGCAGGAGCACTTATAATAAAAGATACATAATACAATAAAAAAGGTTTAAAGAAAAATAAGGCTTTATTTCCTCCTTTTTCCTTCCTCTGTCTCTGTATAGACAAGGGAGACCATTCTCAATTGCCCTTCATATAGATCCCTTCCCACATTTCCATCTATGGTCCTTTCTCTGGCTTTATCCTTGAGAAGTCCCAATATTACTTCTACCATGTTCTTTCCCACTTGACTTTCCGTGGAGATTACTAGGTATACACATACATCCTCATTTGGATGCTTGCTACAGCCCTTGAGTTAGTGTTAGGAAGAAACAGACCTGGAAAGGTTGATAATTGAAAACATTTTATGCTAAGCTCCATCTCTGGAATCGGAGCCAATAGGCTTTATGAGGAAATATATTTATCTTTTCCCATATTCCCCTTCTGCCCCCAAATCCCTCAAATCCAAATGCCAACATACTTCGGCAAAGGAAGATCTGGGATGTGATCAATCCGGACAAGCTGTCGGATTCGAAATCGGCAAAGATGCTGGAGAGATTTGACATTGCTGAATCTGGACACAGGATAGAGGAGCTGGACTGGAGTTGGTGGGAGTCCTTTAGGAACAAAAACAAGACATTTAGTAGCTGGGTGATCTGAGTAAGAAAATAATTGAATCTTTCTGGGCTTTAGTTTTCTCATTTGTAAATTGAGAGGCTTAGCTTTGATCACCTCAATTGTCCTTTCCATCTCTAGAGCAGAGAAAAATGTTCAAATACTGGCCAAGAAAGAAAGAGACTGTGGCTATAACCAAAATTTTAAAAGCATATGGCCCTGTTAGGTTCTTTTCTCAATATTTTCAATCTTTACTTAACTGGAGAAAACCACATATCATTTAATCCCCCACTTAGTATGTGGAGCTTTTAAGAATAAGATGTGCATTCCCCTCCTCCATTTAGTTTAATCCTTCCCCTGATTTATTGGTAAGACTTCTTTGGGACCTTTCTTTCCGCACACCACATATCTGAGAAGGTAAGCGTGAGGATTTCAAAATAGGCAACTCCTTTTAGGAACACTTTATTTTATTGAATTGTCGCTGATTACTATATTATGCGGCCATCATTTTAAAAAAAAGGACAGATTTTTGGAGGGGGGCAGGACGGAGAGGAAGAAAACTGTATTTAATAATGGAGCTTCACTTAAAAGCAATCTAGCCTGTTCTTTCCCCCTTGTTAAATTCTGGGCTTAGAGCTTAGAGTAACCAAGGGAGATAAAAATACTAAACATCATGAAGAAATACTATGGGTTAAGACTTTTTAATCCCAAGTAAATTCAGATATATTTTTTAAAAAATAACTCTACATCAAAAACCTAGAAAGCCTCAGAGGGGAAAAAATTGGTTTGGCCCAAAAGACTATGAGAATGGCTGGAAAAAGTGAATATATAAAAAAAAATTTAAATTATAACAAAATAATAACTGAAGGAAAAAACTGAAAGGAGAATAAATAAATAACTTAGATCAAAATCTGAAGAAGGGAGCAGCTAATTATACATACATTGGGAAGAATTTTTGACTAAACATAGGATAGAATCACTGGAGACAAAATAGACAATTTTGATCACATAAAATTGAATGTTTTGTACAAGTTTTCAAAGAAGGAAATTGAAGCTATAAAATAACCATATGTGATCTAGATCACTAACAATCAGAGAAATTTAAATTTAGAAATTGAAACTCCACCTTGCTTACAACAAGACTGTCCAACTTGGGAAAAAAAGGAAAATGATAAGAGGGGTTACAAGGAACAAATACACTAAAACAATGTTGTTGAAGCTGTCAATTGGTCCAGGAATTCTGGAAAACAATTTAGAGGTAAGTCTCCCAAGAAATCATTAAATTGTGTATAGCCTCTGACCAGCAATATCACTATTAAGTCAAAGAAATAAGAAAAAAGAAGCAGTTCTCTGCCAAAGAACTAGAAACAACTAGGGAACGGTCAAACAAAATTTGGTAGATAAATACAATGGAATAATATTGTACTGTAAGAAATGACAAAAGTGAGGGGTGGAGCCAAGGCAGCAGAGTAAAAGCAAGAACTTGCTTGAGTTTGTCCCCCATTTACCTCCAACACCTGTAAAAAATGACTCTAAACAAATTCTAGAGCTACAGAACCCACAAAATGACAGAGTGAAATTTATCTCCAGCTCAAGTCTGCCTGGCAAACCAAAAGGAAGGGTCTATCACACTAGTTGAGCCAAGCACAGTCCCACACGAGAGGTGCCAGCACAGACTGGCGGAACAGACCCCGCCAGAGCAGACCTTAGGGGACTGCGTCACTGGCAGTTGTGGCAGTTTCCTAACTTCTCAACCCACAAGCCCCAAAGAAAGTAAAAGGTCAGTGGGGAAACTCTGTTGGACCTGGATGAGAGAAGGGCGCAGTCTAGCCCCTGGCCCAGGGTTGGCAGAGGTGGTGGCTGCTACAGGAGCAGCAGCAGTGGCCGCTGCTTCTAGAGTTCCAGGCCCACAGTTGGTGGGGAGATGAAGTCGCTTATCAGAGGGCAACTGCAGGAATATCTTTGCAGGCACTAAGCCAGAATTCTCTTGTTTTGCCCTGCTTGGATCTGGGTCACAGTCTTGGGTGGCAGTTCTGGGGTGAGGAGGAGCACTGGCATGGCAGAGCTTATGGTGACTGTGGAGAGGGAATCCTCCTCACAATTCTGAGGCAGGTGCCTAGAAGTAGCTCTGACAACAGTTGCTCAAAACCCCAGAAATTTGGGACAAAGCACTCTCCACTTTGGAAACAGAGTTCTTTCATAGCAAAGAGCTCAAAAGCCAAGTAATTGGCTAGGAAAACGAGCAAACAGAAGAAAAGACTACAGAATCATTCTTTGGCAACAAAGAAGATTAAAATAGAACCAGAAGAAGACAACAAAGTCAAAACTCCTGCATCAAAAGCCTCTAAGAAAAATATGAATTGCTCGCAGGCCATGGAGGAGTTGGAAAATCAAGCAAGAGACGTAGAAGAAAAATTGAGAAGAGAAATGAGAGTAATGCAAGAAAATCATGAAAAACAAGTCAAAAGGTTGCTAAAGGAGACCTCAAAAAATACTGAATAACACCGTAAAATATAGCCTAATGGGACAGCTAGGTGGCACAGTGAATAGAGAATTATCCCTGGAGTCAGGAGGACCTAAGTTCAAACATGGCCTCAGACACTTAACACTTACTAGCCATGTGACCTTGGGCAAGTAACTTAACCCCAATTCCCCTGCCCTCCCTCTCCAAAAAGCAAAAAATAAACTCAAATGGCAAAAGAGGTCCAAAAAGCCAATGAGAAGAATGCCTTAAAAAGCTGCATTGCCCAGATGGAAAAGGAAATTCAAAAGCTCACTGAAGAAAATAATTCCTTCAAAATTAGAATGGAGCAAATGGAAGCTAATGACTTTATGAGAAATCAAGATATAAAACAGATTCAAAAGAATGAAAAAATATTAGACAATGAGAAATATCTCATTGGAAAAACCACTAACCTGGAAAATAGATCCAGGAGAGATAATTTAAAAATTAGTGGACTAAATGAAAGCCATGATCAAAATAAGAGTCTAGACATCATCTTTCAAGAAATCATCAAGAAGGGGGGCGGAGCCAAGATGGTGGCATAGCAGCAGCAACATATCACAGATCTCACATAGCCACCCCAAAATACCCATAAAATAGGACTCTAAACCAATCCTAGAACTCCAAAACGCACACAAGGATACTTCCCACTAAAGTCAGCTCGGCTACAAGGAACCATATCAGCACTGCGAACCAAAACCAGCCTGGCCTGAAGCCAGGGCTGTGCCCTGGGGGCAGCTGGGTGGGAGGTGCAGAGAACCCTTTCAGGTGAGCGGATTAGCACCAGCTGCGAGTGGGGATTGTGAAAGGGGGAGATAAGCAGTCCAGCCAAAAGGTCTC
>CM053586.1:220777727-220799482 GCA_028646515.1 Pseudochirops corinnae | reverse complement strand
CCTTTTTTTTTTTTTACCCATCTGAGTGTAAGATGGAACCTCAGAATTTTAATCTGCATTTCTCTTATTTGTGTTTTGAATCATTTTCATGTAGTTGTTAATAGCTTACTTCTCTCTTCTTTTGAGAACTATTTCTTCATATCCTTTGATCATTATCTATTGGGGACTGGCTCTAGTTCTTCTATATTTGTATCCATTCCCTGTTTACCTTGGATTTTAGACCTTTATCAGAGAAATTTGTTTCAAAGATGTTTTCCCAGTTCATGGTTTCCCTTTGAATTTTAATTGCCTTGATTTTGTTTGTGTAAAACTTAGAACAGACATTTGTCCATTTTACCTAATGAGATTCCCTTTATTCCTTTCTTGATTAAGACTTCTTCGTGTAGTCACGTTTGTGAAAGGTATTTTCTTTCTCCTATTTGTTTCTGATGTGACCTTTTATATCTGGGTTCTGTTTACATTTGTAACATTGTGGTATATGATATGAAACATTAGTCTAAGCCTAATTTCTTCCAGATTGTTTTTCAATTTTCTCAGCAAGTAGTTTTTATTGAAAATTGAGTTCTTAACTTAGTAGCAGGAGTCCTTGTGTTTATCAAATATTGTGCCACTATATTAGATTGCTTTTGGGTCTTGTATATTTCATTTTTGCCATTGATCAACTTTTCTATTTTTTTGACTACTTTATTTTTCAAGAGGGTATATGGGAGATGGATGAGGAAATGAATAGAGGGTTAATGAAGGAAATTTGACTTCCGACCAGTATTTAGCCAAAGACAAAACCTTGCATTGGCTCAGTGTATGCTATAACATTGCTTTTCACTCTTGTTTAAAGCTATGACATGTCTATAAATTTGCTGCAACAAAATTAATGATTTGGATTGTGGAATCGCCTTATAGTGCAGCTAGCCTACATCTAGTGAGTAGTATGCCCAGAACTTTGTTAACTTCAATTCTGTTCAACCAACTTATGTACTGCCCAGCTGAATTCTCATAATTACCTGCCCCAGTCTCCACCATACACGCTCAACTCTCCCTACACATTTTCTGTTGCTGGCAAGGACGTTACGGCATTGGCTATGCATCCTGGCACATTGCTTGACTGGCCTAGGGAAGTAATAGAGGGGGAGGGAATGGTATGGACAGAAACGGTACATTTGTTGAAAGAGACCCAACTAAGTTGCTGATACATTAATATTGGTTCCCAAACCTGGTACATTTTGCTCAGGATGATCTTTAATTGGGTGGTTTCCTGGAGAGACATTCATTAGGAGGTGAATTTTTATCCTCTCAGTTGTTTATATGTTCCCTAGCCATGGATTCTCTGAATAAGGGAAGTCTATTAGGTGAAACTGTTTGGGGATTTTGAATGACTGACTCTAGGCTTAAATTCACATATTCTTTCTGTTCCCATGCTTGTTGAATTCCAGATCCTAGAAATTACCCTCTTCCTCTTCCTCCTCTTGGTTCTAAAATGCGGAGGCAAGAAGATAGCTGAAGTGAGAAGGCCTCCACAGGATGTGCGTGTTTTGGGTACTGCCATTCCTCAGGGTTTGGCACTAAAGAGACTATAGTCTCCAGCATGGGCAGATGGCAGAGTAATGTAGTTTTCTTTGGAAAAAGGCAAATGGCCAAATGGCTGAGGTGTGAACCCTTTGAAAGGCCGATGCTTTAGATTTTTGCTTACGGAGTTTAATGTTATGCCCTCAAGTTATTTTTTAAAAATCGTTCTGGAAGCTCTGTAGCAGACTTTAAGATAGATGTCTATTCACTGGAGTTAAATCTTCCTTTAAGGAGGACTGCATGTTAGAACTGAACTTCAGACAGTTATAAGCAACATGATAAGCACTTCGTATCTTTTTTTTTCATGCAGCCAACTGAGTATGCAGGGGTGCGTTGTATACCATGTGCATCAAGTTAAGAGTATGTGTCTGTTCCCAGCATGGATTGAGGTTACAGGGAAGAACTGAAGAGTTGCCAGGTTGTGGAAACCAGGCAGCTTCTCAGTTTTCCTCCTCAGGTCTTTACGTTGTGACTTCATTATTTTGTTTTAAAGATGTGGGAATAGTGGCATCTGTTTCACTTTGACTGGGATGGTTCTCCTGTAAAGGAGACAAAGATGCTGTGGTCCTTTAGGTTGTAGTCTATCAAGGCTGATAGGAACACATTTATATACGTAGTAAAAGGTCATGGGGTAGACAGGCACCAACAGCTGGGGTCAGGTAAGAGGTGGCATTTGAGTTGAGAAGGAACTTAGGGATTTCTTAGAATCCTTAGAGGTAAGTCAGAGTGTGTATTCTATGCATGGGAGATCTATGCAAAGGCATAGAGACTGAAGATGGAATGTGTATGAAGAACAAGAAGGGTAGTCTGACTTTAACTGTATTTGATCTTAGAGGTGATAGAGAGCCACTGGATTTTAAATAGGAGAGAAGCATGATTAGAAATTCGCTTTAGAAAAAAATCACTTGAGCAGTTGTGTGCAGAATGTGTGAGAGGGGAGAGACTTGAGTAAGGGAGACCAATTAGGAAGCTGTTGCAGAAGTCCAGGAGGTGGCAGTGGGTGTGATTAGAGAGAAGAGGACAGATGGGAGCTATGATATAGAGAAAGAATCACCAGGATCTGTTACATGAAAAGCACTGAACTGGAGATAGTAAAAACAAAAAAGGAGGGGGACGGACACCTGCCTCAAAGGAGCTTATTTTTTCGGCATATGACTCCTCTATAACTTATGATTATGACATTCCTGTAACTGTGTGTGTGTGTGTGTGTATGTGTGTGTGTGTGTGTGTGTGTGTGTAAAACATAGTTTTCCTTTCAAAAAGATTTTGTTTCAGTGGGCCAACATTAAAACTGGCCTAGATTTGGGAGTGAGCATTTTGGGGGAAGGTAAGCTAACTTCTTTGGCATTGCTGTTTTGAAACTTTAAATTCATTTATTAACATGTGTACATATAAATTTGCATGTGACATTTATAAAATGAATGAATATAAGGTATTTCTAGGAGGTAGGGAGTAGCTGGGGGAAATCCGGGAAAGGCTTCATATAGAAGATTTCATTTAAGTAGAGTCTTGAAGGAAATCAGAATCTGAGAATTAGAGATGAGTAGCAAATCCATTCTACGTATGGGTTTCTCTTTATTAGAGCCTTCTGGAATATTCTAGTTTCTTACTGAGAAGCCAGGTCTAACTGAGGTATTATTATGAACTCAGTTTTTCTGTGATGTTGTTTCTCAGGAGAGAGTTTGTTTTCAGGTTGGTACCCAGGAGGAACTCCAAGTTCTTAATTTTTAAAAGATGTCCTCTGAAGTATAGGATAATGCTGATGAAGAGCCTTAACACCAGGAAGGTATTTGAGAGAATAAGAGCAAGAAGTGTGGGGGAAAGATGTGGATTAGAGGAGAAAAAATTCAGTCTAGAAATGGATTTATAATAGGCTTTTCTATTTCCTTCATTGATTTCAGTGAGGTGGAACAGGGTGAGAATCCTTTCAATGTGAACCAGTGATGGACAGGTGATGGGACTTTGACTAGATTCAAGAAAATGCCTATTAGGAGAAGTTAAAGGAAAGCATCTACTTATTGGAGCATGTAATCTTTAAGCAGTTCAGAGAAGACAGGAATCAGTCTCTTTGGGTTTTGGACTAAGCCCAGCTCACTGTGGGCGCTCACTTGTTAATTGATGCTTAAGATTTTCAATTTGACTGTTCCCTGGGGTCTTTCTTGAGGGCTTGGAGACCTCCTGGTTTATTTGTGCAAAAGTAGTTGAGAACTACATGTATCTTGTGTAGTACTGTACTCAAGTCTAAGCTCATTCCATGGGTATCTTTTAAGGCTTCCAATTCTAACAGCAGTCCCCAGTGGGAAAACCGATGCTATGCTCTGGCTTCCATTCAGATTTGGAGCCTCTTTCTTGGCTCTCATGTGAAAATCGACTCTGCATCTGATTCCTTCCTCTTGAAATGGATTTGCTAATTACCACTCAAGGTATTTTACTCTTTTAATGTGCTGGGGTATGGATAGAGATCCAGAGGGATTTCTTATTGCTTTGTAGGCTATTGAATTCTGAAGCCAAATCTGTTCAAAAAGCTGCTTAATTATTTCATTTCCCCACCTTTTAAATTTTAGGCTTTATTACAAGATTCTTACCAACAGTGACTAGGGATTTCTTTTGTTTTTCAATGCATCTGAAATTAAGTTTCCCAATGAATTCAGTGCACAGCCGAAAGTTTTCTTTCTCTCCCCTCATTCTTTTTTTTTTTTTTTTTTTTTGCCTTCCCAGGAAACCCAGGTTGACAAGAACTCAAAGTGCCTTTTCTCCGGTCTCCTTCAGCCCCTTCTTCACAGGTAAGTCAGATATACTTGTGATTCTGGTCACTCTGCTTTCACAATCAAATCTCTGAGCATCCCTCCCTTTCTTCCTACTGCCACCATCCTAGCTAGGGCCCCCATCACTCCTCACCAAGACTGTCACAGTAATCTCCTAATTGGTTCTCCTCACTCAAATTCCTCACCTCTTCAAAAATCTCTACTAGCTCCCTATAGTCTGTAGGACAAAACACAAACTCCTGTGTTAGATCCTTCAAAATCTGACTCCAGTCTGCCTTTCCAAGTTTATTACACAGTATCCTGTATCACATGTTCTACAGCCTAGCTAACGTAGCCTTGTTGCTATTCCTCACATACAACATTCCATCTCTCAGCACCATGCCTTTCTACTGACCTCCATATCTGGAATGTATTCCTTCCTCACCTCCACCTTTTGGATTCTTTAGTTCCATTCGAAGCTCAGCTCAAGCATTTCCTCTTTCATGAGGCCTTTCCTGATTTCCATGTCCCCAATGGCTAATATCACCTCCTCCCCCATGATCTTGTAGTTTCTTTGTAAATATTTTCTTTCTCCTTATATGCATACATGTTGTTTCCCCTGAAAGAATATAAACTCCATAGGGGCATGGACTTTAAAATTTTTGTCTGTTTATATCCAGTACCTAGCATAGTATCTGGAAGGTGATAAGTAAACATTTGTTGATTGATTTCTGACAGCCTAAAAGTAAGAGTGGATCTGAGATCTGTCACAGAAATGCTTTTCTGGGTAGGCCATAGGCTGTTTTTATGGTGTTGAGTATATTCTGGAATTTTAGGGCTGATTAAACACAAAGAAGGATGAAGGCTTGTAGCTTGAGGTAAAGGGTACTTGCCTATAATTAGGGAGTTCCCCCCCCCCCATGAAATGCATAAATTCATTATTATAACATGAGGATTAAAACTAGGAATTGCCACTTTATATGATCATAGTGCAGAAAACAGCTATTGGTAGATCCTATAGTCGTAGAGCTATAATAGGAGCCAGCAAGGCCTGCAAAACTCCCAGGTACTGCCCAAATTAGATTTAAATGTTTGATAAAATAAATACAAATACAACATATATAATGTTAATTTGTGGTTTTTAAGTCAATATATGGCCCATTGTTTCTGTTTGAGTGTGACACTGTCCTGGACATGGGTTAATTAGGCTGGATTCAGGATTGTGTAGTCCATTTTTAAAGACTTCCAGTGAAGGGGATTGTGTAGTCTTCTTATGTTACTCTTCTTGTGTCTAACTGCTTTTCAGCTATTAGGGGGATTCTTTTTTGTGTCCAATATAAGTCACTCGTATTGTAGCTTTAGCAGAGAACACTTTTAGGAATCCAGGAAGGAATCTCTGGTGTCCTCTGGGTAATAGCTTCCTGGTTTGTGTGAGGATGCTCTCCAGAGAGAGCAAGCCTTTGTTTCTCTTGTTAAGATGATGGTGTTAGATGATAGGTGTTAAGATGATAGGCTTCTGTTTAAATATGCTATAGTGATGAATGGTCTTTATCAAAATAAAACCCTAAATTTTTGTGGTTTAGCACTTTGTATTGAGCTTTGGTGAGAAGGACTGACCAGTCAAAACCTTTTTGAAATTCCTCTTTTTGAAAGTCCTAGATTTTATACCATTTCTTAGTGTGGTGATATTGAGAAAATATCAGAACTGGAAATAGATTGTTTTCATGATGGTCCTAAGTCTCAAATTAATAAATGTTTCTTTCAAGTTATTAATTATTCTCTCCTTGAAGTTGAAAATGCTCAGATTTGTATGAATCAAAGTTCTTGTGTTAGACTCCCAAATTGTTGATTTTACATGCAGCCTTATAAAAAAATACTTACATTTACCATTCTGGATATCTTTGTTTTCATATCAGTGAAATAAGTTCTTAGCTGTTGGGTTCTCGGTGACCAGTTTGATTGTGCAGAGTCCTGTATGGAGTCACTTAGGCTTCTCTGGCCTATAAGGGGGTGGAGTGGGGAGAGGAGAGAAGGAGTTAATACCACACTTCTTATATTTAATTCTTTTAATCCTGGTAGAGGTGTTGGCCATTGCTTCTTACTGAGGGGTTGATTTTTGTCTTCTGAATGAAATCAGTATCCTTTCACCAAGATCCTGCTGAAGTGTTCTTGTAGCTTTGGCTGGAGTGGCTTTTAGGGTGGTAGATATGGTTTTCGACCTGTGTGGTTTTAGTTTTTGGATTAATCTGAGATTTAAAAAAAGACTGATGGCAGCGTATTCTATAAAAATCAGAGCCATCTAGAAGGAAATAATTGGTCAGAGGTTTGGAATCTTTACCTTTGTTACCCTTGCCAGTGTTTTCATTACAAATTATTTTCTTGTCTCTTTCTTCCTGTAAACTTATAGTAAGTGTC
Source organism: Pseudochirops corinnae (assembly GCA_028646515.1). Lineage (NCBI taxonomy): Eukaryota > Metazoa > Chordata > Mammalia > Diprotodontia > Pseudocheiridae > Pseudochirops > Pseudochirops corinnae. The sequence goes on along the minus strand of CM053586.1, from coordinate 220,792,760 downwards.
CTGCCTTATTTCCTAAGGCAGAACTTTCCAAGCTGATGCTTATTTGACTTAGGAGTCTGTGAATATGAATCGTGGTAAATAGGATTTATGTATATATGTGTGTGTTTGTATATCTCCTTCCAGTTATAGGATATACAAGTTATTGGCAGAACTTAGATTATGGAACGCCTCTTATTCCATGCTTAATATTCAAAATAGGTAACCAGATTTAAAATGAATTTTATTACCATGCAGTAGAGATTTAAGCCCTATGAAACAGACTTTGGAGTTTTCAAGAGTTGTGATCCATCCAACCATCCTTGATCTTTGCTTGCTTTTGACTCTCAGCCTCTGCTTTCTATAACATGCTTGCTCCATGAATCAATCCCTTAGGTGAAACGGTGTCACTTGTGGACGTGGACATTTCTCAGCGAGGTCTGACCTCTCCACATCCTCCAACTCCCCCTCCTCCTCCACGAAGAAGCCTCAGCCTCCTAGGTACAGTGCTTCTCGCTTTCACTCTTCCCTGCCCTTTGGGAGGTGGGGTGGAAGGAGTGTTGAAACGACAAGTTTTGCTTGAGTAGGAGGCAAGTGAGCCTTTGATGGATTCTCAGTATTGGCCTCTCCAGTTTCTTTCCTATCCTGTCTCTCTTCCTTTGCCTCCTTGAAGCTGAAGTTCTTGTATGTTGTGGTACTATTGCTGCTATATTGACTTGTTTTTTATTTTTGCACTTCCTTGGGTCTCTTGCCACTGAGCTACTTTAGAAGTAGAATCATTACTTTCCCAAACACATTCTATGCAAATCTGTTTCTCATTCTGCATTCAAATGCCAGCCAGGTTAAGGTGGTTGCAAGGATCTGCCTTCAAAGGCAGGATGGAAGGATTAGCCCATGTTGCTTTAGGGGGTTATCCTGTTGCTTGCTACCCCCACTGCTTGCTCTGTTCTTCCATTTCTGAACTGCTTGCTTTTGTTCTCTCTTCTAGATGATATCAGTGGGACGCTGCCTACATCTGTACTAGTGGCTCCGATGGGGTCTTCCCTGCAGTCCTTTCCCTTGCCTCCACCTCCTCCGCCCCATGCCCCAGGTCAGCTTAGCTTTAGTGGCAAGACTTGAGAAAGTAGGGCATGTGGTATGATTAACCCTGAGTGGGGAGGGGGAGGAAATTTGGAGTGGGAATAGGAGCTGTAGCTGGGATTGAGTGGAAGAAGGGAGGGATTGTATTTGAAAAATCTAAAACTATAAGAAAACTTGAGTCTTGCCCCCTTGGCTAGGCTAGACTACTAAGAGTGAGTCTGAGCTTTCCTTTCTTTAACATCTTTCTTTTGTGAGTGAATCAGATTTTATTAGGAATTGGGGTCACTTATTGAATTTTCCCTGTTTGTTACTAGAAGTGACCAGTTTGTAGGCCTTGGATAGTTATCCAAATCTTCTCTTATAATAGTGGAAGGGCTTTATGAATAATTGGTCATGAATAGTACTGTGGTTTTTCTAAGCTTTTGGTTTTTACTGCAGCCTGGTAAATAAGCACAAAACATTTAGCAGCCAATACCCACTTTTGCCAGCCTACTAAGAAATAAGACGAATGAGTTGAACATTCTTTTCTACTTGCCTGGCATAAATTGTTACTCTCCCTGGGCAAGTAGGTGGGTGTCTATTTCCAAGGCTGTTTTACCTGGAACTTTACCTCGATGTGGGAGAAGTTGGAATCTGCTCTAGGCTGGTGAAGCCCCTGAAGTAGTCACCTTAGTCAGGTTAGTGAGTTGCTCCCTTGTTCCTCTGGTGGGGTAAAAGACCCCAGCCCATCTTCACTAGCCTTCACAGCTCACATAAGCTCACACAGCTTTCTTTTGGTCCATCCAGCTCTCCTATTGCTTTGGCTTTTCCCTTTTCCAGCTTAGCCTCTAATGCTTTGCCCCACTCCCAGAAATTAATATCTGTTTTGGGGGAGTGAACAGATGACCTCTGTTGCCCTGCAGATGCATTTCCCCGGATTGTACCCATCCGAGCTACTGAATCCCTACATAACCAACCCACCCAGCACCTTCAATGTCCTCTCTACCGACCTGACTCTAGCAGCTTTGCAGCTAGCCTTCGGGAATTGGAGAAGGTAGGATTGTGCTGGGGACCAGAGGTACCTTCCTTCCCATACTCCAATTCCATCCCCCACCACTGGGGTGCCTACTATTCCTTGGCCTTTTCCAGCCTTTCCTTTAGGGCAGGGGTTCTTAATCATTTTTGTGTTAAAGACCCCCTTGGCAGTCTAGTGAAGCCTAGAGACCTTGTCTAAGAAAAAAATGTTTTAAAATACATAATATTCGAAAGGAAATAATTTATATGGAAATACAGTTATTAAAAATATTTATAAAACAAGTTCACAGACTTGAGATTAAGAACCTCTACTTTAGGGGAAAGATGTTTTTCTTTGCCCCATTCGCCTATAGTTAAAATATGATCTGCTCTTATTAAGTCCAAGGAGAGAAAAGAGTAATTAGATTGTTCATTCATAAAGACTTTGAATGGTAGAGAAAGTCTTATTTGGGGGTGGGAGAAAATTTGCGTAAGTAGCTGGATCACTTGGTCAAACTACATAAGTTTATACCAATGTTCCTTAGTGCCTCTGGTCATGGGAATACTAGAATTATTCTCCTGTAACTATAATGGTCCAGAAAAACAATGGGTTTATTGTCTATTGCTGATAGGCAGGGCTGTTCCCAACATATTTAGCAGCTGGAATGTTTTGAGGATATATTTTTCTTTTGGTGGGTTGGACTGTTTTAAGTAGTTTACTATTTCTCAATTCTGTTGACCAAAAACCTGCTTTTGTCTTGGTAGTGTGGTTGGTATTGGGGGCCTATGAATTGGGAAGATGCTGAAATGAAGCTGAAGGGGAAGCCAGATGGTTCCTTCCTGGTACGGGACAGCTCTGATCCCCGATATATACTGAGTCTCAGCTTCCGATCCCAGGGTATCACACACCATACCAGAATGGAGCACTACAGAGGTAAGAGCAGATGATGTTCTCTTTTGAAGAACCTTGGAATCATAGTGTTTTGGGACTGGAAAGGACTCTAGAGATGATGTTGAGGTCCGAGAAAAGAGCTTCAGTGATCAATGATCATTTTAATACTTATTATAGATAGCCCCTTGCACTAGAAATTTTAGTCTGGGGGAAAATATGTACTGCAGAGAAGTAGAAACATGATCCCTGCCCTTGAGAAATTTATAGTAAAACTTTGCTTCCAGTGCTTCCTTTCAAAGTTTACTGTCTGGGGTAGCAGCTCATGACTAAGATTCTGAGTTGGTTTCCTCATTTCCATATAGCCATCTTGCTACCTTACTTATAAAGGGGGAAAAGAAAAGAATGAGGGTGCAAATAGGAAGAAACATGGCAAAAGAGACTTGTGTGAGGAGGAGGGTAGCAAATGTCAGTCACTAGAATAAATGCTGGGGGTGTGGGTGGGAGTGCAGTGGGGACGTCTGCCTAAGGGTTTTCTTACTAACTTGTTTCATGAATACGAGGAAGTCACCAAGATTATTGGAGAGGCTTCCAGTAATGAGTAGCACAGTAACCCTTCTTGATAGAAAGAAGACTCAGGCTCATTAGATGGATACAACTTCACATCTAGGGACATTTCTGTCTTATTCGAACTACATATATGTGCAGGTAGAGGTATTGTGCTCTGATCTCCTGGTTGTTCTGTTCTGAGCCTTCTTTACATCTTCTTGTCTGTCAGCATAGTAATAAAAATATCCCTTATGGTCAGCTTTGAAGCTACTTTAACAGAAGTTTAAGTTCCTCTTCAGGAGGAACTTAAAGTGGGTGAGACTTAAGGGGACTGAGCCTTCAGGTGCCAAAATCTCTTGTAATCAGGTGATACTTAACTGATTTGTTTAGTCCTATCTGATTAGAAGTTGACCTGTTGGATTTTCTAAGGAAGTTGCATTTTTACTTTTTAATTTGGTCTGTGCCTGAAGGCTTGTGGTGATAATTGAGGTTTAACCTTGGTGATAAGCCCTCTATCATAATATCTGTATACCTTCCAAAGAATTGGGAGTGTACAGATCCTTTGAAGGTGTCATGTGATCACTTAAGGTAGTGATCTTAGCTTTTCCCTGTCTATGTTTGGCCTAATGGAGCTCATCATGCCAGGCAAGACCTTCCTTCATACTCTTCTTGAACACTTTCTTCTCTTTCCTTCTCCTTGCCTCATTCTGATGACATGGGTAGGGTCTGTATCACTTTTGTGGCAGGGGTTGGTCATTTAAGTCAGCATGTACATGAATGTTCTTATGTTCTCTATTAGCCACTTCTTCCATGCAAGGGGAGAAGGGGAGGAGGAAGGAACTTGATTCCAAAGGTTTGGGAATTAATTGGTATAACTCTAGGGTCAGCTGTTGACTTTTTTCCAGCTGTTCTTCAAAAAAATTGCAGAGCCAAGCACTTTGATAAACCAGTGAAAATGACAAATGACTGGGCCACAGGAAAAGTAAAGAGATAAATGTTTGACTTTCACATTCCACTTAGGGAAGATACCAGGAACAACCATTTAAAACCCTTCTCCAGTTGCTTTTCTCCCCTTCTTTCCCCCAGGTACTTTTCTTTCTGGAATCAATAGAGTTTTTAATAGAAACTTTATGTAGCTTTTTAGGTACCTGTTTGCAGTGGAACATTTGTCTTTCTCTTTCAAGAAACACTTTGAATAGTGAGTTGTCACTTCCGTGATCAGTATTACTTCTTAGGGCAGAACCTTTTGGATACTGCTGATTTCTGCTTTCAAAAAACAAACATTAAGAATGTTCACCTTCCTTCTTTTCATTAGGATCGTAAAATCTTGAGAGTAAATCTTTATACCGTGCTAGAATTGGGGAATCTGTAAGAGAGAGAAGATTGCAAGTTCACAGCTTTCTGTCTTATTTTTTCTTGCTTCACACAGAAAGACAAATGAGGTCCCCAAAGGTTTAACTTGTTGATTTTTTTTTTAGTGTCACTATTGCTATCTTTACCACTGTTTTAATTGTTTATTTGATGGGTGGGTTCCCTAGTGTGTCCTATAGTGAAAGTTAAAGCCTAAAAATAAATTTTGAATGGATGAAGAGTTAAGACCCTTTCCAGAGAATGTCTTTTAGAGGTGATAACCCTCTTTCTTTAGTTTTCAGAAATTGTGGGTTATGTGGGACTTTCCAGAAACTTGTATCTAGTATTTTCATATCATTATCTGACTTGACTTAATCATCTTGTTTGATGCAGACTAGTTGTTACTTCAGTGTTGCCATTAGAACCAGTGCCATTTGCCTAAAGTTGTGAGCAGGAACAGGGAGGTTTGGCATTCTGTAAGGTTTTTTTGCCTTGTCAGATGTTACCATGAACCCAAAAAGGTTCAAGATTCATGATTGTGATACAGAATACATCCCTACCTCCTTTTCTAATATGAGTTGTTTTCACTTTCTGACAAAAGGAACTTTCAGCCTCTGGTGTCACCCCAAATTTGAGGACCGTTGCCAGTCAGTGGTGGAATTTATCAAGAGGGCCATCATGCACTCCAAGAATGGGAAGTTTCTCTATTTCTTAAGGTCAAGGGTTCCAGGTAAGATTTTTGTGTCTTCTAACTGACTTAGATGTCATACGGCCCTACTTCAGGCTATTATTTTTGTTTTTTAAACTTTTACTTATTTATTTTTAACGTTTGTTTTTAAAAATTGAGTTCCAAATTCTCTTCCTCCCTCCCGCTCTTCCCCTACCTATTAAGAAGGCAAGCAATATGATATCAATTATACATGTAAAGTCATGCAAAATATATTTCCATATTAGCCATGTTATACCCAAAAATAAATAAAAAGCAAGAAACATAAAGAAAGCGAAAAAAGTATGCTTCAGTCTACTCTAAGAGTTCATTAGTTCCCTGTCTCTCTGGATGGTGGATAGTATTTTTCATCCTCAGTCCTTTGGAATTGTTTTGGATCATTGTATTGATCAGAGTAGCTAAGTCTTCCACAGTTGATTGTTGTTAAAATATTGCTGTTACTGTGTGCAGTGTTCATCTGGTTCTACTCACTTCACTTTGCATCAGTTTATAAAAATCTTTCCAAGGAAATCCTCCTGCTTGTCCTTTCTTATATCACAATGGTATTCCATCACAGTCATATCCTGCAACTTGTTCAGCCACTTCCCAGTTGATGGGAATCCTCTCAATTTTCAGTTCTTTTAGGCTGTTGTTTTTGACTGAGATTGTTGTAGCGACCATTCTTGCTGATATGGTAGTTGGCAAATCCTTTGCCCTTGTAATGTCTTAGCAAATTGAGGATGTCTGTCTGGTCATCTGACTATATGAATGAGAAAACTGATCCCAGTTCTGTTGTCCATGCATTTGGTGAGCAGTTGACACGTGGTGGTGATTTGTCCCTTGCTTTAGTCATCTGGACACTTATATGAGAGTTTAGTAATATACAACCAGCTCTGTAGGATTAATCTGTGCCAAAGTAGAAAAGCAAGCAAGTTTTTGCTTAGTAAAGCAGTTGTGAATGTCAGGGAAGCCACTTTTAATTAGAGCCTGTTGAAAAATTAAAACAAAACAAACCACTATAATTTCTGCCCAGTCCCCTTCTAAGCCTACCACCAAACAATAGATATTATTTGTAACTTGCCACCACTATGAACAGCGAGCAGCGACAGCACAAAGATTGCCCTGCTTTTGAGGGACCTCAGCAGTTCCCATCTTTTGCTCCTTGTCATACACTTTTCCTGCCCCCTAAATTGGGAACTGACAGCATAATCCTGTCTAAGAACAGAAAGAAGTAATTGGGGGAGGGAGGCGGAATAGCACTTTAGCACATTAGTTAGAATAATGGGAAAAAAATCTGCAGAATTCAAGACTCATTTTTAAAATGAAGGTTTTGTGATTCTCTTTGTTACCATTTGTAGCATGTGAGTAAGGTTGGCACGGAGAGAATACCAAAAAGTGAAGAGTCCTGGAAAAACTTAGGTAGAGTGTTATTTATAGGATTGAGCCCATTTATTGGAATATTTGAAATCCTGATAATTTAAATAAGACATGATGGATTGTAAGTTAACTGTATTCTCACTTCCTTTGGTGTTGTCAACACGTTTGTGTCTCTCATGTTTGGTAAGAAGAGAAACTTGGAGCAGTTAGGACTTGATTTCCCTATTGGAATTGCTCTTCTTAGCATTACTTCCCTACACAGAAAGATGTGATCTGCTTTGAAAGAGTTTTAACTAAGGTTCTCAAAACCTGGGGTGGGGAACCTTTGTCCTGGAAGCCACATGTGGCCCTCTAGGTCTTCATTGTGGCCCTTTGACTGAATCCAAACTTCACAGAACGAATACTTTTAATTAAGGGGATTTGTTCTGTGAAGTTTGGATTCAAAGGGCTGCCCTGTGGGACCTTAAGGACCACTTGTGGCCTCAAGGCTGAAGGTTTCCCACACCTGCTCAAAAACTATACTGAAGTTTTGAGGAAATGTTAATGACAATTAAATAAGAAAGTGGATTCCAGTCCAAAAAGATTTTTGAGAGGACAACCCGGAGATGGTTGTGTTGTACTAGGTAGGCAAAAGAAAGGATAATTTTCTAGGAATGATTGAGCATGTTTGCTACATATGGGAGATATTCCAATTACCATTAGAGGCAGACTGGGGAAGGTTATAAAGGTTTCTTATAGAAACTACCTCCCACAGACTTAAATTTCACTGGGGTAAAGAGGGCAAAGCCTACTTCCTTGAACTTGGCCATTACTTCCGGCTCATTTTTACTTGTTTCTGTAATGTGGGCAGTATGTGAGTTCAGCTTAGCACAAATTCATTTCCATTACTGGAAACACTACTTAGAGTACACGTCTTGCCAACTCTTTGAGAGAATCATTGTCATGTAAAGTAGGACACATTTATTTTAATTACATGGTAGACAGTAGGATTAAATGGTTTTGTTGGTAAGTGTGAGAGGACCAATGAACAGTTGACTTTTGGCTGAAAACTTGGCTGATCTTTATAGGATATAGGCCTTTGTTTCAAGAATCACATACCAAGTAGCTAGACCTCTGAAATAAGGCCACTTATAGTTAACTGTGCAAAATAAGGCCTGATTGTGAGGAATATATGAAAGTATCTAAGTCAAGGACAAATGTCTCTGGACTATAGGGAATGGTTAGGCGTTGCAAGAAGACCGATTTTCAGTTGCCCAGCCTTCTCTGATGTTGCTTTCTTGTGGAGGTAGGGAAAAGGGAGAGGAGAATGATGCAGAAGGAAAAGAATTAGGGAAGAGCAAGTGCTATTCACACCGTATCAGCTAATCTCTTCAATTTGACACTGTCCTATGGCAGCAACAGTTGAGAGAGGTGCATTTATTTTGGGGAGAATTGTCTGTTTCGTGAAACTAAATGGTCAGATCATCACTGGAGTTATCTTGGTTTAAACTGCTGTTTAGGAACCTAAGGGCCGAAGGTAACAAAATAGGTGAAATAGATCATTAAAATTCAAGTAGATATAAAAGACATCAGATAACTGCACAATCCTTTTTTTTTTTACTGTAGGATATTGCTTTGGACCTGGAAAGGACCTTAAAAACCATTTAATCTAACTTCTCACTTAAGAGATGAGCAAATTCTTAGACTAAAATGTTATAATTTGCCCAAGACTATACTGGCAATGAGGAGCTGAGTCTAGATTTGAACCCAGATCTTTGAACTCCAAGCCTAGCACTTTGTCTGCTGTGCCAGGCTACCGTCCAGTACTGGGTATGTCCTGCCAAAAGGGATTATATATTACTTAGGGAACAGATATATAAATTAGTTAAGTTATCAAAGATATTGTGTAATTTAAAAGCATTGTATTATTTTACTTTTCTCTCCAAGTGCGTATACCTCTGCTTCCTCCTCATGCCCACCTCTCCTATGATTTTGCTCTTACTGAAATTTAATTTAACTTTAAATTTTAAAAAATTTTAATTTAAATAAAATTTTAAATATTTAACATTAAAATTTAAATATTTAATTAAACTTTAAAATAGCAATCTAATTAAACTTTAAACATTTTTATATGTATAGGATCTTTTCCTGTTTCTTTAAATGGGAAGAATAATACCCCCTACTTCACAGAGTTGTGAGAATCAAATGAAATAATATTTATAAAGTGCTTAGCATAGTGCCTGGCATATAGTAGGTCCTATGTAAATGCTAGTTATTCTTATTATTGTTATTAACAACCTAGCAGTAATACAGCTAGGTCTATGGCACATGCTATTTTAGTAACTTCTTGTGTATAATTCCAAATTGCTTTCCATAATGGTTGCACCCATTCACAGGTCCAACAACAGTGCATCAATATGTTTGTTTTCCTGCAGCCCTTCCAACAGTTATCATTTTCCTTTTTTTGTCATCTTTGCCAGTCTGATGAAGTGGAGGTGGAATCTCAGAATTACTTTAATTTTCACTTTTAATTCATAGTGCTTTTTGTAGCATTTTTTCATATAGCTATAGATAGCCTGGAATTCTTGCTTTGAGAACTGCCTGTTCACATCCTTATCCCATTTATCAATTGGGGAATTGCTCTTATAAATTTGTGTCAGTTTCTTATATGTCGGAAAAATGAGACCTTTATCAGAAAAACTTGGCTGCAGAGATTTTTTTCCCCAGTTGTTTCCCTTTAACTGTATTAGATTTATTTATGCAAAACCTTTTCAGTTTCATGTAATCAAAACTGTCTGTTTTATTTTCTGTGATCCTCTCAGTCCCTTGTTTGGTCATGAACTTTTCTTCTCTTCATAGATCTGATGGGTGATTAGGGAAGTTTTCTCTAATTTATTTATAATGTGACTTTTTATATCTAGGGCATATATCCATTTGGCACTTTTCTTGGAATGAGGTGTGAGGTGTAAGTCTAAATCTATTTTCTTCTATCCTGCTTTCCACATTTCCCAGCAGTTTTTATCAAATAGGGAATCCTTATCCTATGAGCTGGAATCTTTGTGTTTATAGAATACCAAGGTACCAGATACATTTCCTCTGTATGTTGTATAGCTGATATGTTCTATGTTTTAATCTTTCTATTTTTTAAAATCAGTACTAAATTGTTTTGACAATTATTGCTTTTGTAGTACAGTGTGAGATACAGAACTGCTAGTCTTCCTTTGTTCTCACTTATTTTTGTTATTTCCCATGAGACTCTTGACTTTTTTTGCTTCTACATGAAATTCATGATTTTTTTCTAGTTTTATAAAGTAATCCTTTGATAATTTGGAATGGCATTGGACATATTCTTTTAATTAATACTGTCATTTTAATTATATTTCCTCATCCTACCCACGAGCAATGAATATTTTTCCCATTATTTCGGTCTTTATTTCTGTAAACAGGGTTTTGTTGTTGTATTTATATTTTCTTATGTATTTTGGTAGGTAGACTCCCAGAAGTATTTTAATATATTTTGTAATACTATTCAATGGGATTTCTCTTTCTTTGTCCTACTGGGTTTTATTGAAATTATATAGAAATGCTGATGATTTGTACGAATTTATCTTATATTCTGCAAGTTTGCTGAAGTTTCTGTTTCAGTAATTTTTTAATTGACTCTTTGGAGTTCTTTAAGTACAGCATACTATCATTTGCAAAGTGATAATTGCATTCCTTTTTTACTTACACTATTCCCTCAATTTCTTTTTCTTGTCTTATGTTATAGGCGGCATTAATAATACTATGTCAAATAGAAGTTGTGACAGTGAGTCTTTTTGTTTCATCCCTGCTTTTATTGGAAAGAATTCTTGTTTATCTCAGTTGAATATAATGGTTGCTCTTGGATTTAGATACGTTTTAAGGAAAGGTCCATTTAGTTGTGTTTTCTAGTATTTTTAATAGAAATGAGTATTGATTTTGTCAAGAGTCGTGCATCATTAATATAATCATATTGTCTTTGTCAATTTAGTTATTAACATGGATGTTATTAGTTTTTCTAATATCAAATCAGTCCTACATTCTGTTATAAATCCAACCTGGTCATTGTGTATAGTCTTTGTAATATGCCATTTTAGCCTCTTTGCTAATATTTTATTTAAATATTTTGCATCTATGTTTATTAGGGATATTGGTCTTTGGGGTTTGGGTTTTTTTTTTTTCTGTTTTGACTTTCCCAGGTTTATGAATCAAATATATATATACATCAGAAAAAGAATTTGGTAGGATCCCTCGTTTTACTATTTTTTGCAAACAGTTTGTGTAATTTGGGTTTTTTATTTTTAGTGTCTCATAGAATTCAATGAATCCCTTCGGTCCTATATTTCTTTTTCCTTTAGAAGTTCATTTATGGCTTATTCAAATTGTTCTTTTGAAACTGGATTATTTAAATTTCCTATTTCTTTTATGTTAATCTGGATATTTTATATTTTTATAAGTATTTTTGTTGGCATTATTTGAATATAGAGTAAGGGAAAATTGTAATCCTCATTATTTTTTAATTCATCATGAATTCTTTTCATTTTTGTTATAAGTAATTTGATTTTCCTCTTTCTTTTTTGATCAAATTAGCTAATAGTTTTATAGTCTTTCCCCTTCCTTGCCAAAAAGTTCTTTATTTTATTAATTCAATGTTTTTTTCTTTTCAGATTTGTTATTCTCTTTGATTTTTTTAGGTTGTCTATTTTGGCATTTAATTAGTTTTAGAATTTTGTTGGTTTTCTAGTATTTTTAGTTTCATTTCTAATTCATTGATCTATTCCTTTTCTTTTTTATCAATAAAAGTATCTACAGATTTAAATTTTTCCCTAACAACTCCTTTGATTGCTTCTCCCCAGACTTGGCATTAAATCATTACTGTCAGTATCTTTAACAAAATTATTTATCGTTTCTCTGATTTGTTCTTTGATCTACCAATTCTTTAGGATTGAGTTAAAATGCTGCTATTTGATTTTTAATACTTTTTAAGGTAGTCCTTTAATATAATTTTTATTGTATTATGGTCAATAAAATATGTGTATAATATTCTGCTTTTTTATAATTGTTTTTCAGATTTTTATGTCCCAAGATATGATCACTTTTTTGTAAAGATGTCATATATAGCTGAGAAATAGTGTATGGCTTTCTATTTCCATTCAGTAATTGCCAGAGGTCTATCATATCTAATTTTTAAACCCAGGAAATACAAAAAATTAAGATCAAGGTGCATCCATTGGTGCATTGCATTTTTTTTTAATCTATAAGGCAAAGAAAATACAGATGGTAGGATGAAAAATTATTTCAGAGGAAAATTAGAATATCTCCTTGCCATTATTTATATTTAAAATGCCTTTGCATAGATAAGAGAAAGAAAATATTATCAAATCTGTTTCCTTGTAATTGCTTATTCAGGAATCACATTTTGAATACTTTTTTGTAGCTCATTTACTACAACCAGGTTTTTTTTGTTTGTTTGTATTGGTTGGGTTTTTTTGTTGTTGCAAATGAAACATACATCTGCTCCTGTTCTAGTACTTTGTAGTGTCACATATGCATTGTGGTTTGGCAGTGGAACCTCCATGTCTTCAACCATTGTTGCCATAACTACTACTTTTTTTTCTTTGCTTTTTGTAGGGGGGGAGGGCAGGGCAGTTGGGGTTAAGTGACTTGCCCGAGGTCACATGCCTAGTTTTTTTTTTGTTAAGTGTCTGAGGCCGGATTTGAACTCAGGTCCTCCTGACTCCAGGGCCAGTGCTCTATTCACTGTGCCACCTAGCAGCCCCCATATTTTATTGGAAGCTTTTGGTGCAGGAGTTCTGACTGTGTTGTCTTCCTCCTGTTCCATGCTTTGATCCTTTTTGTCCCTAAAAAAGGAATCTAAAGTTGGATTGCTGTGCTTGCTTTGCTTCCTTTGCTTGCTCATGTTGCCACTCCCTTACTTGACTTTTGAGCTCTTTGCCACAGTAGAACTCTGCTTCCAGAGGGGAGAGCTTTGTCCCAAATTGCTGGGGTTTTTGCAGCTGCCAGAGCTGTTAGGTGGGGCGCCGTGTGTACAGCCCCCACAGATCTGGCTCACTGGTCACACACCTCAGGACCCCCACCCAAGACTGCGATCCAGATTCAGGCAGGTTAAAGTAAGAGCTATTAGCCCTCTGAATGGTCACTTGGCCCCCCTACGATCTGCAGGCTGAGGGAGCTCTGAAGCAGCCACATGGAGGTAGCTGCAAGGAGGTGTTGCCTCTGGTACTTTGCTCCAGTGGGGCGGGGGGGAGGGGGGGCAGAGGCTGGACTACACTCTGTCCCCCCTCAGTTCCAACAGAGTTCCACTGACCTTTTACTTTGTCTTTGACATCTATGGGTTGATATTTCTGGAAACTGCCACTGCTGCTGGTGATCTACTCTCCCAAAGTCCACAGCAGCCGCAGGTCAGGGCCACCCTGGGGCTAAAACTGTAGGCTCATGAGGGGCTGGGCTCTGCTCCCAGTACACTGCAATGGACCCTTCCTGCTGGTCTGCCGGGCTGCCTTCAGCAGGAGATTTGTTTATTTCTGTCACTTTGTGGGTTTTGTAGCTCTAAAATTTGTTTAGAGTCATATTTTATAGGTATTTGAGGTGGTTATAGGCGAGCTCACAGAGTTTTCTGCTTCTGCGCTGCCATCTTGGCTCCACCCCCAAGATATTTCTTAATAGTTCTTTTTTAAAATAAGGTTTTTTTGGTATCTTCTTTTTCTTACATCATTATAATTATCTCAACTATTATTCCCCTTCCCAGAAAATCATCCTATGTAACAAATATTTTTTTTTGAGAGGAAAAAAAATCTAATCAATATGTTGAAAAAGTCTGAAAACGTGTGTAACACCTCTGAACCTTCCACCTCTACAAAGGGATGCTTTAGAGGTGTCCTCTTATATCTCTGTACTTGACTCCTGCTGAATCCTTATATTTCTTAATAGTTCTAAAATCTTTTCATCAGAGAGTCTCTTAGGCATTTTATCATTAAAGATATAGGCAAAACTATGTTACCAGGACAACCAAAGTATACATTTTGAAAATCTGAAAATCTCTCCCTAAAATTTTCAAGTTAGTAAAATAGGAAAAACTACATGCAAAGATAAATTTTTATTATATTCTATCAGTTGTTGACAAGTTTTTATAAACATTTAACAAATTCTGCTGATATATCAAAGGGAGAAGACTAATGTGGGCAAAGAAATGACCCAGTAGGAATAATTGTAGGATCATGTCTTTATATTTACAATAGAATGTAAGCATATGCATCATCCAGCCCACACATCTGGTATTTATAAGTAAAACCATGTTTTTTTAATATAATATGAAAAAGTCTTTGGAATGCAATGGAATATTGATAACAAAGGTTATAGTTGAGATATTAAGTAGAAATGTCTTTTTGAATTTCAAGTGTGCAAAAAAAAAATTGTATCAATTGATGATAGCTCAGTCCTATTAATAAGCATTTTTCCCCATCCCTCCACTGTGAAAAAAAGAAAAACAAAACACTTGTTACAAATAGGCATGATCATGCAAAACAAATTGACAAATTGGCCATATCAAAAAATTTTATATTTCTGTACCTTGAGTTCATTGCTATCAGGATGTGAGTGTTTATATTATCAGCTATAGAAGCATGTGTCATCTTGAATCATGATTGATCATTGCATTGATAATTGTCTTTCTGAGTGGTTCATCTGTATAATGTTGTTATGTAAATTTTATTCCTGGTTCTGCTTACCTTACTTTGTATCAGTTCATATAAGTTTTCTGAGGTTTCTCTGACGTCTTTCTTCTGAAGTCATTGCTTTTGTCATTTTTTTCCCCCAGAATTTATTTATTTTTAGTTTTCAGCATTCATTTCCACAAGATTTTGAGTTCCAAATTTTCTCCCCATCTCTCCCCTACCTCCCAACTCCAAAATGGCAAACATACAGATTACCCTTCCCGCAATCTGCCCTCTCTTATATCTTCTTCTAGCCCCCCCCCCATTCCCTTCCCCCTTACTTTCTTGTAGGGCAAGATGGTTTTCTATACTCCATTGCCTCTATGTCTTATTTCCCAGTTGCATGTAAAAACAATTTTTTAACATTTGTTTTTAAAACT
>CM053586.1:220743236-220770756 GCA_028646515.1 Pseudochirops corinnae | reverse complement strand
AGAGAGAGAGAGAGAGAGAGAGAGAGAGAGAGAGAGAGAGAGAGAGAGAGAGAGAAGGAGAGAGAGAGAAAGAGAGAGAGAGAGAGAATTCCAGACTATTCCCCTTCCATCCCTCTTCCCTTCCATCCCATCTGTGTCTATCTCTGTTTAGAGCAGATGTTGGGATAGGGGGGTAGGCTGAATTGGGGAGGGTGATGTTATGCCAGGATTAAGTGTATCTGAGTTGGGGGGGTGCTTGGAGAGCGAGAAGGGGCAGGGCCCCTTTGCCTACATCCAGGAGCTAGCCTGTGACGTTGGTTAAAGAGAAAGGAAAAACAGATCGAGCCTGAGACAGAGATAGAGAGAGACGGGGAGAGCAAGAGGGAAAGGCACATTCAGCACGCATGAAGACAATAATCTCTCTAGGTTGGAGCTAGCCTCTTCCCAGAGTTTCCTGAACTGTTCACCTCTTCAGGTGACTTGGATACTGAAGTCTCTCAGAGGTTGGGCAATCCATTGCAGTTGGCATGAGGGTAAGCATCAGGGCACAGATGATGGCCCCTGGCATTTGGGGGCTACTGAGCTGGTGTTTCTTCTGTGACTGGGCCTTGGGTGGTCCCCGAGACCCTCGATCTCTACCCCTCCTGGCTTCCCAAGGCAAACTAGGAGCTGTGCCCACTTGGGCACCTCCAGAAGGGGCAGAGGCAGCTTTGGCTTTCCTTTATTCTGGGGATGCCCAGAAACTGGCTGGAGCCAACTGCAGTGGGCGCTATGAGGCACAAGGAGCCGGGGGCAGCCTGGGACTCCCCCAAATCCTGCAGGGAGCTGCAGGTACCTTGGCACAGGCAGCAAATTTCCTCAACATGTTGCTCCAGGCCAATGACATCCGGGAGTCCAGTGTGGAGGAGGACATAGAGTGGTACCAAGCATTGGTACGAAGTGTGGCTGAGGGTGACCCAAAGGCATACCGGGCATCATTGACTTTCAATCCAGCTCCTGGTGCTACTTTGCCTCAGCTGGTACTTCAAGCTACCAGGACAGGAGAAGAGACACTCTTGCAGGATTTGTCAACGGCCAGAGTCCAGGAAGCAAGGCCAGCTGGTGTTGGGGTCACCATGGGCCTAAGAAAGCGGGTACTAAGCAATGATCTGGGCAGCCTGGACAGCCCCAAATGGCCACGGGGGGATGGGTATGTAGGTGACACAAGTCACGTTCGCCTCTCACCCCCCTTTCTGGAGTGTCAAGGGGGTCGACTCCGACCTGGCTGGTTAATTGAGCTTTCAACCACCTTCTATGGGCTCAAGCCTGATCTCAGTCCAGAGGTCAGGTGAGTATGTTTTTACTTGTGAATTTGTGTGTAAATAACATGTATACATATGTGTGTATATACATGCATGCTATTTATATAAGATATATACATATATGTAAAATATGTGCATATATATGGGTTGCAAACATGTGCGAACTGGTATGTGTATGTAAATGCTTTGGAATCTCTGTGTGGGTGTAGATATAGGAATATAGGACACATTTTTGTCTATGTGTATAACTTATTTACCTATTCATGCTGGCCTACATATTTGTATAACAATTGACAACATTTATATGCATATGTATTCATGGCTGGATTTTTACACAAATATAGCACAGGTTTGCACAGGTTTGGTTGCAGGCATGTGCAAGTATATACAGATGTCCATATGTTCATATGTATGTAAGTGTGTATATATACAGATGTGTGTACACTTATCTTTGGTATAGAGATGTGTGCAATCAGGCGAGCAGTTCTCTGTTGTGTGAAAGATGAGAGAAAAGGAGAAAAATAATGACCACATATAATCCCAACTTCCAAGTGACATAGGG
Organism: Pseudochirops corinnae; assembly: GCA_028646515.1. Taxonomy (NCBI): domain Eukaryota; kingdom Metazoa; phylum Chordata; class Mammalia; order Diprotodontia; family Pseudocheiridae; genus Pseudochirops; species Pseudochirops corinnae. The sequence continues at coordinate 220,768,914 of CM053586.1, read as the reverse complement.
AGCTGGTACAGAGGTTGTCTCTTGACCACTAGAACTCTGAGAGAGGACCTTCCTAAGGTGAATCAAGTTTTAGGAGGCTCATCCTTTCTAGAAGCTGCCTCAGTTTCCAGATCCCTCTGGACTTTTTCTAGTATCTCAGATTCCCAGTCTTAGTGCACAGTGCAGTCCCCATTGACCGAGAGGATGATCAGATCTGCTCTGCCTTTACCAATGGAGCACTCAATACCCCTTAACAACTGACCTGCCCTATCCTCCCCCAGCTCTGTCACAACTTATGAGAAAGGTCCACCAAATCAAGCAGGGAACCTGGAACACCTGAGCACTCAAACAGCTACTGGACAAGCAAGGCAAAGATTTCATGGTCAAAGCCTTGGACAGGGCAGGGAGGTTGTCCCAGGTGTTCATTTCATTTTTGGTCTTGGCTCCCCGACTTTACCCCCCCAAGCAAGATGCCTCTCCACCTAACAGGCAGCCAACTCCTCTGTGCCCAGCCCTCTCCTATTTGCCTAGAGCAAGGAACTAGAGTGTAAACAGTTCGGTAGGAGCTTGGGGGTGCTCTGATTCATCCTTACTTCTTTGTGACAATTCCTGACTTGGGGAGAGGGGGAAGGTAATGTGGCGTGTGTTTGTGTGTGTAGGAGTGCGCGCGCGCGCGTGTGTGTGTGTGTGTGTGTGTGTGTGTGTGTGTGTGTGTGTGTGCATGGATGGTTGAATAAATGTGTAAATACTTTCCTGACAGAGTCCCAGCCCTCCAGACTGAGCCCCTCCCATTCGTGGTGCCCAACTCCACCAGACTTAGACTCCTCCTTTCCCCTAGACATGAAATGGAAAGAGGAGCTTACAGCCCAGTTCTATCTGTCCCAGCCAAAATTCCCCTTCCATCCCCAAATTCATCAGAGAGCCATCAAAGCAGCAGAAAAGTTCAGGGAGGGGTGAGGGTAAGGGACATGGAGCATCATAGGGGAGAGTTATGTCCCTGCTAGAGAAGAAGCTGTCCCATAGAAACATGGCCAGGAGAAAGGTGTCCCATTCCCCACCCTTTCTGCTTCAGGGGGCTGGTACAGATGGATGTGGACCTTCAGAGTGTGGACATCAATCAATGTGCCAGTGGCCCTGGCTGGTTCTCCAATACACACCAGTGTGACCTCAATAGTACCCAGGTATGGACTGATTGGTGGTGGGGTTGGTGGATGGGGGGGTAAGGGACTCCCAGTCCCCGGATTTCAGTTTATGTTCCATTTCCTTTTCCCATCACCTACACCACCAGAAGTAGCAGAAACAAGCTGAAACCTCCACTCCCACAATTTGAACTGAGACCATAGTGATGACTCTAGAGTGTCCAGTGAGGAACAGGGGAGAGGATTTCAAGGGAGCCCATTTATGCTCTGTCCCCAACTATTTTCCCTAAAGCTGCTGATATGCCAGTGTATACTTCCTCTCCATGCTTCAGGGTCTGTTCCCTACCAGGGACACTTCCTGGTGACTGGGGGACAGAAAACAGGCTATAGAGAGAGACATAGAGAAAGGGATAGAAGAACAGATTGGCAACTACCAACATAACATGGAGGCACTATGAGTTAATGGAGTGGAGCTGAGAAGAGGTGATGGTTGAATCTAAAGAATCATCTCAGGAATTCCAAAGACCTACCTCACTCCTATTTATTCTGAATAAATGCAATATAGAGGAAGAGTGTTGATTCCATGAAGGTGTGGATTGTTTTCATATCCTTTGCATTCAGAATAGTTTCCAGAACATATTAGATACTTAATAAATGCTTGTTGATTAATTGATTTGCAGTCAGGAGACCTGAGCTCAAATCCCAGCTCTGCTATTTCCTGTCTTTATGACCCTCAGGCCAACTGCTGAACCCCTTTGGGCCTCAGTTTCCTCATCTGTGAAATGTGAGGTTTAGACTAAGGTCTTTCCCAGTTCAAAATTTATGATCCCTGATTCTAGGAAATCTCATATCTACCTTGGACAGAAGTCAACCCAGGGCCTTCATTCCAATGGAGATGTCTCTAAAATGCAATAGAGATGAGGGTATGTAATCACATAGAGTGTCCCCCCCAAAAGTGAGTGTCCCAAAATATATATATATATGTACAAACTTTATTTTCTGAAAAAGCAAAGATATTACAGAATTATGAGCTAACTGGAGTGTGTATACATTTGGTGGAGACATCCAGAATTACCCTTCCTTCACAAAGATGATCTGACTTATCAGTCAAGCATATGATTCAAGGGATTTCTTCAGGAAAAGGGATGGGCTGATTCAAAATCATTCATATTTGGGGGACATCTGTAATCTCCAATGTGTGAGACAACTGAATAACTCTCCTTAGGAACAGACAACGGCCAAATTTTATGGAAAGCAAGGGGCTAAGACAGGGACAGAGTTTTTACTATGATCTCGATTTCTTTACTATTGCTCTATCCCATTGAGTCAATGAGAGTACAATCTTTCTCCCATTTTTCTTTTCTCTTCTTCTCCCCTATCATTTATTTTTCTTTTGCAATAATGTCAGAGCTCGGGCAAAGATGCTTCTAGTTCCATCCTGCTGAATTACTTCACCAAATTCAATTCAAAAGATACCTATTACATGTGTGGCACTATGCTAGCTTTTAGGAAAGAGCTATGAAATAAGACACTGACCTACACTCATGGAGCTTTCAATCCAATGGATGGAAAGACACAAATAATCTCAATATAGAATATGCAAGTGAAAAACAGAAGTCTAAACAGAGTGTTATAAGAATATTGATATGAAAAAGATCATTTGCTTTTGAGGAAGGAGGCTTCCATTGAGGGGATGATAGAACCAATCCTTGAGAGAAAGAAGTGATTTCAAGGCAAGGGAAAAGATACATTCCAGACAAGGTCATTTTGAACAAAGGCATAGAAAAAATAGAGGGCAAGATGAGAAGGTGGAATGGTGAGCAGTCCTTTTTGACTATGACATAAAGAAGGGGAGTAATGTAAGCTACAATTGGAAAGGTGACTTGGAGTCAGTTCACCATATGGATGTCTGGAGGACATCTAAGACTCAAAATACCCCAGACTTCTCTATTTCTTCTGGTCATCCAGGTTCACAAGCTCAGTACTCTTCTTTCTCCCTTACCCTACTTACTTGCCCAAATCTAATGGATGCAACTTCCACTACAGCTCTCAAATTTGTCCACTTTTCTGGGTTCACTTAACCATATACCCCCTTCTGCCCCCAATGAAGGTCCCCATTACCTTTCATTTGGGTTATCATAATACCTTCCTCATTTTTCCTCTCTTTTTTTCAGTCTCCCTCCTCTCTAATCCATTTCCTACATAACTGCCAAAATAATCTTCCTAAAGCCCTAAAGCATGTCACTCCCCTCCTCAAAAATCTTCAGTGGCTTCCTATTAGCTTTAGGATAAAATAGAAACTTTTCAACCTGGTATTTAAAAAATTGCCTCCAGTATACCTTTCCTGCCTTATTTCACATTACTTCCATACATGTATATAACATATAAACAAATAATAAATGCAAGCTAATGTAATAATATATACTAATAATAAATGCAAGAGGAAGAGGGTATTAACCACTCTGGCAATCAGGAAAGTCTTACTTTAGGAAGTGGCAAATGAGTTGACTGTAGAAGGGAGCTGAAAATTCTAAGAGCTGGAGGTGAAGACGGAAGACATTGCAGCCAAAGAGGAACAGGCTGTACAAAGATATAGTGGTTGGGATGGCTAGGTGGCACAGTGAATAGAGCACAGGCTTTGTAGTCAGGAGGACCTGAGTTCAAATATGACCTCAGACACTTAACATAAAAAAACTAGCTGTGTGACCTTGGGCAAGTCACTTAACCCCAGTTGTCCTACCTTCCCCCCCTAAAAGAAAAGCAAAAAAAAAAATTAAAATAAAACAAAGATATAGTGGTGGGAGGGTGCTAGATTAATAATTATTAGCTAACATTATAATAGTTAACAATTCCTTAAGGTTCACAAAACATTTAACATGTATTTTCTTACTTGATCCTCATAATAGTCTTGGGAGGTAGGTGCTATTATTACCCCTATTTTACAGGTGAGGGAACTCAGGCACAAAGAGGTTAAGTGACTTGCCTAGGGTCACATGGCTAGTAAGGTTCTTCAGCAGGATTTGAATTCAGGTTTTCCTGACTCCATGTCTGAGGTTCTATCTACCATGATACATTATCATCATCATTATATTATTATCATAAAGATCCTTATATTATTATAATAATACAATTTATGCTTAAGCCAAAAATTGTCCTACTTAACTGTTCTCTGAACTTGCATTCTCTCATTGCTGGGCTGTGCACAAGTTGTTTCATCATATCTAGAATATACTCCATTCTTCTTCCACCTCCTACAAGTCTTAGCTTCCTTCAAGGCTCATTTCCCCAGTCCCCTGGTTGTCAGGGTTTACTTCCTATGCACATGGTCTCATATTTATTATCTGATTATATGTTTTATCACCTAGTAGAAAATTCTAAATGCCTTCTATGCAGCCAGGTGAGGACATTTCCTTATTCATGTACTCATAATTCCTGTCCAGCCACCCAAACCTACACTTTCAACTCCTTCTGAGGGCAGGGACAATTAAAAAAAAAATTCCAGTGCCTTGTACATAGCAGACCCTCAATAAGCATTTACTGAATTGAATTGGGCGGGGATAAACCGGTGACAGGCAGAAGATTATTTCTATTACTCGGGGAAAAAAAACCACAATGATGAGTCTGAACTAGGACAGGGTGAGTACAGAGAGATGATCTTGTGATAATAGAATAGACAGGACTTGGCAATGGAATAACTATAGGAGGTGAGAAACAGGGAAAAGTCAAAGATGAACAAGGGTTAGAGCCTTTGTACCTATGCATGGTCATCAAAAGAAAAAGAGAAATTAGAGAGAGGGACAGGTAAGCATTTTGAGGAAGGAGAGGTCAACAAGCATTTATTCCTTGACTTTTGTGAGGTTGAGAATGAGGTAGAAACTGAGGGTAAAGCTCTGGGCAGAGGTTGGAGATCAAGATTTAGATTTGAAGATCACTTTGATCATCTACCAGACTTGATCTTATTCCTTCCTTATCTTGATCAGACTGAGGAATGAAGAAATAAAAGTCTGGCTTTGGCCTCCCACTCTCCTGGCATCACTTCTGATGGGGGGTGCAGTCTTTCGCTGAAGCCATATGGCCCCCAAAAAGAGGAAGATATTGACCCCTTGGGGTCTTTTTCCACCCACCAGAGTGCCAAGGGGGCTGGATTTGGTGGAGAACAGAAGGGACCCACTGAAATGAGAGAGGTTTCCTTTATAAGGAGGGCAAAAGACAGCCCCCTAATTCCTAACCTTCAGGTCACAGGCAGGGACAGAAGGGATATAGGGGAGGAGAGGGGAAATATGATTGGGGAAAAGAGGATTTCCTACAGAGCAGCTGGATCTTGATGGTATTCCTGTGGGGTGGGGAGGGGGACCAGGATGGGGGGGGGGTGTTACCTAGAGACAAAAACCTGAAACAATCTGGCAAGAGGAGGGAGTTAGTGGCCAGGCTACCAGTGCTGTGAGTTGGTGTGATTGGAAGTGGGAAAAATGGAATTGTGGGGAGAGGTCTGCTGATGACTAAAGATGGGCCAGAGGTGTGGCTGGGAACTGAGAGAGTAGTAAGGGATGAGTACAAGCACTGGCACCTGGAAATGTCCACTTCCCATACCAATGCAGTTCTTTACTCCCTTTGCAGTGTGTCCCCCTGGAGAGTCATGGCTTCATCCTTGGTCGCTACCTCTGCCGCTGCCGACCAGGCTTCTATGGACCCAGTCTCCCCCTGGGTAGGTACCTCAGATCTTGCCAGTGGTGTCTTTTTTCCCAGGTTGGAGGCACCTAATCTCAACCACGCTTGGAACTCTTTCCCTCCTCAGTTTTGCCTATTAGTGACCATTCTGGCTTCCAAAAAGTCCCGACTAACAGCCTGCCCCCCTTTATAGGAAGCCTTCATTCTAGTCCTTCCTTCTGTTAATCATGTATTTATCCTGCGTATGGCTTGCTTTATGTAGATTTGTCTCCACGTCGTCTTCTGCTCTGGAATGTAAGCTCTTGGAGGGCACATCTTTCACCTCGTTTTGTAGCTCTGGAATTTAGCTGGTGTAGGCATTTAATAAATGTTTTTTGATTGATTGAGAAAGTACCATGGGGGAGAAAGAGGTAGAGGCTGGGAGTCCATCCTGGGGGACTGAAAAAGAGGGGAAGGGCCTGAAGTTCCTGTGGGAATCAAAGTAGGGGTTGGGAAAGGCCAAAAAAGTTGAGAAGAAAGTGTAGACATGGAAGGCAGGAAGAGGAGAGAACGGGTATATCTTTAGAGGTCAAATCAGATATGGATCAGCAGGGACCTGAGGCCTTCTCTCACTTCTATTGTCTAAAACATCTTCACCAAGACTTTAATAAAGGGTGTCTACTTCATCACCCCACCTGACTACCACCTGCAGAAAGGAAGGGGAAATAGGGTGGCCCCATGATGGGGGGGAAAGGGAGGTATTGGTAGGACATTAAGTAGGAAACCTTAAGATAGGGGACTCATGGGTAGCACCTCTCCTTCATGTCGTTGGAGCCTTTCTTACAGGAGAACGTGAGAGCAATGCAGAGCCCATGGGACAGTACAGGGCTCTCCGAGGCAGTTCCAGTCAATTGCTTCGGTGCCATCCATGCCCAGAAGGCTGTGCCAGCTGTGTGGATGCCACACCGTGCCTGGTGGAGGAGACACAGGTGCTCAGAGCAGCTGTGTTGGTTTGCCAAGCCTGCTGTATGTTGGCCGTCTTTCTCAGCATGCTGATTTCCTACCACTGCCGCAGGAGCAAGGCAAGCCCAAGTTCTTCCTTATCAATTCCCCTTTTCTAGCATCATACTCCCAACAAGGCACATTTTCTCTAAACTCCCCTTAGCAGGGAGCAGTGCTGTTTGAATGGACCCATGTCCAGATGAGATCACTGTTGTTCAATCTGGCAAGAGGAGGGAGTTAGGGGTCAGGCTACCAGTGCTGTGAGTTGGTGTGATTGGAAGTGGGAAAAACAGAATTGTGGGGAGAGGTCTGCTGATGACTAAGGATGGGCCAGAGGTGTGGCTGGGAACTGAGTAGTAAGGGAGGAGTACAAGCACTGGCACCTGTTATGTGCCAAGTGCTTCGCAAACATTTCATTCACAAACCTGTGAAGTAAGTGCAATTATTACCCCCTACAGTCAAGAAAACAGAGGCAGACATCAGTTAAATGTTTGTCCATAATCAGTTAAGGGTCATACAAGGGCAGGACCTAAAACCAGGTCTTCCTATCTTTAGGCTTAGAGCTGAAACTACTTCATCAACTCAGTCAGGTTAATGACCAGGGTAGAGCCATGGGTGGGGTATGGAGTGAGGTAGCCTGAGGATATTTAGGTAGGAGGATAGAACTGGCTGAATTAAAACTGAGAGCCCTGATCCATCCATGCCCAGTGAGTGCCATGTCTGCTCACAGAAACCTTCCTCTTTTCTGGGGCTTGCAGACTATCCGAGCATCTGGGGTCATATTACTGGAGACCATCCTCTTTGGATCTCTGTTGCTCTACTTCCCTGTGAGTCTATGGCCAAGGTCTGGGTACCCTAGCCCCTAGGTTCTTTCCTCACTTCCCCATGCCCACTTAGATATCCATATCCTTTTCTGTCTTTATCACCTCCTTAGGACTCTGTATCTCCCTGTGTTCCCTTTCCTAACCAACCTCCCTCTCTCCAAGCATCGAGAAACTGTCATGGGGGGGTAACCCCATATTCTGGTTCCCTTAGACTACCCCAAACTGTGAAGGGATGGAACTGCCATGGATACGGTAAAGAGAAAAAAACCCCAAAAAGTAGACGTTAACCATGGTTGTTACAGACCCTGACTCTCCATCCTGTCTGCCTCAGGTCTTTATCCTCTACTTCAAGCCAAGCATATTTCGATGCATAGTTCTTCGGTGGGTGCGGCTCCTTGGCTTCGTCATTGTCTATGGCACCATCACCCTCAAGCTATACAGGTAGTGCCTGAGGGCAAAGACCACCTCAACTTCAGTTCCATCAATCTACTTTTCTGGTACCTATATTCATCAGAAAGCACAAGCCAGATTCCAACCCATATTTCTTGCACTGTAAGGAAGCATTTTTCAAATGTTGACCCCAGAACTATCATCCTGCTTTTCTGACTCCATCACCACACTTTGTCACTACGTAATCCACTCTTTGGTTCTCAAGCCCCTTCCCATTACCATATAAGCCACCCAGCTCCATTCTCAAGCCTGTCCCCATCACTATACAGCCCCACCTTACATCCTCAAGCCCCTCTCCATTACTCTATAATCTACTCCTTTGCCCTCAGGCCTCTCCCAACACAGTTAACTCAACCTCCTCAAACTTCAACTCTGGTGGTGTGATAAGACTCTTCTTTTCCCTACAGAGTATTACAACTGTTCCTGTCTAGAACAGCCCAACGGGGGCCTCACCTGAGCAGTAGCAGGCTGCTGAGGCGCCTTGGGCTTCTCTTGCTCCTGGTTCTATGTTTCCTGGCAGCCTGGACAGTAGGCACTCTGGAAAGGGGGACCCAGCATGCACCCCTGGTAATTCGTGGTCACACATCTGCTGGCCGTCACTTTTATCTCTGCCACTATGATCGCTGGGACTACATCATGGTTGTGGGTAAGATGCCCTTTTCCTGTCCCCAGCAAGAACCCTTCTCCAAATCCTTCAACCTCCCCTTCTTCCCTCAGTGTCAGCCTAATCTCAGCCTTTTTTCTGCTTAATGTCCCTCATCTTATCCTCCTCAGTGTCTCTCCCCAGAGAACCCCCTCTCCCCTGCTTCCCCATACACCCAGCTCTGTACAAGGGGACTAGATACTTTGATTTTGGTTGTTGACAACTGTGTCCCAGCCTCTGACTCTTTTCCCTCCAAGCTGAGATGCTCCTCCTCTGTTGGGGCAGTTTCCTCTGTTATGCCACCCGGGCAGTGCCCTCTGCCTTTCATGAGCCACGCTACATGGGTATCGCTCTACACAATGAGCTTCTGGTCTCTGCTGCCTTCCATGCAGCCAGGTGAGGACACTTCCTCAATTATATTTGAGGTGAGGAAATATTTAAAATAATGATGATCAATACAAGAACATATAATTAAGTACTGTATGGAGTAGTACAGACTAAATGTTGCAGTTCAACGGGAAAGCCAAATTAGGAGGGATGGGTCATTTATTTCAGTCTTCTGGAGTAGTCTAGAAGGCTTCATAGACATGTTACTTAAACTAAGCCTTGAAGGAAAGGCTGATATTAAGATATGCAAAATATGGGGCACTCCCATACCCAATATGTTGCATTCTAGCTCTCAAGAGTTGGAGGACAAGAAAACCAATGAAACATGATGTGGAGGAGAGAGGAGATAGTCTATTTATCACTATAGCTCCCTGTTCTCACTCAATTCACAGGTTCATCTTGGTCCCCTCCTTACACCCAGACTGGACCCTACTTCTCTTCTTTATCCACACCCATGGCACAGTCACGACGACTCTGGCTCTGCTCTTTATCCCCAAGGTGAATCCTCCCAGCCTGTTTACCTCCCTCTTGGCATTCTCTTATTTTTTTTACCCTGGGGGATTTAAGAGAATGAAGTCACCCCAACCTGAGAGTTGATATATTTGTCCTGTTGAAGCCACTAGACTCCCACCAACCTCCTGTCCCCTGCTTCTGTCCCAGTAAACAGTAAAAATAAAATAAGGCAAGTGGCATGAAGGCAAGGCCTAAGAAATGGAAAGGAGTAATAGCATCTGATAGAAGGAGAAAACAGTCTCTACCCTTAATACTTAGGGGGAAAAAATTTAAGAAGTCCTGAAGACCCTTGGGTCAGGTGTGATGGTGATATTTTCAGTGGATTGGTAGGATCTGAAGAAATATATCAATAAGGCTGTTCCTAATGGAGAGACAGCTCTTAAGAAACTCTATGTAAGGAGAACCTAGTATTAAAGTCCCAACTCAAACCTATAACTTGATCCTTCTCGGAGTTATCTGAAGATCAAAGGAAAATGAGGCAAAGAGCAGAGCAAAGGGAATATATAGGAAGAGGTGAGGCACTAGAAGAGGGGAAGAAGGAAACCTTTTTTCTATTCTATCAATTATAGTTCCTGAACCCAGGGGTCCCTCCCCGGGAGGAGATTGCAGCTGAGGTCTACGAGGATGAGCTGGACCTGCAAAGATCAGGCTCCTGTCTCAATAGCAGCATTGCTTCTGCTTGGAGTGAATGCAGCCTTGACCCTGGAGACATTCGGGTGTGTACTGCTCTCCTCATCTCCTTTTAATGTCAGGTATTCAGAATTGGTTAGAGTAAGCCAGCTGAGTCAGCCCAGTTCCCTTTCCCTGCTGCTCTTTACCCAAATACCTTTGCCCTCCATGCTTTTCCTAGTCTCCTGATTTCATCTCAACACAAAATCATTTGCTAGTCCTCCCCCCAACACCCTCAGCAAAAGTACCAACCATGTATGCCTCACAGTGAAGTCTGGCCATTGGGCGATTCCTCCATCACTCCCTCCTATACCCAATGGCAAGTTCTCCTTGAGGTCTCACTTCTATCTTTTCTATTGCTATACTAGCTCATTTAAAGCAGTTCTTTGCTCAAAGAACACAGGTCATTGTTATCGAAGTTAGGGTGTCATTAAAATGAGGACCATTTGATAGCAATATAAGACTCCATTAAATCTTGTTCAAAGTACTTTCACATCTATTATGCCATTCTCACAATAACCCCGGTAATTCTCTAAGGCTGGAGGCTGCCAATCTGCAATGAAATCACCCTGACCCCCAACCTACTCAAGAAGGGCAGCTGTTATTCTTTATATTCTTTATACTGTTTATTGGCAGTAGACCTGGGGCTAGGACTCAGCTTTCCTGACTCCTGGGTCAAAAGCTCCTTCTACTATGTCACACAGCTGGTGAGTGATAATAGTATAAGCTGAGTCCAGGCTTACATGCACCTACTGTCAAACAGCTATCAGAAGCTAGTGAGGTTAGCCAGGGAAAGCTTTATGGAAGAAATTTCAAGCAAAATTCAGAAGAGGACATGGCTTAGTGGAGGGAAGATTTTGCCATTTAAGAACCTATATGAAGGCAGGTGCTGAATGGAGTTCTGTTTTAGAGAGGAGAAAAGGGACAAGGGTACACCTGTATGCTGTATTTCACCTTTAGCTAAATTACTCTACCTGTTTATACAGGATGAATTAAAGAAGCTCTATGCCCAGCTGGAGGTTCACAAAACCAAGAAGATGGCAGTAAATAACCCACACCTGCCCAAGAGAAGTAGCTCCCGTCGGGGATTGGGCCACTCTTTTATGAGGTGCCTGGCCGAGTTCCCTGAGGCTGTGGCCCGTCGGGACCCTAGCTCCCCAGGTAGGGGCAGCTTTCCTCGTTCTTCCCGGCGGCGTCTCCTCAGTTCTGGGGTCCAGACACCTGAGAGACCACCACCAACTTTGCGCAAATCTCATAGCACCTACGACCACCGAAGGGAGCAGGATCCACCACTCCTTGATTCTCTTCTCCGGAGGAAGCTGGCAAAGAAGGCCTCAAGGGGAGGAAGCCGTGACTCCATGGAAGTGCCTCCTCCTCTTGGCTTCAGGTCAGCCAGTGCTCACAACCTGGCAGTGGGAGAGAGGCTACCCCGAGCACAACCTCCCTCTCTGCAGAAATCACTCAGTGTAGTAGCTGGCTCTAGGGAGAAGGCATTGCTCTTGGCCAGCCAAGCCTACCTGGAAGAGAGCTATAGGCTGGCACTAGAGCGGGAGGAAAGGCGAAAGGCAGGGGCAGGAAGCCCAGCCCGGAGGCCATCAGCCAAGCGACTAGAGCGGACTCGAGGAGATTCCCTATCACCTCCTCCATCACCTGCCAAGAGCAGCAGTGTTGACAGTTCCCATGCCTCTGGGAAGCTTCATGAGACAGGGGGGAGATGGCCACCACCTTCCCCTATTAGGCATCAGATCTCCACGCCCATCCTGGCTTTAGGTGGGGCATGTTTAGGAGATTCACAGACACTATCCCCCACATCAACTTTGGCTCCAGCTCCAGCCCCTGCCCTAACCTCAGTGCCAGCCCCAGCTCGAGACCCCCCCTTACTGACCTATATTTGCCCCTGGGAAAATGCTGAACTACCAGTCAAGACAGAAAGTACAACCCAGGAGCCTGCTCCAGTGACAGGTAGAGGGGAGAGTCGTTCACCAGCCCGAGCCCGGCTCTTTAAAGCCCTTTCTGTGGCAGTGGCAGTGGAGAAGCGAGAGGCTACAGAAGGTGAGGGGGCTGGAATAGAGCATCCAGAGGGAGATGTTAATGAGACTGATGATGAAAGGCATAGGATCTTTCCTAAATCCCACAGCCTCAAGACTCCCATTCAACAGGGCTCCATTCGGAGCCTAGGACTGGCCATCAAGGCTCTAACCAAGTCCCGGAGCAGCTACAAGGAGAAAGAAAATGGGATAGACAGCTCTGAAAGGGTAGGGAAGAGTAAGGCTTTTGAAGAGGGTACTGGGTTGGCCACTAGAACTGTAAGGGCTGGCCGGCCCAAACCTGTGAGCAAACAAGCAGCTTTGGTTACTTGTGATGATGAGGAGTCAATTCAGAACCAGCAGAACACTCACACCAGTAGAATGCTGGCTAGCTGTCCCCAAGAGGGAAGCAAGGAAAGAGAGGGCAAGCCTAGGGGTCCTTCCTTTGGGCCTGAGAAAGCAAAGTGGAAGGGGGTTGCCACTCCAAAGCAGACTAGACAGGATCTTTTCAGCAAGAACAGAGATGTTGAGACAACTGAGATAACCCCTGGGCGAGAAAGAGAACTAAGGGGGAGGTATGAGAATCTAGTTAAAGCATGTCCTCAGCTGCTTGACAGCACAGACAGCAGGACAGCTGAAATATGTCCATGGGAGGCCCCTGAACTAGAAGCTGATAAACCAAACAGCCTGAAGTCAGAGGCCTCACCCTGGCACACAAGTAAAGGAACTTTTGGACAAGATCAAGAACAGAGAGCCCAAGAAGAAAAGTGGAAAACCCCTGAAAAGTCAGGACCCAAAGGAATGATGGTCACTGAACAGAAAAAGTCTGAGCAGCAGCTGCAGGACAGAGAGGCAGTCTGTCCTTGGGAAAACACAGCCCTAGGAGGCGCCTCATCCCAACCAGGACCTCAACACACTAGCCGACCCAAAGATGGCCACCAGGGACTGGGCAGCATAGGGAGAAGAGCAGCAGAGGTATGTCCGTGGGAAGTGACTGAGGTGGATGCTCACGAACAAGACAGCACAAAGGCAGAGATCTGTCCCTGGGAGGTGAGTGATGGAACAAGAGAAAAAGAAAAACTGCCACAGGAGACAGATAGGCACTCCCTAGAAGAAAAACAGACCTTCAGGAAAGCAATGCTCTGGAAAGGTGAAAAGAAACTGGGTGAAGAATGGGAATCTCTCTGCCCACGGGAGAGTACAGATTTTAGGGGTCCCTCAGTCAGCCCAATTCAGACCCCAGTGACTTCAGAGGTCTCAGAGGGTGTGGGAAACAAGGTAGCTGAAGTATGTCCATGGGAAATAGATGAGGATTTGTCTAGCAAGAAAGCTGAGGTCTGTCCCTGGGAGATGAATGAAACAGTTGGAAAAGGGACACCAAGCCAGGAGGCAGGTAGAGAACTGGTACAAGAAAGGGAAAGAGTCTCTGAAAAAGAGAGCTGTGGAGAGGCTGGAGATTCTACCTGGAAAGAAGCTGAGAAACGAGAAAGAGAGGCAGCCTGTTCTTGGGAAGGCAAAGAGCCAGAGGCCCTTCCTCTACAGTCAGACCTTGCTAAAGTGCCTGGCCTTGTGGGGAGTAGGACAGCAGAGATATGTCCATGGGAAGCCCCTGAACCAAGTAAGACAGGGTCTGCCCAAGAGAATATCTATCCCTTGGAGATGAGTAAAGCTGCAGAAAAAAGGGCAGTGGAACAGAATAAAGGGGAATGCCAAGAGAACAAGGGAAAATCCAAAGAATCAACTGCTATAGCTTCAAAAAAGTTAGATAAGCCGACTGAGCCACAGGAAATAGTCTGCCCCTGGGAAGTATCTTCTCTCAAGACAGACCCTCAGAAAACAGGCCAACCTACAGTCAGGTCCCAGGTATCAGGTAGTATGGGGAGCAGGGCAGATGAGGTCTGTCCATGGGAAGTGCAGACTATGTCTAATGACGCTGTAGATACAGCCTGGAAGCCAACAGATGTAGGAGAAGAGAAAAATGATTTGGAAATTGAGGTATCTAAGGATTCCCACAGGGATACAGAAAAAGAGTTCAGAAAATCAAGACCCAAAGAAACAGCTACTCCTGCTCAGGAAAAGACAGAGAGGCTAATCCCAGACAAGGAGACAACGTGTCCCTGGGAGAACTTGGACCCAGGGGACTCCACCTCAAAAATAGGCAGCCAAGCCACTGGTCACCTCAAAGACAGTTTTCAGGTATTAAGCAGAACAGCTGATGTGTGTCCATGGGAGGTGGAAGCAGCTTTATCCAGTGCAAAGGCAGAGACCTGTCCCTGGGAGGTAAACAAAGAAGCAACTGAGAAAAGGGAACTGGGACAGGAGGTAGATGGGGAATCCAAAGAGGACAGAGGGAAAACTCCAGAAAAGAGGAGCTCTGAAGAGCTGGGAGGTAAAACATCAAAACAAGTAGCAAGACCGAGTCAACAGCAGGAATCTATTTGTCCTTGGGATGATAGCATGCACTCAGCTCAGGTCCCAGTGACCTTCCAGTCATTTGACAACAAAGTAGCTGAGGTGTGTCCCTGGGAAGTGGAGGAGGATGCTTCCAACAAGAAAGCAGAGATCTGTCCCTGGGAAGTGAGTGACAAAACAACAGAGAAAGGGAGAATGGGACAGGAAACAGATGGAAACTATCTAAAGAAAGATCAGGCAACCTTTGAGAAAGGGATATCTGCAGAGACTCAATATCACCCTTCTAGAGAAGGAATAAAACTCAGCGCGGCCAGAGAATTCATCTGTCCATGGGAGGATTCAGAAGCAGGGGGTCTGTCCATCCAAGCAGACACTCAGGGCACTGTCAGCTCTCAAATACGTGGTAATGTTGAGGGTAGGGTGACTCAGGTGTGTCCGTGGGAAGCCACTGACCCACAAGTTGATGTGCCAGAAAGCAACGTGGCAGAAATCTGTCCTTGGGAATTGAGTGAAGGACCAACTGAGAAAGTGACAGAAAGGCAGGATCAAGGCAGAGAATCTCAAGAGGAAAAAAGAAAATCCTCTAAAAAATCAGATACCCAAGCTGTGACTGTTACTACACATAAAAAACAAGGGAGACTAATCCGACAGCAAGAGACAGTCTATCTGTGGGAGAGCACAGACCTGGGGGATGCCCCCTTCCAAACAGATGTTTATGATACTGCTGGACCCAAAGCTGGTTCCCAGGTATTTGAAGGTACAGAGGGCAAGATAAGTTCAAGCAAAGCAGAGGATCCTCAACCCATTGGAAAAACAGAGATCTGCCCCTGGGAGATGAGCAAAGGGGCAGAGGGTACAGATGTAGAGTTCCAAGGACTGAAGGGAAAAATACCTAGAAAAGAGAGCTCCAAAGAGATTGAAGAACACATTTCAGAAACAGAGAAACTTAGCCAAGAAGTCTGTCCTTGGAAGAGTACAGACCCAGGGGATGGTTTCCTTCAGCCAGACAAAACCAAAGCCTCTTGCCAGGGCAGTATGGGAAGCATAACAGCAGATATATGCCCTTGGGAAGGCATGGAACTAGGAGAAAGTAAACCAAAGGATGTCTTGGCAGAAATCTGTCCCTGGGAAGGGACAGGAGCCGTGCCTAGGAAACCCACCCCTCAGGCATCAGAAGAAATTGAAGCAGAAATCCCCCTAACAGTCCAAGAGAAGCAATCTAGTCTTTCGGTTCCTAGACCTCTGGGCTGTCTTTTTCTAGAAAGTAAAGTTTCTATCCCTAAGGTCACTGTCAGTTCTTTTGAAGGTGATGGAGGACCCCAAAACATTCTAGAGGGAAAGCCTGAGGCTGGCCCAGTCTCAGAGACCAGTATCCAAGAGGTCAAAAGTCAACCATTTAGCCTTTCAGTCCCCAGACCTCTGGGCTTTCTTCCAGAAAGCAAAGTTTCTGTCCCTGAGGTTACTGTTAGTTCTTTTGAAGGTGATGGAGAACCCCAAAATGTCCTAGAAGGAAAACCAGAGGCTGGCCCAACCTTAGAAACCAACATTCAAGAGGTCAAAGATATCCAGCCTCCCTCTTCAACAGAGGGCCAAGGAACAGCTTCCCCTGAGGGTGAAACTGGTGACTCCACCCCACCAACGGTCTCACTTGAGGACTGACTTCCTCAAATTGGCCAAGTGGGTTACAATTCTTTTTTTTTAGGAATAAGTGTCCTGAAGTGGGAAATGATTGTCAAAAGACAGAAGGTTATCAATAAAATAGTTTTTAAAAAAAGAATAAATTCCATTTTCAAACCTTGGGCTCTCTGTTCCAAGGGAGTTTTGAGTTCAAAAGTAAACTGATTTTATTTTATTCATGTTTTTTTTAAGGTAACTGGGGTTAAATAACTTGCCCTGGGTCACACAGCTACTAAGTGTCTGAGGCTAGATTTGAATTCAGGTCCTCCTGACTTTGGAGCTCTATCCAATGTGCTACCTTTTGCCCCTAAGCAAACAAGAAATTACTATAAGTCAGACCTGAATTATCCAGCTATATAAACCACACCTTTTCCACCTCAATTTTAGTCTCCTACTTACCCCTTCCCACCAAGAGGACAAACACCTCTGGAGAATTCTCCCAGTCAACTAGAATTTGCAGCACCTTCTGAGTTTGTCTTTAGGGTCTTTGAGTTTTGATTCCTCATTTAAGTCAGTGGTGTGTGGTTTGGAAAGCAGTTGGCAGTCCCTGCCCCACCTATTTTTGATAGGTCTCCCAGGTCTATGTTGAAGTATACAAATAGCATAGTTTAAATGTCTGTGCGAACACCCCCCCACCCCATACACTTGGGTCAGCCCTACTACACACACACACCCATACACTTGGGTTGGCCACATCTGCCCTACAATTCCTGCCCTACTACACACACACACACACACACACACACACTTGGCTTGGCCACATCTGCCCTACAATTCCTGCCCTACTATACTGACAGAGTTGTCCTATACCCAGGATAGAAACATGGTCCCCAAGGTCAGGAAGACTACAGCTAGTTAAATCAAGTTCCCACCTGATAATTATGCAAAAGACTGAAACCTGCTTGCAATGTCTTACTGATCTTGTTCTATTATTGACTTTTGATTATTTTTCCCTATATCTGCTTTCTGATTTATTGATCGTCAGGCCTGTCACAGCTAGGGAAAACAATAGATTTTCTTTATAAAATTATTAATTGAAGTAGGTTCACCACCCAGGCCTTCACAACAATGCTTGGTAATGCCTCCCCCAAGGGGAAGGTCAAGAAAAGACAAAGTCCTTCTCCTCAGTTATCAGAATAGATTTCTTCCTAACGTATCTTTTTCCCAGTTCTTACCTCCTAAGGACCCTACCCCAACCTTGCTGGTTTGAAGGCATTTTTCCAGCTAAAGCTTGTTTGGAAGGGTAAGTGCTTGCTTCATCACAATTCTCTTTTCTCTCCTTCCCCTCAACCCTTTATCATTCTTTGATTGCAGTGACCTCCTTTCTAGTTCTACCAGGAAGGAGACCAAAGGGCACTCCTTGCTTCAATGTTGGAACCACTCCAAATCACTCGCCCCAGACCGTAAACTGGCTGTATTCTTGCATTCATACCCTCATCCTCAAAGAGGGGACACAAAAGCAGGGAGGTCTAGTCTATAGCTAGCAGCTACCACCACTAAGTACCGCTCTTCCACTTTTCAGAAGTACCACACAGGAGCAGATTAAGTACTTTGTGTATGTAAAAACAAAGAATCCTAATCTTAAGAACACAAAAAGGTCTCCTCAGGATTGGCCCTATATTCCCCCAACCCTATTTTCAGAACCACACCTATCCAAACAGTCCAAGATAAGAGAATTCTAGGACTAGCAGATACAGCAAAGAAGAAAGGGGAGAGTAAAACTCACAGGCCCAGGCCACCAGGGGTACCTGAGACTAACACAGCAAGCTACAGAGATCACAGTCTCAGGTATAGCATATCCTCAAGCTGCAGCTACACAGATGAGTGTCACCTTTGGCAAGGAAAGAATCCCATAGGATGATATGTAACACATGGAAAGGGGGGAAGGAAAGGTTTCCAGGTGTCCAGGAGCTTCTAGCTCTCCCTAGGACTGACTTGGACTGACCCAGTATAGTGGATAAAGTCAGGCCTGGAGTCAGAAAGATCTGAATTCAAAGACATCAGGCAAGTCACTTTACCCAGTTGCCTTAGTTCCCTCATCCATAAAATGAGCTGGAGAAGGAAATGGCAAACCCCTCCAGCATCTAAGCCAAGAAAACCCCAAATGGAGTCATAGAATAAGACGGTATTGAACAAAGGACTGACTTCTGCCAAGTGGGTTACAAAATGGACAAAGATGCTCTTTTTAGGAATAAAGTGTGCCAAAGTGAGAAATGACAGTGATCAAAGGACAAAAAGGTTTCAATAAAACATTTCTTTAGAAAAAAAAAAGAGTAAATTGCCCTTTTCAAACCTTGGGTTCTCTACAGTGACAGAGCAAAGTATTCTCTCTACAAATGTGAAGAAAATGAAGAGAGAAAAGTAGTACCTTGTACCCACTTCCGAGGACTGGGTTACTTCATCCTCACAAATTCTCCTAAATACTTAGAAATTGCTCCTGCCCACCCTGTGCTGACCCTTGTCCTGGGCTTAAATAATAAAACCTTCAGGTTGTTTTAAACACTGGCTAGGGTCCAGACTGTAGATCTGGGCCAGTTTGTAGTTGCTATGCTGATTCATTCCACAAATAATACTATGATATGGTCTGTCTCTGAATAGTAAAGCTGTCTACTGTCCCTTCCATGATGAAGTGTACAGTGCCAGAAATGAAGAACATATTTTCTTGATCATCACAGCTTATTTCAGTTTACTAATAATGGGATCAGAGTTAGTAAAGAGAAGCAGGACAAATGTAGAATATTTGCCAGAGGGGAAGAGGGGAGCCCCAAGGTGAGTCTGGCTGCTCCTCTGACAACATGCCCTTTTCTGATAGAACGACAGATGGCTTCTGCTTGGCCCTTTTAGCACTGCTTTAACATCTGGGGCCATCCACTCACTGGAAGATTTGGTATAAAAGGGAAATGAAATTACATTTATCCTCTGCTCCCTGATGATGAGCAAGTAGATGGATATTTAGGAATCTCCCAATGTCCTAGCTCAGTAATACAGACCTAGGGGAATGGCACAAGGATGTTTTCCCTCCTTGAAAAAATTTATGTGATAATTTCCTCACATGTATAAAGAACCAATTACTTGCTTGTTCAAGGGGATATTTTCCTTTCTCTAATCTCTGCCTCCCAAGATTATCTTCTATCATCTCATATTTCCTAGGTCTATCCCTTATTCTTAGCATTTCCTTTCTTTTTGTTTCATCAAGTAAATGAGATATTACCATCCTCTATTGATGCCATATGTACATTAACCCTGAAAACTATACCTATCAAGACAAAATGGCTAAGGACTCAGCTAAAGGAAAGTTGTATCAGAAGACTGGTAGTAGGTGGCATCAAATGACCAGAAACACTATACTTTTCATGAGGCAAGTGGGACTGGGCCTTTGTTTTTGTAGTCATAAACTTTTCCTGCAGTTGTCTGAGGGCCAAACTTTTGCTTCCATGAGACCAGGATGACGTGGTGGTTTTAGGTTTGAATATTTAAATTCTACTACCAGACTAACTCCAGCATCTTCCTGAACTTTCCAAACTAAGTGAAAGCCAGCTGAAAATTGGTCTCCCGGGGCGGCTAGGTGGCACAGTGAATAGAGCACTGGCCCTGGAGTCAGGAGGAACTGAGTTCAAATTCAACCTCAGACACTTAACTAGCTGTGTGACCTTGGGCAAGTCATTTAACCCCAATTGCCCTGCCTTTCTCCCTCCAAAAAGAAAAAAGAAATAAGAAAAACTGGTCTCCTGTCTATCCAAAGCAAGTATCTTGAGACCCTTGTCCCTTCACCATGGAATGGGAGACTTGAGCCTTTTCCTGGAAAAATAAATCCACTTGTGAATAGAAAATGAATAAAAGAGTCAGCCTTAGGCCAGGGAGAACTACACCCCAAAGACCAGAGCTGTTTCCTCAAAGGGCTATGTGTGGTCAAGGATGATGATTTCAGATTACACATTGATAGTTTAAGAACACAGCAGAATGGGAAATTCTGCAAGTTCCTTTTGGTCCTAATAGGTTTGGGGATACAGGATTAAATTTTCTACTGCAAAGGTCTATTGGCTCCTTATACAGGTTCAGTTTCTCTTTTTTTCTTACATGTGAGACAGGAAGGGGAAAACTAGAACTTATTACTATGTTCTGGTGATCACCATGACCAAGAGGTACTGATATGAGTAACGAAATCTTACAGACTGCTTTCCTAATTAAGACCAGCCTACTCCATACCTCCTTCTCCTCTAGGTTTATATGCTAGGCTCTTGCTGGGGTGTAAATAATCATTAAAAACCTGATGAAGAATACTAAAGGGATTAAAAGTTCTACAGGTTTATATTGTGTTGGCTGATATGAGATCACTCATATCTAACTCTCTCCCCCATTCCTGTGGCTGCTACATCTCCCATTTCAAATTCCATTTCCAATCCAGACTGAAGACCCATTCTGGACGACTAGAAACTATAGAACTCATTAAAACTAGTCTGAAACCCTGACGGGGTTTTATTTAAAAAAACTGTCCCTCTTTCTTGAACTGAAAGGTGGCTGAGGGTGGTTTCCTTCTTGCTCCCAGGAGCTATAACATTTGGAAGACTTGGTTTCAGATGCTCTGTGAAACATTCCAACACCAAATCAATAGACCTTCCCATCCCACCCTACTTGTGCCACTGAACTGGCTGAGGCTTTTCAACTTCCACATTCATCTCTTCATATTCTTCCCATGGTTGGAGTTTGGGACCAGGGATCATTACCGTCTGAAAGAACAGAAAACAGAGTCATCCTTCACCCTGCCCAAGGCAAATACAGGATGGTATTTCAGGCATCTCTAGCAATTCTACTTTTGGCCATTACGTTGCCACTTTTCCCCACTAGGTGGAGCCTCACACTGTAGCCTGAGAAATCAAAGCACCTGAAATAGTCTACCCAATTAGGCACCCAGTTATGTTACCTTGGGGATAGGATCCTTAGAAGGGGCCCAGGCAGGGACAATTTTGCCATGCATTCTCCAAGCCCCATAGGGGTTTGTTAAGTGTTTCTCAAAAACCACATACTCCAACACATCCTTGGGCACATCTTCTTGTCCATACATCAACCGCCCAAATCGGTCATAGATAGCCAGGGTCTGTAGGAATTAAAAATTGCTCTGTTAGTCCATGGAAAGTTCTTGAAGGAAATCAAGAGAAATGAGGAAAGAAAACACACAGGGCTAGCTTGGAACAATCTTCCTATCCTGTACAAATTCCATGAACTAACCCAGAATGTCCCAAGTCAGTAGAGGGGGAGATTTCCTACCAGTTCTGTCCTATAATGGTGGTGATATAAGGGGAAGGCACTAAATATGGGGCTGAGTCCATTCTAGAACCTTCAGATCCTGCTGCTGTGTGAAGCTGTGCAATCTGTACAATGAAGCGGTGTGGGAGAAGCTGTCCTCTTACCTGGCGAGTATGCATGCGGACAGTGACTTGGCCATATATGTTGCCCTCGCTCACCATATTTGGACAACGAACATGAACTACCCTTGGTGGTTCCAGAGATTCCACAAAACTCCAACGTACTGTCTTAAGTTGGATGTCCCACACCATTTCCTGTTTTTATAGAAAATTAAATGAGTTGTTTCTCCTTCTGTAGCAGCTGACATTGCCATACTGCCTCACATTCCCTACAACCCCATATCCAACACTGTCCTTTTCAAGTTTCCTCTTGACTGTCCCATCTTCTTCAGATCTTCCTTTTCCCACCTCCGAGTTTTTGCTTAAGTTCTGGAATAGCCTCCTGCCACATCTTTCCCCTTCCAGGAAATCCCTCCAGATTGAACCCAACCCATTCCCCAAATTGTCAACATATTTGACCCAGCCTTTTCTCCTCATGTTCTTTTACAATCTGCTCATTACTACCTATACTTCTGTCGATTCCATGGTTGCTCTTTGTTCTCCCAACTAGTACTCTTAGGCAAAGGTTACAAATTTCTCTGATATGCCCCAAGAGTATCTGATGGACACATAGGAATGTATGCAATGTAAACAATGAGCATTTAAGTGGAAGTAGTTCTAGAGAAGGAAACACATCTATTCTTTTATATACTCCAAGTACCCTGTACACTTAGTTGATTTGTGTCTGACTATAGCCCAAGACAACACAATATAGTGAGCAGAAGACAGCAATATAGTAGTCAGGAAGACCCAATGCTTTGGGTATTGACTAGATGTATGACTCTGGAAAAGTAATTTCCTCATCTATGAAATAGATAATAACAGCATCTATATCACAGAGTTATTCTCAGGATTAAATGATGTACAAAAAGTATTTTGCAATATAATGTGCTGTATATATGTGCTATATAAATGTGAGTTATGAAGCTATAAGCACTATATAAATATACAATGTAATTATTTTTTATTACTTAAATCATCAATGTCTAAACAATAATTAAAAAATGAAAGCTGGTATACCAATTTCCCTGTACCATCAACAAAGATCTTTTCTAAAAACAAACAAAAACAGAGGGGATGCCTGAAGCCTGCTTGGCCCTAAGCAAGGGAAGGGACCTACCGGGAAGCAGCGCTCGGTTGCTAAGGCATGAAGTCGGTCATGATCTGAGCTAAAGAAGAAAAGAAACATGTCACTGGTTTCTGCTTTCTGTGCTATGGGTTTAGAGCTTTGCAGTGACAAGGATTTGAAACCAACTGAGCTACACAACAAAATATCCTTCAAAAATCTGAGACCCAAGGGAAGAATAAAAGAGCCTTGAAATTTTAGGAATAGAGAACATTATTTGGCATCATTTTAAGCTGTGAGGTTGAAAAAAATATCTCATGGGGGGTTTGGAACTGATTTCTTCTCCAGAAACATAGCCTGGCATAGCCAATGACATTAGAAGAAATTACAGATTTCTAGTATGGGTTGACCTTCTATCCCCTTTAAAGATCTTAGGTTTACTTTCATCTCTATTCCCAATAGCAAATAATGTAGGCCAAACATTTAAAAATGTTTCAGGAGCATTAATCCTATCTCTATGTTCTTTGGAAATGAATATCATCTTGTCCCTGTTTTCAGAATCACTACTCTGCCAACTTCCACATTAGGTCAATGACTGAACCAGATCCCAAAGTTTCCTAGGAGGCTTATCAGCAGCTGACTGTGCCCCAGGAGAGACCAGGAATTCCAAAAACCAGTGTTCCCCAACCTAGGCAGAACAATTTGTGGTACACATAGAACCCTGCAACAAAGTATGCAAGATGTAGGGGGGACTCTCCCACACACTTACGTGTTGAGGCACTGATGAGCTTCAACAAAGATCTGCTGAGCTTTTTCTGGGAAGGTCTTGATTCGGAAATCAGCATCATATTCTCTCACTTTCCGAATTCTGGGGGAAAGAGCATGAAACGAATTAAGATACCATGCAAAATGTCTGCATTTTTAAAAATGTTTTTAATAGCTGTTATTTAAATAGCATTTTAAGGTCTGCAAAGCATTCTACATACATGATCTTATTAGAGCCTCACAACAACCTCATGAGATAGGTGACTGTATAGGTATAATTACTCTTATTTTCCAGGCAAGGAAACAGAGACTAAGAAATTTTAAGTGATTTGTTCAGGATAACACAAGTAGTAAGCATCCAAGGTAGGACAGAATTCTACTTCTTCCTGATTCCAATAGCAACTCTATCCACCATTCAATCTTGCCTCTAAAGGATAGACAAGTATAGGTGGGAAGAATCTCCATTATCACGAGCCTACTCAAACCCTGAGACAACCTGTGTTCCAGGTATAATCTGCACAATGGTAAAGCTAATTCAGCCCTATCACAGTAGCCCAGCCTTTACTGTAGAGGTCTCTTTTTTTAGCAGATGTGGTTCTCAAGCTTTTTCCTCAGTGGTAGAAGCCTTCAGTTTAACAAAACTGTGATAGAACCCTTGCAGTAAAAACTTCTAAAATTATTATTTTAATGACTATTAGCAAACAACATAAAGTTTATTTAAAACAACTTGGGGTGTTTCAGGATTCCTTGTAGCACAGTTTGAGAAATTCTGACCTAATAGAAAGATCACTGGCCTGGGAATTAGCAGACCCTGGATTCTGCTTCCAGGTCTGCCACTAACTGTGCAAACCCTAACAAATAACATCAGTTCCATGAGCCTCAATTTCCTTTTCTACCAAGTGAGAGTGTTGAACTAGGCAGTCATTAAAATCCCTTCTAGTTCTACTCCTCTGTGTCCCCACCCACTAAAATGTAAGATTTAAGAGGATGATCCCAAATCTAGATGAAGAAATGCAAACAAATCCAGATGAAGAAATGCTAATAGAGCTGAGATGCCAAGAATAAGAGAACATGACAATGCTTTCTATTAACTCCTTAAAATGGTTTTCAGGTGGTTCTGTTAGATTATGAAGGGTTTGTCTAATCCAAATCATAAGGAACTAAGGATGCCCCCTTTGGGAATAAAATACCTGACTGCTAAGGCAGGAAGCTGGGTCCAGATTAAACCCCAAGAGCTCACACACTTACGCCAACTGTGAGGCCACGCCCTGCTTTAGCTTCTCTGTCTTCTGCTGCAGGCCAGCCTTGGAGAGGGATGAGAGGCGAGCATCCCCCTCGGGAGGAACATAAGCATCAAAAATTCCAGCTGTGAAGGGAAGGAAGAAAGAGGGTGGTGAGGACATGGGAGGAAAGTGCCAAGAGGTCATAAAAATCAGGAGTTCTGGGTATGCTAGGTTAAAGGGGCTAATGAAATGATGTAAATTTAAGTTAGGTTCTGTGTACCCCAGAGACACAGTAAGATCCAGAGGAGTATGTGCTTTGTGGAAAGAATCTCAGGCTGGGTATCAGGAGGACTGGGCTGAGGTCTCAGTTCTTGCACTGTGACCTTGGGCACATCACTTCACTTTTCTGAGTATCAGTTTCCTCTTCTTGAAAAAAATGAGTTTTATTCCTACTCCTTTCTTCACCCAATGATGGGATGAAAATAATCAAGGTAAAAGACAGAAAAGTGCTTTAGGAAATAAGGCTTTATGTAAATGTTATAATGCTTAAAGCTGAACCAGTCTCAGCCTTACTCATCCTAACTGAAGTCTCTACTTCCAAGGAGATCACTGGGGTCAGATGTGGTCAGTCTAGCTAGGATCCTGGCTCCCCACCTGTGCAGGCCAAATGAATGGGACGCTCAAGACGTTCTTTCGGGATGACAATCCCTGCTGCACGAGCATGTTCCCGAAACTCCTTTTCAGTTTTGTATTTAGTCTCATAAACAGGGGGTGTAAAGTGCTTCTTGGTCCTCATTGGGATCACAGTGATGGGCTGGGTCACTCGGGCTGCACAGAATGGGACTTCTAAACT
>CM053586.1:220723482-220742736 GCA_028646515.1 Pseudochirops corinnae | reverse complement strand
CTGTGCAGGCCAAATGAATGGGACGCTCAAGACGTTCTTTCGGGATGACAATCCCTGCTGCACGAGCATGTTCCCGAAACTCCTTTTCAGTTTTGTATTTAGTCTCATAAACAGGGGGTGTAAAGTGCTTCTTGGTCCTCATTGGGATCACAGTGATGGGCTGGGTCACTCGGGCTGCACAGAATGGGACTTCTAAACTCTAGGAGTAGAAAAAAAAGACATGCTTTATCCCCTTGAAAAAAACTCTTGCTTCTTGAACACTTATGAGTTAGTAAAGAAGCACTCCCTGAGTTTTTACTATGGGCAGATATCACGGTGCTAAATAAAGGGAAAGAGGGAAGCTTTACCCCAGGGAAGCTCACAGTCCAATGGCAGTATCACAGCACATGCCTTCATCTGTTTCATTTCAGACTAGCGAAACTATGTATTGTGTTATCATTCTGTCATGACCCAAATAAAAAAACGAGACAGACCCTGCCCTCTAACAGCTTTTTTTCCCTTTTTTTTTCATTTGGGTCCCCAGGCTTAGCATGATGCCTGGCCCATGGCAAACACTTAACAAATGCTTGTTGCTTACCAAACTGGGCTACTAGTTTTTGAAAATCATCCAGTTCTACTGCGTCAGCATATTTGTCCAGTCTGTTTATTAGGCCTGGCATGCATTCCTACATCCCTTCCTTTTAAAAATTCTTCCTTTAAGATCCAGTTCAAGTATTGCCTCCTTCACAAAGTCATATCTAATCTCTCTAAATGAAAGCTCAAGTTTTCCTAGAGCATTCTGTCTGTATCTTCCCTAAGGTACTTTGCATGGTTTTCTTTTTCCACCTATCAGAGTTTACCTTATATCATATTTACTTGTGTACATCCTGTTAGACTGTAGACTCCTTAGGCCAGGGAAAGAATGTGCTATTTTTCACCCCTGTATTAGGAGTACCTAGCACAGTGAAGAAGCAGATACTTAATTGCTGTTTGTGGAACTTAACTGAATATTTTCAGCTGAAAAACCTTCCTCTATTGGGTGCCCCCTCAAAAGTAACACAGTGAGCATACATTCTACTTCTTTGCTTTTGCCAACAGTCTCTGCAAAGGTGAATTTTCATCTGTTACTGATCCAGCTGGAAAACACTGTATAGAACTTGACAGTTGTTCCACATGCTCTGATGAAGCCTATCCCTAGCCTATCTGCCTGTTCAAGGTGATATGAGGACCAAACCCCAAAAATGACACAGTTCTTTTCCTTAAGGAGTCTCAATTCTAATTGGAGAAAGAGAAGTATACATCTATACTCATACGAAATTTATACAAAGTCAGATGGAAGGTAATTTAGAGGTGGAATGTGGTGGGATCCAAAAAGGCAACAGGGAGGAAGTGGTCTTTGACCTGGGCTCTGAGAGAAGTCAGGGTTTCTAAGAACCTTGCACTAGTAAGAAGAAAGGGCATTGCAGGCTGTAGTCAGGTTGTCAAGGTCTTTTAAAGGCAAATGGAGGAATTTGTAGTCCAACTCCCTTATTTTATAAAGGAGGAAGGTGAGAATTCAAAAGATTACATAATTTGACTTCTGGTTCAGCAGGGTAGAAATTAATGAGCATCCCATTAGCTTGGGAACCCAAAAGGGGTGTGGGATTACATTAGAAACATGGGGTTTGCTCAAGTCACAGCCCTGAGGGATTCTGGTTTCCTTCCTTCCCTCTACTTTGAAGGGAAGGGTTTGGGAGGATGGGGAAGATGACAAAAGTTCAAATGCTGCTATATTTGCCAGGAGGCAGGCAATCCAGCCTAGCTTGGAGTAGCAGCAGGGGGCCCAAATGGAAAAAGAGGAAATGTAGCAAGGTACTTCAGGGTCAACCTCCTGCTCCTCAATCATCACTTCTGCTCACATCCTGGTTATAGACACTTCAGGACCCTGAGCCCAAAAGGCTGGGGAACAGCATTCCTCCCATCTGTACACCCTGTCTCCAGCCCAATCCCAGCAGTCTTCATTGATGGGAGGCTATTAACAAAAACAGAGAAACAAAATAGACACTCAGTAGATGATTACTGAGGGGATACCAAATAGAGGGGCTTTTTAGTATCCTGTGACCATACCACCATTACCATTACCACCTGCCTCCTAACTGCCACCTTAAGCCCATAGATCTAAGAGGCCCAGAAATAGCAGTCTCCCTCAATAATTCGAGGAAGCAAATCTTGTGGAAATGAATGCTTCTGAATTCACACAGGGGCTTCAGCTCCTGCCTCCTCAACAACCCCAACCATTGGAGAGAAAGACCCAGCAAAGAAAGTTCTCATTCCCAAAGTCCTTGCACTATCAAATGGTTCAACATGGTCTTATCAATGAAATCTCAGTAAGGAAGCACAGGTCTGATCACATCACTCCCTTAATTCAATCAACTCCAGAATCAAATACAAACACCCCTTTGGCTTTTAAAGCCCTTCATAACCTGGAAACTCTCCTACCTTTCCAATCTTTTTGCACTGAACTCACCTCCACTTACTCCAGACTCCTTGCTGTTCCTGGAATAACACTCCTCCCAACTCCCTGCATTTTCACTGCCTCCCAAGCCTAGAATTCTCTCCTTCCTCATCTTCACCTCCTGGCTTCCTTCAAGTCTCAGCTAAAATCCCACCTTCTGCAAAAAGCCTTTCCCTATCCCCCAGGACGCTAGCACCTTCCACAAGAGCTCACCTCCTATTTATACCTCGTTTGCACCTAGTTGTCGGCATGTCGTCTGTCCCCCCCATCAGACTGGGAGCTCCTTGAAAGACTGTTCTTGTCTTTCTTTATATCCCTGGCCCACGGTAGGCACCCAACAAATACTTGTGCACTAAGGAAGGAATATTATTTAACGCTGAACCTTGAGGATCATCTGACTTGCGGCCAGAACCTTCTTATAGAACAGAAGACCCTGGAAAGTAGGGAATGTCTTGTTTTCGTATTTATATCCCCAGCGCTAAGAATATCGTAAGCGTTTAATAAATGCTCATTCATTCCTTCTACGGTTGAGGCTCGCAGCCTCAGGCTGACGCAGAGGAGAGGAAGCCACCCCGCGGCTTCTCCCCAGCTGGGTCTCGCCTGGATATCACCGCAGGGGTCAACACCACCCCGTCTCTCCCTCCTCCTCTTCCCCAATCCCCGCGGATACCCACCTGGCGAGAACACGGGCCCAAAGCCCGGGGCAGGGAGAGCACCCCCTGCCTCACGGGTGCCGCCATGTTACACGCGCGGGGACCGCCGGGAAGGTGGGAGACCGCAGGGAGGGCGGGGGAGCGAGACAGCGAGCGAGTGCGCGCAGGGATGAGGGGGTGGGGTATAGCCGGGGAGTGGAATTTTCCAGGGTGCCGGGCCAGTCTCTCCTCTCGCTTTCCCCCTTCTTTCCCTAGCTAGGGATAGAGAGTTCTCGGGCTCGCGCTCGTGAGCGTACGGGGGTGCCCCGCTCCTGGAACCTCGCCTAGGGATCGGGAGGAGGCAGGGGAGAAAGAGGGGGAAGAAGGAGGAAGAAGAAGAGCCTGCGCTTGCGCCTGCGCTCTCCAGTCGTTCTAAGTAGTCCCAGGCCTTGGCACCTGGTATCGGCTGCTGCGCCCCGCTCCTTCTCCTCTCGCGTTATACAGGGAGCGCCCTCGAGCGCTGGCAGATGACTACAGCCCCACCCTCCCCTTGCCAGTGTCTGTAGGGTGTATGTAGGGCACCATGACCCCGAGAAGGGCAGAGATACTCGGGGGTGGAGGTGGGGGGTGGGGCAGAAGGAGAAAATCTTCATTGGCTGGGGGCCAGATTTCTTGGGTTCTGAGGCCTAGCCTTGACCCTAGCACATAGCATGACCTCCACCCCGGTCAGGTCTCTTCCCTAGGTTTCAGGTTCCTCACCTGTAACCAATCAAGGAGAAGAAACTGCCTTCTCTACCATCAAATGTTGGGAATGAGTGAGGTCATGTTTCTTGCAGGTAAGTGCTTTGAGGCCCTTTAAAAAGAAAGAAGATAAAGATAGGAAAAGGATCACTATTTTGGGTATTTATTCAAAGATACATACTCTTAATGAGCCCCAGGCTTGATCTGGGGGGTGGTTAGTGAGACTGGAAGGGGACATAAAAACTCCCAAGAGTGAACCTCCCAAGTGGTCAAATCTATATCCCTCCTATGTAGCCAAAATATCAAACTCCCCAGCCTCATTTGTTCAGTTCTGCCCATTCTTCCCCTGAAACAGCTTACTTGGAGCCATTCTTGCATTCCCACATCTACTGGTGTTGAGGCCTACATTGATAGACTCTCCCCCTTTTAAGCTGCCTCCCCTCCTACCATCCTTTGATATTGTTGGGTGAATGAAAATTCATTTTAAGCTTAAACCTAGACAAAACAGAATTAGGAAAATCTATTTGCTAAATCCAAATATTTATTTTAAAAGCCTGCTATATAGGGCCACAATCTATTATGTCAATATTGTGGGTTTCTAAGTGGCTTGGGTGGGGGAGGAACAAACCTGCTATATATAACACTAGGGATACAGAGATTAAAAACAGAGGCAATGCCTCCCCTCAAGGAACTTTTTAATTTTTTGGTTATCTTCTAAAATGAAGCTAGATGGTGCAGTGGACAAGTACTGGCCCGTGAGCTGGTAGGGTCTGAGTATACTTAGTACCTGTCCGATCCTGGGCAAATCACTTAACCCTGTTTTCTTCGTTAGTTTCATCTTTAAAATAGTGGAGAGGGAAATGACAAAAGAAAACCCCAAGTGGTGTCATTAAGAGTCAGACAGAACTGAAAAACAATAACTTCTAAAACTCATTAGAATTAAATCTTGAATATTCTTCATTGTACCGCCCTGTTAGGTTATCCATGTGGGAAATAGAAGGTTGTTAATGATAACAGTGATTGTATTGAGGAACTGACTTTTGAGGATGTTTCCTAAAATATAAGTTTCAGTTCACATTTCAGGGAAGTTTTTAGGCGAGAGGATTCTTGGTAGTGTGAGTAAGAGGAAAAGGGAGGGAGGAAGGCTAGTTGTGTAACTAGGTGAAGAAAGAAAGAGCAGGAAGAGCCTTGAAATATGAGGCCTGACACATTAATTAGGCACCTAATAAATATTTCTTCAGTAAACTGGGAAAACTGAAGCAGAGTGTCAAAGATGAGTTGTCTGTTCCCAGACACAAGTAGGAAGAAATATGTACGGTCCTTTGTTGAGGCTAACACTCAGCCTCAACCTAGATGATTCTCTCTACAAGGAACAGCAGGGGATATCGGTATCTTTGTCCCTTTTTCATGGGGAAGTCCCTTTTAACAGTGACTTGAACCACTGGGTACTTTACTTCCTGGCCTTGCATCATGATAATGTGTATCCAGTTGAATTTGAGGAGGGAATCCTTCTTTAAAAATCAGGAGGCTTGCTCTTTCCCGGCTCTCAAGATGGCCAAGAAAAAGCCATCCAAGGAAAAGAAGGTCAAAAAGGAAAAAAAAGAGAACAAAAAGGAACATGTAGCTGAAAAGGTCAAAAAGCCTCGAAAGCATTGCAGTCGGAACCCCGTCCTGGCCCGAGGGATTGGTAGATACTCCAGGTCTGCCATGTATTTCCGGAGAGCCATGTACAAGTGGAAATACACGCCCCCAAAACCCGGATTGAAAGGAAGAAGAAAGAAAAAGTGCCTGCTATTATCTCCAAGCCTGTTGGTGGTGATAAGAATGGAGGAACTCAAGTGGTAAAGATTCGCAAAATGCCTAGGTGTTACTCTACTGAGGATGTGCCTAGAAAGCTGCTAAGTCATGGCAAAAAGCCCTTCAGCCAGCATGTGAGGAGACTTCGAGCTAGCGTTACCCCAGGCACCATTGTGATCATGCTCACTGGCCACCACAGGGGCAAGCGAGTGGTTTTCCTGAATCAGCTAGCTAGTGGCTTGCTACTGGTGACTGGACCTCTGACCATCAACCATGTTCCTCTGAGAAGGACACATCAGAAATTTGTCATTGCCACCTCTACCAGGGTTAACCTTTCAGGTGTGAAAATTCCAAATCATCTTACTGATGCTTACTTCAAGAAGAAGAGGCTCTGTAAACCTAGACACCAAGAAGGAGAGATTTTTGACACAGAAAAAGAGAAATACAAGATTACAGAGCAGCGCAAGGCTGATCAGAAAACAGTAGACTCTCAGATCCTGCCCCAAATCAAGAAAATTCCTCAGCTCCGCAGCTACCTGCGTTCTGTCTTCTCTCTCTCTCCAATGGAGTTTATCCTCACAGACTGGTATTTTAAATGCCTTGCAGAGAACACTTAAGAAAATTTTTGCAATAGCTAAAAAAAAAATAAAATAAAATCAGGTGGCTTTGATGTTTAAATGACTTGTAGTTTGCAAATAATAGGCTTGCCTTGTGTTTATATTATATCTCCTTTCTTGGGCCTTAAGGTTGACGTGATCTCAAGGAAATAGAGGAAAATGGAGAGATAGGTGGTTTTTCCAAAGGTTATTCAGAGGACTTCAGGAATTTATTTTCTAGGCAATATTTTCTGCTGATCTTTAGCTGTTAGGTAAATAGGTAAACCTTATTAGTATCATCATTGCATTCAATGGCATAGCTTCACTTGCCCACCAGTTCTCAAGGTATTACTTTTCCTATTCTCAGAGATCCGGTGCCATTGTCAGGTGACTTGCTGACACCAAGCAGTTGTTTGCTAGCCATCTAGAAGTACTGAAAGGAGTGTGTTATATCCAGCATAGTCAAAGAATATGCTTTTGTCCTCTGGGCTAGACATAGGGGGTTACCTACCTCTTAACCAGTATAAAGTTGTCTCTGTCAGTATAGCAGTTCCTATCTTGGCAGTGATCTAGAAATCATTCTGAAGTCCTGTAGGCTTCAAGGGTGGGACTCTGATAGTACCCCTAGTATTGTTTGTCTAAGCTCTTTGAGTCTGAAGGCCAAGTATCTTACAGGATCTGCTGTCCTGTCACTCACCTCTGCCCTCCTCGCTGCTCCTACAGCCTTGGGACAGACTTTACCCTCCCCTTTGAGGATGATTAAGATTTTCTGGTAGAGTGTTCAGAATTAGACTAAACACTGTAAGGGCAGGGAGAATATTTTACCTAAATTTTGTAGCTTCTTTAGTGATTAGTGTACTGTACTAGTGTGCACAACAGTTGGCAAGCCATTTAGGCACCTACTCCATATCTGGCACTGTTAATAGCTGGGCACACAAAAACACAGGGACAAAGACATTGCCTTATGTTTGTGGAATGAATATATAGGGAGATATCTTCCATCCCTTTCTCACCAGATGGGCCCCCAAGTGTCCAGGGTTAATCCTTTCCTTGCCTCCAACCCTATGCCTCCCTTCTCTCTCTCCACTTTCACCCCAACTAGTAAATCTAACAGTAATCCTAAAAGGGAATTTCAGGCTATTTGTGACTCTGCCCCCATGATAAGGGGGGGGGGGGGCCAAAGCTTACAGATCAGAATAATCTGCTTGCAACCCATTTCCATTCTTGGGGATTACCACCGAAGGGGAGGGAGGACTGGAATAAATCTGACACCTTCGGGTTAAGAGAGAAAGGACAACCAAGAGTTTTTGGACTCTGGAACATGGAGGTCTTACAGACCCTAGGGACCATATTTTCTTATGCCAGAATTCTCGATTGACTAAATAGGAAGGCCTAAGCTTGACTAGGATATGATTGTGACCCTTGGTAAACTAGACACAGTGGTGTTAAACTCAAAATAGAAATAAATGCCAGTGGGCTGCATAGTGACTTAGAAAACCACAAATACATGTTATCTATGCTGTATTGTATTTTTATTTATTTTGTTAAACATTTTCCAATTACATTTATACTGGTTAGATAGCACTCTGCCAGTAGGTTTATGTTTTACCCCTCTGAACTAGAGCATGAAGAGAGGCCTGAAGGCAATTTCAAGGCCTTTACCCTGTAACTAGTTGTTGTTGTTCTTCTTCATCTTCTTCTTTCTCTCTTCTTTTTTCTCCCTCCCTCTCTCTATCCCTTCTCTCTGTCTTTTCTTTCCTTTCTTCTTTCCTTCCTTTCACTACAGTTTAAGTTCCAAACTGTCTCCGTAACTTTCTCCCCACCCCACATTAGAGAAGGTCGCCATTTCACACATACACATAAAAGCATACTGTGCATACTTATATTTATCAGCTCTTTCTTTGGAGGTGAATAGCATCTTTCTTCATAGGTCCTTTGTGGTTGATTCGAATGTTTATAATACTCAGAATAGCTTAGTCATTCAGTTACTCTTCAAACAGTATTACTGTTACTCAATGCAATGTTCTCTTGCTTCATCTCATTTCACTCTTCATTATTTCATGCAAGTCTTTCATGTTTTTCTAAAATCAACCAGCTCATCATTTCTTACAGCACAGAAGTATTCCATCACAATCAAATGCCACAACTTGTTTAGCCATTCCCTATTTGATGGGCAACCCTTCAATTTCCAGTTCTTTGACACCACACAAAATGAGTTAACTCGTAAGGCTGTTTTATACTCTTCTGGACAGGACCTTCCCAGGTCTTATAAGTTTCACTTGGTACTAAGCCCAATGAGTGTGCCTTTACCCCATTTCACCTAGTTCTTCTCTATCAATAAGCATTTATTAAGAGCTTATTATGTGCCAGGTTGTTGTTTGTTCTTTGTTTTGAAGAGGACCATTGACTTCATGGGGTGACATCTTGACTTCTGAGTGAGTCAGATGTAAGTGAGGCAGAGTTGCACAGAGTAATTAGCCTCACTCTGTCTTCCAAAGTCATTGAAGTCCAGTGGCAAGACAAGTCAAGACTACTGATGATGGCCTGGGATACCATGGATGACCTTGGCATCTTTGATGTCTGCCCAAACTCTCAGCCCTCCCCAGCATCTGCTTCAGGTGCCTTCAAGGCTGTTGGAACAAGTTCTTCTCATGTGCCCATTCTACCGGGGGAAATCTTCACATGCTTGGAATAGACACATCCCTAATTCACTGTTGGGTCTGAGGCCTGTTGGTTACCCTCAACCTGATTTAGCCTGTCTGCTGGGAAGGTTTTATGGGCATGTTGCCACTGGGAATACAACAACTTCTTGGATCCAAAGGTGAGAGTTCAGTGAAAAGCGCATGGCAAAGGAGGATGAGCAGTCCTGAAAAGGACTCAGCAAGGCCTCAAACAGGAGCTGGCAGTCCTCCCTGAACACCCCATGTACCCTTTGGGGCCAAGTACTGTGTTAAGCACTAGGGATACAGAGAAAGGCAAAAGAAACCCCCTGCCCTCAAGTAACTCATAGTCTAACAGGAGAGACAACAAGCAAACAACCAAGTACAAACAAGCTGTGTACGAGATAAGTAGGGAGTAACCAACAGAGGGGGGCCTAGCATTTAGAGGGGTTGGGAAAAGCTTTATATAGAAAATGGGGCTTTAGCTGGGACTTGAAGGAAGTGAGGGAAAACAGGAGGCAGAAATGAGGACAGACAGCATTCCAGAGAGGGAACAGCCAGAGAACATGTCAGAAGCCAAGGGATAGAGTATCTTGTTCATGGAAGAAGAAGGAGGCCACTGAATTGAAGAGTATATGGGGTCTGTAAGAAGAATGCAAGAAGAATGGAAAAGGGTGGAAGGAGACTCAGGAGAAGTAGGTTGTGAAGAGCTTTGAAAGCCAAACAGAAGATTTTGTATTTGATCCTGGAGGTGATAGGAAGCTGCTGGAATTGATTGAATATGGAGATGGTGGACCAGTGCTTTAGGAAAATCACTTTGTCAGCTGAATGGACTAGAGTGGAGAACTGATTTATGGCAGGCAAACCAGCCAGTACGCTAATGTAATAGTTCAGGCATGAGGTAATGAGGGCCAGTGTCAGGATTGTGGCCATATGAGAGGAGAGAAGGGGATGTATTGGAGAAATGTTGCAAAGCTGAAGTGGACCAGCTTTATCAATAGATTGGACATGGCGGGTGAGAGATAGGAGTAGAAGATGACATCTAGGTTGGGAACCTGGGGGACTGGGAAGATGGTAGTGTCCTAGACAGGCCAACATATTTCACATATAGATATAATATGCAAATCAAGACACACATGGATATAGCTGAATTTGGGTATATTTGGGAACCTAGTTCCACCAGGAGAAGGCAAAGTAGGAAGCCACCTAGAACACAATAGGGGACATTTAAAAATATCCTTATAAACTAACTTACTTTTATTGTCCCCAAATTCTGTTCTTCCAGGCACACACTATCATAAGTCAAGTAACATGTTACAGCAAAGGCTCAAAGTCTCTGGTGAATAGTAAAGGATACAGCTTTCAAACTTGGGGTTCCCAAATGCCTAAGTTAGCATCCACCTCTCCACTAGAACAATATATTCAGTTTAATTCAACAGACATTTGTTAAGTATCTGTTTTGGCCAAGGCATCGTGGCGGGCATTGGAAATACAAAAACACAACAGTCCTTGTCTTCAAGAAGGGGGTAAAGATGCCTAATTTGAGAAGGAAGAAAACACATAACTAGTAGAATGTAAGTTTCTTATAGAATGTAAGTCTAGCATAAGCCTCGAATAGGTAGGTGCCTAAAAGTGCTTTTTTATTGATTGAAGGAGGGGGAAGTCAGGAAAGATTTCCTGTAGTAGGTGGCTCCTAAGATGAGTTTTGAAGGAAGCTAAGATTGTAAGAAGTAGAGGTAAGGAAGGAGTTCAGTCCAGGTGTGCTGAATAATTGATAAAAAATGCATGGAGGCAGGAGATGAAATGTTGAAATATATCATAGATGAATCAATGATGAAATGATGAAATATATCATAGGCTACAAGTACCATATATGTATCTTTTGTATATAATAGAGAGAGAAAGACAAAGAGAGATAATTTGATGCATCCATGATTTTACTCATGTGGGTTCTCCCATTACTGGCACAGATTGCAACTTTTAAAGTAATAAAAGTTGTTTATTGATGTATTTTGTGTTTATATCACTTTCATTTCCAAATATAACACTGTCTCTCCCCTATTCAGAGAGCTATCCCCTATAATAAAGAATAAAAAAAAAAAGAGAGGAAAAAGTATTTCAGCAAGATTAACCAACCAAGTCTGAAAGTATATGCTATGTTATATACTCATGGCCCCGAGTCTCTGCAAAGGAGAGAGGTACATTTCCTCATCTTTTTTTCTGAGCTAACCTTGCTCATTACAATTATATAGTGCAATTTCACAGTATTCAGTTTGTTTCATTTCATTTCTTGTTGTTGAATTTCCAGTTACATTGTGGTCATAATTATGTTCATGGTTCAGCTTCACTTTGTATCAATTCATTTAAATCTTCTCATACTTCATTATTTTTCATATTTTTTGTTCCTTACAGCATGATAGTTTTCCATTACATTCACGTACCACAGTTTGTTTGGCCTCTTCCCAGTTGATGGGTGTTAATTTTGTTTCCAGTTCTTTGGCTATAAATATTTAGTGTATGTGTAAACTTTTTTTTTTTTTTACAGATTACAATTTATTCATATCTTCTCTTGCATGATTCTTATTCATGACCTTTTATAAATTGTCCATTTATGAAGGATCTATCACACGTTTTAAAGGCTTTCTCAGGTTCTTAATATTTCATGGATTCTACTGGTAAAATTCAGGCTTCACCTGTTATCTCTCAGTTGCCCTCTGTGACTGGTCCATCTCCTTTTCCTGTTTGTAAATGCCTCTACTAATGCCTTTTCTAACACTTTATGTATCTGTGTCATCTTTGGCAATATGCTCCAGCCTTCTTAGAACCCACCTGGCATCTACTTATTACCCTTTGGATTACCTACAATTTTGATTCCTCAGAGATTGCAGTGGTCTATGATTCTCAGTAAGAATTCTTAACCAGGGGGGGCTAGGTGGTACAGTGAATACAGCACTGACCCTGGAGTCAGGAGGACCTGAGTTCAAATGTGGCCTCAGACACTTAACACTTACTAGCCGTGAGACCTTGAGCGAGTCACTTAATCCCAATTGCCCTGCCTTCCCCCTCCAAAAAAGCAAAAAAATAATAATAATTAAGAATTCTTCACCAGAAGAATGTTGGTTTTCAAAAGGCAAGTTTTTGTATCAGATTGCATTTGGTGATCTTGGCAGGTTATATACAAAAGAAATTGAAAAGATGAAGTACAGTATTTGGTTTTATTATTAAATTACTATACCTAGGAGAGGCAGCCCTGACTTAGTGAACAGAGAGCTAACCTCATCAAAAAAAACTGGCCCCAAGTCACACCTCTGACAGACACAGGCTGGGATATATGATTCTGGTCAAGTCACTTAACCTTTTGGTGTCTCATGCAATTCCCTACGAATATAAATTGCTGAACAGTTATCTACCTTAATTTGTGGAGGGAATTTTCTCATTTGGAACCTCTCAGTGTGGATGAAATGAAATGAAATAACAGATATGGATGAAGAAAATAGTCTAAAAATATTTCCTTTAATCTGGGAACAAACCGAATTTGAGTTTCTCAACTTTACCATCACCACCTCATTCCTCTTAATCCTACCTTAATCAAGTCTTAGCAATTTATTCCACTTCCCGCTCCAGCCCTTATATACCCACCCCATGAAGTGGGGATATTTAAACTTCTTATTTTGAGCAGCTTCATTTCTGAATAAATTTTGCCCCTAGTCTCAGAACCTTCTAGTTCTCAGAATAATTTAACTAGGGAGGTAAATAGATCAGTAGCCTAAAGCACAGCATGGAATGGAGCAGATAGCACTTCTCTCAACTCCTCACCTGTTTCTGCTATTGCAAATGCTTCACTTTACTAACTCTGTCCTGATCAAGAGACAGATTTTCAGGTGGGTATTTCCTATCTTCCTCATTTTCTCTCAACCCCTTCTGTGCCTTCTTCCCCTAAAAAAAGGTACAAGAAGGTTAGCAGCTAGAGACTGAAGGTGGGGAAGTCAGCCCTTTTATTGTTCAAGCCAAAGAGGCATGTGTACATAGGCTGCCTGCTCCCAGTTCCCAGCATTCACTCTCCACTTTCCTCTGCCTTTTTAGACTTCTTAGCTTCATTTTAAGCCCCGGCTCAAACCTCTGCTGAGCACAGAACCACATAGGAGTGAACAGCTGATTAGTGCTTTCTCTACCTCTACAAATGATCTTGCATTTATGGATCTGTTTACATGTATTCCCTAGTAGAATGTGGATTCCTTGAGATCAAGGGTCAATTTTTTTCTTTCATTTTTTTTTAATGCATATCATAGGACTTTATACACAGAAACTCTTGCTAAATGTTTGTTGAACAGTCAGGTATGGGACATAGAAGAGGGGGTACAATTTTTGGATGTTATCACTTAACTTTCCCTTTCCTCTTTTCCCCCTAAAAATTATTAATTATATGGGTGCGTGCTGGAGCCCTTCAGTCTTTCTACCAGCTCAGTCAGTTAACAAATGGAGTGGAGAAGAGCAAAGAAGACAATACTAAGAACGAAAAGACTTGGATTCTAGTTTGAGGTCTGCCCAAAACTCCCTCTGTCTTCGAGTCACTTCGCCTCTTTGAGCCTTGCTTTCCCCCTTTGGACGGACTCTAGATTGTCTCTAAGGCCCTTTTTGTCTCTGACATTCTGTGGTTTTAGGAAATACTTACCTAACATGGCGTAATGGAGACAGTTGAACTTGGTGTCAGGAGAGTCCTTTCTAAGTGCCTATTTCCTCATCTATAAAATGGGGATAAAACTTGTAGTACCTGCCTCACAGGATTATTGTGAAGATCATAGTACATAATGTACATATAGCACTTTATAAACCTTGAAGGTAATTTTAGTACTGTGTACAAGGTACACTCTTGGCTTTGCCCTTGTAATTCAGTCATTCATATGACTCCAGGGTCAATTTAGTGATTCCATGGGGCTGACTGAAGACAGCAGAACCTTAGAAGGCCCTGCCATTTAGGCCTGTCATCTTTCTGGAGTCAAGCCAGAACAATCTTATGAATATGGGAAAATGCCCACTAGAGGGCACTAAAGCTGCACTGGAATTGGAACTTTGGGAATCCCAAGCGAGCTGTGATTACTTTGAGATCTCAGGATCCCCATTCTTGAGCAGGGCTTGCTTTGTCTATTACTATAGGCTCCTTGCTTAATTTGAGATTCTCTATCACACTGGTTTTTGTTTTTAAGTTCAGAGTTGGAGGAAGATGAGGGAGAGAGGAAACATTTAGAAGTGAAGTCTGTGTACCTGTAAGTCTACTTTTTTGACAACACAGTTGCCAACACCATATTATTGTTGATGTATTGGTTAGAAGGTCTGCTTCCAGGTTGAAAAATTCCTAGTCACTGTATCAAGAACCTGCCTCTGCCATTATTCCAGTGTGATTTTGGGCAAATCACTTAGCTTTTTGGGGTCCTAGTTTCCTTGTCTCTAAATGAAGGGGTTGAACAAGATAGCCTCTTAAGTTTCTTCTCCTGTCCTCTCTCTTTTAGCTTCTCCAACTCTATACTCCTTCCTTCTGCCTAGTTTCCATCTAGGTTAGTACATCTTTTTATTCATTCCTGGGGCTGAGAGCCTCCTCTTGCATTTTGCCTCAGGTCTTCTGAAATGCTTCCCCTCTACACAGCTCTGAACTTTCCTCTTCCTCTGATTATATCTTCCTGATGTACACCTATTTCTTGGAATGTGCCAGTTCTTTCCTCCTTAACATTGGGCAAAGTTATGAGATTGGGAGAGGGATGACTAGACACTACAGCTGGGGTGGGTGTGGCACTGAATATATTGTTACTGCTGGGAAAAGTAGGGTGAAACCACTGGGAAGGGGCCCCAGGGAGAAGGTGTTGGTAAAAAAAAGGCCCGCCCTGTGTTACTCTCTCTTACTGGAGAGGTTTCCCAGCAGGGGTGACAGAGGTCCACACTGACTCACCTGTTCTTGACTTGTCAGGGATTACTCAAGTATCACCCAAATCTCTCTAGATTTTATGGCTCCATATCAGTAGCAGCAGCATCCCTGGATCAGAACCAAAGGGAAAATAAGACTACCTATTTCTTTAATCTGGTTCTAAGAGTCTCAAACATTTAAATAAGTAGGTGAAGTTTACCATTCCAGCCACTTGATTTTACAAATAGCAGCTCTGGAGATTATAGTGTTAGTAAAATGAATGAAATCAGCCTACATTTGTTCTACTAAGTCAGACAGTCAGTAAGTATTTATTAAGTGTCTGCCATGAGCCAGGCACCGTGCTAAAGTACTGCATGACCTTGAGGAGCTCACAGGTTAATGGGAGAGACAACATTGTACAACTATATACAAACAAGCTACATAGAGGATAAGTAGGAAATAATCAATAGAAGGAAGACACAAGAATTGAGAGGGATGGAGAAAGAGCTCCTGTAGAGGGTGAAATTTTAGCTGGGACTTGAAAGAAGCCAGGGAGGCCAAGAGGCAGAGATTAGGAAGGAGAGAGTTCCAAGGTTGGGGGACAGCCATTGAAAATGCCTGGAGGTGGGATATGGAGACAAGGAGGCCAGTGTCACAGCATCATAGAATATATGGAGTGGTATAAGATGTAAGAAGACTGGAAAGGTAGAAGGGGTGGTGATAGGGGGATAGGTTAAGAAGAGCTTTGAATACCAAAGGATTTTATATTTGTTACTGGAGATAATAGCAAGGCACTGGAATTGATTGAGTAGAGGGATGACATGGTTGGACTGGTGCTTCAGAAAAATTACTTTGACACCTGAATGGAGGATGGACTGGAGCAGGAAGAGACTGGTAGCAGGCATACCAACTAGCAGGCTTTTGTAATAGTCCAGGCATGAGATGATGGGGACCTGCACCAGGAAGGAAACTGTGTGAGAGGAGAGAAGGAGGTGAAATCTTGAGGTGTTGCAAAGGAGAAATGGTCAGGCTTTGTCAACAGATTGGATAATGGGGGGTGAGAGATGGTGAAGAGTAGAGGACAACTTCTAGGTTAGGAGCCTGGTGGCCAGGAAGAATGGTGGTACCCTCAACAACAATAATAGAAATTTTGGAAGTGGGGAGGACTTGGGGGGAAAAGATTCATTATGGGGAAACACATTTAACATGATTGCATATGTATAATCGATATTAGATTGCTATCTTGGGGAGGGGAGAGAGAAAGGGGGAGAAAAATTTGGAACTCAAAATCCTATAAAAATGAATGTTTAAAATTATCTTTACGTGGGATTAGAAAAAAATATTATTTACAAAAGAAGATAATGAGTTCAGTTTTGGACATTTTGAGTTTAAGATATCTATAGGACATCCAGTTTGAGATATCCTAATAGGCAGTTGGCAAGGCAAGACTAGAGGGCAGCAGAGAAGGCAAGAAAAGTAGATTTGAGAATCATTAGTGCAGACATGATAAGAAATGCGTTATTCTTGAGACTGCTTTACAGAAATAGCTAAAATTTACTCTGACCACATTCTTAGTAAAGAGTAAGAATTATACTCTTTATTTTAAAATTTGGGGCAAACAATCAAGCAGCATTTATTTGTTGCCACTT
Organism: Pseudochirops corinnae; assembly: GCA_028646515.1. Classification (NCBI taxonomy): domain Eukaryota; kingdom Metazoa; phylum Chordata; class Mammalia; order Diprotodontia; family Pseudocheiridae; genus Pseudochirops; species Pseudochirops corinnae. Next base: position 220,726,292 of record CM053586.1, on the reverse strand, counting down.
CTGTGCAGGGCACTGCTGTGAGCATTGGGAACACGATAAAGACAAAATGGCTCCTGCCTTCAAGAAATTTGCATTTTTTCTGGGGAAACTGTACAAATATAAATAAGTACAAAATGATTTTGGGGGAAAAGGTCAATTAGGCAAGGCCTTATTAGGGAAGTGGCACTTGAGTTGTAGTAGGAAGAAAGTTAGGGACGCTGGGCTGTAGATGAGATGAGAGTGTACTCTGCATCCATCAGAAGGGTCCTGTTGACATTGTTAGCACTGATCATAGAGGTAGAAGGAAAACTGAGACACAGCAGTGCCATGAAAATTGGAGGAGAATATCTAAGAAAAAGTTGATCAGCAGTGTCAAATGATTGTGAAACTCACCAGGCCATTCTGGGTTCCTCCTACCATCCCTCTGACCATTCATTTCAGTCTTGTCTGCTGACAGCTAACTGTGAGCATACTCCAAAGCTCTGACCTGGGCAGTCTTCTCTATAGTTTAGGAGACATCATCAGCTTCCACTAGCTCAATTATTATCTCTATGCAGATGACTGCCCAGATCTATATAGCCAGACCTAGTCTCTCTCCTGAGCACCAGTCCCATATTACCAATTGCTTATTGGTTATTTTCAGTTAGATGTTCCATGAGCATTTCAAAGTCAACATGTCTAAAATAGAACTCATTTTCGCCCAAAATACTCACCCTTTTTCTAAATTTCCCTTTTTCTATTGAGGATACCACCATCCTTCCCCTTCACCCTGGTGTGTAACCTTAGTGATGTGGAAGCACATTAAAACAATTTCCTTTTAGTTCAAATGAAAATATTAAGAAACAAATATTTATCTAGATGGCACAGTGGATAGAGTGCTGAGCCTGGAGTCAGGAAGGCTCATCTTCCTGAGTTCAAATGTAGCCTCAGACACTTAGTAGCTGTGTAACCCTGGACAAGTCATTTAACCTTATTTGCCTCAGTTTCTTCTACTACAGTATTTCTGCCCAGAAAACCCCAAATGGGATTAGGAAGAGTTGGACTGAACTATAACAAATTTATCTAGTTGTGATTAATCCTATCTATACTTTTTCTTTTAGGAAAATGTATAGAAGAAGAACAAAAAACTAAAGACCAATTAAAGACAAAATGGATTAAGGGTGGTACCCAAACTTAGAACAAAAAATCTGGTTAAGATCTTTGCCTCTCTACCACTAGAATGAGTGGCTCTATGATCCAACTAAAATCAATGAGCTCTTTTCCATTCAGAAAGGATTAGGGAATTTATCTCAGAGAAGAAACCCTTTCAGTTCTTGGAAAGAGCTGTCTTAGGAAGGAATCTAGTAGTTTTAGTTGAGCATTACATGAGACTTGTTCTAGAATAGGAGTCCTCAAACAAGCCTGTGGCCTATAGTGGTCTTGTTCCCCCTCCCCCCCCCCCCCCCAGAGCTTATAAAGAATAGTTTTTACATTTTAATATACAATAAACTTTATTTTTAAAATCATTTAGGCAGTAGTAAGTCAGTCAATTAACATTTATTTAGTGCCTGTGATGTTCTGCACTGTGCTGAAATGGGGATAAAAAAATATAAAATGAGGATATAAAAAAACCCTATAACACTTAAAAGAAAAAAAAAAATCTCAATTTTGTATTGTTAAGCACAAATCTCCCATACAGAAACAGGCAGCCGTGGGATTTGGTTGCCTACCCCTGTCCTGGAATGTTGAACCATATTTGTAGTATGTTATGACCTTTTCCTTGTTCAAGATTCCAGTAAAGTTATTTCAAACCTTTTTAGAAAGATGTCTGAGGTGATGGGAAAACTTTGCCAGTTTGGATATTTATTTAAGCTAGATATGCTTGGATTTAGAATAATGTTAAATTAATAAAATGGTTTCTGGCAGACGTGGGTCTAAAATGCAGAGTACAACATTATCATTTGTTTTAAAAGTGTCATCCTTGACCCTGCAGTACCTACTGTTCTCACACAAAGTGCTCCATCTTGATGTCTTGTCTGGCTGTGTACTCCACACTTGGAATACTTCCCTTCCCTCCCCCTCATCCTCCCAATTGCTAACTCTTCGAATTCTTAGGTTCCTTAAAGTTTCAGTTCAAGTGCTATATGAGTAAGGCCTTATCCTCTCAAGTGCTAGTGCCTTTTCCTTCAAGGTTACCTTATATTTGCTTTGTATGTGTTTTATAAATATCTGTGTCTGTACATGTCTCCCCATCTTATAATGTAAGCTCCTTAAGGGCAAGGAATGTTCTACTTTTTTCTTTGTATCTTTTTCCAGTGGCTAGCTCAGTGCCTGGAATATAACAGTTACTTTAAAAAATTCATGATTCCTTGATACATATACATATTTGATTTATATATACATATATAGATATTAAAGATATATATATATACAGATATTAAGATATACATATACAGGTATTAAGAGTGTGGGCTCAACAATTGTTTAATGATAGAGATGTGTATCAAATAAGTTTGGAGACCACTATTTTAAGGCATGCTCATGTCAGATTGTGGCAGCTAAGTGGTTGAATGGATAGAATGTGGGTCTTGGAATCATGAAGAACTGAGTTTGAAAACTTTTTAGCCTTTTAGCACCCATTTCACAAGGCTGTTGTAAGTATCAAAAGAGTTAACATTATGTAAAGCATTTTGAAAATCTTTTTTTAAAAAATAAATTTATTTATTTATTTTCTTGTTTATATCATTCATTTCCACAAGATTTTGAGTTACAAATTTTCTCCCCATCTTTCCCGTACCCAACACCTCAAAACAGCCATCCCACTGTATAACCCCTCCCCCAATCTGCTCTCT
>CM053586.1:220693177-220722982 GCA_028646515.1 Pseudochirops corinnae | reverse complement strand
GATATGTGTTTGTATGCATATATAAACCCTCCTATATAGACATATGTGTATGTATATGTATATATACATTTGTATTCCCTTCACCTGTCCTCATACTGAGAAAAGTTTCATAAGTTACAATTACCATTTTTCCATGTTGGCATGTAAATAGTTGAACGTTGATAAGTTCCTTATGATTTCTTTTCCATGTTTATGTTCTCATGCTTCTTGTATTTGAGTGTCAAATTTTCTTTTCAGTTCTGGTTTTTTCAGCAAGAATGTTTGAAAGTCCTCCACCTCACTGAATGACCATATTTTCCCCTGGAAAAAATCTTAAAGCACAGTATAAATGCTAGCTATTAATTATTACTTCATTCCAGCCAAATTGCATTATTCTCTACCCTTCATTTTCATTCTGTCTTTTCCTTACTCTCTCTTCTCCTTTCCTTTTCATACTTTCTTCCTCTACCTCAAGAGAGTTGGTTGGTTGGTTGATTGTTGTCCTTTGTTCTTGAAGAGGACCAAAATGACATCACTATGCTAGAGTCACATTTCAGTGTGTCTGACTGTGGTGATCAGACCAATATGAGCTTGGAATGCTTTACCATAGGTCAGGCACAAATAGTCCATGTGAACATTTGGGGTGGATTCTCCAAATTTGCACATCCTGTGTTTCCTTTGAGCTGTTTCAATTCTGCTTTGCTCATAGAGCACAACACCTTCTCTGATGCAGGCACACCATGCTGAGCAGTACTGTGCCAGTGTCTCCCATGTCACACAATCAATTCCAAAGTTCTTAAGCGAGACTTTGACAGTATCCTTGTATTGCTTCTTCTGACCACCATGTGAACATTTGACCTGTGTGAGTTCTCCATAAAATAGTCTTTTTGGCAAGTGGATGTTTTGCATTCAAACACTGTGGCCAGCCCATTGGAGTTGTGCTCTCTTAAGCAAAGTTTGAATGCTTGGCAGTTTAGTTCGAATAAGGACCTCTGTTTCTGGTACTGTATCCTGCTAGGTGATATTCAGAATCTTTCTAAGACAATTCAAGTGGGAGCAATTCAGTTTCCTGGCATGGTGCTGGTAGACTGTCCAGGTTTCACATGCATGCAACAATGAGGTCAGCACAATGGCTCTGTAAACCTTTAGTCTGGTAGTCAATCTAATACCTCTTCTGTCCCATACTTTCCTTTGGAGCCTCCCAAATACTCAGCTAGCTCTGGCAGTGCATGAGTCAACCTCATTATCAATGTGTACATCCCTGGAAAGTACACTACCAAGGTAAGTGAACTTATCCACAGCGTTCAAAACTTCTCCATTTGCTGTAACTGATGGTTCCAGATATGAATTGTATAGTGAGGACTGATGGAGCACCTGTGTTTTCTTGGTGTTAATTATTAGGCCAAAATTAGCACAAGAAAGTATAAATCTTTCAAAATCCTTCAGATTTTTCCTTTCCTTCAAGACCCTACTCACAATATCCTTCCTTCTCAGAAACTTCCCAGCATCCTTTTTTAGTCCACCCCCCCAGTTGCAAGTGAACTTAAGATTTCTGATAATACATTGCTTGGACTTATTAGTCTTCCTCATGTTAGAGTTGTTTGCATAAGTCTTCTTCCTTCCCTTTCTCCCCCTCTGAATAGAATGTAAGCTTCTTGAGAGCAATGACTGTGCCACCTCTGTTTCTTCAATCCCAGCACCTAGCATGTCACCATGCACATAAAAAGTATTTGTAAATTTTTTAAAATAAAAATTTAATTTTATCAGCCAATTGAAGATATACTTGTGTCAGGTAGGATTCCAGAGGCACTATATGGAATAAGTAACTTGAGGAAAAGTATATCTGAGATGATTGTTAGACTCAAAACTTTGAATCTCTTTCCAGGGACTGGCTACTTAAATGAATCCTGGAAATATATGTCCTTACTTTCTTATTACGAAAGAGTTCTTGTCTTTCCCTAACCATTATCATGCCTCCTAATAACAAAAGCTGGTTTCCAAGAAAGCAAACCTCAACTCTATCCCATGACTGAGAGGAAGGAGTCATTTTATCCTGGCCAAAACATTCCCTCTGCCAGAGCTCCCCATCTGGAAGGAAGGAAAGAATTTCAAAGTTTCCATAAGAGTTGCCTAAAAGGGAGGGAAAGCAAAGCTGGAATCCCAAGCCTATTTGGCTGGAAGAAGTATTAGAAGCTGTGGGCTAAAAACTTGGTCCAGCAGTATTCCATTGTTGCTTTCCTCTCTTCTTCTGTAACACAGAATTTCTTTACCTCCATATGAAGCTACCCTTCCCTCCTTACAGATACGTATGTACCCTGCCTCTTTGTCAGACAAAGTATTTCTTTCATTCTCTGTGCCTAGTTAACCTTCCTTCCACTTTAGTCATCTCATAGCTAAAAAAATAAAAAAATCACTCTTGGAGTTTTACCCAACTGTCCACATAATATAAAAATCTTTGCTATGTTATATCTGGCAGAAAGCCATGTTATTTTCTGTTTGAAAACTTCCAGAGACAAGGATTTTGACAACTAGGGTTTTAGCACTGAAACAGCTATAGTCCAATCCTCTCCTTTTATTATTTTTATTTTATAATGTCCTTGTCATTTATTGAACATAGCAAAAATGAAAGAAAAAATAGTAAGTACTACTCCATGGAATCTCCTACTTTCCCTTATCTCCACAAACTCCTCCTGCTTATCTTTTCCATTCTTTTGATATAACCAGGAAATTTTTGAATTGTACTCATTTGCAGATTGTGAAAAGTGAACAAAGGAAGGGTGTGTGTGTGTGTGTGTGTGTGTGTGTGTGTGTGTCCACAGCCCTAGCTCTAGGCCCAGGAATAATAAAGGAAGGCTGGGGAGCATTGGCAGGAAGATTGGTTTCCCTACCCTTGGCTCACTAGTCTAGTAAGATTCATGACCACCTATAGACTTGTGCACTGAGCACTGTTCGTACTCCAGTCCATGCCTCTGCTTCAGGGTCTAGGTTCTATAGGGAAGGCTTCATTATTTCCCTTTCCACTTATGGTCATCACAGATAGAATCTTGGGTCCAGGTAACATAAGGCTACCATTGCACAGGAGTTAGTCCCAAAGTCAGCTGCTGTTCTTCACAGTCACCATCCCATTACATTGGTTTGCCCCTCTCTGTTTCCAGTATGGCAGAAAGGAAGTCTCAAAGGCCATGACAGAAAATCTAGGCTTATGCATGCAAGCTGTGTCACTTCCCTGTCTTTGTTTTGGAGGAGGGAGGACAGGGCAATTGGGGTTAAGTGACTTGCCCAAAGTCACACGGCTAGTATGTGTTAAGTGTCTGAGGTTGGATTTGAACTCAGGTCCTTCTGACTCCAGGACCAGTGCTATTCACTGCACCACCTAGCCACCCCCACTTCCCTGTCTTCTCACAGAGCTTCATGCCTTTTGTGAATCCATGCTCCCAGGGGGAAAGCCATGGTGGCTACCTGAAATGATCTACCAGCTTCTGTCTCACTGACTCAGTCATGTTCATCCCCAGCCTCACTGGGAAAATAACTAATTCAAATAGATAAGAGGACATTGTGTACACAAAGACTACAGAAATAACATATGAAGAGCTTTGTGTATAAAAAGAGATAATATTAGGATAGCTGAGAGAGCTAGACTTGAAGGCAGAAGAACCTGGGTTTAAGACTTGCCTCTGACGCACCCTGGCTGAGTATACCTGGACAATTCACCTCTCTATGCCTTGAGCCATATATATATGTGAGATGATGATGATGTGAGGATGAGTGGCAGAACAGGTACCTGAATACGTTGACAGAGGAAATTCCTTACTGAGAGGTCACCATACCAATGAAATCATAGGTCTCATTAAAAAAAAAAGCTTTGTACATTTTAAAGCACTATATAAATGTCATCTTATTATTCAGTCTTGGTATTACTAATTTTTCTGAGTTTCTTTGGTTCTTTTTAAATTAAATTTTCTTAAAACTATATAAAATCAACACTTTCACATCTAAAGTAGAATAGGAAAAGAAGATTGTACATGAAATGAGAAATCTCAATTATGTATAATTTACTTTTCCTTTTAAGTGTATAATAAATTCAACACGTAACTTTCAAAGCTGCCCTGCTTGTCTGTTTCCTTCTGGCCTTCCTTCTGTCCTCTTCTGTCTAAAAAATGCCTCAGTGGAAACTTATCTTTAATACCAGTTCTGCCTTAGGAAAAAAAAAAGAAAAGAAAACCCTTCTAACAAATTTGCATAGTCGAACAAAAGAAATTCCTTCATCCTTTGTGGCAGAAAATGTCTCACTTAGCATACTGGATCCTTTTTGTCAGGATATAGGTAGCATGATTTATCATCAAGTCTTCTGGAATGGTGGTTCATTATTGCACTGCTCAGAGTAGTTATGACTTTCAAAGTTGTTTTTCTTTACAATGTGGTTGTTATTGTATAAATTATTCTTTTGGCTTTGCTTATTTCACTTTCTCAGTTCATATAAATCTTCTCAGGTTTCTCTGAAACTATTCCTTTTATCATTTCTTACTACAAAATAATATTCATTACATTAACATACCATAATTTGTTCAACCATTCCCCAATTAATAAGCACCCTCTTAGTTTCAAGTTCTCTAATTATAATTTTTTTAAAAACTACTATATTTTTGTACACATGTCATTTTCCTTTTTTCTTTGATCTATATGGGCCTTAAGCTTAGAAGCGGTAATATATTCCGGGTCAGAGGGTATGCAGAGTTTAATGACTTTAGGGGCTTAGCTCCAAATTGCTTTACAGAATTGCTGGACTATATCCCAAATCCGGTGCCCTTTCCTTTATACTGTACTGCTTTCATTTTTGTGAGTCAGCTAGTTGTATTGTTAGATAATCCTTATCATTGTGGAGTTATTTCTTTGTAGTGAGGTGAAATCTGTCTCCTAACTTTCACTTACTGATCTTCATGTGCCCTACTGGGCTATAAAGAATAAATCTAACCCTTCTACATGCTAGCTTTTCCTCACATATTATAACATAGCTATTCCATTGCTCTCTAGTATTCTCTTCTCCAAGCTAAACATTCCGTCTTCCTCCTATAATGTGGTTTCTAGACGCTTCGATGTTTTGGTCTATTTCTCTTGAGCACATTCTGTCTAGTTGGTCAGTGTACCCCTTAAAATGTAGCACCCATTTGCTGTGGCTAGTGTGGGCTGCCATGGGATTATCACCTCCCTCGATGTTGTCATGAGAAGTTTGTTTTCTTTTCACACTGCCATGACTGCTTTAGCTGTTTTTAAAAGAAGTCCTGTTATACTGTTGGCTCACCTTGAATCCTTGGCCATGAACTGTCAGTTTCAGTGTCCTGCTCATCTTGAACTGAGTTTTTCAACCTATATGCAGGATCTTATGTTTATCTCTGTTAAAATTAATCCTTCTGAATTGGATGTATAATTTGGAATTTTGATTTTGCCTTCCATACTATTAGTTCTTCTTTCCAGTTTGTGTCATCTGTGGATTTAATTAACATGGCAGGTCACAGTATGGCCAGGCTTCTGTTTCCCCCAACCATATTTCTATTTCTGATCTCTAAATTCTGCTCCAGCTTTTGTTTTTGCTGTGTGTGGCCCCTGCCTACTCCTCCAGTCCTGCCCCTGTGGAAAAGGGGATTTGTTCTTGCCTACGAGAAACAAGTTCCAGGCCCAAATTGGGCTGATGGGATTGCTGTGTATATATATGGGGATGGGGAGAAGGAAAGCAGTAGTGGTGACTAGGACTTGGAATGTGAGAATCATCAAACTGACTACTTCAGTGAAGGTTTGGCATTCCCATCCTGGAAACCTGGGTAGAACTCCTAGACGGAAAAGTAGCAACAAGTTCAATTGTTCTTTCCTGAAACTCAGTTCAGCCAAAATTTATGAGGTGTCTGGGGAAGATTTGGGCAACTTGGTACCCAAGTGATCCATCTGGGGTGGGGATTAGCAAAATGAAACAGGCAGGCAGTGAGAGTTGGGGAAGTTTTGCTTCGAGTTTTAATTTCAAAGAAAAAATGCCAGGGAGAAAGATTGTAATTGATCCTTTGAGGGTTTTCTTGCAGAAGCGTGTACAGAATCAGAAGCAGTAAGCTCTATAATAGGGTCAGATCCTCGTACTGTTTTGGAGGGAGGGGTGAAGGAGAATGGGGGAACAAGAATGAAGGGCAGGTGAAAAAGACTCCAGGATCCCTAAAAGAAGAAGACTTTTGCAAACCATTCTGTCAGTGTTTTTGATAGTGTGATCTCAGGCTGCTCAGAGCTTGAAAACTTGCACAGTGTTTGGTGGTAGAAGCAGCACAGGGATCTCCAGAGGTCATCTCTCCCACCCTCCCACCTTCAGCATGATTGTGCCTGAGCCTTTCCAGAAAGTCGTCTACCTTATAAATCTCCAGGGGAGATACTACTTCTCTGAGGGTTATGTCCCAATAGTTTAGGGCTTTAGGCTCATTGATTTAGTGCAAGAAAGAACGTTAGAGGACATCTGGCCTATCTTCCTTATTTTACAGGGAAGAAGACCAAACCTTAGAGAGATGAAGCAGCTTGCTTGACATCCCAGGGGCTGGGATGTAAACCCTGGCCTTCTGATTCCAAATCCCAGTCTCTTCTCACCACTCCACATCTAGGTGGCAGCAGGCTTTACTCGTCATAAAATGTGCCACGTGATTTTTTTCAGAGAGGAGCAGCATGTGAAGGGGTGCAGTAGAACGAGGCCTGGGGCTGGACACCTATGATCTGGATTTACATCTCAGCTCTTTCTTTCACTTATTCCCTGTGTGACCGAAGGCCAGTCATTTATCTTCTCTTGGTTTCAGTTTCCTCATCTACAAAATGATCTTTAAGTCTGTGACCTGCTGATGACCTTGTGATCCTGTGAACATCTCTGTGACAACTGATAAAGGGGTAGGTGGGGGAGGGGAGGAAGGGGGGGAGAGAGAGAGAGAGACAGAGATAGAGACAGAGAGACAGAGAGAGACAGAGAGATACCCATAAATACATGATGCCAATGCCACTGGGGTTTATCCAGAGTTGTAGAGTTCTGTCAAGAAAAGTTTGAGTTTGTTTTCCAAGCATAATTGGAGTGAAATAAATAAATAAGTGTTTCAGCATCTTGAGCAATTACAGGGCAAGGTAGTGTGACAGAAGGAGCCCCAGGCTGGGAATCCACAGACCCACATTCTATACTCATCTGCCTGCAGTGCACTGCATGACCTTTGCAAGGCCACTCTCTATACTTCCATTTTCTTATCTTAACCAAGAGGTTAGCATCCCTACTTTCCAGTGTTCTCTTGGGAATGAATAAAGAGGCAGATAAAAGGTGACACTAATATAGTGCTCTAAGGTTTATACGGGACTTTACAAACATTACCTCATTTGATGCCCAGTGAGGCAGGTACTACAGACATTATCATTCCTCTTTTACAGATGAGGAAACTGAGGGTGTGAGATCAGCAGAAACAACTTGTCCAGTGTCTCACAGCTGGTAAGTATCAGAGGCCTTCTGACTTTTTAATTGCCTCTTTCTCAAATAAATATTTAGAACTCTTAGAAGAAAAATACCAGAGAGATAAATGAGGTCATTCAGATAATTTCTCAGACAGCCTCAAAAGAAAAAAATAAGGAAGCATTAGCCAGCAAACACACCCCCTGACCTGGATAAAGTGAAGGGCCTCAGCCTGAACAACATTCCCCTATTAACTGGACAAGAAACTTTGACTCCTGACAGAAGGATAGAAGGGCCAAGTTGTCTTAAGCCAGTTGTTCTTTACAGTTTTCTGGCCCTCTACCTATTTCACCAGGTAAGTCGTTAAAGTATAAACCAGCACTCCCAATGAAATACTTTATCCCTGAAGTATGTAGCTAACACAAAGGGAAAGAAAGAAACACCAAAGTAGCAAGGGTGGAGTTGAACTGTATTCCAAAGGGAAAGCGGAGAGATGGGGACAAAGAGGAAAAGGGGTGGAGCAGAAGGATGGCAAAAAACCCAAACAAATCTGAAAAAGAAACAGTGAGGGGGAGACAGAGAAAGAGAAAGAGGAGAAAGATGACTGAAAAGAATGAGAAGGAAACAAATGAAAAGGATATAAAGGCAAGAGTCATAGGAGTAAAGAAATCAATTTACAAGAGTGGAAAAAGAACTATGGAGACGTGAGAGGTGCTGTAGTGTGTGACAGGAGGAATGCTGAATTTGGTGTGGGAGAACCTGGGTTAAAATCTCATTTCTGCCACTTACTGTGTGACCTCTCTGGTCCTTGGTTTCTTCATTTGTAAAATTTGGGGTTGCACTAGGTAATTCCTAAAGTGTCTTCCAGCTTGACACCCAAACATTTGTAGGTCCCTCTGTGTGCTAGGTACTGTGCTAGGTAAGGGGATTCAAAGAAAAAAACCAGTTCCTATTCTCAAGAGACATATACATATATAAGTATAGTAGAATAAATCTATAGAGAATCATGCAAAATAAGCACAAAGTAATTAGGAAGGAGAAGGATGCTCATGGTTGGGGGACTGGAAAAGACTTAGGGTTGAAGGTGATGTATGAGCTTTATCTAGAAGGAAGTAAAGGGATTTTATGTAAAGTAGAAGAGAGGAGAGATTGAGTGTCAGGCCTGGGGGGACCTGCCAAAGCAAATTCACAGAGGCTAGAGAGAGTTATGTCTGAGGAACAGAGAGAAGGCCAATTTGGCTGAATTGTGAAGTATTGGAGGGCAGCAATATATTATGAAGCTAAACAGATAGGTTGGGTCAGATTGTGAAAGGCTTGGATACTGCTGATATGAAGTGTCTTTAGGAAACAGGGAATACTGTGTCAGATGGGAATGACAGATGGAAAGGAGTAAGTAAACAACTAGAGCTCACAGCTCAGACCCCATCAGCCTTAGCTGACCAGGCTAAACAGTATATAATGTAGAACATTTCCCCATAAAAGTTACAGGATAACAGAAGTCGAAAGCTAGAAGAGACCTTAGAATAATTTAGTTCATGCTCTCCATTTTACAGAGGAGAAAACTCAAACACTAAAAAGTTAAAAAACACAGGGGTGAACAAAATATGTTTTAATAATATATTAATAAATAATAATAATAATAATTAATAACAAAAACCAATTTTTCTTCCTGAATTATTATCACCTTCTAAGTATGTCATCTCCCAATTTGGAGTAAAAAAACTGGCAATAGTAATAGATACTCATAGTAGCACTGTATAGTTTATAAAACATTACATGTACATCATCTCGTATGATTTCAAAATACCTTTATGATATAGAATAGTCCAGGTATTATCTCTATATTACAGATGAGGAAATCAAAGCTCAGAAATTAAGTGACTTGGCCAAGGTCACTAGTAAGTTGGCAGACCTGGTTCTTGAAGCCTGGTCTTCAAACTCTAGGAATCAGTGAATATCTAAAAGAAAACCAAACAACCCAACAGTTGACCTTAAAGATGCCTATTCCTACCACATGTAGCAAAGATGTCAAGGATAACACCAAGGTTTCAGGCCTTGGTGACTTGGAGGATGGTAGTACCCTTGACAGTAATGGGAAGATTAGGAACAAGAAAGGATTTTGAGGGAAGATAATGAGTCTCTTTTGGATATGTTAATTTGAAATACCTATGGGACACCCAGTTCAAGATGCCAGAATCAGGAAGACCTAAATTCTAATTTGACCTCAGACACTTAATAGCCATGTGACCATGGGCAAATCATTTAACCTCTGTTTACCTTAATCCCCTGGAGAAGGAAATGGCAACCACTCCTGTATCAGCTTGCTATCTACCAAGCTGTCTAACTGCCGGCTTAGCATATAGTAGGGGCTTGATAAATGTCTGTGGACTATCACATTCAAACTTTCCCTTTTGCTATCTGGCTTGGATACCAGCTCTCCTTGCCTTTTTTTATGTGACTCTTTTTGCCCAAAGTGAGAAAGGCTAAGAGATAAACAGATAATTATCCTTTCATTCATTTTAAATTTATTCCATGTGAACTATACTGACAGGGTTCCCCTATTCCTCCCATTGTGAATTACAATGTATCTAGTAAGATTCATCAGCCTTGTGTACTGAGGACCATCACAGCATGACCCAGTCTATCTTTTCAGCCTTATCTTATGCTTCAGCCCTGGTAGAATATGAATATACCCAATGCCTCTCTACTGGAATACCTTTTGCTCATGCTGTTTCTTCTGCCATATCCCACTTTCTGCCTGATGAACATCTACCCATCTGCATGACAAATGCTGCTTTACCTAATATAATGAGAAGTCATTCTTTCTTTTTTCTGAACCACTCCAAGTGGTTTTTAATCTCTTTTACAGCACTTAAATTCAGTCTTGTATTATAGTTTTGTTTTTTTAATTTAAATGGGGCTATCTCTGCAGAAATTATAGCTGGATTGGTTCAAAGGAGGTGCCCTAAGTCCATCAAAGCGTTGCAGCCTCTTAAAAGGTAGAGTATCTTAATTCATTTTTGTTTTCTGGGGAGCAGTGTCATCAAATTCAGATAGAAGAAAAGCAGCTAACCCTGTAGATAAAGATCCCTGTCAGCTGCACGTTGACTTAGAAAACCACATATTAACATGATTAGCACAATGGTTGCTTGTTGTAGGTACTCAATTTGAACTAAACTGGATACCAGTAGTTAGTTGTCTTTGGACAATAGAAATTTGGACAGTGACCTAGGGAGGCAAGTATATCCCAATATGCATCAGAACTGGCAATTAACTGGCAATTAGGAACCCAGTTCCCCAGTTCATTGACAGTGTTCTTTTTGTGACCTTAGGTAAATTCTTAGATGTTCCTCTACTGTATGATGGCTGGGGTTCCATTCATTTCCCAAAACTTTTTTTTTTTTGTGATGTTTACTATTTAAAAAAAAACTAACAACTCAAAACAAACAAAAAAAATAGATTTCAGCTTCTATGACTTCTAGCTCAATTTAAGTCCTGAGCTTTAATGTTTCATAACATGACAGGCCTTCTTTGTGCCTATTTCTTCTAGAAGAAAAAGGAAGGGCAGTAAGGAGGACCAAAGGTATTATCATGGAAAAAAAAAAGATGCCAACCAATTAAATTCCTATTTTGGATGATGTAAGCTTTCACTTCCAGGATAGCAATTTGTGGAATTAAATTTCATCTCAACTTAGAAATGTTTGTTCAGTTGTTTTTCAGTCATGCCCAACTCTTCATGACCCCATTTGGAGTTTTCTTGATAGTAGAATAGTTTGTCATTTCCTTCCCCAGCTCATTTTAAGGATGAGGAAACTGAGGCAAATAGGATTATGTGACTTGCCCAGGATCACACAGTATCTGAGGTCTGAATTTGAACTCAGATCTTCCTTATTCTAGGCCCAGCACTCTATCCACTGTACCATCTAGCTTCCCTTTAGATAGAACTAATGTAGTCCTAATCTAAAAAATAAAACAAAACAAAAAGCTTATTGGAGAATAAGGATAGCAGGTACTAAAGATTAATGAATCTGTCCTCTTCCTCCAACTACCTTCTTTAATTACTAAAACTTAAATACACAATAAGAAAGAAAAAGAAACATAAATTTAAATATTGAAACTTAAATACAAAATTTTTAAAAGCATATGATGTGCACAGAACATGAGAGGACTCAAAATATGCAGCAATAAATTTCCATACCAAGAAAAGATATATAATAAATACTATGCCTTGTGTTGAGAGCTGTCCATCTTTTCTTTGCTCCCTTCTAAGTTTTCTTTTGTTCTCTGCACTCTCAGACCTTCTAATCCTTTACTCTCATATGTTAGACTTCCCTTAGCATAAGATGGTAAGATGAGCAACCCTGAATCCTCTGAGATGTACATAGCCCACTGAAGATGATGTTTTTGATAATCCAAAACATTTGAGAGCAGTGAATTTCTTAGTCTATTCTCTTTTCCCTTAAAGCTTACTGTATAGTTGTATAATTAGTGTACAATTAATAAACCTTCCTTGAATGGTTTGAATCATGCCCCTTTGACTAAAAAAGCTTTATCCTCCTTTTGTGCACAACCTTGATATGTGTCGTCAGATACCTGGGGTACTTGTGCTCTGGCTCATTCTTTGTGAATATATATGTACATATACACACATATCTGTACACACACACACACACACACACACACACACAGAGTGTGATCACACTTCGAACTAAAATAGATTATATCTACAAACATGATGTGGTTTTCCAGAGCCAAAGAAAATAAGTATTAGAGCTTTTCTTTGAGCACTCCTGAATTAATATAGCCAGAATGTTTGCAGATGGGACACTATTTAAATTAATATCTTAAAAATACAACTAGTTTCTTTCTCGTTGACAAAACTATGACTGCAAGAGTTAAAAAAACAAACAAACCCTGCATATCTGAAAACTCAAGGGTCTCAGAACTGATATTATTCAATCAGTCAACATGTACTTATGAATTGCCTGCTATGCACCAGGCAGGTACTGTGCTATGCCCTGGAGATACAAATGCAAAGAATGAAATAATGGCTACTCTTAAAGTGCTTCTTTTTTGTAGGGTAGACAGATGACTAAATGCAAGGTGGTTAAATCTACCTTAGGGAAGGGATGGCCTTAGCAGTTGGGCTTTTGTGAGGTGGAGGTAAAGAGATAGTGCATTCTAGACATGTGAGGATGGCCATTGCAAAGGCAAGGAGATCAGAGATGGAGATTTTGTGTGAGAAACAGGGAGAACATTTTGGCTAGACTGTAGACTATAGCAAGGGGAGGAATATCCAATGAGGCAACAAAGATTGGTTAGGCCCCTATTATGAAGGGCTTTAAAGGCTAAGAAGGGTTTATATTTTATCTTAGGAGTAATAGTGAGCCACTGATGTTGTTGGAGTAGGGGGAATGACCTAGTCAGATTCGTTCTTTAGGAAAAATCACTTTGATAGCTATGTAGAGGATAGATTGAAATGGGGAAAGATCTGAGGCAAAGAGACTAATTAGAAGACCATTATAATCTAGCTGGAGGTTGAAATGGCAAGATGTGGCAATTGATTGGATATGTGGAAGATGAAAGATGAGGAACTGAGGGGAAGTGAGGCTTATACACCTAGGAAACTAGAAGAATGGAAATGCCTTCAATAGAAATAGGGAAGTTTGGAAAAGGGGTAGGGAAAGTAAGTTCTCTATTACTGGTTTTCTTTCTTTTTTTTAAACAATAATTTTATTACTCTTTGTGGCAGTCAGTCAGCTAGTGTACTGTGTGCCAAACACTACATTAAGCTCTGGGGATACAAAGAAAAACAAAAAACAAACTTCCTGATCTCATGAAGCTCACATTCCAATGGCGGAGACAACATGAAAACAGTTTTGGACAGTGAGTGATAAATTGGAGGTAGATTAAGGAGAACTCAGAAAGTCTTCTTGCAGAAGTTGGAAATGTAGATGAGACTTGAAGGAAGTCAGGGAAACTAGGAAATGGAGAAAAGGGAGAATGTTCCAAGCATGGGGACAGCCAGTAGGAAAAGGTGAGAGGTGTGAGGAAGTCAAGAGGCTGGAACAGAAACATTTTAGTGTAATCTTGTAAATGATACCTCTGCCAGAAAAAATCATCAGTCTACATGAATCAAGTTCTACCTTTCTTAGGCCTTTGAAGGATTCATTACACCCATTCACAGTGCAGATTCTTCAGGGTCATATTAGCAGATAGCATACTATCCCAAATGCTAAATTGTTTATGGTATGAGACAAAAGCCCCCAGGACAAACACCTGCCCTCATAAAAACAGACCCCATGAGACCTTAGTATCTTTGCTAAAACTCTTGCTTTAAAAATCCACTTACCTCAAACCTAACATTAGACAAAGGCTGGGAATGTTTTTTGCTGGGCCAAAGGATCAACATAAATTCATTTTTAATCCATTAAAATGGCGTATTAGGGATAAAATTAAAGGGAGGAAAAATTGAGGCCAGTAGGATGCTAAGATTGCCAGGGTTTCATGTTTTCCAAGTCTCCTTTCTTTTAATTAACTCCATTGGAGTGGTTCAGTTCTCACCCATTTTTTTTCTTGTTTACCCCTAAAAAAATCAAACAGCCAAAGGAACTAATTACTATTAATACTAGTATGCCAACTACAGAAATGTAACCTTTACAGACTTAGGATTCCTCGAAAAATGTTGGAGTAGCATTCCAGAGACCCACGCCTCATACACCCACAGATGCATTTTTGTCAGCAGTGGAGGGTGTGGGCTGTACTTCAGTGGTAGATGTACAGTTTGCAAAGCCTTTGTGGCAAGCCCGCCAGGAGAGGTTTCAGTCAGACTGGCTCATCTTGATTTGAGGATTAGTGGCAAGGGGCTGGGTTTGGTCATGCTGCTTCAGTCATCAGGGACTGGCAAACAGCTAGTTGCTAGGCTTGCGGTCAAGCATGGTGAAGAAGGAAGAGGTGAGTTAAGAAGTTAGAAAGGAAGTAAGAGTACTAGATTATGACTCAATTTCAACTTCCTGATGGAAAGATACCAAGATAATTAAAACAATTTGAGATACATAAAAAGCTTTCTTTCAGCCACATTCCCATGCATGAGGAAGGCATGCTTGTCAATTTCAAACAAAAAGAAAGCTCATCATACTCTTAAGTCAGGCCTGCACAACCTGCGGCTCATGGGCTACTTTGCCAAAGCATCTTAAGTGACCCAAGAAAAATGTAGGGGATGTTTTCCTCTACATTTTTCTCAAGCCACCCAAGATCCTTTGGTGGGCCACAGGTTGTGCAGGCCTGCTCTATGTAATTATTTTAGTGTATTTTAATTTCATCATCTCTGGTGGTGGTCCTTCCATCAAAGTATACTTTTGTGACTTGGATGGTCTTGGAAAATTGCTGGTACCAAAAGAATTCATCCTATTGTGATCAAAATTTCTAGATTGCTTCTTAAAAAACAGAAATAAAGTATACCACCAGGTCTGAATGGACATTTGTGTGTTTAACATCATTCAGGTGTTAAGGGGAGGCAGCTGTTGGCAAAATGGATGAAGGGCCAGATGGAGAAGTATACTTAATTTCTTAGTGCCCTGAACAACTCTCTAAGATAAAAGAGTTACTGATCACTATTTGGGGTAGGGAGTTTGCACACCCAAGAGTTCTTCCTACTAATGAAGTCACTTGGTCAACATAAAAAAATGTCAATAATTAAAGCAGCAGACTATACATATATGTACATATACACATGCACATATTTATATGTAATACATACTAACATATCTATTTAATACTATGTGTATGTTCGTATATGTGTAGCATATGTATTAAAGCAAGGGGGCTTATGTGGCTAGCCTAACCTTCAGGGTGGACAGGCAACATTCCATCCGTACTTTTCATTTTCAACGGTCATCCCAACAGCCATTTTGAATTCCAGAAAGGAGTCAAGGTTAGAGCTACCTGGCATCAGTGTCTAATAGTTTACTACCAAACTTTTTTTTGTGGACTCCCCCCTCCATGCTGGAACTCCACATATTCAACACATTCTGCAGGTAAGAAACATGTTAATAAGATGATGTTTACAGTTTCCACACCTGAATATAGCACAGGAGTGTTAGAATTTACAGAAACAGGCCATGAGATTTACAGCAGTTTTTTTCAAGTAATCTACATAATGTGTCCTATGCTTAGATGGTATCAGTGAAAATGTGAGAATTTAACAGGCATTTATTAAGTGTTCACGATGTGCCATGCACTATAATGCCAAAAACCAGATCTTTCCCTCAGTGAACTTATATTCTATTTTTTTTGGGAGGGGGTGGAGGATGGGGAAGAACAATACGAATATAGAAAATTAAACACAAAACAATTTGTGGGGAGAGTATTCATTCTAGGATGAAGGACAGTCTGTCAAATGTAAATAGGGTTTCCAGGGGACATAATGGAAGAGCAGGGTAAATAAAACAGGGTGGGGACTTGGGAGGGAGAGGGCTGACACAGAGCATATGAGCTAGAAAGAGCGTTGACCTATGAAAGAAGCTTTGGCCTAGATAGCCTATGACTTTAGAAGACTTGGAATCATAGGGATTCTGAGCTTAGCCATGGGGGAGAAGATTGTCACGTCCTTCACAATGGTAATGGTAATGTTGCTTTGATTATCAGTCCTTGAGTAAGAGGTAGAAATTTATGGAGAGAGGAATGTATATGTTGACATTTTGCTGACCGTTTCTACAGCAGACAGTCTTTTTATGGTCCTGCAATTAAGGTGTAGAAGATAAAAAATACTATCTATTATTTGTTGATTTAAAATTATAGCCTTGAAGGTTCTCATCCAATAAGATGTCTTTCATTAATAGGAAAAAATTATAAAGATTTATGCAAAAGGTATAATTATGAAAATAATAACTTGTTCAGCAACATCAGTCCAGGCATAAAACAAGGAGGCATATGCTCACCTATGGTATTTATTTGCTAAAGCTATGAAGGATATTCTGCAGAGTCCATATAAAAGGATTCTCTATGAGAGAGAAGAGGTATTAGACTGAGCACCAGACTGAAGGTCTACAGAGCCATTTTGCTGACCTCATTGTTGTATGCCTGTGAAATCTAGACAGTCTACCAGCATCATGGCAGGAAACTGAATTGCTTCCATTTGAATTGTCTTAGAAAGATTCTGAAGATCACTTGGCAGGATAAGGTATCAGACACCAAGGTCCTTACTTGAATTAAACTGCCAAACGTTCAAACTCTGCTTCAGAGAACGCAACTTCAATGGGCTGGCCACACTGTTTGAATGCAAAACATCCACTTGCCAAAGACTATTTTATGGAAAACTCACACAGGGCAAAATTTCACATGGTGGTCAGAAGAAGCAATACAAAGACACTCTCAAGTTCTCTTAAAAACTCTGGAATTGATTGTGTGACATGGGAGACACTGGCACAGTACTGCTCAGCATGGCATGCCCACATCAGAGAAGATGCTGTGCTCTATGAGCAAAGCAGAATTGAAAATAGCTCAAAGGAAACGCAGGATGCACAAATTTAGAGAACCCATCCCAAATGTTCACATGGACTATTTGTGTCCAACGTTAGTTAAAGCATTCCAAGCTGCTATTGGTCTGATCAGCCACAGTCAGATACACTGAAACTGGTCTCTCTAGCATAGTGATGTCATTTTGGTCCTCTTCGAGAAGGAAGGATAAGAACTATTTGCAGATGACAATGTATTAATTGCATTACAACTTGCTACAAGAGGCTACAGAGCCTCTTCAGTGAAATTTGAAGTAATGCAAAAGAGCTAACTATCCACACTAGATAAAAACAAATTTATAAAAAACACTCATGTTTTGGCACACACAGTTGGACTGAATTAATCTATCAATATATGCATCTTGGACAAAGCACTGCAGATTCAATGACCTGGACCTAGAATTTTGTAGTACAAGTAGGTTTCTAGGTAGTGCATTTAAAAAATTGCCCTCTTAAAAAAATAAAAAACATAAATAAATAAAATAAAAAATTGCCCTCTTTTCAACGATTCCAAACCATTTGCTGTTGTAAAAACCCATCTTTTAAATACTAATATTCCATTTGGTTACAAATCATGGTGCAAAATTATCTTGGAAGAATAAAAATTACAAGTCAAAAGACAATGAAAAGATAGCTGGTGGTATAAGAAGGCTACAGAATGTTACCAGTGATCACTTATTGCCTCCACAAAGTGATGGAAAAGACACTGTCAGAAACGTATATGATTATCATAAGAGGTAAACTAATCATCTAGTTGAGAATTTGAGACACTAGATGCACTATGCTGGTGTCTCCAAAATGTTAAAATAACCAAAGGAAATCTCCAGTGTGGTATGTATGTCCCTTGTGGAAGATTTACAGAAAAAATATGGATAGGAATCGCAGGATAAGAAAGTGTGGACAGAGTACCATTGCTGAAGAGATCACAGATCCATTGATGTATCTAAATGGGTTCTCAGTATTCTCCTAAGCCTTTTCCATTTTAAGATTATATAACCAGTGAGTGGTCCTTTATTTTTGTTCTCTTTCCCCCTTCTTTCCCATTATCCATCTCTAAATTTTCTTTAGACTTTGCTTGAAAAATATCCCTTTCAATGCCTTTGTTTTATATCTTTTACTCCAATCTCCTATCTGCCATCTCTAGTGCTTGAATATATTGAATTAGAAAAGTTCCTTAGGCAATCCCAAATCACACTTGAAGAGGCACGTTTTGGTAAGAACATGACTCATGCAGGTATTTTTTCTCATTTCTGTTTTGTAGGTAGAGGGTCTGAGGTACAGAGCCATTCGATAAACATTTGTTGGGCACCTGTTCTATATAGATCCCTCTGGAAAGATGTCTCTAGGTGACAGAGTCAGTCATTGGTGGACCTGACACAAGTCGACATATCTCCGAACTGCCAAGGTTGGTAATTTAAGATAGCAGTAAAGGCATTTTTTTCCTAATGTTTTTCATCTCAAGAACCTTAAGTGCTTCCAGATAACTAAGAAAGTCCAGGAAATAGTTATTAACCTTGAAGTAGTACTTGCGCTTCTAGACCCTCTGAAGCAATGTGATTCCTTCCCCCCCCCCCCCCCCCGGGCCCTCATATATGTCAAGGGTATACATGAAAGGTTGTCATTCACAGTCCTCTTTTTATAGGCATTACACCTTGTGCCCATCCCTGGTCCCACCCAACATTATAAGCAGAACATATACCAAATCATGAGTTTATCCTTGACTTGCTGCATTGCAACTGCCTAGCTCTGAGGGCTGGGGTCAAACAAGGTTCAACTTTTTATCTATCAGTGCTTTCATTTTTCAGTATTAGGAAATCCATAGCTACCTTTACATCTTTGAGCATTTATAAAAGGAAGTCTATTCTGAGATCTTGATTTCAGTGTATGAGGAATAGAAAGGTGAGGGGAAAATTAATAAAATATGTAGGAAATTGTTCCTTTTCAGTAGATCACAGTAATTGGGCTGAAAAATCCTACAGGAGGACCCTGTGGGGGTGAGTGGGGGGTGGAATGGGTATAAAATAATGAGAAGATGTGATATGTGTAGTTAGAAGCACATGAAACAAATGAAAAATACACATAAGCAGCAATATAAATGGAAAATCACATACTCACAACTGAGTACACAAGTGCTGAAGGATCACTGAATAAAAGAGTAAACAGAATCTGGTGGAATTAATCAGAGGTAGCTTCTTAGATTGAGTGAGTTTTGCAGAAGAGAAAGGACATGAGATTGGCTGACAGAAAGGAAAGGAAATCCATCCAACAAGACTGGCACGTGCAGAGGCACAGAAAAAGGAATAAGCAGAAGTGTATTAGGGGACAAGAGATTTGGTTTGGTAGATGTGGAAGGGGTATGGAGTAAGAAAACATAAAATAGGCAAAATAATGAAAGATGGTGGAGAGGCCTATGTATTAATTGAGCTTATGAATTTGTGTCTATTGTAATGGCAGATAGGGTAAGTAACTGAGGCAAGTTGGATAATGTATTATCATAGGATCATAGCTTAAGACTTAGAGAGGACCTTAGAAATCATCTCATTGAAACCTCTCATCTTACAAATGATGAATCTGAGGTTATCTGCTATGACTGTGGCTGTTGGAGGAGGGTCTCTGTAAGCAGTGGGGTAGCCAGGTGCTGGATAGTGATGCTGGGCTGCAGAGTTAGTTGACAAAGGGTACTTTTGAATATATAAAGGATGAACTGGAATAGGAAGAGTTTGGAGGCAGGGAGAGCAGATAAAAGCTATAATAACCAAGGCATAAGAGAGTGATGGCTGTAGTAATAGAGGATCTATGGGACAAAAAAGTCAATTTGTTGACGACTTGTGTCCTACCCTTTGTGACTCCGTTTGGGGTTTTCTTGGCAAAGATACTGAAGTGGTTTGCCGTTTCCTTCTCTAGCTCATTTTACAGATGAGGAAACTGAGGTAGAAAGGATTATACAACTTGCCCAGACACAGATAGTGTCTGAGGCCAGATTTGAACTCAAGTGTTCGTGATTCCAGGCCCAGTGCTCTATCTACATCATCTAGCTGCCAATCAGTCATTTAATGAGCATTTCTTAAGTGCTTACTGTGTTCAGGTGCTGTGCCAAGGGCTGGGGTGCAAAGAAAGTGGAAAATGGCTGTGCTTACCAAAGAGCTGACATTCTAATTCCAACAAGGGAGACAAAGTGCATAAATAGGTATATGTAAGATAAAATTCAGAATAGATACAAGGTAACCTTTGAGGGCAGGTACCAACAATTGGGGAGACCTGGAAAAGACTCCTGCACAAGGAGTTGCATCCTTCCTTCCTAATAAAATAAAAACAAGATAGTAGAATTTTTAAGTCTGTCCTTCAAAAAGGTATATAGGATGAGAGTAAGGTAGTCAGGCCAGTCAAAGAACACATTTGTGGGAAGCGAATTGTACCTTTTGAAATTTCTTTTGAGAAGACTGAAATCTGTGGCCTGATCTCTTCCAGGGCCTTCTTGGCCCTCAAGTGACCACTTGCAATGTTCTTTTTTATCCCTATGTACAAAATATGTGGTGTATGTGAATATGTCTATAAACTGATACCTAATTTAGAAATAAATTTAGCACCGCATACATGCATATTAAGACAACTGTAATAGAAACATATGGGGGGGGGCTATGTTTTAATTAGATGGCTAACTATTTTTCTGAACTAAGTCAATGCCAATATATGCACATCACAAAAAGCTGACAGAAAGAGAATATATATATATATGTATGTATGTATTTAGATATTTAGCGTGATATGTATAGCTAAAATCAGCCTCTTCTCTCAAAATGAGACATTTCCTTCTCTGTTCCCTTGTGTTGCTTCTTGAGACCAAAATTGGTAGAATTTCTTTCATTCAACAAAAGTTTATTACATTCTTACTATGTGCAAAGCAAAGATAAATAATTCATTTTGTTTACTGAATTAAGGAAGGCATTATGCTAGGGATTAGAAAAAGAGATATAGTCCTTGTTCTCAAGGGGCTTACTAATAGGGGGATGATACATGTATACAAATAAGAATGATAAAAAATTTACTCTAAGGACAGAGGAAAGTGAAAATGCTATAAGAAATTTTAGTAGAGAAATAGCAGTTTCATCTTGGGAGTTGGGTAATCAGGAGATATTTCATCTAAGGTGGACATTGAAGAAATATAAAGATTTCAACAGACAGAAATGTGGAAGGGATTATGTTCTGGGTATAGAGGAAGAGCAGGGTGAGATCTGGAGATATCTTAAGTTGTTCATTTTAGTTGGAACAATGTTTGGAGGGAAGTAAATGAAAATAAAGATGGAAAAGTAGATGAGAGCTAGATTGTAGGTGGCCATTTATATTTAATCTGATAGGAAGTAGGGAGTCATTCAAAGTTTTTAGGCTTATTTTGGCAGCTGTTTGAATGGATTGGAAGGGCAAGAAGCTGAATGTAAAGCAATTAGGTTATTAAGGAGTCTAAGTAAAAGGTTATCAGGGCTTGAAAACTAGAGTATATGTAGACAGTATGAAATATAAGTCATACAGAGGCAAAAGTGACAGGACTTGGTAACTGTCCTGTAATTGGTGATTGCTTATTGAGCAAAACAATGACAGGAATTAAAAAAAACATATAACCCCTCTTCTCAAGTGTTTTACTAATGGAATAATACATGTACACAAACAAGGATGATAAGGAAGAGGTATGATCAAAGTAGTATAAGAAATTTCAGGGAAGAAATAGTACTTTGATCTTGAGATCGGGGTAATCAGTAGAGACTTTTCATCTAATTAGTCCCTGAAGAAACATAAAAATTTCAACAGGCAGAAATGTGGAGGGAATGTAGGAAGAAAAGGAGAGGCAGGCATTTAGAAATGTGGTACTGTGGGTCCAGGGAGAGTTTGGGGCTAGAAATGCAGATGTTATAATCAGCTGTATAGATATTGATAACAAGCTTTGGTAATGATTAAGATCACTAAGGAAGAGACTGTAGTGAGAGGTAAGAAGGCTGAAATGTGTAAAAGTATTTTCCCCAGTTACCTTTTCATCAGCAGTACTGCCAGCAAAACCAAAGACCTCACCTTAGAGAACTTAACCATTTTTAGCTCCTAACCTGGGACCCCAGTGTCTTGATTGGTGAGTCCTTCTCCTGACTTGCTGCTCCAGCCATGCTTTGCTTTACTTCTCTACCATCTTGACAACTGTACCACCAACTTCCTCTTCCAGTTTTGGAAATATATCCAAATCAATATCAATACTGCCACTGCTACTGGAAACTATCCCACTTTGGTTCCATGCACTGTTTTGTATCTTTCCAAACTAAAATATCCCTTCTTGGCCACCACTCCTTTATATATGTTGTCTCTATTAGAACGTAAGGTCCTTGACAGATGGGACAATCTTCACTTCTGTATTTGTATTTCTAGGGCTTTAATATAGTGCTTGGCCCATAGTAAGCACTTAATACATTCTTTTTTCTTTCATGAACTTATAGGGAATACTTGCAGTTAGGAAGAGAGAGAAGAAAGAGGACTCACAGAAGGAAATCAAGGAGTGGTCAGTCACACAGGTAGGAGAAGAGAATTTCATACAAGATCAGGGAAGGAAACTATCAAGGAAAAAGGATTGGCCAACAAAAGCTTAAGAAAAGCAATGGAAAATAAGGACTGAGAAAAGTTCTTTAGTTTTGGTAATGAAAAGGTCACTGGCGACAGAGAAAGCAGTGGTAGGAATGAATTCAATAAACTTCAGGAATCTTAAGAAAATAATGACTAGGGACAAATACTAGTGTAGACTATTCTTTCCAGAAGTTTAACAGTGGAAAAAAAAAAGATGGGATAATTTCAGATGCTAGTTGGAGGGAGTTTTTTCTTTCTTAAAAGAAAGAAAAATCAGAATGTTTGTAGGAAGAAAGGGAAGAAGCAAGTAGAGGTAGATATAGCAATTATGAGAAAGAGAATGGATGAATAACTGGAAAAGAGATCCTGGGAGAGTCTAGGTTTAAATGGAAGGGTTAGCTCTGGCAAGGAGGAAGGCAACCATTCTTTAATTCTAGTAAGGAAGGAGGTAATGGTTATAGAGCAGATAAAGTTCAAAACATATAGCCCAGTTTTCTCAGTAAAGGAGAGTAGAAGTTTCTGCCCAAGAAGCTTATAGTCTTGTTGGGGTAATAAAATCTCCAAATAAAATAGAACAAGGGCAATAAGAAAGGGTACTAACAGGCAGCTTAAGCATTCAGAAGAGAATTTCTGCCTGGGAGGTGGTTTAAGAGAAGAATAACTTTAATTTATAGATGGATTTATAGTTTGAAAATTGCTTAGGGAAGACTTCTTGGAGGAACTAACAGTTGCCCTTTGCCCAATCTGTCTTTCTACACAACTGCCAAGTTAATAGTCCTCAAGCACAGTTCTGACTATGCCACTCTCCACCCCGAGGAGCTCCAGGGGACTCTTTTTTGCCTCTCAGATAAAATAAACTAATGTTTGGCTTTTAAAGATCTTGCTCTTCAGAACTAAACACCAACCTACCTTTCCATACTTACTATCTTGACTGCATTCGGTTTTCCAGACAAACTGGTCTACTTGTTACCCTCTTCCCCGATCTCCACCATTTCTGTGCTTTTGCACATGCCCAGAAGGCTCTGCTTCCTTCACCTGACTGTTAAGAATCTATCCTTTTTCTCAAAGCTCAGCTGAAGTCCAGCTGAAGTCTCCAGAAAGGCTATCCAGATTCCCACCCACCCAACAATTGCTAATCTCCATTTTTATATATATTATATATAATATATATATCATATATCTTTATCTATATCGTCTAACCCTAGTGGTTACAATAATGGATTTGGACCTTATGGCTGACACTAGCTGTGTGGCAGTCAAATGACTAAACAAACTTTCTGACCGGTTAGTTCATCTGTAAAATAAAAGGATGGGTTGGGGCTAGATACATGTGAAGATGTTCCAGCACTAAACCTAAAATCCCACGTCCACTTCCAGTAGAATGCAAGCTCTTTGAGAGGTTGGTCTTTGTGTCCTCAGGCTCTAGCACGGTAGCCGAAAGGCTCTAAATAGGTGCCTTTAAAATTAATGAACAAAAAGATTGTTAGCAGTGGGAAAATATAGCCCAGAATGGAGACACACACACCACCACCCCCCGCCCCCAGGTCCTAGAGGTTTCCCGTCGCTCCCTCGGATTTGCCCCGGGCTGGGGCGTCACGAGCCGGAGTCGCGACAGATTTTTCCTCCCCGTTTTTCATCACCTCGAGATTCCAAGGGGTTGATGAAGCCAAGAGGGGATTTTCCTGGTCGAATTTTTCCAAGGCATGGCCTTAGAGCCTCTGTCAGGCTTTAGCTTAGAGATAAAAAAAAAAAAAAAAAAATTCCGGAAACTTGGATCTTTTTTCTTAACCGAGTTGACTAGTTCCCGGTCTTTCCAGGACGCGCTGTTCACGGACTCTGCGCCCCCTGCCCGACAGGTGCAGCGCCTCCCCCTCGGCTCCCCGGGGCTCTAGCCCGCGCCCTGGGCCCCCCGCCCCCGTACGTCGCGTCGCAGCCCTGGGCGTGCACGCCGCGCTGGGGGCGCGCCCGAATGCGGGATCGCGCACGCATGCCTCCAGCCGCCTCCACCTCCCTTTCCCTCCCTCCACCCATCCCTCCACCCCCTCCTCTCCCCTCCCCCTCCCCCTCCCCCCAGTGTGCCGCCCGTTCGCTCGCTCGCTCCCTCCTTCGGCCCCTCGCACTCGCTCGGGCTGGGTCTCCCCCTCCCCCCCAGCTCTCTCTCGGTCTCCTCAGGCGGTAGCCCGCGCTCTGTGGATGTGGCTGGCCGCCGCCGCCGCCGCCCCCCTCTCCCTAGCTCGCCGCCTGCCCTGTAGTCGCCGCCTGCGCTTCCTCGGCCCTCCTCCTCCTCCCCCCCTCGTCCTCCTCCGCGGTCTCAGCCTCTGCCTCGGCCGCCGCCTCCACAGCCTGGGCCCCGCTGCCGCGATGCCGGAGAAGAGGCCCTTCGAGCGGCTGCCGGCCGACGTCTCCCCGATCAACTACAGTCTTTGCCTCAAGCCCGACCTACTGGACTTCACCTTCGAGGGCAAGCTGGAGGCCGCCGCCCAGGTAGCCCGGAGCCCCGGGATCGGTCCCGGGGACTTTCGCGTGGGTCTGGGGGGGGTGGTAGGGGGCGTGCGTGGGCGTGAGAGGGAATCACGGGCAGCTAGGCCGCGTTGCCGGGGTGGGGGGGGACGGCGAGGAGGGCAGGGGGCCTCGCCCCGCCTCGCCTCGCTGGTTTGCGAGGCCCGGGAGGAGGAGGCCGGGCCCACCCTCCCCCTCTCTTTTCGACCTGCGCTGGGGGGAGGAGGGGAAAGCGAGGCCCTGTGGAAAAGGAGCATTGCCAAAAGACTGGGGGCAGGGGACTCCAGAAACCTTTCCGCGTCTCTCCTCCCTCCCCAAAAGAGAGCGTCGGAGCACACCTGTGTGGGTCTCCCCACTCCGCCCCTTCCGGGCTTTGCTGCATTATTCTTTGAGAGGGTGACTCGGAGTGGAAGAGGGGTCATTGGAGGGGTGTCTCTTCTTCCTCCGCCTTCCAGCCTGTCACTCCTCTATCCCCCCTAGGGCTGGGGCCGGGGCGGGGGAAGATTAGAGGCGGGGGAGGCGAGAGAAGGTTAATCTCAGTCCAGTTTGTTGGCACATTCTCCCCGCCCTTGTTCTAAGGCCGGGAAGATGATCCTCCCCCTGGTGACAGTGCAGCAGTGACTTTGTTCCCCTCTCCCCCCCACCTCCATTCGAAGCTGGGGCACAACCCCCTTCCCTCCTTTTCTTCATTTCTCATAGCCCCATCGCCCCTACTTAGGGGCCCGTGAAGCAGGTGGATTTATTGCTACAGTCATAGTTACCAAGCCGGTGCCTTCCTCTGAGAACAGTTAGTTTTTAGCATACCATTGGTGAAAATATTCTGTTCCTTATAATTGTAGATATGAGTAAGTCATACTTTTTTATCAGCGACTGCATTATTTCAGATATTTGGCAAATTTGAAGCCTACACCGAGTACCTTTTAGAGCAGCTTGATTATAGAAGGATGAAATGTAATTTTGAAATATGAAATGTCAGTCTGACTTGGGTCAGTGATATTCTTCTTTAAAACACGTGCCATTTTAGAAGAAAAATTAGCAATAATGCACTTAATGCACTTAAAATGCTTTTAGGATTTTCTCCCCCCCTTTTTCCTTACTACAACCAGGGATAGAAAAACCAGTAGGCCTCCGTTCTGGAGTACAGGATTTATCTGTGAAATTAAGGAGATGTAAACTGGTCTTGGAATGTTTGTTAGAAGCTCATTCAGTAAAGTTGGCAGACTTATATGACAGCCAAAAGGGCAAGATAAACAGGGTGAAAATGCTTCCAAAATGGTTGTTAAGCAGAAGGAATATTTTTGATGTGCTACTGCGTCAAAAGGCAGAATTTAGCATTGTGAAAATAAGGTGACTTAAAATTTTTCCATTTATATAAATGAATGCAGAATGAGAATATCTTAGTCTAAATTTAGGGTTTGGGAGTCTGGGTCTAGTTACGGTTTGAGCAAAGTGATTTTTTTCTGCTGTTTGATATAGATTAGCAGGGGCTTGGGTGGGAGGGTTTGTAAACATTATTCTATCTTGTTACTTGGCCAAACCTGCTGGAAGATTGACCTAGTGATGAATGAACTTGTATCATGGGAAAAGAATAATTTTTAAAATCTCATTTTTTCACCCTTTCTTTAAGTGATAGAATTGCCATTTTTTCATAATCAAAGAGCAGGTTTATGAGAAATACATAGGAAATTATAAAATATATACAGGCAAAGACAATTTCAAGCTTATTTCATCATTATAGTTTATTTAAGGAATGAAAGAAGGGTATAAGGCTGGAAGTTTTCTTTGTAATGGAATACTTGGAGCAAAGCAGGTTTCTTTTTTTAAATGCACTCGCTCTTCAAAAAAGATGATCACATGAAAGCTTATGTTTGGACTTGAGGGTTTGTATATTAAAATATTGGGATGTATAATAAAATGTATTTTATGTATGTATAAAATATTGGAATATATAAGAAAAGAAGAATCTGTAGCTATTAATAAGCGTACATAGTACATAGACATAAGAATCTAGCAAGGTTTGTTTATGATCACGTGAACTAAAACAAGTTTCCTTTTATTATTGACATTTGAGTATTAACAAAATTAGTACCTTTTAAAAAAAACCTAGATTGTAATGCATGTGGATTGAATTTAACTCTGCTGGCATAGTATCATAAAAAAGTATGCGAACTGCTCAGATGCTTTAGTTGCAAAATCTTATGATAAGCCTAGAGTATTTGTACAGGTTACATATTAGAAACTTAGTGGATTTTTAACTTTGTTTTGGGTGTGGACCTGTGGGGGAGGTGAAGAAATTAGTCCATGTGCAGGCCTTTTGCCTTTGGGTAAAATTAGTGTATTTTGTAAATTTACTTCCTTATAACTAGGAAAACAGACCATATTTTTTCTCTCTTACTATTTTTTGTGGCAAATGCCTTTAGTAGGTGTCTCAAGTAGGAAACTTAAAAGTAGTTTACGAATTAACAAATGTCTCTGTATCCTGCTTATAAGCTTGTAATGACCACTGGTACAATACTTGGGCTTTCTCCTGTGATAAGATGGAGAATTAACCTAAATTTCAAGGCCAAGGATCAGGATATGCCTGCTAAAAAATATGTATTACAGAAAGGGTAGTTAGAACTACAATAGTTATTTTGACTGAAAGGAAGTACCCTTGGCACCTGAATGGATATTGTCAGCTCAATGTGGTGTGGTAGTTACTCTTCAAAACATTTTTATATTCCATGAGCAATCATTTTGATATTCTTTATATCACCACTTTTTGGGGGGTGGAAGTGGGAAATAGCTGTAACTGAACTGGTATTTTTCAGATCAATAAATGCTTTGAAGATGTTAACTGAACTTTGTTCTGATATATACTGACTTCAGTACTTTGCACTATTTTTTTCTCTGAATAAATTGTTTGGAGGAGGTCGATAGTACAATAAATTGTTACACAGTAATGCACTCCTTTGGCTTGTATTGTTAGGGAAGGAAGTCAAGTTTTCTAAATAACTGAAGCTTACTACTTACCCTTAGATGACAAAACTTAAAAAAATGTAAACTATTTCGAATGGAAATACTTCTGAATCCTATTACATACTTATGTCACCTTCAAGTTTATGAAATATAATATAAAATATAACCTTTAATTAGTCAGTGTAATTGTAAAGATCAGTTACCCTACTGTGCTATAATATGATTCCCTCACATGGTATTCCCTCAGATGCCGTCATAGTATCATAGATTTAGAATTGAAAAGGACCTTAGATGTTATTTAGTCTGACTTGATTATGATGCTCATCAAGGGAACTTTGACAGGGTCACACTGCAAGCAAGTGGCAGGGCTAGTACGGAAACCCAGGTTCTTTGATTAGAAATCCTGTGCTTTTTCCACCATACCAGGAGCAGTCTGTGACAGTTGGCTCAGACTATTGAGATGTGTATGAAGTTATTTGCCCCTAGAGTACTAGAGTAAATGGCATCTGTTTGATAAGTTTTTCATAGCCTTGGTTTTTTTTAAATGTTTTTTGCTCCATTGTCCTCCTTCATCCTTACTTGTTAATGTTCTTTTATGTGCCTTCTGCCCAAGGAAGAGGCATCTTCAAATTTGTGATTTCTAACCACCTGTGGGCTGGGAAATCAGATAGTCTGAAGGAGAAATTGAGGCATCTCCTCTGGGTGAAGTGCTTGGGTTTTTAATGCACGTACTTTGTGCCATGCATTTCAGATGACTAGGAGCTTTTTCACTTGCTTCCTGGTTTTCAGTGGTGGTCTGCATGGTTCAGATTGCTGGACAAGTGAGCAATTATTGTAGTAAGTTATTGTCCGTTTATTATACTTAGCACTTGAGTTTTTCTGTATATCTGAGTTTCATTAGTCTGTTCATACTTAGTCTAGAGCAAGTCCTATGGTCATAATATTAATCTATTTTGACCAGCAAGGTAAAGCTGAGTGGGATAGGAATCTTCTGAATTATTATTGACACTGAGGTCCGTTTTTGAGGTTTAAGCTTTGAGCTTGAACAATTACTTATTTGTATAATCTTTTCTTTGTCATTTGTTACATTTTGGTGTTAGAAAACTTGGCCCACATTTTGTGTTCACAAATCATCTTCTCATGGTTGCCTTGAGAAATTACACTATTGCTTCACAGACCCAGATTATTATAAATTTTATACTCACATGATGAAACTCAAGTGTCTTGTTAATCTGAGTGAGTCATATGTTAAAATGACTGGCATTTAGAAATTGTCACAACTGGAGTTTTTTTATTGACAATTCTTGGCTTTAGTAAAGATTCTTGGTTCACACTATAACAAATACCTTTCTGAATGATTCTGGTAAAAAACTTACTCAGAAAAATATGAACTGCTACAGATTGCAGTCTTTCCAGGCATAGGAAACCTCCTTTGTAAAATTGTTACCAAGAGTCAAGCTGTTTTGTTCATTTCAGTTGAAGTGCATTCTGTATCTGACAACCTGGTAGGCTAGAAAACCCTGGGCAGGAAACAAGGGATACGTGAACATTCCATTATGTAGAGGAATAAAATGAAAAAGTTGAAAATGAGCTTGTTATCAAAACATTTTGCTGCTAATTTTAACATTTAATATTTACTTTAAATCCAGAAACTGAAGTTGAGGATCTGAATTGTTTATCTGTTCAATTGATGGCAAAACAGTACAGTTAATAAGAACTTGCTGCTGAGAGAAATCATTGATGATCTCAGTTATATTATTGAATCATCATGTGTATTTGAAAAGTACCAACTTAGAGTAGGTTGGTTTT
>CM053586.1:220629700-220692677 GCA_028646515.1 Pseudochirops corinnae | reverse complement strand
GGGAGGGGAGAAAATCTGAAACTCAAGTGATTGTGGAACTGAATCTTGTAAATTAAAAGTAAATGAGTAAATAAAAAAAAATTAAAAAAAAAAAGAAATTTGCTCTGATTGAGTATATATGTTTGTAATTTGTTTTGCTTTTTCTCTGTTCTCAAGTAGGGAGCAGAATAGGGTAGAAAAGTAAAAGGGTGGATCTCTGATGATTAAAACAAATTTTTATATATGTATTTATGTACATATATGTATATATATAATTATGTTATATATTAATATATATATGTAATTAAATTCCTTTTGTGATCTGGGGTAATCTCTCTCAGGCTTATTTTCCTCATCTATCAGCTGAAATATCAGTGATACCAGTTCACAAATTTTTTGGAGATCAAATAAAAATAAAATAATTTAACAAAATTAAAAAATAAAGCAATATAAATACTAGGTCTTCCACTAAAGTCTTAATCTAAAGCTTTCCCAGTCACCAACTGAGTTGGCTATGTACTTGCTCCATGTTTTTTTTAGCATGATGTTTTCTGTGCTGTTTTGGACACCTTCAACAAGGATGAAAACAGCATCAAGGTCAGCTCTTGTACTAATAGTAAATTATTAAACTTTAAAAGGCTAAAAGCCAAGACTCAAGTGTAGGGAGAGTTGGCATGAGACTTTTTGTTCACAGATGATTGTGTACTCAATGAAGCCTCTGAGGCTGACAAGCAACAGAATATGGATCAAGTCTCTGCTGCTTATGTTAATTTTAGCCTGACCACACCAAGAAAACAGAGTTTCTCTACTGGCCAGGACTGTACCATCATACATAGAACCATCAGTTTATAGCAAATGGGGAAATTGTGGATGCTGTGGATAAGTTTACTTACCTTGGCAGTATACATTCCAGGGAAGTACATGTAGACCATGAGGTTGACACACGCATTGCCAGAGCTAGCTCAGTGTTTGAGAGGCTCCATAGGAAAGTGGGACGGAAGAGGTATCAGGCTACCAAATTAAAGGTCTACAGAACCATTGTGCTGACCTCATTGTTGTATGCCCATGAAGCCTAGACAGCATACCAGCTCCATGCCGGGAAAACGAATTGCTTCCATTTTAATTGTCTTTGGAAGATTCTGAAAATGACCTGGCAAGATAAGGTACTGGACTCTGAAGTCCTTTTTAGAGCTGAACTGCCAAGTATTCAAACTCCACTCCAGAAAGCGTAACTCCAATGGACGGGCCATGCTGTTCAAATGCCAAATGTACGTCTGCCAAAAAG
Source organism: Pseudochirops corinnae (assembly GCA_028646515.1). Lineage (NCBI taxonomy): Eukaryota > Metazoa > Chordata > Mammalia > Diprotodontia > Pseudocheiridae > Pseudochirops > Pseudochirops corinnae. The sequence continues at coordinate 220,691,413 of CM053586.1, read as the reverse complement.
ACTATTTTGTGGAGAATTCACATAAAGCAAGTGCTCATATGGAGGTCAGAAGAAACAATACAAGGGCACTCTCAAGGTTGCTCCAAAGAACTTTGGAATTTATTGTGAGACATGGGAGACACTGGCACAGGATTACCCAGCATAGTATGGCCACATCAAAGAAGGTGCTCCATGAGAAAACAGAATTGCAGTAGCTCAAATGTGAGATGCTCAAGTTTAGAACCATCTCTACTTCAAAAGTTCATATGGACTATTTGTGCCAGACCTGTGATAGAGCCTTCTGAGCTTGTATTGGTCTGAGCAGCCACAGTCAGACATACTGTACCTTTACATAGTGACATAATTTTGGTCCTCTTTGAGAACAAAGAACAACCAACCAACCAAGAAGTTTTATGAATCACAGAATCAGATCTAGAGATGGAAGAAACATCAAAGGCACAAACCTCTCATTTTATAAGTGAGGAAACTGAGGCTCAAGGAGGTTAAGTGACTTGTATAGGGTCACACAATGTCAAAGGCGGGACTTGAACTCCACTAGTCCAGAGCCAGGGAAAATGAACTATGGTGAGTTAGAAACCAAGCTAAGTTCCACATTGCCATAAACTGCCTACATCTGCTCCTCACAAATGAAATCACCTCGAGACCTAAAAAAAAAAACCCCCTCAAAACCAACTTGAACTCAAAGCCTGCCAGAGTTAAAATTAAACTTCTACATCTTTAGTTCAACTTCCAGAAACAGTGATGAGCATGCTTCTCCTCACAGCAGCAGAGAGTAGAGGTTAGAGGAAGAAATTAGGACCCCCTAGATTTTGCTCCTTAGAATATTCATCAAGAAGCTGTAAAGAGCATACTCTAAATTCCAATTTTTTTTTTGTTGTTCAGTTGTTTCAGTCCTGTCTGACTCTTTGTGACCTCATTTGGGGTTTTCTTAGCAAAGATACTGGAGTAGTTTGCCATTTCCTTCCCCAGCTCATTTTACAGATGAGGCAAACAGGGTGAAGTGACTTGTCCGGGGTCACACAGCTAGAAAGTGTCTGAGGCCAGATTTGAACTAGGAAGATGAGACTCCAGGCCTGGTGCTCTGTACACTGTACTACCTAGCTGCCCCAAATTTCAGTTCTATAAACATTAAATACCAACTGTGTGCAGTGCATTGTATCCAGTCCTGGAGGGAAAAACAATGTTTAGACCATAGGAGCATAGATTTAGGGCTGAAGGAACCTTAAAAATCATCATTTTACAAAGTAGGAAAACCAAGACCTCATTATAAATGCAGAGCTCTTTTTAACATCCCACGATGTCTTCTAATCATGAATTTATGATTTTGAACCACATGGGGATGAGGCTTTAGGCAGAAGATGAGTTTTATTTTAGATTATATTGAATTTGAGGTGCCATCCAACTTGGGTTATTAACAGATATTAACTTAATTAAACTAATGAAACTATTTTATTTTTTTATTTTATTTTAATTATTTTTGGAGGGGGGACGGTAGGGCAAATGGGGTTAAGTGACTTTCCTAAGGTGGCACAGCTAGTAAGTGTGTTAAGCGTCTGAGGTCACATTTGAACTCAGGTCCTCCCGACTCCAGGGCCGGTGCTCTATTCACCGCCCCACCTCACTGCCCCTGAAACTGTATTTTAAAAATATATAATTTTAAATTTCATTAGTTTGGATAGGTTTCCTCTCCAGTCACTTTGAATGACTAAAGTTTTTTCCAATACAGAAGCTGAATTTGAATGGAATTTCAGACATTAACACAATCTAATCCTAAGATGTGAATAGGTAAAAAACCAGCTGTGCAAGGTAGGACTTTTGAGAAAGATTAGATTCAATTTTACTCTATAAACATTTATTCAACACCTGCTACGTAAAGTTCATTCTGGTAGGCCTGGGGAGAGTATAAAAGTTTAACTAAGATACTTGCTATGACTCTATGACATCCATAGTCTAGTAGGGAAATAGAATGTGAAATAATATAGGATATATGTATCAGAGAAGTGCAAGCAACATGCAATATGTCATTCGAAGAGCGCGTCATCATAGAAAGGGGAGAACTTTCTAGAGACACTGGTATTGGAGCTGGATTTAAAGGTTTGGGTAGAAATTCAACAAGCTGGAGAAAAGGGGTCCAAAACGGTAGCCCGAGCCAATCAATCACCTAATAATATGGCAGGCCTCTGTGTGGCATTAAGGTAAGAGGGACAGATGAAGAAAGGATTCAGAAAATGAAGCAATGGGAGGTTTCTTCTTCTGCAGGACAGAGTGGTCTAACACTATCTTGTCTCTTGGGGATTATGGCATGAAGCTTGGATATAGATAAAATAAAGCCCTGTAGCAGCCAGAGAAGTAAAAACTTATTTGCTAAAGATTATCCTCATAATGCCATCTGAGACACTGACAGGAAGCAGCCTCAGCTCCAGTGGAAATTCTCCTTGATCTTTGAACCAATGGACAGGGAAAGGGAAAGAAAAAGGGGAGGGAGGGAGGAGCTGCATTGTTTATAGCACCTTCTATTCACAGGTTGCAGTTTATCCTTTGTTCTTTTTTTGCTTTTTGGAGGGGGGAAGGTAGGGCAATTGGGATTAAATAACTTGCCCAAGGTCACACAGCTTGTTTTGTGTTAACTGTCTGAGGCCATATTTGAACTCATGTCCTGCTGACTGCAAGGCCGGTGCTCTATTCACTGCACCACCTAGCTGCCCCTATCCTCTGGTTTTTGAAGAGGACCAAGGCTTCAGGAAGGTGAAGGCATGACTTGAAAGTCAATTGGATTTAAGGAAGGGAGGGCTATGCAAAGTCACCAGCTTCCTAGTGAATGTAAATAGCAGTTGTTTCTGTTTTGCCCAAAAACCCTAAGGGTTTTTTCCTCCCAGATTTTTTTTTTGACTAGGTAAAAGTGGTTATTCTTTGTCTCATTTTTTATTTAGCCCTAATCACTGAATGGGTGTTGCGTCAGTCAAACTGAGATCTGAGAATGACGTTAACTTAAAAAAGCCAAGGTCTCCCACTGTATCTGGGACCATCTCCAGTTGTCCTGATTTATATCTTGCCATTGGCCCCAGATGGTTCCGGAGGAGAAAGTGAGGCTGGTCACTTGCAAGAAAAGGACATCACCTTCTGGATGCCGCGGCCTGCTTTGAGAACAAAGGACAAACAACAATAACAAGCACCTGCGAACTTTCGAACTTTCGCTGAGAAAAATCCAAGAGCTGCCTTGGGCTTCCTGGCCCTGAAAGCACATTTTCAGCAAAGGATGTAATTAGACTAGGAAGATCCAGAGGTAGGTTGGATCCCGTGCTTATCTGCTTATTTTGTTTTTGCTGGTGCAGCTGCCTTTTTCTTTTGTAATCGTTCACATCAACAATATCTGTTTTATATTGTAAGCTTCTTGGTAGCCTGGAAGAACTATGGTGTCAGTTGAACTAATGGACTAAATCCTTAGGTTCCTGAAAGGATCTTTCTGATACTTCCAGGAGCTAACACTTCTTGAAGAATAGCTGAAATAGATCTCTGTTATAGAATCAATAATGACCACGTATTATCATGCTATGGTAAAGTGGATCATTGGATTTTTTTTGTCCAGACCTGAAATTTCATTGGTGCAGAGAATTCCCATGCAGTTTAGGTCTGCAAAGAGTCTTAGGGAATTGTTTGGCACACTGAGAAGTTAAGTTCAAGATGATATAGCCCAGTAGTTCTCAACTTTCCTAATGCCGAGACCCTTTAATACAGTTCCTCATGTTGTGGTGACCCCTAACCATAAAATTATTTTCATTGCTACTTCATAACTGTAATTTTGCTACAGTTATGAATCATAATGTAAATATCTGATATGCAGGATGTATTTTCATTGTTACAAATTGAACATAATCCACAGGTTGAGAACCGCTGATTTATAGCCAGTATGAGTCAAAGGCTAAATTTGAAAACCAGGTCCCTCCTGGCTCTGAGGCTGGCTCAGTTAAACTTCACCCTGCTTCCTGTCAGAGTATTTGATACTGATTAGAAAATAACAATAGTTAATGTGCTTTAAGGAACGTCAAGCACTTTGCTCACAACAAATCTTTTAGGCTGGTAGATCAAGCTTTATTATCAATTATTTTACAGATGAAGAGAGAAAGAGGCACAGAGGGCTTATGTGACTCGTATAGTGTCATGCAATGTGGTGTCAGAGCTGGAAACAGAATGCAGGTCTCCTGACTAACTCCAAGTTCAGCATCCTCTTCACTATATCATGCTGCCTCTTATAAAAATGTTAAGAGTGTTTCATAGTTTACATGACAGTTTTTGTGATGCCCTAATGTGATCCCCGACTCAATATCATCTCTGGGGCTGTCCAGTTCAGATCACAATCACTTTTACCGCTACTAAGATAGTTCCAATATCAGGTCCTCCTCTTCCCCCTCACTACTCTGAACTCGGTTTGACGCACACTTGGGCCTCCTTCTGAGGTGTGTGGCACATTTATTTGTTAGAGCTAGTGAGCCATGCTCATCGAATTAATAGGGTTGTCGTAGGTGTGAAAGTAACACAATTGCTCAGCTTGACAGAGCAGTCATTCAGTAGGTAGGGAAGCCCTAATGGGAGTAACTCATGGCCTAATTTCAAGACCAGCAAGGTAACATCTGCAGGTTAGAATTTTGGGAGAAGAGCCCTTTCCTCACACCAACAACTTCTTTCTCTACAAAATCTCTGTGAAGATAATCTCTAGGTTTATGTGATTTAGCTAATGATGACATTAAACTAAATTAGCAGCTCAAAGGACTTGTGCAAAATAGTGGATAAGTGTGTTACTGTATCCCCAAATCCCAGTATAGTTAAGTCTACAATGAAGGAAAAACAATGAGCAAATGCACCCCAAGCTATTAATACTAGCTAATTGAGTTAAACCACCGAAGACCACTTTTATATTTAGTTTTAACAAATGTTTTTAAAGTAAGGCACTGTGCTAGGTGATAGGGATATAAAGATAAAAACCAGAAATACATTGCTTGTGCTCAAGAAGCTTATATTCTATAGGGGATATATTGATAGGGTATAGTCTCTGGGAACCCCTTTGAACTCCTGGTATCTTCCCACTGGATCTGGTGTTTGCCTGAGGCCATAAGCCTCCCATTATCACCAAGACTGAATCTCTGTTATGCTTAGCCTAGCCCTCCACTGTCTGTCATTTCCTCCCCCAGTCTTCAGCTACTTTCCCCCTCAATCCCATTCTCTAGGTTCCTGCAATCTGACCTCAGTCCCATTAAGATCCCCCTTAGATCCCTCCTCAAGACCCTTCCCAAACTCCTCCTCTAGACCACCCCTAGATCCCTCTCACAGTCTTTTTGTATATAAGATCCATCTTTCCTCCAAGAAGCAGCTCAGTGTCAATCTAATTCAGACTCAGGCTGTGTCAGATTGTTCTGGCCTGCTTGTCAATACAAGTGTCACAAATGCTTAGGCTCCTTAAGAGTCCAACATAGCGAATTTTTACTAAATTTTGTTTAACTTTGCCTGAAAGGCTTGAGTCAAATTTATTTGGCAGGACCCAGCATGTCGATATTTTGGCATCTCAAGCACCCCTAAACCCCAAACTTCAACAATAACACGTACAGAGGTAAATAAATGAAACATTTTGACAGTCATAACTGGGAATGATGGGGTTCTTGTGCTTAGACCCCCAATACTAAAACCACCTCCTCAGTCCAAAAGACACTACCTCTGACAATAACTCATGAGTGGGCCCCAGTGAAATATGCTCTCTCCCTCTCCTCTCTCCCTTTCCTCTCTCTCTCTCTCCCTCTCCTCTCTCTCTCTCTCCTTCTTTCTCTCCCTCCCTGGTACAGTGACAAACAGATCCTGTAAGAATGCCCCTTACATAAACAGGATTATCTTGTACTGGCTCCTAAAATACCTGGTGCCAACTAGACTATTGCGTACTGACTCCCCACATCACCATATACATTCCAGATATGAAGATATATGTACATTCCCTTAATCTATCTTGTCAAACAGGGATTTGACTGGTAACACACAGGTCCATTATTTGAAAACCCCATCTCTCAGTGCTTTCCCCAACCCCCCAACTCTTCCTGGTGAACACTGGGTAAAACTCCTGAGTGGTAGATTTTAAAAGTACATGTTCCTCTAAGAACTGACTACTCCCTAAAACTGCCCCCAAACACCTAATTAACATATTTGGCACATACTTCACTGCAGTTTTTCCCATATAAACTTCAACTGCACCCCTTTTAGATTGCAGGTTCCCTAAGAACTCTTACTTGCTATATAGCATTACAATAAGCCTTTTGCCACTTGACTTAAAAGATTGCTTGAGTCCATGAATTCTTTCCAGGCAACTCTTCCCTGTACCATGATTTTTTGGGTCCTTATACCCCTAAAACCACATCAGGAAGATCAGAAAAGGTTTTCCATATGAGATGGCATCTGAGCTGAGTCTTGAAAGATGAGAAGGATTCTAAGAGGCAGAGATGAGAGAGGAGTGTATTCTAGAGAGACAGAAGATGGAATATGGGGTTCTAGGAATATCAGATACTTCAGGTTGGCTGGAAGAAAGAGTGTGTGAAGAACAATAATATGAAAGATTGTGGAAGCCCTAAAATATCAAACTGAAGAGGGTGTTGTTTTATCCTAGAGGGCATAAGGAGCCACAGAAAATTTATGTGTTGAATGCAGCAGGCCTCACCTGATCACAAGGCTGTGCATTGCCTGAAGGTTTCAAAACCAGTTAAAAGAGAACTATGGAAACCCAATCAAAAAAAGAAAAGAGCCCCACCTCCTCTGAGCCTCTGCCAACCTTCTCTAAGGACTTTCAGTTACTATGCAAAACAACTTAAACAACTGTTTCTAGAGGTTGTCCTCCCATAATACGCCCTCCTAGTTGAAATGTATTTAGCCCTGGGGGTGGCTAGGTGGTGCAGCAAATAGAGCACTGGCCCTGGAGTCAGGAGGACCTGAGTTCAAATCCAGTCTCAGACACTTAATACTTACTAGCTGTGTGACTTTGGGCAAGTCACTTAACCCCAACTGCCCTGCCTTCCTCCCTCCAAAAAGCAAAAAAAAAAAAAAAAAAAAAAAAATTTAGCCTTGATCCCACTCCACCCTTGCCTCAGTTAAAAGACCATAGTTTTTTTCTGTTTCAGCAGTCTTGTTATTTCTGGTTGACATATCTGGTGTTGGGAAGTGGGAGTTGAAGACTCTTTGCCCCGCCTTGAATGTCTGGTGCCAGCAGGGACCTCTTGTGCTTAGTCCAGACTCATCTCAGGTGTTTAGCCAGGGTAAGCAAGTCTCTCAAATTTCCTGAATTCCTGCCTCTTTTTGGTTGAATTCTTGGCTGTTTAACTGAGGGTTTGTTAAAGATCCACGGGCAATTTTGAGTCCATTCTGGCGTGGCTGCGGTGCTTAAAATTATGGGCCATATGTGGCCACTCCAACAAGTCCCTCTAAAAGGACAGTTGCCAGTCATATGTTTTGTATTTTTGTGTGTTTTTGTGGAATGCCACTTGTGTTAAGTGTGTTTATGTGTGTCCATGTCCCTGAGTAAAAAGCCAGCTGCTTTTTCTCCTTTTCATTCTGAGGGGGTGGGGAGAGTGAAGGGTGGTAATAACATATAACTGGAGGCAACAGTAGCAAAACCTGCTGTGAGAAACAGTTTGAGATGACTTTTTCTCCAGGTGTTCTCTTTCTCCTCCCCGACTAATTAATTTGAATAAGCCTTTTTCCTTTGATAATGCGGTTTACTGAACTATGAAAATCTTTCTGCCACAAAAAGCATAATTGTTAGAAAGGTAATGTATGTAGAGAGGCAGTTAGAGGGTGATCAACAGCTTTAATTTTTAAAAACTACTTTTAAGTAATTTGTTTCTAACTAAATCTTTAATTGGGAGTTGATCTTAATATTAAAAATTGTAAATCCAGGCTTAATAGAACCTCAAAATTAAGGCTTATTGATTATGTTCAATTTTAATTTGGAGAACTGTCTGGTTTCTTGGCTACCAATAAGATTTCTAAGGGTTAACTCAGAGAAAAGAGACAAGTTTGTGTAAACCAAAAGGTAAATAGGATTTGGTTTGAAAATCTAATTGAATACTTCAGAGTTTTGCAAACTAAAGTGATAGTAGAAATAAATTTAGAAATAATTTTTGAATTGGTGTGTTTGAACTTAGAAATTTTGCTATAATTTGAGATTTCTACCCACTTAAATGATAGATCATGTATTTAAATTTTTGAGAACTGTTTTGCTTCTTGCATGCATATACAAAAAGAGAAGCTTATTTAAGAAAGCAACTTGAAATGTACATAATATTTAGAAAAAGTCTTTGTGTTATTTCTGTGAAAAATACTTTACTGATGTAAGCATTTAGAGATATAAATTTTTCCCTAAGTACTGCTTTGGCTGCATCCCATAAATTCTATGAGATTGTTTCACTGTTGTAATTTTTTTGAATGAAATTGTTTCTATGATTTATTTTTTGACTCACTCATTCTTTAGGATTAGATTAGTTTCCAATTGATTTTAAATCTATGTTTCCTTAGCCTTTTATTGAATATAATTTTTGTTATATTCAATAAAATATGATTTCTCTCATATTAATAACCAATTATTAAATTAGGATTAAGGTTTTCCCTTTCTATTTCCTCATCAAAAGCCCAGTCCTTGTGAAAGATGAGATTGTCCAAATCCTTGTGATACATGCTTTTTGATCTTGGATGGGACTCCACCCAACTAGAAAACCTTCCAATGAGAAACTTAATTAAGATGGAATTCTTACACCACCATGTTCATTGTTCATTAACTGGGTAGAGATGGATGCCTTTGCCCACATAGCTGGAGGTAGCTGAGTTTATCATTTCTTCAACTAGAGGAGACCACCTCTTTGTCTGCCCTTCATTAATTGTTAACCAATCAAGAGTTGATTTCCACCCTAAGGTACACTCCCTTTTCCAAAGGCTTTATAAGCATACAATGTTGCACAAGTTTGGTCTGGGTCACCTAGCCACCTCAGATCTGGGAGATTGTCACTGAGATTTTTAATTACTTACTATTAATTCTTTGCTAGACAAAATTCATAAAATGATTGCTAATTACCCAGAAAGCATATCTCTAGGATTTTTCAATCAATACACTCTGAAAAAGATGTATTTAATATTTCTGCATCTGGTTGTGAGATTATTATGTCCTAAAAAATGAATTTTTGTGAAGGTGCCATGTATATCTGAGAAAAAGAAGTATTCCTTTCTATGCCCATTCAATTTTCTCCAGAGGTCTATCATATCTAACTCTTCTAAAATTTTATTCATGTCCTTAAATTATTTTTTGTTTACTTAATGGCTAGATTTATTTAGTTCTAAGAGGGGAAAACTGAGGTCCGCCATTGGCATAGTTTTACTATTTCCTCCTGTAAATCATTTAACTTTTCCTTTAAGAATTTGGATGCTATGCCTTTTGCTGCATATATGTTTGGTATTAATATTACTTCATTGTCTATGGTACCTTTTAGCAAAATGTAGTTTTCCTGCTTATCTCTTTTAACTAGGTCTGTTTTTGCTTTTGTTTTGCCTGAGATCATGATGGCTACCCCTGCTTTTTTCTTTTTTACCTCTGCTGAAGGATAATAAAAATCTATCAGCAGGATTTATTACTCTGAGTGTGTCTCTCTATTATAGGTTTCTTGTAAATAGCATATTGTTGTATTCTAGTTTCTAATCCATTCTGCTATTTGCTTCTCTTTTATGGGTAAGCTCATCTCATTCACATGTATAGTTATGATTATTGTGTATTTCCCTTCACCCTTATCTTTTCCTGTTCATCTTTTTTTTTACCCTGTCTCATCTCAAAAGTCTGTTTTGCTTCCAACTGCTACCTCCCTTAATCTACTCTCTCTTCTATTAACCTTCAGATAAGATGTGTTTGTGTGTGTGTATGTGTGTGTTATGTATGTCATATTTCTATACCCAACTCAGTGTTATTTCCTCTTTGAGTCAATTCCAATTAGAATAGGTTCAAGCATTGTCTGCTACTCCCCATCTTCCCCTTTATTGTAAAAGCTTTTCCTTTGATGCCTCTTTTATGTGAGATAATTTCCCCTATTGTTCCTTTCTCCCTCTTTCTTACCCCTTAAAAAAAAACACCTCATCATAATCATCTCACATTCATGCACCTCTGTCTATGTATACTCCTTATAACTGCCCTAATAATGTAAGAGTGTTTAGGAGTTAAATGTATAATCTTCTCATATAGGAATGTAAAGATTTTAACCTTACTGATTCCTTTATGATTTCTCTTTCATGTTTACTTTTTATGCTCAAGTCTTGTATTTTTTGAAAGTTAAATTTTCTATTCAGTTCTGGTCTTTTTTTATCAGGAATGCTTAAAAATCTTCTATTTCATTCAATGTCTGTTTTTGCCTCTGAAAGATTATATCTGGTTTTGCTGGATAGGTTATTTTTGGTTGTAATCCTAGCTCTTTTGCCTTCCAAAACATCATATTCTAAGCCCTTCAATCCTTAAATGTCTAAATTGCTAAATCTTGTATGACCCAACTGTGGCTCTAACAATGTTTGAATTGTTTCTTTCTGACTACTTGAAGTATTTCCTCTATGACTTAGGAGCTCTGGAATTTGACTATAATATTTCTGGGAGTTTTCATTTTGGGATCTCTTTCAGTGGATTTTTTCAATTTCTATTTTACCCACTGGAGTTAAGATATTGGGGCAGTTTTCCTTGATAATTTCTTGAAATATGCTGTCTAGGTTCTTTGTTTAACAATGGATTTTTAGAGTCTAATAATTTTTAAATTCTTTTTTTTTTTTCTTTTTGGAGGGGAGAAGGTAGGGCAGTTGGGGTTAAGTGACTTGCCTTAAATTATCTCTTTTCAATCTGTTATGCCGAGCAGTTGTTTTTCCAATGAGATATTTCAATTTTTCTTTTTTCCCCATTATTTTGATTTTTATTGTTTCTTGGTGTCTGAGTCATTAACTTTCACTTGCCCAATTCTAATTTTTAGAGAATTATTTTCTTCAGTGAAATTTTATACTTCTTTTTTCCATTTGACTGATTCTGCTTTTTAAAAGGAGTTCTCATCAGTGAATTTTTGTACCTCTTTTATTATTTGGGCAAGGCTATTTTTAAAGGTGTTATTTTCTTTAGTATTTTTTGTGCCTCTTTTATCAAGTTGTTGATTCTCTTCATAATTTTCTTGTATCACTCCAGTTTCTTTTCTCATTTTTTTCCCTACCTTTCTCATTTAATTTTAAAAATCATTTTGAGCTCTTCCAGGAATTCTTTTTTGGAGGCCTGTGACCAATTCACATTTTTCCTTGAGGCTTTGCGTGTAGGTTTGCATCTTAATCTTCTCTATCACTATAGTAACTTGTTATGGTTGGCTTTTTATTGTTACCCCATTTAAAAAAAATATTTTTTTTGCCCATTTTCCAGCCTTCTTCTTGACTTATAACTCTATTTGAGAATTGGGTTCTGCTCCCTAAGGCAGAGAAGTCACTTTTTCAAGGTTCAGGACTTCCTTGCTCCTGTTTTCAGAGCTAACTCTAGGGGGGGTCTGTTGATCTTCAGTTCTTCCAAGGTGGTGTGATCTAAGGAAAGTTGGGCCTGTGCTCTGGTCTTTACCCAAGATGGGATCTTTGTTCCCCTATAGCTACCAGTATAGTATTAGCACTCCTCATGGCCCTGGGACTCTGACCAGCTTCCTTGCTCTTCTGCAGTTGCAATTGCTAGTGCCCCCATCTTGGAACTGAGACTAGGGTTCCTTCATCATGAGCAACTACATGCATTCCTCTCTACCCTGAAATGACCTGGGCCCTTGCTCCTCTGTGGCCTCAACCATTATTGCTCCTTTTGGCCCTGGGATTGTGACCCATAAGCCAGCACCAGTAAAGTGTCCCCTGCAATTGTTCAGATCCCCACCTCTAGCACACAGTTTGTTGGCAAAGAGCTCCCAAAACTGCTGCAGCAGCCATGTAACTGTCCCCATGGCAAGGCCTATACTGCACTCCTGGGGCTCACCACCACCCCACGAGACAGACCTTTCCTGCCAATCTCCTGTGTTATCTTGGGTAAGAAAATTGTTTCACCCAACCTTTTGTTGGTTCTACCACTCATAAAATTCTATCTGAGGTGTTATTTTAGAGTTGTTTGGAGAGGAATTTGGGAGAACTTTGCTGAGTGCTTCTCTACTCTGCCATCTTGGCTCTGTTTCCCTAGGGGAGATAATTTTCTTTTAAGTAGATGTGAAATCAGTCACAAGGACAGGGGAAGAACAAAGGAGCTAGAAGTTTGTCTGCCATAAGATGAAAGGGAAAGGTAAGAAACATTTCATCAGGGCTTCCATCCTCTTGAGTACTTTGATGGCTAAGCAATGATACTAAGTTTTTGTGGGAAGTGATTCCACACAATAGGAAGCTGGAGATATAGACGCAAGGGAATAAGTGTAAGTTGGATGGTGTTCTGTCTCAGCATCGGGGTCAGTAACTGGTGTTTGGGTCTCTACAAATAGACTAAATTTATTCTCAGCACCAACCATATATCCTTATCCCAAGATTCAATGCACACCCAGAGCACACACTGAATGTGGAACATTTAATTCTCAATCTCAATTCTCAGGATCACTAGCACTCTGAGGCTCAGGATCTCTGATGAATGTGGGGCTGTTTCAATGCAGGTCCTCTGGTGGTTCTGGGTCAGGATCTCTCAATAGTTCTAGGAGCCCAGCTACAGATGAGAATTGTGTGATGGAGTGCTTGGGAACAGAGCTCAACTCAAGGCTGCTCAGTTTCCTCCAAGACAGAAGGGAATAAGGCACACCTACACATGGAACAAGTGTTCAATTCCCAGTCTCCAAGTCCCTGTATTCCTTTGTGTATTTCCCCGTCTGCAAGTCGCTGTATTCCTGTGTATTTCACAGAATACTTTGTTTTTTAATTCCCTAACTTAATTCATCATGATATATTCTGTATTATAACAGTCTAAATTTCATACCAGAGTCCTCTGTCTCACTTTTATTTTCATAACCCTTCTACCCTGGGGTCTCCAGTATTGGCATATCAATACAGTCCTGGAGGCTAAGGTCTGAAGGAGGAAGAATCAGGGGTGGGAAAAGTAGAATACAGGAAGGAAGAAAAAAACCAAGGACCTTTGGCAGTCAGTTTTGTGCAGCAGCAAAAATTTGCTATGGTCTGGAATAGAACTGCTCTGCGGACCAGTAACTGGGAAGCCAGACTGCTCTGGAGACCATCTAGTTCAACCCCTCATTTTACAGATGAGGGAACCCCAGTCTAAGAGAGAAGCCACTTGCTTAAGATAACACAGCTAGTCTGTGGCAGACCAAGAACTAACAATCCATGATGTCTTCTGATGCCTGGGCCAAAGTTCTTTTTACTTTTCCATATATTGTGACATATAGCAATTTTTGTGTGTAATTAAGTGGAAAGCTTGCAGAGAAGAGAAGCACATTAAATAGCCATTGTCAGACACAGAAACTGCATTTGTCTCTCCTGAACTCAGGGCTCTTCATCTTTGCTGGGAGGAAAGACAGTATGATCTACAGGTACGAGCACAGGCTTTGAAATCAGGGGTCCTGACTCTACTCCCAAGTAGTGGTGATTGTAAACAAGTCACTTTTTTAAAAAGTGTGGAGTGGGGCAGCTGGGTGGCACAGTGGACAGATAATTTCCTTGCCAAAAAAAAAAAAAAAGTATGGAGCCTGTGAAGTGCACTACAGTAATATTACTGGCTGTGGAGGGACTGCTGACATTCTGGCCACAGCACTTCCTGTCACCTTACTGCTGGTCATGGCTAAAGCAGTTAAAGCTGGGACTTGATTAGCTATCATCTACAAAGGGAGGGACAAGATTGATTAACATTTAAGGTCCCTTTCCAGCTCCAACCCTATGTGTTAAAGTAATGCTTGCCCATTGCCAGGATATCAATGTCAAATCCTTGCTTTCAAGTTTATTGAGAACACCTCTGGTTCACTGATTATTTGGGATTTTGTTATTTCACATTATTGACAACCTGACCTGTTCAATAAACATTTATGAAGTGAACAGCACTTTGCCTGGTAATAGGTGAAAAAAGAAAACTTACAATCTAGTAAGGGAGTTATAATATGTATGCAAATAATTACAATAAAAGGTAGAATTATGATAACAGATAGAGATCTGTCCTTTACAGATCAAAGTGTTCTAAGGAAACTAGAGAAAGGAGAGATGCCTTTCATTTGGGAAAGATTCATGGAAGAGGCAGCACTGAGGTGAACCAAAGATGAGGAAGGAGTGTATTATAGGAATGGGGAAAAAGCTTGTACCAATGCATAGGGGTCAGGAGATGGCAGAACAAAGATCAAAGTTAACCAGTTAGGAAGGACTGCAGAATGATGTAAAATAAGGCTGAAAAAGACAGTTTGAAGTCAGATTGCGAAAGGTCTTAAATGCCAAGCTGAGAAGTTTTGTGTGCCTTATCCCACAGGCAACTATGAACCACTGAAAGCTTTTGAGCAAGGAAATGGCATACTTTGTTTTGTACCTTAGGAAGATTATCTTGTAAATGAGGTAAAAAAGATGAATTCTGTAAACCTCAAAACATGATAAATCCTAGCTACAGAATTATTACAACAGGAGCAAAATGACCAGCCAAGAGGCTGTCAGAATAAGTGATTATAATAGTAGAGGGAAAATGATAAAAGGCCTGAAATAGGGAGGTGGCAGGGTAAATATAGAGGAGTAAAAGATACAGATTTGTCGAGGTACAATCAACAACGCTTGGACAACAAACAGAACAAAAGTGTGTGTGTATTGGGGGGCTGAGGGGTAGGGAAAGGGAAAGAAAGGAGTCTCCAAGGTTTTGAATCTGGGTCACTGGGAGGGCAGTGTTCTTATCAACAAATAGGAAAATTGGAAGGACAGGCAAGTTTTGTTTTGTTTTTTTTGAGGGATAAAAGAATAAAATAATTCAATTAATTTTTTGAAGATAGGGTCTATATTCACTCTCATTTTACATGAAGCCCACACTCCAGCAGAAAATCTCTTTGAAACTCCCTCTTTCCTCCACAAATAAATCACTTTGCCTGATGGTGAAAGAAAGGGTTAAGTCTGCTTAGGTTATTACTCTGCTGCCAACTGCAATTGGGATTGTTTTCCAGTTCTTCTTATGTTCTAAGTTCTTCACAATGTGGCTTTATTATTTGCTTTGACATAGCTTCTCAGATCATAAACCTATGTGCAAAGTATATATTCCATGGCCAAACGAATAATTTTGGGGTGATATTATATCCTCTGTCCCTGACTCATATTAAAGCTTTAGATAAAGACTCCTCCCTCCTCCTCCAATGAAACCCTGCCTGGAGTCTTTAAAAATTAAGAAATAATATTGTTCATACACAGCCAATATGGGAATTTATTTTGCTTCACTGTGTACATTTATTACAAGGTTAGTTTCTTCCCTGGGGGCAGTAGGAAGAGAAAACGCTTGTTAATTAAAAATAAAAGTCTTGTGAAAACTGACCTTGGTCACCCTGGAATCAGCACCTGGAAATCTGGTTGTTCCAGGAGACTTTTTTCTTCAAGAAGCTTTTTTTTTGGGTCTGTTTTCCTTGTAATGGTAAAATAATGCTGAAGGTGTTAAGAGAGTTACCCTGAAGCCTTACTCCAAGTAACAAAAATCACATTACAAGTCTTGTTTTACTTCCAGTTATAAAATACTCATGCTGGAGGGGCCATTCAAGATCATTGAGAGCATAGCCCTTTTATTTTGTAGGAGGAAACTGAGGAACAAAAATTAAGAAATCTTGTCTAACCATTGGATTAACACAACTAATAAAAAGATTTAAAATAAAGGAACCTGCAAAACCTTTGGTAACTATGCATTGTAATGTGGTCTATCCAGGCTTCTCAAGATTATTTCCAGAGCCATCTCCTTCCCATACCCTTTTATTTACAGCTAGCTCACCATTATCTACAAGATAACTTTAACCTGCAGTTATAATCATCTACTCATTCCCAGCAAAAACTTCACCCTTAGGACCTTTGCTATCCATCTTTTTAGGCCTAGTACTGGATTTCCTCTGGGCTAAACTTTGATGTGCTTGTGTCCCCTGTACATGACTTCACAGAACTTAGAAATTAAAGGAATTTTAGGAAACACATAGTCCAGTCCCCTTATTTTACCAATGAGGATCAGAGAGTGAAGGCCCAGGGAAGTAATGTTAACTCAGACAAAATAAAGAGATCTACCTCAAACTCAAACCCTCTGCTGCTAATTTGGTTCTCTCTGTTAGGATACTTCCTCCTTATTTACAAGTTGGAGCTAACTTCTGAGAAGTCTGCTTTATAGTCTGAAGATCCTTTATTCCCCAACCTAATTGTATTAGGACCCTCCATTTAGGTTTCAGGGCTTAAAATATCAGTGTTTCCTAGAATCAAAAAAATTCTGTTGTAATCTGAAAGACCCTTCCCTTTTTTCCAAAGAAAGAAGTTGAACTCAAGTTCTGTCCTGTCTGAATAGCAACTAGGAAAGTTGTAGGGTCCTTTAAGTTCCTTGCTCAGTGAACAGAAAAGAAAATCAAGGCATCAATTTCACGCATCAATTTCACATTGACATTTTTATTAACGCCAACAGTTTTTTTAATTATTATTTTTTTAAAACAATAGCACAAAAATGTTTCAGGGAAGCAGTCTGACAGTTAATCTGATGACCTTCTGAAATAATTAAGCCACACCAAATATGAATTCCTGTTAACAAAAACAGATGGGTAGGGGGCAGGAAAGAAGAAGGGCTTAAAAAAAAAACCCAAACCAAAAAAATCCCTAAAAAAACCTCACTGGATTAGATGGGTGAGGTCTTGTTAGTAGAATATGCTGTAGATGGAACAAAGGGTGGCAAGAGATTTATACTCTTACTTTTACCAGCTATCACTAAGATACAGTTCAGCTCTTGCCATCAGTTGTCATCCAATTCACACATGCATAACAATTAATCGGGACAAGGCTAATGCCACTTTGGCCATGAAGAGGTGCAACAGTTGGATCTGTCAGACAAATAATAGCATTTTCTGTAAAACAAATCCCTCCAGAAGGCCCAAATGAAACCCTTTATAGTTTTACTGCTGCATGCATGCATTTTAGGACTCTTGCAAAAAAAAAAAAGAAAAAGAAAAAAGAAAGGAAAAAGAAAAAAAATCACCTTAAAAAGAAAAGAAAATGTGAATCAGTTTCTCTTATTTAATGTGGCTATTAAAGATGTTTCCTTATTATTCCTTTACCTCTGAGAAGGACACCAAGAGGTAGGACCAAGGAGGGAAAATTGGATGTTTTATTTTGTTTGTTTTTGCCAAGAGGTCACACAGAAGGGAAGGAGGCAGAGAGAGAGACTACTATCCTTGGTTCTGATTGCATTATGCAGGAAAATAAATCTCCCAGATTATCATCCTTCTACCCCACCCCCCAAAAAACACACTCGGAATTATGCACAGACTCAGACTATATCATACCAGCTATCTGCCTTTCATATTAACCGTTCCCCAAATGCACACTACCCTTGGCTCATAGGCTGTTTGCAGAGGCGTTAACCCATTCCTGCCCAAGACACTTCACAAATTCCTCTTGACCCAGAAGCCTCTCAAATTTTCTTTTATAGGGTTTTAAAAACAGAACATCTGCCATTAACATCAGAGGAGAAGTGTTAAATCCTTTTAACCACTGACAAGGCTTCAGGAAGTTTCACAGTTTCATTATGCTCTATTTTATTACTATCATATTTACATTTTTTTTCTGAATTGATTTTTCCATTTTTTTTAATAGAATTTAATTCTGGAGTGTGAGCAGGAACCAGTTAACTACATTCATTGTCCAACCCCCATTGGTTTGAGAAAAGACTCCAAATTCTTGGCATATGAATCAGCTGTAGGGTAGCTCCACCTTCTCCTTGCCAAGAGGCAGCAGGACAACAGTGGCTGCATGCTTGGGGGTTCACACTGTGGGTTGAGAGGCCTTTCGCTCCAGGAGGTACTGATGGATACTTTCGGCATCTCGTTTCAGCCATGCAGCGTTCAGCAGGATATTTTCACAGCACTGCTGGATGGTACGCTCTGCTGAGGGAGCTGGGTGGCTCTCGAAGAAAGCCTGTTGCAAAACAACCCAGAATGTGGGTGTTTATGTCATGCTTAATAAGTGTTTGAATGCAGAGGAAGAAAGTAACACTTTAAATAATGTTACAGAGGAAAAAATTAGCTTGCAAAATTGTCACAAGCCTTAATAGCAAAAAATTACTACTAGAATTTTCATCCATTCTTTCTTTAGCTATTTCATTCCACACCACAAGGCTAAGAAAACATAAGCAAACTATTCAGAAAATTCAAGATCAATTCTTCTCAAATAAAATTTATGCAGAATAGCAGTAAGGAGGAACTAATTTTCTTTTTCTTAAGCTTACATTCTATATATGATATCCCAAAGGAGTCTTAGTTTGTAAATGACAATAAAACTTGACTTCTGTCTATACTTTTCTTTCAAGGAGCCCTAAATTCTAATAATTTAGTACTTGTCATTCAAGTCAGTATTTCCTCTTTCTTTACTTTGCAATGTGATTTCAGGAGAAACACTATTTTCCACCAAATGCAGTTCTTTCTTTGTAAAATAAGGTAATTACTGAATAGCAAACAAAACAATAGGGTAAGATTCTTTACTCTAGCTGGGGTTCCAGTGATAAAATGAAGAGTATCCTTACTGGAGTCAAACCAGCATTCTGGAAAACTACCTTTCTCCTACAGAGGCAAGTTATTGGTTCTTAAGGACCTGCTATAACCCCAGTTATCTGAAACAAACATGCCCTTCAGGCAGTTTTCTCATATAGCTATGAGGCCTGAAAATCTTCAAATCCCCAGATTTTAGGACCATAGATTTAGAGCTGGAAGAAAGAGATCATCCAGCCCAATCTTTTCATTTAAACAGTTGAGGAAATTTGGGCCCAGAAAGGTTAAGTCACTTGTCTAAGGTCACACAGTGACTGAGGCAGGAATCATAATTGGGTTCAGATTTATATTCATGATTCCAAATTTAATGTTGTCTGATAGACAGGAGAAGTTCCAACCTAAATACAACTGTTTCTAAATACTGAAATTATTTGCGGAAGGATTTAAAATAATTTTTTAGGTATAAGCATCCAGTTTGGTAGAGTAGAAAATGAAAAATAAGAGCCTCAAAAGTTAAGTTAGACATGACATACATGACAACACTGAGGCTGGAGAAGACGGCTCCAAAAGGTCAAATGCACTTTGGAAGAGCATAAGGTGCAACTGCTCCACGTACATTTGACCGAAAAGCTGTATGGAAATGGGGCTTACACATCACTCATTTCCCACCACTAGCAGCTATAGGAAACTCTGTGAAGAGTAGTTCCTATAATTGCCAAGAGTGCATTAAAATCAAGATAGCCAAGAACACAAAAAGCTTAAGGAACTGTTTGTTTATCTTATAAACAGTAAAAAAAAACGGGGGGAAGAGGGAAAGAAAACGTATTCCATGAAAGCTTGTAATTCCACTCTTTACATTCAAATTCCATTCAAATACTAGTTCCCTTAGATTTATCCAGTGAAAGGAGATATAGATATTAAGGAAAATGGGAGCACTGAGGTTTTCCTCACCCAGCATTTAATTCCTACATCTAAATTAGACACAAATTATATTCTGTGTATAATCCCTTCTAGGAGTGGATACTTCTCTAGATGATCTCAGAAACTAACAATTATGTGGGAAGATTTCTTTGGACTTATAATATGAATCAAGATACTTTTTTTTGGAGGGGGGAAGGCAAGGCAATTAGGGTTAAGTGACTTGCCCAAGGTCACACAGTTAGTAAGTGTGTCAAGTGTCTGAGGTGGGATCTGAATTCAGGTCTTCCTGACTCCAGGGCTGGTGCTTTATTCACTGTGCCACCTAGCTGTCCCAAAACACTATTTTTGACACTTTGCAGTTATCAAAAAAGATTAAAGCAAAATCTGGATTTTAAAAATGTTCAGTGATTAAGTAGCCAAGCAATGAAAGAGACAATGATCAA
Organism: Pseudochirops corinnae; assembly: GCA_028646515.1. NCBI lineage: Eukaryota > Metazoa > Chordata > Mammalia > Diprotodontia > Pseudocheiridae > Pseudochirops > Pseudochirops corinnae. Next base: position 220,671,342 of record CM053586.1, on the reverse strand, counting down.
TTTGGGTCTGCAACAAATGCCAAAATCCCCAGGTGCGGAGTCCACAATACAGAGGCAGTTTCTTGCTTATCAACCCAGCAGGGTGGCTAAGAAGACAATCCTCAGTAAGCATACTCATATCTATTAGGACTTCAGCCATGTTCCAATTGGATCCAAAAAAAAGATGGTGTGGTGCTATCTCTAAATTTTCTTGATAACAGACAATCCAGGCTGGCTACCAATGTTATCTTTTCTTCAGATAAGGAACAAGGATTACCTAGATGTCTGAAATAATCTAAACCTGATGCTGCCATTGAAATGTCAGGCTTAGCTAAGACAACAATTTAGCAAGAGTGACTAAAGATACATTTTTTCATGCTAAAAAAGTTAAAATTTAAAGTAGTATTCTTACCTTAACTTCTCCGGCCATTTTATCAATTGCAAATCCTTCAACTGAAAGCTGAAAAGGGATAAAGCATGCACAGTGTTTTAAATTTAACCCACATCAAAGAAGAATGTTTCATATTTAACAGGTGGAAGATGGAAACAAATTTCTACACGTCTAAAAACAAATTTTACTAACTCCCAACGCCTTAATCTGAGGTGTGTAATATTTCACTTTGGACAAGGATAAGTCACAGTTTTTTAAAAAAGAAATGGTCTTCTTTGTCTGTTCTCAGAGAGTTTGCAGGTCCTATACTATACATTGTGAGGTACCTTAATAACAAGCACAAATGATCTTATGTACCTTTATTAGTCTTGATATTAAGAATCCTCCTTGGTAGCGATTATAAAGTTCTTCCCAGTTGTCTTTTATAAATTTCCAAGCAGCTTTCCTCCCCTGTTTGCTGCCTCCAGCTACCCCACCAATAACAGACACAGTATCCTGTGGACGTACCTCTTCCTTGAAAAAAAATTAAAGAAATTAAGGGTTTAGTCCTTCTAAATTCTGTAAGGCAACAAATACTTAGATAGAACAAGTGGCTAGGTGAACACTAGTCCCCAAAGTTACCATTATTTAAGTAAATGACTATGTGGTATAGTGGAAAGAGACAGGGGTTTGTAATCAGGAAAGACTTCAATTTAAGACCTGCCTCAAATACTGTGTGACTTTGGGCAAACTGCTTAACCTTTCTGGACCTCAGTTTTACCATAATGTAAAAAGGAGGAGACTGGATTTGATGACCTCTAAGTTCTATGAGCTCTAAAATCTAGGATCTGTGATCTCAATAAAGCCACTCAACTTTTAAGAATCAGGAAAAGAGAATCCTATTAGACATGAGGAAGGGGCATGGAGAACAGCATAACAAACTAGATAATTTATCAAAATACCTAGGGCTCAGCAGTGCAAGATTCCTGCAGGGCAAGGGAAGGGCACAACAAATAGCAGGTCCCTGAGTCCACTAGAGAAGGAAGACTTAAAATAATAAGGCTGATGATCAGAAGGCCAAATCAGAGACACCAGCATCGTGTCAGCAGACAACAACTAGATTGAAAAGCAGTTTTCCAGTTAACTTACTGAAAGTGCAAAGGTGAGGACTTTTTGAATTAGTTCAGGTGGCGAAGTAGCCCCCAGGACTCGCTCAATTCTATTCTTTTCTTCTTGCATATCTGCTTCTTTGTGAAGCTAGAAGGAATAAGAGTTATTAATTTCCCCTAGGCAGTGCTGCACACATCATGCTCTAATCAAATACAACTCAAACTTTAGTAATTATTAGCACTGCACAAATAGCCCCCATTGATTTTACAAAATAATTCACTGCTAGAATTTTGACCTAGAACACCCCTTTTTTCTGATCTAAGTAGAAAACCATCTATACTAACCCACTAGATGGCACCTTTATACTATACTTCACATAATTATAGCACAGTTGGTTCCCCCCCTTCCCTCTTATTCCCCTATCACCAAGAGAATACAAGCCTCATTCTGCCATCAAGGATAGCAACAGAAGTTATTTATTTGAGCTAGGTACTTGAATACAACTAATATACTCTGTGAATAGAACCCAGTAATTTTTACCATTTGTTCTAATTACTGTATACATTATAGCTAATGACTGAACCCCTGGACATTTGCAAAGAGAAGTCATTTTTTTTTAGTTTTTAGTCAAAGCTTCTCTCTTATTAGTACTCTTTAAAGTAGAGAGAATTTTAATAGCTGGTATGAAATGCAAACACAGGTGATTCGTGTTGCTCTCACCTATACCAAAATTTCAAGTCATTAAACTATTTATAAAATACACAGAACCTATATCTTCTTCACTAGGAAAAAAACGTCTTTGTGAAGAAACTTCAAATGTAATGAGGATAACGTTTCATAAATGTGGAGCTAAAACCTAGCAACCTCAAAGAATTTTAATTTTGAATTATTAACAACTGTTTTAATTATAATAACAAAGCTGACAAGAGTGTTATCTCACAACCACACAAGAAATTAGGAAATACAAGTATCACTATCCCCATCTGACAGAAGGAAATGAACTTAGAAAGGTAAGGTAAGTGTCAGAGACAAAATCTGAACTGGAGCTTTCGGTCTTCAAGTCCAGGATTCTTTCTCCTATATAATGGTGCCATTAAAAAAAAAAAAAAGAACATTTTAGATCTTGGGCAAGTTATTTAACCCTGTTTGTCTCAGTTTCCTCATCAGTCAAATGAGCTAGAGAAGGAAATGGCAAAGCACTCCAGTATCTCTGCCAAGGAAATCCCAAATGCGGTCACAAAGAGTCAGACAAGACTGAAACAACTCAACACCAACAGTACTATTCTCTCATTGTCTTTTTATTGGAGGATTACTCTTTCTGTTGGTGATATGTTATTGCAGTTGATTAAGAATAATCTGTAAAGTCATTTCAAGGTCACAAAGCAGGAATGTGAACCCGTTTCCACATGTACTCACCTTTAGCATTATGTCTAAGGTAGTGCTATCACCATGCTTCAAAACAGTCAGATATACCTAAAAGTTAACAATCAAAGAAAGAATTTGGTCAAGTATAACTTTCACTTTCAGATATTCTCAGACATGGTAAACGTGACATGTCAAAAGATTAAAAGGTTCCATGTAGCTGCTATATGCAGTCAGTCAACCCTTTATTAAATACTTATTAAGTGCCAAGCATGGTACTAAGCTCTAGTGATACAAAGAGGGGCAAAAGCAGTTCCTGCCTTCAAGGAGCCCACATCCTATTTTTCATGCTTGACTCCTCACACCTCTCACACCCAATCTGTTGCTGAAGTCTATTAATTTTACCTTTATAACAAGTCTCAAATATACCCCTTTCTCTACTCTGCCACCACCTTGGTAAAGACCCTCATGACCACACACCTAGACTACTGTGCTGTCTGGCCAAGTGGTCTCCCTACCCGAAGTCTCTTCCCCACAATAACCCATTTTCCACTCAGCTGCCACAGCGATCTTCCTTAAGCACAGATCCAACCACAGGAACCCCTATTCAATAAACCCCAGCGGCTTCTTATCACTTCCAGGATCAAACATAATTCTGTTCGGCATTCAAAACCCTTCATAATTGGGCCCATTCTTACCTTTCTACACCTTATTCCACACTATGTACTCTGCAATGAATGACTCTGTTCCTCGCAAATGACACTTCAAATCCTGAAATCTGAGCCTTTTCACTCCACCCTCCTGGCTTCCTTTAAGTTTTAACCAAAGTTCCACCTTATGTCAGAAGTCTTTCTCAGTTCTCCTTACCCTTGCTGCCTTCTTTCTGAGATGATCTCCATTTGTGTATCTTGTCTATATGTAGCTATGTGCATGTTGTTTCCCCCATTAGACTGTGAGCTAGTTCCTTCGTAGCAGGCACTGCCCCCAGCCCCACTTCCTCCCGCCTTTAAACCTCAACTCTTAGCACAGTGCCGGGCACATAGTAATAAAACTTAATAAATGTTTGTTGACTTGATGCAACATCGGTCAACTTTAGTTACTGTAAAGGAAAGAATTTTTAAATAACATGATGGAGGGTCAGTGGGACAAAGTATCCTAGTAATTAAAATAACAGAGGAACATACAGGGCTCCTTAGATCAGCAGAAAGAATCTGCTTCCCATCCACATGGTCCTTAAACCGACGACGTGCTTCTTCTAATGTTGGCTTATGTCCCGATTTTCCTAGCTTACCCAGAACCAAACCCCTCAGGAGTGCATCTAGATGGCCTGTGGAGAAGTGAGAAAGAATTAGGACTGTAGTTAAATATGATTCTCTAAAATCTGCAGCCACCTGAATTTCATACTATTTCCACATTACTGAAGGAGAACAGTTTTACTATACAACAAAAAGCAGTCCTCTGATCCAGGAAATAAGCCTTTTGCTTATCATTACTTTAAAATTGTATAACTAGTATCGATGGTAATAAGAAAATACCTTTGGAAGATCTCAAATCCAGAGATCCCAGTGATTGTGAATCCTTGTAGGTCATCAGTTAAAACCCATTCCTCAACCCCACACCCCAAATCCTTATTGATATCCCCCTTGATGCACTTCCCCCCACAAAGTCCCAAACACTACCCATACCCTTCCATGGTGCCCTCTGGAATGCATACTCTGTTGGCAACAAAGTTGTTTTCATCTTTAAAATTTTCCTTTCTCGCTCCTTTCATCTTCTGGCTCACTTGAGATCTGTCTCCCTCCTTATAATGACACAGCCTCCCTAGTCACACTTTCCAGGAATGGTTCACTGGTTGAGATGGGGAAATTGGAATATATACACTTCACTACCACTTCCAGGTTCTTCCTCATCAACTGTTGTTATTGCTTAGTCATTTCAGTCATATCTAGATCTCTGTGAGTCCTTTTCTTGGCAGAAATACCGGGGGTAGTTTGCCATTTCCTTCTCCAGCTCATTTTATAGATGAGGAAACTGAGGCAAACAGGGTTAAGTAACTTGCCCAGGGTCATGTAGCTAGTAAGTGTCTTGAGGCTGGCTTTCATCATGAAGGTGAATCTAATGCTCTATCTACTGGGCCACCTTGCTGCCCCCATCACTATTCTTCAGTAACTGCTTCCCTTTAAGGCCCATTTACAATCCACATCTATCACTCAATCAAAATCCTAGTAGTTCTTGTCTACAGAATATTACCCTTCTTTCTTCAATGAGTTTAGTAACCCTGGTTTACAATCTTCCTCTCCTCAACTCTGCCCTCATACTAGGGTAGTTGAACACAGATACTGATACTCTCTCAAATATAGTTCCTCAGCCTTTCATTTCCCATGACCTAATCTTCCACCCAACCTCAGCCATGAAGATGATTAGACCCTTGATCTTGCTATTATTCATATGTTCGCAAATTCTGAAATCCCTTTTTTCCCATCACAATCAATTTGCTTTCCACTTCTCCTTCCGCCTTCCAATACCAAACCATACCGGGACCTCCAATCCCTCAACCCGTTGGTTCTTTTCCAAGCCATCATAGTGTCCTCTTTTCCTGATTTTGACCCTGTGGTGGCCCAGTTCAAGTCTACACTGTCTTACTGAGTACTTCTTTCTCTTATCATATCACTGATTTTTTTTCCTGTCTGATCATTCTCATCACTAATATATATATACTGCTCAACAAAGACGGAGAAAACCATGCAACTACTTTTGACTGGGTCTACTACAATTTTATGTTGTATAATCTCAAATGGGTCCTCACTGCTGACAGGCAATCAATCAGTTTACTATCCCACTCACTCTAGCAGTGGTGAGTAACTTTTAAGCTTTTCAACCCTCTTCAAATCTCCCACAGTTCGCCCTGACCCCACTCTCTCAGTTGAGAGGCTTGTCTAATATTTTACTGAAAAAAACTGTGGCCATTCACCAAGATTTCTCCCTTTCTCCATCTCATCTCAAAGCACTCTGATGACTTCTGCTACTATCTCCTCCTTAACCTTTTCATATGAAGAGCCCGGCCAAGGCTAATGCAATTATCCCAACTTCTCCAACAGACAGCCTACTCTATCATCCCATTCTCACTAATTTGCAATCTCTTTATTATCTGCATTCCCACTGCCTACAAACATATTTTTGTCTTCCTTATCTTCAAAAACCATTCCTGTTAACTATTATCCTGTATCTCTCATACACATACCCTTAGTGGCTAAATACCCTGAGAATGCCACCTACAACAGGTTTCCCCATTTCCTTTCCTGTTACTCTCTTCCTGACACTTCTATTGTCTGGCTTCTAACCTCATAACTGAACCAAAACTGACCTCTCCAAACTTACCACTGATCTCTTAAATGTCAAATCTAGTGGTCTTTTCTCAATCTTCATCCTTCTTGACCACTCTGCAGCCTCACTGTACTTTAGATACCGTCCATTGCCCTCTTTTCCTTGATACACCCTTCTCTCTAGGTTTCTGGGATACCACTCTCTCCTGATTCTCCTCCTACCTATCTGACCACTTCTTCTGTCTCCTTTGCTGGATCATCCAGGTCATACACATTAACCATAGATGTCTCACAGGACTCTATCCTAGGACCTCTTTTCTTCTTCCTCTATCTAGCACTTCTTGAACTGTGGGTTGCGACCTGATGGTGGTAGGGGGGTAGCCAGAGGTGGCGGCAGGTCATGAAAAATTTGGCAACAGTAAAACTTTCTGAACCATAATGACCAAAAATTAATTAAAAATCAAATGCATAATGAATCTGAGGTATTTCAGGCAGCCCTTGCCCCTCTTGCACTGTACAACTTCACTTCAGCCTTGGTTCTATATGAACACAAAGCATGTATACTTTGCACTGAGTATGTCCACAGGTCATACAATGCCAATAATCGCAGCTAAGAAGCTAGAAGGGGTTGCAGTGGAAAAAGTTTAACAAGCTCTGCAGGCCCCCGAGTCTATACTACTTCACTTAATGATCTAACAGTTTCCATAAACTCAATTATCATCTTTATGTTGATTCTCAAATCTGCTCATCCAATCCTAAGCTCTAGTCTTGCATCTCTGCTTATAGATGTCACAAACAAGAAAGATGTCCTGCTCTTTCCCCACTCTAGTCTACCCTCTCACTCAACTGTCCAATTAACCAGACCATGTCACTACCCCTACTCAATCAATTCCAATGACTCCCTATCATGTTCAGGATAAAATATAAAATCCAATTTGGCATCTGAAACTCTTCATAATCTCTTCCCACTCTCCATCCCCACAATCTTTCCAGGCTTTTTATACACTTTAATCCCCCCATATACTCTTTTTCCAGTGACAATGGCCTCTTTGCGGTTCTTTAAAGACACACTTATTTATCTGCTGAGTATTTTCACTGGTTGTCCCCCATGCCAGAATACTGTTTTCTCTCCTCTTCTCCATTTCCAGCATTCCTGGGCTTCCTCCAAGTCATAGTTAAAATCCCACTTTCTACAGGAAACCTTTCTCTATCTCTCTTAATTCTAGTACCTTCTCTCTGTTGATTATTTCCTATTTATCCTGTATACAGTTTGTTTGTACATGATTGTTTGCAGGTTGTCTTCTTGATTAGAAGTTAAGCCTTTCGAAGGAACTATCTTTTGCTTTTATAACCCTAACGCTTAGGACAATGCCTGGGACATAGAAGGTGCTTAATGACTGAGTGACAGACAGAACCATCAAAATTACAAAGTAATTTTCCTCAGATGTTTATGACTATCAGCAGAGCAATGGGTACTTTTGCTTTGGATCTATACTGTAAAGAAATCTGTTTGGGTACTAATGAAAAAAAAAACCAACTGGAAATATTCCAAAAGAGGAAGGAAGTATGAAATGATGTGCTACCTAAGCTAAAAAAGGAGACACATATATTATCTAATGTGAAGTAAAATCATAAAGGCCACCTATCTGAATTTAATTAGTTCTTCAATTTGGTGACATTTTTATTATTTGGGTTGTCTCTCATCAAAAGCATAGGCTTGGTCATTCAGTTATGTCCAAGGCACCTAATAAGTCTGTACACCCCAAATCAATGTGTTCCTTGTGAAAAAAATAAAGAATTCAGGATTATTTCAACAGAGTCAGAGAACTTAAAGTAGACATATGTGACAAAGAAACATGTGACTTTGCTTTTTTCTTCGAAGCACACTGTTGCAAAAGTTCTCATAAAGAAAGGCCCTGACTTCAAACTCTGGCTCTGTAATGAATATGTTGTGGTATACAACATTTGTGGTATACATTTCTTATAACACAAAGATAGGTAATGAGCTTAAAGTGCTATATGTGATCATCATGGAAGAAAAGTCATAGATGTAATATAGAGCTGATAGGGACCTCAGAGGTTATCAAGTCTAACTCTCCTTTTACAGATGAGGAGACTGAGACACAGAAAGATTTAAGTAACATGCCCATTGTTATGTATTAACTAGCAGAGATGGGATTTAAAATGAAGACCTCTCTCCAAATCCAAAATTCATTCCATCATACCATTAAATTTCAAGTCATATTCTTACTACTTACAAAAAAGTTAATGTTTTCTACCATAAAGCATAAATTCCTTTGTTATCAGCATATGATTAAAAAAAAGTCAATCCAATAGAAAAACACTTGCATTTTCATTTCTAGCTCCTAAATTAAAAAGAAATCTGGTAAAACTGCAGCAATAGTTTATAGGAAGATAGATAAAAGCTGAAAGCAATTATGTGAAGCAAGATAATAATGTTCTGCTTATCAGGGCCTGATACAAATTGGTGGCAATAGATCTCTGTCCCTGTCTTTTACACATTGCATTTAGCAGTTAATTTAGACAATATATAATTCCATCTATCAGTTTCCACGTAACTTTTTTTTGGGGTAGTTAGTTTTTTGGAGGAGGAAGGCAAGGCAATTGGGATTAAGTGACTTGCCCAAGGTCTTGTGTCAAGTGTCTGAGGTCAAATTTGAACTCGGGTCCTCCTGACTCCAGCGCTGGTGCTCTACTCACTGTACCACCTAGCTGTCCCTTCACGTTACTTTCAAGGAGAAGAATGATACAAATGCTTCAAAGAGAACTTTCAACTTATTAGATACTCATTAATATAATTCAAGGTTAAAAACTACATTAATATTGTCACTATACCAAATGACTAATCTTAATTCTGAAATATATAAATATGTATCCCCTTACCCTCTCCAGGTTTAGGATCCCAGCCCAGCCTCTCCCCTATGGGTGAAAAGACATCTTTCACAAATAGCTGGATTTCCTCATAGAAGTCTGTGTGGGACAAGAGAGTTGAGAGAATCCCCAGGTTACAGCTCAGGTCGCTCCAGACAGTATAATTGGGTTCATTCACAAAAGCCTCCATGACTTTTAGAACATCTACAGTGCTAATGATTCCAGCTCGAGCCTGGGAGAGAAAAAATTAAAATTAATCTAATCTCCAAATAGATTTATGTAACACATGGATACACAAACAAGTTCAACATTATTTATTCTTGCAAAATGTCAATCTCTGGAATTTGAAGTAAATTACACGCATAAGTTTGTTTTTTATTTTTTTAACAACATAAGTTTTGAAGAGCACTTGTTGAGATAAAAATCCTACTACAGTAATAATCTTTTAAAATAGACAATGCTCTAAAAAAATGAACAAAACTTTCTAACTGTATTCTAATTTTTTAGAAAGAAAACTGATCAGTTTCTTTATTGTACTAAGTTTCTGGGGCCTTGACTTTTTAACAGAAGTTCTTTCAAAGCTAGGTCATCCAAGCTGTGTCAATTTTACCCTGTCCCTTACAAATTTGAGAAGAAAGTTGACTCAAAGGCACTAAAGCACTCAGAACTCTTTCAAACTCTTGTGTGTACTGACAAGAAGAATTAGGAAAAACCCAATTTCTATTCTAGCAGTCAACTACACAAAGAGGCTATTCTCTTGAAAGGATGAATCTGCCACTGGAATCGGCAGATTTGAGGTTTTGGGCTTCAGCGCTAATCTATGTTTATACAAAACAGGAATCTAAAACCAGTTATATGAGCAGGGGATAGGGAAACTTCAAGATCCAAATTAAAGGAGACTTCATGCTGAGTCTAATAATTATTAGAGGTAACCAGAATTATCCAGACTGTCAAATGCACCGTGAAATTATCTAACACAGGACTATTAAACTAAGTATCTTACAAACTCAAATGTTATTTGGCACAGGACTCAAAAAAACCTGAAGCATTTTTAGGGGAATGCACCCTAAGATTCCCATAAGTAAGAGCTATAGCTTTTATTTAGTAAGCAATTCTAAATAAAGCCTTTAAAAAATCTCAGTAGGAAAAACTATTCATCTATTCAAATAGATTTTCTATTAAAATGAAAAGAATTAATCCCTGGGCAGAGAAGACCCTACAAGGAAACAACTTAATACAGTTGCAGAATATTAGCTTACACTGATGACAAAGAATTGTTTCGGAGGAAATTGTGCCAGTCAGTTGTATCACACTAATTAATTGCCATCTGAAGCCATAATCATAAAGTTATTCCACCTTTAGGAAGAGCCAAGTCTGCTGAACTGTAAATATATTATTAGTCAAATATTCTACCAAGAGCAAAATCCCTCAACCAACAAAACCTATCAAAGGACGAGGTACTCACCAAAGAAAAAAGATCATTCTGTAACCCAAGTCGGTCCACAGGGGGTAGAGAAAGGTCTCGTATGCCTGGCAATAAACTCTCCAACATAGCAGAACTGTACTGAGTCCGATAAAATCCAACTGTTCCTAGGTTTAGCTGGAAAAAAATAAAAACAAAATACCCAACATGCACATGCATGCATGCTTATGCACACACGTGTGCAGAATAAAATATAAAGTTCCATTTGTTGCCAAACCAACTTTTAGCTCTAGAAATTTCACATTTATATGGAAAGGTAGTAGCATGGAAGAGTAGGTGGGGGTTAGCTTTGGAGTCCAGAAGACCTGGTTTCTAATCCTCCCTGATACACTGAATGTTTGACTCTGACTCAGTCATTTAAATTTCTTAAGTTCCATTTTCCTTGTATGTAAAACAAACAGGTTAGACTTAATGACCCCCAAGGTCATTTCCTGCTCTTTATGACCCTATGGACAAATTTCAATCATTCTAAACAGTGTTAAACGCTAGTTCAGCTCAGATTACATGCTGCTGATCTCAAAAACTTTACTGATATTATTGTCTCCTTAAGATGACAAGCCATGTTTGCAAAACTGTAACTGCCTCAAATGATTTACTGCACCCCAGTGGTCAGGGAATACTTTACTTCCAAAAAGGTTAGAGAACATTCAGGAATAATCTCTAATAACCCTTCTCTGCTGTAAGGTTCTCTTTCTCTTGTATTACAGAAGCTTACTAGGATTAAATGGGAATTCTCTAGATCAATAGTTCCTAACTTGAGGCCCACTGAAAATTTTTAGGTCTGTAAACTTGGACAGGGAAAAATTACATCTTTATTTTTAAATGTAACTGGCTTTCTTTGTTACTGATGTATTTTATTTACATACTTTAAAATATTTTGAGGGAGTTCATATGTTTTGACAAGGTCAATAACAAAGAGTCTTATGATACAAAAGGGTTAAGAACTCCTACTTAAGATATAATTTACTAGATAATTCCTAATTTCACTTTTGTGATGAGTGCTATTGTAAGATGGATACCTTACAGAATGTTAGAGCTTAAAAGCAGTCTAACAGCCTCCCTCTTCCTCTGTCCTTATTAGATGAAGTAGCTCAAGCTGTGCCTTGCTAACAAATGGCAAAACTCTCTGTAAGACAGGGATGAGATGGTCAGAACCTCACCAAAACAAAGAATGACAGTTTACTTTGTTATTTGTTCCAATTACAGAATGCCAATTGTCTGAGCACCACTGCCATGTGCTAGCATCAGAAAGGAGGAAAGAATAAGTAGGAAAGAAGAAAATGGGGGTCTCTGCTTATAACTGATAGATTCAAATTCAAAGCTGAGACTTTTGAGCTGTAAGACTGAGGATACATGAACTACTACTTTTAACATCAGAAAACTACCTAGCAACTATTCTACTCTCAAGGAGGGCAAATCCATCCCTCAATGAGAAGAATAATTCACATAGTAACCTCAAAACATGTCCTACGGGGATAGAGATTTCTCATTTTTTCTATATCATTTTATACAAGGTTGATCCTAAAATACAGTTCTTTCATCTTTGTTTTGAAATTAGCTTCAATACTCCATGGCAATAAGGAGTCAGAAAAACAAAATCCTGACATAAACCCCCAATCTTGATCTTCCTGTCATTTTGCCCATTAGATGGTAGAAGCAGTTTATAAATAAAAGTTAACATACTGGGAACAAAAAAAGTATTTGCAAAAACTAAATGAGGCATTTTCCCATTCATACATTTGGATTTGGTATAAACACTTAAAAGCAAAACTTTATAGCCTAAAAGACAACAACAAAAAACAGTACTCTCTCTTCCTAGGATGGACTTCAGTCAAGCTGTGGTTGCTATGGGGATATACAAAAAGCTGTTCATAGTTCAATTCAAAAGCTGTTCCTGAATTTGCTGACGGGATCACTCAATTTGTCGTGCCTAGACTTGCAAAACAATATAGGTTGTATTATCTAAGATCTTTTTTAGAAGAAAATTCTTGAAAAAAAGACCATAGTCTAAGTCAAACGAATACAAGGCAAGATCAGTTTTTATAGGACTTGATGAATAAGAGAAAGAAGGGAAATAGGTCCCTCTGGAGCCAGAAAGTAGATGCCTATTAAACAGAATAAAAATGCTACAAACAGAACTAACCTTTACCCACTGGTCTGGTTTAACATTTTTCAAAACCACACTCATTTCTGGTTTTTCCATCAAAATTTTCAGTTTGGCTTCATTAGGTTCATCACTGGTAGAAATTGTTATGGGAACCATCCACTGGGGACAATCCTCTCCTAAGTAAGACAATGACAAAAAAAGATGCTTTGAAGAAACGGGATCTATTTTCATAATCAAAGGCCTAATTCAACATATAGATGAGTAAACACCTCAGTTAAAGGGGTATATCTATTCCTTAGGTTTCCAGAATATCATCAGTGCAAAAGAACAATCTAGTGATATACTACTTCCCTGAAAGACTGATTCACTTCATAAAGCTGGGAAATAGCTTACTCATTTGTATGTTCATATTCTAGAGTTATTTCAACTCAATTTTTCTTCTCCCCTCCCACTCAACTCTCTTTAAGCATAAAAATGACAAAAGTTTGGGGATTTAAATGTTATCCCAGATAGCTGCACTAATTCTCCAAATGAGCGAAAGGGTAGATTCCACAAACAACAGACCCAGGTAGTATCACAGAAACTGAGTTGGAAGGGCTCCCAAAACTGATTATCTAGTGTTCCCTAATGTGGATCAACAGCAAAATTCTAGAATAGATAAATTAATCAGATCATACACAATACATATAAAAAGAAATCAGGAGCAAGAAATGGGTTAGCCCCAAAATAAATCATGCCAAATTAACTTTTTTTCCTTTTTTTTTTAAAGGACAATAAAAAAGTAGATCAAAAAAATGAACTGATAACACAGGAAACACAGTAAATCTTAGATTTTGGAAAGGCATTTGGTAAAATCACTCCTATCTTTGTGGACAAAAAGAAAAAAAAATATGGGCTAGATATAATTAGGTGCATTTATAAAGCTCACTAAATGATCAAATTTAAAGTATGTTGATGTATACCTGAGAGAGGCTCTTTAGTGGTATGACACTAAACTCTGGCCTCAGTTCTGCCCTGGGCAACATTTTATCAATGACATGGATAAAGAATAGACTGCGTGTTATCAAATTTGTGAGGAGGAATAGATAATACACTTGATGGAAAAATTAAGATGAAAAAAAGACCTGGAAAGGCTAGAACAATGGACCAAAACTAGAAAGATGGAGTTTAATAGGACGCAATGCAAAATCCTGCACATAGGTTAAAAAAAAATTTGGTTTCTTATGTATCTAGGATGGAAAGGTGACATAACTATTCTAAAAGAATTAGGAGACAAGAGTGTGACATGGCTGCATTAATAGAAGTAGAGCATCCAGAATAAGGTACTGTTTAAAATAACAATCACACACTCCATTCTGCATTGGCCAGACAACAGCCAGAGAAGTACTATGTTAGCTCTGTATGCAACATTTAAAGAGGGATACTGAAAAATATAATGTCATTTTTAAAAGGAAGATCAAGATGATAATCTGAAAATTATGTTACAGAAGGGACAGTTGAAAGAACTGGAGATATTTACTTAAGTCTAGTGAAAAGGCAAATAAATTCCACAACTATCTATAACTATCTGAAGGTATGTTTTTAAAAAAGGGTGAGTTTTAAGTTTTGCAGCTCTAGAGGGTTCTATAAAACAAAATTTGAGTTCAATATGGGATACAGGTTTTCAAAAACTGAAAAGTCTGCCTGGTCAAACAATGAGTTTTCCATCACTGGCTCTTTCTATTCAAGCAAAAGAAGAATAACTACTTGTTATTCAGATCATTTTTATATAAGGTATTAAGTTGGACTGGATCACTTCTAAGATATCTCACAAGTTTAAAAATTGAGAAAATAAATTGAGGGGGTTAAGCCTCCCAGATGGCATTTGAGAACAAAAATTTGAAATTTTTTTAGGCTTGCCATATATTTCTATATGTACAGTCAAAACTTCTGGAAAAAATACAAGTATGTGCATGTGTGCATGTGCACACACACACACCCTTACTCCATTTGCTTTCAATTTTTACTACCAAGAAGGCACACCCAAGAAGCAAATCTTTTGTTGAGTCAGGTATATCAGAGTTAGTGCCAGACAACAAAACAGATCCTGCACTAAGCTACCAACTAAAAAGATAAACACTGTGCATAATATAGAGAAGAGATTTTTGTTTTTGTAAACTTAACCACAAATAATTCAATTTATTTTGTAAAAATACATTTGGAATTTTTATCTTGAATAAATAAGTCTGTAAAATGAGTTCAATCCTACAAAGAGACAAGTAAACTTCAAATGAGACACTGGGCATGATTTATATATGAAGTGTTATAGCTTTAGAGAAAGTAAGCTACCACAGGAAATAATTTCCTCTGAGTTCTATTTTTAAATCATTTCCTTTGCTTTCTGAAGAGAAATTTAAGTAACAACAACAATAATCTCTATGGACACATGCACATACACGTGTATATAAATGGGAAAAAATGGGACACAGCTCAGGAATGAAAATAAACAGTTCATTACATACATTACATAGATTGTCTCTCAAGTATGTAAAAACACCTCTCCATAGATGTCCCCGTTGTTCTTCAGGCCTTCCAACCTTTGATCCCACAATTCCATGGAAACCAGGGAAGCCATGCGGACAATCAATCCACACAATGTGCCCCCTTTCTGAAAAGAAGTCTAAATCCAGAAATTTCTTTTAACCTTCTAGCTCTACCAGAGTCCCAGGGAGAGGAAATCAGCATATACTCAAAAATAATTTTCATTTCCTCTTCTAAATAAGTTTTCCCTCACTAAAGACCTATAGGAATAATGACTTGAACAATCCACGTAGAATGCAGTCTCTTAAGTTTCATTCCTCAAGCCAAGCAAGCTAAATGAGAATGCACACTCATTTGTATTTAATCTATTATTATGTATTAATTTTGATGCCATTCTTTTAAAAATTTAAATTTAAAAATTTAAAAATAAAAATTTATAAATTGATATAAAAGAGTATTTCTTGTTAGTTGACCAACTGCTGGTGCCACACACATTAGGCTATATACTGATTAGCATCTACTTTTCATCATCAGCTTACCACTATATGGTCCACTGGCAGAGAATTTCCTTTGGGACAACTTCAGCACTCTGTCATCTTCTACCTAAAATGCAAAACAAAGGCTATAGTAGTATTAACAGATTTTTTTTTGCAATATTTCTGTAAAAAGGCACAATGTAATGCTAGCTCAACAACACATAGTCCCTAAAAAAATATAATGTGCGCTCAATATTTAATGGCAATGACAATGCTATGTAAATATAGAATATCCACAAACACATAAACTATGTGTGCAAAGTTCTGGGGATACAAAGGAAAAAGATGATGCAGTCAAATCATAGGATCAGAAAGAAGTATGATAAAAGTATAGGTATGATCATAACAATGGAGAGAATCAGATAAAGCAGTCTAGGAAAATTTCAGGAGGGGGAAAATGCTCTGGTTTTTAGAAATCAAGTCAGGCTTTATGGAGGAGGTGGCAAAAAAAGGATTTTGAAAGAAAAGGATTCTGAAAAGCAGAGATGGGGAAGGAATACATTCCAGTTATGAAGGATGGCCTGCACAAATCCAAGACAGGCAGGAAATTAACTACTGATTAGATTGTGTAAAGGAAAGAAATGAGAAACAGGGCTGGATAGATAGACTAGATCCATACTGTAGAGGGCCTCAAAGAGTTTAGAGTTTATCCTATAGACAAAAGGGAGGCACTGAAGATTTCTGTGTAGGGGAATGAGCCATTATGAAGATTATTTTGGCAGCTGCATGAAGGATGGAAGAGAATCAATCAAGTCAAGAAGACTAAATAGGAAACTCTTATAGTGGTCAAGGCAAGAGTCAAGGATTATTTTAAACTAGGGTGACCATTTGAGTAGAAAAGAAGAAAAATTTGCTATAATAGAATTTGGCAATTTACTGGATATGGGTTAAGGAAATGTCAAAGATGACAACAATGTGTCAAGCTTGGGCTATCTGGAGGATGGTGGTATAATTTACAGACATAGAGAAATCAGACGAGGATGTTTTTAAAGGAAAGATGAGCTTGATTTTGGATATGCTAAATTCAATGTGTTAAAGTAAGACAGCCAGTGGAAAAGTCTAGACAGCTGAAAATATGTCACTAGAGTTTAGGGGAAAGACACACACACACACACACACACTCACACACACACACACACACACACACACACACACACACCACATCACATCATCTGCATGGAGCTAACTGAAATGATGGAAATCGATGAAACTGACAAGGGATAAAACACACAAAGAATGCCTATGACAGAGCCTTTAAGGATAAACATATATAAGAAGCAGGAGAAAGATAAACCAGAGGAGACAGAGAAAGTATAGGTCAGGAAGAAAAACAGTAGAGAGAAGTGTCATAAATGTCAAGGAAGGAGAGAATACCCAAGGAGAGTAGAAGCTAATGACTTCATGAGTCATCAAGAAACAAAGTCAAAAGAATGAAAAAATAGAAGAAAATGCAAAATATCTCTGGAAAAACAAATGACCTGGAAAATAGACTGAGGAGAGTTAATTTAAGAATTACTGGACTATCTAAAAGCCACGATTTAACAAATTAGTAAGGAAAACTGCCCTAATATCTTACATCCAGTCAGTAAAATAGAATTGAAAGAATTCACTGATCACCTCCTGAAAGAGATCCCAAAATGAAAATCCCCTGGAATATTGTAGTCAAATTCCAGAGCTCCCAAGTTAAAAAAATATATATTGCTAGCATCCAGAAAGAAACAATTCAAATATCATGGGGCCAAAGTCAGGATCACACAAGATTTAGCAGCTTTCACCTTAAACAAGTGTAAGGGCATGAATGTTCTGAAAACCAAAGGAGCTACAATTATAACTAAGAATATACCTACCCAGCAAAACTGAGTATAATCCTTCAGGAGAAAAAAATGAGTATTTCATGAAATAAAGGACTTGCAAGCATTCTGGATGAAAGGAGCTGAATAGAAAATGTGACATTCAAACACAAAACTCAAGAGAACCTTTAACAGGTAAACAATAAAGAGTAATCATAAGGGACTCAACAAAGTTACACTTTATATTCTTATATGGGAAGATGACACATGAAACTCCTAAGAACTTTATCATTATTAAGACAGTCAGAAGGTATCTACACAGAGGGCATGAGTGTGCATTGATTATGTTGAGATGATAGAAAAAATTTAGGGGTGAGAAAGAAGGATGCACTTAGAGAAGGGGGAAAAGTGTAGGATGGGGAAAAATTTCTCACACAAAAGAGGAACATAAGGAAGAGCTCTTAGAGTGGAGGGGAAAATGGAAAGATTGGGGTGGCAGGCAATGTTTGAACCATACTCTCATCAGAAATAGTTCAAACTTGCTTAAAAATTAGTATGTTTTAGCTGAAGTAAAAATGCAAGGATAGCAATCATGATCACAGACAAAGCAAAAGCAAAACCAGACCTAATTAAAAGAGATAATCAAACTACATTTTGCTAAAAGATGTACAATAACACAACAAAGTAATAATATCAAAATTTTTCAGCAAGTTTCTCTGATAAATGCCTAATGTCTCAAATACATAGGGACATGAGTCAAATTTACAAATATATAAATGCCATTCCCCAATTAAAAAATGGTCAAAGGGTATGACCAGGGAGTTTTCAGAAGAAAAAAAAAAATCAAAGCTATCAATAGTCATATGAAAAAATGCTCTAAATCGTTACTAATTAAAGAAAAGCAAAATAAACAACTCTTAAGGTACCACCTCACACCTATCAGAAATAACAAATGCTGGAGGGAATGAGGGCAAATAGCTATACTAACAACTGCTGGTGAAGTTGCAAACTGGTCCAACCATTCTGGAGAACAATTTGGAATTATGTCCAAAGGACTATAAAACTACGCATACCCTTCGACCCAGTAGTACCACCATTGGGTCTGCATCCCAAAGAAAATTTTTTTTAAAAAAGGAAAAGGACCCAAACATACAAAAATATTTATAACTCCTCTTTTTGTGGTGGCAAAGATTTGGACATTGAGGGGATGCTCATCAATTGAGGAATGGCTGAAAAGTTGTGGCATATAACTGTGCTCTAAGAAATTATGTGGGCGGGGGCAGCTAGGTGGCACAGTGAATACAGCACCAGCCCTGGAGTCAGGAGAAATTCAAATCCAGACTCAGATACTTAACAGTTACTAGCTTTGTGACCTTGGGCAAGTCACTTAACCCCAATTGTCCTGCATTCCCCCCTCCGAAAAGCAAAAACAAACAAAAAACAAAGAAATTATGTGGGTGGTTTCAGAAAAAACATGGCAAGACCTATATGAACTGATACAAAGTGAAGTGAGAAGAACCTGAAGACCATTGTGCATAGTAATAGTAATGTTGTGATGATGATCAACTATGAAAGGCTTGGCTACTTTGATCAATACAACGATCCAAGACAATTCCAAATGACTCATGAAAAAACGCTTTCCAGCTCCAGAAAGAGAACTGATGAACTATGAGTGCAAATTGAAATATAATTTTCTTGCTTTATTTTTTTTTGCAATATGGAAAATATGGAAACCTTCTGCATGATTTTATATGTGTAAGTGATATAATTTTGCTTGCCTTCTCAGTGGGTGTGGGAAGTGGGAGAGGGAGGGAGAGAATTTGGAACTCAATTTAGAATGCAAAAAACAAATAAAATTTTTTGGAAGAGAAGTTACTGGTAACCTTTGACAAAGCGGTTTGAATATGAGTGTTGAGGATGGAAGGCAGATTACAAGCTAGTAGTTATCATTTATTCCTTAAACTGCCAAGTCCTAGAGTCAGGTTCTTGGCACCCCTAAGAAAAGACGACAGTACTCAAAGTGTCCCCCTAGACTGTGAAAAGGTTCCTAAAATATTCAGAAAGATTACATACATTCAAAGGGCTACTATTAAAAAAAATAACAATGAACCATAGTGTTCTTCTCCATGGAGCAAAGTAGGATTAACATCTGGACTCTGCACCAAAACTCAATTTTAGGATTCTACTCTATGTAAAAGGATACTTTTCTTTATGTGATCTACTATATAATAATTTAATATAACGTTTAATACAGATGAGAAAAAACTCTACAAATGAAAAGCCTGAAGCAGCAACAGCAGAATCTTATTAACAGTTTATAAGTTAATAACTTTACTTTCAAAAAGACCTTCAATAGTCTACTTGTAAGAAAGGGAAAAGCCCCCCCCCAAATATCTATACAGAAAGTTTTCTTCAATTAAGAATGGGACTATTCATCTAGAAAAAAATGCACCAACAGTTAAGTTGGCTTGGAGTGTTTCCTGCAGTGAAAATTTTATACATAAAGAAATAAAGCCACGTGTCTATGCTCCTGAAAGGATACAAAAAAGCAGACATAAAATAAATTCAGGAAAAGACTTCTTATTTCAATACGTACTTTAGAACAGCAGTTCTCAATCTGTGGGTTGCGACCCCTTTGGGGGTCGGATGACCCTTTCACAGGGGTCGCCTAATAACATCGGAAAGATGTACACGTATTTCTGATGGTCTTAGGAACCGAGACACAGCTCCTCTATCTGTCTCCAGGCGGGTCCACCCACATGCAGATACGCCCACATACAAGTATTAAAGGGTTGTGGCATTAGGAAGGTTGAGAACCACTGCTCTAGAAGTTGTCACAATAATGCCAGAACAGATTCAGAGGCTAGGAAATATTTAAGAGTTGTAAAGCTAAGGAAAAATACAAATGATGAAACCGTGGCCTTCTTCGTGCTATTAAGAGGAAATTCAGTCAGGCAATATGCTTTCCTTAAGCACCTACTATGTGCCAAGCACTGTAAGCTTTCTATTACAGATAGCTCTTGCATTAGATGGTAAATTTACATCATGCAAATTCAACTTTATGTGAAGAATTTATACAAAGAATTCTGAAACAAATACTCATTCCAAAAACACACCTATGTTGATTTTATTGTATAATACTGCATGATCTCTCTCTGCTCCTCCTCCTTGGCTCAGTGTTCTGGGGCCTTCCATCCTCCCCAAGTAAAAGCAGAAGAATGGACATTGGGAGAGACTTGCGACCACAGCTGGTGCTACTGGATGGGGGCTTTGGCTTGAGACCTCCAGCTCACCTCCAGCACTACACTGGTATAAGTATGTCTTCTACCATATGAGCTCAGGTCCTGTGTGTCTGTCCCTGGACTCACATGTTGCCCATCTATTCCTGTGTCTAGTCTGTCTGTGTCTAGTCTGCATGTCTGCCCCATATGTTCTTCCTCCTGGTTCTGGCCAGACTCCATGTGGGGTTAGCATTGGTTCCTCTGTGTTGCTCCTGCTCTTACTTCTCTGCCCGGGCCTCTACTTCTTCTTGAACCACGTGCCAGCCCCCTCCCCAGCACACAGCTTTTTCTGCTTTACTCCTTCCCTCTTTCCCACATCTGAAGGTAAATTCACATTATGTAAAAATCTCTTTACATAGAAATCTGCAGAGTCTATTTATATAAAGCAAGGTTTGTATTTATGACAATGTCAATAACCAGTGCTGAATCTGGAATTAAAGGACACATTCCTAGCACTGTGATTTAGAGTATGTCATTTTATTTCTTCAGATCTCAGAGGATCGTGAGTTTAGAGTTGGAAGGAGCCTGAGATATCATTCAGTTCAATTTCTGAAACTACAGAATGAAGTAGTTGGTACAGATTACTTCTGAGGTCACTTTTAGCTCTATGTGTATGACCCAATGACAACATAATGCACATATTAACCGTAATAAAACGTACTCAAAATCAGCTGAATGTCTACTATGTGCAGACATTTGGGGCATAAAGTCAAAATCCTAAATTTCCCATGTGTTGATGACCTTGTGCAGATTAGTTTATCTTTTTTCTGCCTCCGTTTCCTCATCTATAAAATAGTGCTTCTATCACTATCTACTATAGTAATATGAGGGGTATGGTAAAAATGGTACACTAAAAAGGACATCATAAATATAAGCTATTACTAGTATTACGGATGGAAGAATTAGTCCATAATCAAGGTCTTCTATACTGATATATCTTTCCCTTTCTAAAAAGTAAAGAATATTAGCAACAGAGGCAGACAGGCTTTGCCTATGCCAGGGGACTGTGGGACTACAAAATTTTCTAACCTGGGGCTATAGTGTTTTCTTAGTATTTATACTAAGTGTTTTCTTATTGATTTTCAATCAATACTTATGGTTGGACAAATTGCAAAAAATTTGTTTAAACTATAGTGTTTTCTTATTGATTTTCAATCAATACTTATGGTTGGACAAATTGCAAAAAATCTGTTCACCATATAAATTAGATGACTTAAGTGAAGTATAGACTTAAGTGAAGCACACTTTAAATGTCCTTCACCTCTGGCCATGTAAAACAGTCAAACTTATTTTGAAAAGGAGTTTTGGGGTTCCTGTGCTTGCAAATAACAAGATGAAAGCAAATGAAAGCAAGTTATCCATTTTCTCATCTTTCAAAAGGAGTAAAATTAATTTGACATTCTAAGAAAAAAAGAAAACCTCAGGAATATAAATCAAAATTTTCTAATGGAGGAAAAAGAATGATGATATTAGGTGAAAAGAACAATGGCTAGTGATTTAGGAGATCTCTCACTTTGCCAATAATTAGGCCACTGAGCAAGTCAATATCTTTGGGTCTGTTTCTTCCTCTCTAAAATGACAGAACTGGACAAGATAATCTCTAAAGAAGTCCCTTCCCATTCTAAAATTCAATAACTGTGATGACACACGTGTGCTACATATCCAATAACTTCCCTATTTTGCTTTAAAAATGTTAAGTATTCTACTTCACTATTTGTTTAGGTTAGATAAAACTAAAGCCTAAAGTTCACTTTATATATAATTTTAAAATAGTAACCTCACATAGCTAACTCTCTGGCCTACAGAATGAGGACTAGATAAATGACCTTTAAGGTCTCTTATTAGTTCTTACCTATGATCCTATGGTTTTTGGTTCATATTTTCAGTCAAATATTTATCCTTAAATGTGAATGGAATACCTCTCTTAGATGCTACTATTCTTGCCAACATCTTAGCAAAATGAAAACTACTCTACACTTTATGGAGTCCAATACTCTAAAAAACCTGGCACAACAGAACAGTGTAATGAGGGGGAAAATCCCCAGTAAAGTACATGGTGTTAGTCAATAAAATTTAACAGGCATACTATTCCATCAAGTCTAATACTTTGTATTCTTTTTTTTTTTTTTTTTGGAGAGGGTAAGGTAGGGCAATTGGGGCTAAGTGACTTGCCCAAGGTCGCACGGCTAGTTTTGTGTTAAGTATCTGAGGTCACATTTGAACTCAGGTCCCCCTGACTCCAGGGCCAGTGCCACCTAGCCGTCCCAATACTTTGTATTCTTTAATCATCTATATTATCACATTCTTCCAGCCAATCTATTAAATAGCTCAAAATGCAGCCCCAGAATGGTAAAATTCAAGCCACAGGATTATAATTACTAGTGTAATTATGAAAGCAAAACTTTCAAGGCAAAAGTGCTCCAAAATTGTGCACACTTCAGAATTAAATGCACTTTGGAATTTTGCCAACCACAAAACTGGAGCAGTTATAAACCGATATCCCTTATAAAATAGATTTAATGTCTCAGTCAACAGATGTCTAACACACCAAGGCATATTTGATAAAGGATTTATCTCTGTGCTCCCTGAAAAAGGAACAACAATTACAGCAAAAAAGTCTGAAGGCATCATGCAGCTCCTTAGCCTCCCACAAATTAAAGTGGATTAACAGTTCATTTTTAAAAAATAATGTAATTTAATTTTTTCACTTCCAAATCATCTCCCTCCCATCTCCCCTTCTCACTGAGAAAGAAAACAAAACTAATTACAAATATGTATAGTCAAATAAAGTAAATTCCCACATTAGCCAAGTCTAAAAAAATATGCTTCAATTTGCACTCTGAATTTATCATCTCTCTATCTGGAAGCATGTTTATTATGAGTCCTTTGGAAATGTGTTTTAACAGACATTAAGGATACAATTCTCACAGTTCTGTTGGAGGTTAACTCAGACTTTAGTGTCATTCCTTGAATTCAGTAAACTGCCTCCAAAATACCACCCAATACATTCCAACCATACTGTCACCCAACCAGTATCAAATGCCAATCTCACTGAAATATCAATCTGGCAAGTATGCAAATCAAAAAGAATCTAAAAATAGAAATGCCTTAGTTATCATCTAGAAACTTCACTTAAGACATCAAGTAGCATACGTAATGAGTCTGCTAACATTCTAACGGGTTCTCTCTTACATAGAGTAAGATATGATGCTGGATTTTGTCAATTTACCTGTTCTGCTTCCACATGAATGAGTGGAAACCCCATCTGTTTGGTCCATGTACTCATCACAGCTGCAATAGGTTTACCACTGGCATTTTCTAAACTTTCCCAAAGGTCCTCTGCAAAAGAAATGCAACCAGTGAAAATTCAAGGTCTCTAGGATTCTTTATGACAAACAAATCAGAAACTAAATCTTTAGGCTACATCACCAAGATTTTAGATATTATTTGGTTGTTACTAGATTGAATTCTATGATAAACATCAATCATTTAAGTTAAAAGGTTAAGTTTGATTAAAGGGATCAATAATACTAAGTTAATGACAATGTATTTGAATAGCCTTGTTTTCATTGTATCATAGGGGCTCAGTTAATACTTTCTTGTGCCCAAAACTGTAATAAAGTTATTTTATTTCTACCAAAAATTATTTACCTTCACACACCAGAACAATTGCTAAAGAGAGCACTAATTGTTCTATGTTCAAATGGAAAGCATAATTAACTGGCATTAATAACTGGCAAAGTTGTACCTATTTTGACATTCTTGCTCTCAACCTGACAGTTCATTTATTTAACTACTTTCATTAATTCAAAGAAAGAGATATAGCATTAATGTATTAAGCACCTATTACATCATGAACATTGTACTAAGCTTGGGAAATACAATGATTAATAGTATGTCCCAGTCAAGTAGGGGAGATAATATGCTCACAAATAATTATAATACAAGACAGAATCTAGAAGTACACTAATAAGTATCAAGTGTTATAAGTATCAAGAGCTCAGAAAAAGAAGAAATTACCTTAGGAGGAAAGGGATAATGATGGAAGGCTTCTGGAGGAATTAACACTTAAGTTGGGCCTCCAAAACCAAGTAGGAAATTAAAAAGAATTGGGAGGGTTTGGGGTGGTGGGGAGAAGAGAAGCAGGACTGTTTTGTTTTTGTATTCTGAGCACCTAGAGCAGCTCAGGGGACAGACACAGTAGGTACTTAATAAATGCCTGGCTCAAATATAACTGATAGATCTATAGCCCAAAAACATCCAAAAAAGAGGGAAAGGGCCTATTTATACAAAAATATATATAGCAGCTCTTTTGTGGTAGCTAAGAATTGGAAATCAAAGGGAAGCCCATCAGTTGGGAAATGGCTAAACGAGTTGTGGTTACATTACAATCACATGGTTGTAATGGATATTATTGTGCTATAAGAAATGACAAAACAGGATGATTTCAGAAAAACCTGGAAAGACTTACATGAACTGATACATAGTAAAGTGAACAGAACCAGAAGAATGTTGTACATAGTAACAGCAATACTGTTCAATGAAGAACTGTGAATGACTTAGCTATTCTTCCAAAGAACTAATGAGGAAGCATATTATCTACCTCCAGAGAAAGAACTAATCCTGATTAAATATAATTGAAGCATGTTATTTTTCACTCTTTCATTTTTTTTCCTTTTGAGTTTTCTTGTACAAAATGACTAACATGGAAATATTTTACACAATTGTACAAATATAAGTTGTATCTGATTGCTCCCTGGGGGCACAAGGGACAAGGGAAGAGAGGGACAGAATTTGGAACTCAAAAACTTCAGATAAAAATTTTTTTAAGTTGGGGGAAAATA
Organism: Pseudochirops corinnae; assembly: GCA_028646515.1. NCBI lineage: Eukaryota > Metazoa > Chordata > Mammalia > Diprotodontia > Pseudocheiridae > Pseudochirops > Pseudochirops corinnae. The sequence goes on along the minus strand of CM053586.1, from coordinate 220,645,745 downwards.
AATAAATGACTGGCTTGGTGGAAGAAGAATAAAAGGTGTGTTAATTGAACAGTGAATGACTTGGTTTGGTTTAACCACAATACTTAGGAGACAAATAATGAATGAGCCATAAAGCTGTAAAAACAAAGCAGAGGGACTCAATGTCAGGCTAAAAGAATTTAAGATTTCAAGATTAGAGCTGGAATAGACAATCCAATCCCCTCATTTTACAGGTTGAGAAATGTGAAATTTGCTCAAAGATACAAAGTTTGGCTAGTGGCAGAATAAGGACTAGAATCTTTATGTAGGCTCCTATTCTTGACATTATACTATGAAATATAAAATCTGTCAGGTTGTTACACTAGTTATTAATACAGGTATCATTTGCCCAGTGGGTCGACCAATTGGTAACCTTCAGTCAGGATAAACAAAGTGTTATTTGTGAGACATATGTATCTCTGGATCACAACCTATCCCAGGAATCTATTTAAGATACTCCATGCTCAAGATTGCAATGAGGGGCAGAGTCAAAACAGTGAAGTGAGAGCCAGCAATTTTGCCCAGCTCTCCCAACACACCACCTTTCTACAACTTAGAAAGATGTGCCAAACTGAATTCTCATTAGGAAAGACAAGAAAAAGTCAGTGTGAGGCATTTTTTGAGCCTAGGACAGCGTAGGAAGATAGTCAGAAAGATCTACAGACACTGGGATGGCTACTATTCAGGAGGCCATGGCAGCAGTGTTAAGCAGCCCAGAACCAGGGACAGTAAGGGTATCGACACATGGGTAGAGATGTCAATGGACTCCTGTACAAGCCCTGAGAGCAGGAACGGGTGCCATCCATATACCCAGTACCAAGTCACAGTTTTAGGGCAGAGAGGATTGGTCATGGTAATGAGGAAGCAGTGGCTCCTGCCTGAGAGACACTAGGAACAAGTAGCAGAAACACTGATGTGAGGCTCAAAGCTCAAGATTGGACTGGGAACCCAGTTCTTATCTTTAGCTCCATATATGTCTGTAGTAGAATAAACCTGCGCAGGAGACTTACTCCAAGAGGAAGTAAGCAGTTCAGTCAATGTGAACATGCAAAACCTCCCTGAGGGCTAACAATGACTGAGACCAGCAACAGTCTACACAAACACAACCATACACACCCAGACCAGGTCAAGATCTTGTAGAGCATAAAATGGGAAGGGGGGAGGGGAGGAGGAAGAGGTCAGAGACGCTGGCAGTGAACATATCTCAGATCTCTCCCCAGAGTACATCACTTTGGGAGCCCTGAAACTTACAGGCCAGCCCCCAGACTGAACTGTGAAAGCAGCAGGAGGACATAAAAGACAGCCCCAGAAGTGAACAGAGACCAACACTAACATAAAATCCAAAGTCAGGAAAATAGGCTAGAAAAATGTGCAAACAAGAACAAAAGAACCTGACCACAAAAAGCTACTATGGTAACAGGAAAGTGCAAGACAAACACAGAAGACAATGACTTGAAAATATCTACAAGTAGACCCTCAAAGAATAAGGCAGATTGGACACAAGCCTAACAAGAATTCCCAGAACAGCTAAAGAAATTTGTTGTTTTATTTTTTTAATTAAAAAAAATATTTAAAAATCAAACAAGAATGGTAAAGGATAAATTGGGGAAAAGAAATGAGAGCTATGTAAGAAATTTATGTAAAGAGTATTAATAGCTTGGTAAAATAAGCATCACTTTGATTTACAATTCTTTGCCACCATGCAAAGAGCTGTTACAAATAATTTTGCGTGTGTGTCCCTGTCCTTTTCCTTTGATCTCTTTGGGATACAGACCTAGTAGTATATAGCTGGGTTAAAGGGTATGCATGATTTTATAGCTCTTTGGGCATAATTCCAAACTGTTCTCTAGAATAGCTGAACCAGTTTACTATTTCACCAGCAGTTTATCAGTGTACTTATCTTCCCCCACATCCCAGAGTTGCTTTAATTTGCCTTTCTCTCATTAATAGTGATTTACATAGGTTTCCGAGAGCACTAGAATGATCCAAGGGAATCACAGTAGTTTGAAATGACACAAATTTAAAAAACAAAAAAAGCTGTTAAAAGGTTAAAGAAAGTAGATATTGAGGTGGCTAGGTGGTGCAGTGAGTAGAGCACTGGCCCTGGAGTCAGGAGGACCTGAGTTCAAATCCGGACTCAGACACTTAACACTTATTAGCCGTGTGATCTTGGGCAAGTCACTTAACCCCAATTGCCCTGCCTTCCCCCCTCTAAAAAAAAGAAAAAAGATGCATTGATTTAAAAAAAAAATGTAGATTTCCAGGGGGCACTGAGTAATTTTAGGTAGTAGGCCAAATAAGTTTGGAAATTCCTGATAGGAGCATTTTTTTCATATAATCTACAGATAGCTTTGATTTCTTCTTCTGAAAACTGCCTATTTATATCCTTTATCTATCAATTGGGAAATGGCTGAACAAGTGTATAAGATTGCGACAGAGTACTATTATGCTAAAAGAAATGATGAAGGGGGTGGTTGCCGAAAAACATAGCAAGACCTATTATGAATTGGTGATGAACAGCGAAGTGAGAAGAATGGGGAGATCACTGTACACAGTGACAGCAATGTTGTAATGCTGATCAACTCTGAGAGATCAATACAATGATCCAAGGAAATTCTAAAGGACTCACAACGAAAAAATGCTATTTATCTCAAGAAAGAGAACTCATGAACTGTGTGTGAGTGCAAAATGAAGTATAATTTTCTTTTTTGTTGGAAATAAGGTTAAAGTGGAGATGTTTTATGCAAAACATTCTGCATAATTTCACATGTATAACTGAAACTCAACTGCTTACCTTTTCAATGAGCATGGAAGGAACAGAATTTGAAAGTGAAAATTTTAAAAAAATCACAAAAACAAAAATAATTCAAGTTATCTCTTTAAGTCTAAAAAAAAATACTGAAGAAAATAACTCCTTAAAAATCAGAATTGGCCAAATGAAAGCTAATGACATGAGACACCAAGATACAATAAAATAAAGTCAAAAGATCGAAAAAATATAAGATGGCCATCAGGCTTGTTTTTAGTGGCATGAAGGTTTATGTATTTTCACTCTATCCTGCATCTGCTGTTCTGCCTGGTTTTAACTTCATGAAGCAAAGACTCCCCAGCTGGATATTCCCTAGTGTTCTTCTGTGCTTCCTCTCCTCCTTCCTGCTTTCTTCTGTGCATTATTTCACCCTTCAGACTGTAAGATTCTTGAGGGTAGGACTTTTTTTTTTCGTTAAGAGCTTAGCATATGCCTGGCACTTAACAAATGTTTATTGATTGGATTAGATGCAGGTTAGTCATCTTGGTCACCAGAGCTTTCTCTGTCCACCCTTCCACAATGTAAACGCAACACCATTCCCTTAATCTCAACTGCTTGTGAAGGTTTATCCACATTACAATTTCTTTCCCTCCCACCTTGCACCTCACCAAATCCATCCCAGACTTAATACTGACTTTAACATACGAAAAATCGAAAAGTACATTATGAAAAATACAATAGGGGCAATTGGGTGGCACAGCAAATAGAGCACCAGCCCTAAAGTCAGGAGGACCTGAGTTTAAATCTGGCCTGAGACACCTGACACTTATTAGCTGTGTGACCCTGGGCAAGTCATTTAACCCTAACTGCCTTGTCTTCCACCCTCCAAAAAAAGAAAAGTACATTAAAAGAAAAGTATATACAGGGAGAATGGAACACTAATTTCAACACAAAGGCTATAATAGTAATCTTCTTACATTAGAAACTCAAAAAGGAACTGTAAACATTACAGGTCAGAATACAATGAAATTACCTCATTTTAGACCCATAATTCCATATGACCATTTTTACAAATGGATACTTCCAGATGATTTAATGGTCAATTACCTAACAACTGTCTAACAGGCAAGACAAAAGTTCCAGAATCTGGACAATGGCCTAGGGTGTTCTGCTTGAGGTAAATATAGCACCTTCAAATAATTAAAGTAGCAACATATACTGCTGAGTGAGCAGAAAAGTGGATGACAATGATTTCTGACCCACTGAGACTAACTCCTTGGCACTCCTTACCCTACTGTACACTAATCTAAATGGAAAACTGCACATGTGAGAGAACACTGAAACTGTTATGAATTAATAAATCTTATCAAAGAGTTCCTGAATATAAAATGTAAATCTTCTTCCTTTTTTAAAATATTTTTTTTCCTTTTTTTTCATACCCCTGAAATATTAAAGATTACCTGTAGCTGCATTCTTCTGTTGAAACTTGGTTAAGTATATGTTCATTCCTTTCTTAAAGTCCTGAAAATACACAAATTTTAAAAAGATAATATTGTCACAATGTCAGATTTGTATTTCCACATCAATATTCTTACTTCTCAGAGTGAGACAAGTACTCCATTACTACTTTTTATCTCAATTTGTTCCTACATTTTGGTACTTGAAAGTAATTACAGTTCTTTTCAAATTTAGAACTGTACATTTTAAATATCAATGGGTCTTCCTGACTTATAAATCTTTTTGCCTGTTACTTGAGAATACATGCACTCCATACATTTCTCTACCACCACTATTCGTAATCATCAAAAACAAAATCCTTCCCAGAAGAAAATAAAGAAAAAAAATCATCAGTAAACATTAAGAAAATGACACAAACAAGCAGGGCTGTGTTACAGCCTACAATGTTAAATTTAATACTCAAATTTTTCTAAAAATGAACTACTCTTAAGAGACTCAAGGTATTTTATACAAGTCTTTGTTCTGTTCTTTGAATATGAAAATGATTGATTTGTCAAGTACACACACTGAAATGACAATTTTAAAAGATCCATTTCCATTTCCACTTAACATAAATAATCTACCCTTTACCTGACCAACTATCTAAGAAATCACAACAGTCAAGGTAAACAAAACTTAAGGACAAACTAAAAACTGGTAAAATTTCTATAAATAATAAATTGTTTAGCTATTAGAAACTTTATCCAAATAGAGAATTCACTTCTAAGGCTAACATGTTAACACATTTCTTCATAAACACAAAGTAATGCCTCACTATAAACTTTACCATAAATGGTAGAAGTCTGTTTTATGCAGGTTTTTTTTTTTTTACCTTATCCCCAATGTAGTCATGCAACATTCTGATGACAGACGCCCCTTTGCTATAGGATATAGCATCAAATATCTCATCAACTTCAGAAGGATGGCCCACACTGACCTGGCAAATATGGTGTGATTCAAGGTTAATAAAGTAAAAAGAGTAAAAAACTATATTACTTTCCTAAAAATCTTTATATTCCAAAAGAGATTTCGGTCTACTCATTATGCTACTGACCTACCATAAATTTCAAGTAGCATATTAATAAAGTAGAATAGTTAACCTTATCTCCTCTTGTTCATTATTCTCTCACAAAATAAAATCAACCCAACATCACTGTATGGAATTAAAGAAGGAGTAAAAAAAAGAACTAGGGGGTGGATGGGAGGGTAATGAGGGAACCCTAAACCAATAGATGTTTTGTTTAGTTTCTCATGCTAAAAATAATGATCTATAGCTATGTAATTCCACGATCAATGATGTCAATGACTCATTTTTGATGTTCAAGACTCTCAATTCTTAGAAGTTAATTTTTTTCATATAAGTTAACTGGGATAAAGAAAGGTTAAATGACAATCAAGAGCTATACTGAGTTAATGTTTTTGTAAGTTTTCTTAAAATTCAATTTACTTTAAATTCCAAATTTTCTCCCTTCCTCTCCCTCCTCTATGCCTTACCCACTGAGATGAGAAAAACAAAAACCCTTAGATATGTATAGTCACGCAAAACAAATGCCCACATTAGTCATGTCCAAAAAGAAGGAAAGAAAAGGAAAAATGCTTCAACCTGGACTCTACATTGAGTCTATCAGTTTTCTATCTGAAAATGGACAGTATGATTGAAAGAAAGGAGTTCTCTGGAGTTGTAGTAAATCATTATGTTGATCAGTTAGTAAATCTTCCAAATTTCATTATCTTTATAATATTGCTGTTACTGCATAAATTGTCCCAGCTCTGCTCTCTTTACTTTGAATCAGTTCCTCTAAGTCTTCCCAGGTTTTTCAGAAACCATCCCCTTCATCATTTATTCTAGCACAATATTATTCCATCACATTCATATATTATAACATGTTCTTCCACTCCCCAACTGACAGACTTCCTTCAGTTTCCAATTCTTTGCTAACACAGAAAGAGCACATTTATGTATATTTGTACATAAGGGTCCTTCCCCCCCCCCCCCCCTTTTTTAAAATCTCTTCGGGGTATAGATTTAAGAGTAGTACTGACAGGTCAAAAGGCATGTAGAGTTTAAGAGCTTTTTGGACACAGCCCCAAACTGCTTTCCAGAATGGTTGAATTAGCTTACAATTACACCAACAGTGTATTAACGTACCCGTTTTCCCATGTCTCCTTTCAGCATTTATTTACCATTTTTGTCATCTTAGATAATTTGATGAGTGTGAGGTAATACCCCAGAGTTGTTTTAATTTGTATACCTCTAACTATTTTGTGATCTAAAGTATTTCTGCTGTTGATAGATGAAACTTCTTCCTCTAAAAACTGCCAATTCATATCCCTTGATCATTTATCAATTAGGGAATGGTTATTATTTGTGAAAATTTGCCTCAGTTTTCAATATATCCATGAAACAAAAACTTTCAGAAAAGCTTGCTACAAAGATTCTCCCTCCCACACAATTTTTTACTTTTCTCTAATTTCAGTTGCATGTTTTGTTCACTCCAAAACCTTTAAAATTTATTAAAATTATCCATTTTGCCTCCTGACAACCTCTCTATCTCTTGCTTTGTCATGAACTCTTCTCCCATCCAGACTTCTAATTTCTTCCATATTCCATTAATTTGCTTTTCATGTAAGTTTTAAAAATATAAGGGCAACAAATTTTCCCAAAAAAAGTTTAGTTAATAACTACATACAGTGAAGGTCAGTCTTAAATGTGCAGTTTACAACTATACTTCAGTCAGTAAGTATTTACCGAGTTCCCCATAGGGTATATAATATTCTAGGACAAATATATCAAAATCAAACAAATTCCTAGCCTACTTTAAAAATAACATAAATTAGAAGTCAGACTTACTAGATTTTTAAAGACTGAAAACATAAGATAGAACAAACAAAAGTAAAGTTAACCATGTAATCTTTTACTCTTTTTGGATTCTTTGAGAAAATTTTCTCTGTAAAGAAGTTATTTCACTGAAAAGTGAGATAGCTTTATTTTTAAGGCTAACAGTGGGAAAGAAGAGCTTACTTTACTTACTTCAATAGGATGACTATTATCTAAAGCATCAAGTTCCTGGGCTCGAGTATAATCAGCAGAAACAAACTGAGTCCAGATATCATATTCTGGGAAGCAATGGTCGACACACAGATACTCAATCCAAGAGGCAAAGCCTTCATTTAGCCAAAGATGAGTCCACCATTCCTTTAAAAAATTTTTAAAATAAAAAAATTTGAGCATTTAAAGAAAACATCTATTCAGCTACTTTATAAAATGTTTCACATGCCTTTACCTCAACACTAGCAATTTAATGAATTCTAAAAGCAACTCAAAACATCTAGTTAAGTACTCAATTTCTTTGGAGAAAGCTAAGTTTCATAAAAAAAGCAAGCCAAGCAGAACCATATGGAATAGACCTTATAAGTTTAGTGAAGGTGTCTCTCAAATGACACTAGGTACTTCTTGGTAGCTTTCACTATACCACAATGCACAGGAAAAAGAAAAGTGAAAAAAAAGGGGGGCGTTACAAGTAAGATGTCAAAGAGATAAAAATTGAGGACATGTCTGTGTAGAGATGATATTAGGAGTTCTCTTCAAAGAGAACAAAGGAAGATTGAGAGAAACAAGGCAATGTAAAAGAACCTCCTTATGCTCACAGAAAATAGCTATTGTCAATCATAATGTAGGTACCTAGGAAAGGTTACACGAACTACATTGAAGGACATGAGCAATCAGTGGGATGGTAACAGTAGTTTAAAAGCTCTTTGAAATTAAACTGTATTCTGAATAAAATCAACTTTAGGTTATTTTTTAGAGAAAAGAATTTGATACAATTTTTGTTATGTTTGATAAGACAAATGTAGAATGAATTCCAAGGGATTAATGTGACTATGAAAAGCCTTCCAACTTTACTTTCAAATTCCCAGATAAGATTTTTTAAAATATCCACTTTATATGCTAGAGAAGGTCACTAGTCATAAATACTTCATGCTATTTAGGCTAAGATTATAATCTAAGTAAAAATTGTTTTGTCTCATCTATATGTTCATTTCAGTTAATTTAAATTTAATGGTATCAAAGAATAAGCATTTCACAATTAGGAGAACTGAAGTTTTCTTAAAATGTGAAACAGACTTTCCCAGTAGAGGGAAATCATTCCTAGAGCCTCTCCAAGAAGCCACAACTCATGCGCTCTTCTGATAGCTGTACAAAAACATTCTTTGTTTGGAAAGAAACAACTAACCCAATTTTATTATGAGAGATACTTTTGCATACCTCTCAACTTTCAAGCATGAGAATACCACTTTTATACTAAATTATTTTTCAAAGAAAACTCCCCCCTCCTCCCCGCTAAAATAACATTTTAGGAATGTAGTGATTATTAAAGAGATTTATTTTTATTAAATAAAAAGGTGGGCTTTCTTTAGAAACCTCAAATATACCATGCTGGTTTGATAAATTCTTCATTCTTTTCCTTGTTGTGACATATGGACCCAAGTTCCATCCAAGTCACATTCTGCTCTTTGGCAGCCTGAATACCACAGTTAGGGAATTTGGCTGGCTCCAGAATCTCCAAATCCTTTCACTACAGTGTTACTTCTAGTTCGTTTATTAAATACTGTGCTTCTGGCATGGCAGTCTACTTCCCAACCTCTAACACAGTTGGCTTCCATAAATAGTATTTGTTTAGGGGGGTGAGAGAAGAGTGGCAGACTAAGTCTGAAGGACAGGGACTATTCACTGCAGAAATCTAGTAAACAAGGTTTTCAGTATTACAGTGTGGGAATTTATAAACACCTTTCAGCTACACAATTTTCTCTTAAAAGGGGGAGGGATGCAGGGGAGGCAAAGAGACACTACAGAGAGATTATATCCAAAAATGACTGTAATGTAAAAACAAAAGGGACTCATAAAAATTAGTTCAAATGTTTTAAGAAGTGAACCCCGGAAACTCTACCCAGCATCAAAATAGTTATTTAGCTTGGTATATGAGCAGAATCCTATCTCTTTATAGTAACAATACTTATTATGTATAGCTAAAGGATATTTAGTCAATGAAACACTTAAAAACAAAATGTGAAAACAAGTTTAATGACTCTTCTGCTGAACAAATAATATTCAAAAACACTCAACGAATAGGAAGATTCTGAAACTCACTTTTCAAGGTAGACCTTTTAAAATAATTTCTCTCCATCACCCAATTATTTCCTTGTGCACGATACTCCAGCCTACCCCAGAAATGCTGTGTAGTCAAGAGGATGTGCAGCAGTAGAAGGATGAAGGTAAATATATTGAAAACACTTAAAAATATTAGATACCATAGTAACAAGATTTCCAAACCATTGATGGGCGAGTTCATGTCCCACAACTAGAGCAACCCACTGGCGGGAAGAAGAACAGGAGTTTTTTGGATCAATAAGCAATGCAGTCTCCCTATGTTTAAAAAGAAAGAAAGAAAAAACAAGCAAATTAATATAGCAAAAAAACTCGAAGTAATGACAGGAAAATACACTGAAAAAAAGTTTCCTGAAAAATAGTGCACAAAAATATCAAATTCAATTCTAGAGACCTACAAGGAAAACATTATTCCATTGTATGTATGTAAGGACAGAAAAAAAAATTAGATTAGATCTTAATAGAATCTGAGTACTTATAAAAGATCAAAGACTTCACCAGAAAGCTATCTTCTCACTTTCACAGTAAAATATGAGAGACTGTCTAAAATCATGGAATTTCATCTAGAAGATAAGAAAGAATCTTGTGTTTCTTTAAAAATGGAGAAGAGAAAAAATGCATTCTACATAAACAAAAAACAAAACACTGAGTTGACTGTTTGAAATGTAGTTCATCTGAGCAGACGAATGAAAATGGAAACTGGGAACTTTTATATAGACAGTGCTTTAAAAACCTAATGTTTCTGGTTAACAGAGATGGTAAAAACTAAGTTAAAAAATAACCCAACTGAGGCCAGTTTTCAATGCTGGAAAAATAACTACAGAACTATTATGGGGAGATCATACACTAATTAAAATGAGAGGTATGACAAGAGGAATCATTTGAAAAATTCTACTAGTGCTTGTGTTGAAATCCTCTGACTCTGCATAATAACACTGAAGTGCTCATGATTTTCTGAAATGCACTTCAGGGGCATTTTTTTTTTAAAAAGTAAAAAAAATTTTGTAAGCCCATTATACTACTTTGAAATTGTTTAATATTCACATAGGATGAAGTTCAATGTCAGCAGTCCTTACATATAAAAATTTGCAAAGGGGCAGTTAGGTAGAGCAGTGAAGAGAGCACTGGTCCTAAAGTCAGGAGGACCGGAATTCAGATCCAGCCTCAGATATTTAACACTTACTAGCTATGTGACATTGGGCAAGTCACTTAACCCCAACTGCCCTGCTTTCCCCCTGGAGAGAGGGAGGGAGGGAGGGAGGTAGGGAGGGAGAAGGAGGGAGAGAGAGAAGAAGGGAAGGAGCGAGGGAAGGAGGGAAGGAAAGAAGTAAGGTAGGAAGGGGAAGGAAAGAGGGAAAGAGAAAAAACTAGGAAAGCAAAAATAAGGCAGGACAATGTATTGTTAACATACCTATAAGTAACAAGGCCCCAGTTCTCCATGGCACCTTTATAAAATAAACACAAAAAAATTACAGATATTTAAAATATATTACACTTTCTTATAATATAATTCAAAGATCAATACAATTCAGCAATAAAATGAAATTTACTTTACCAGCTGCAAAGTCTGCAATAGCAATGAGATCAATTTTGGGTAGAGGATAAGGAACATTGAAGTAGTCCTTGTAAAAAGGTAGAGTTTTAGCAGCAACCTACAAAAAAATGAACACAAGGACAGGCCCGATAAAGCTTTTGATTGTAATTGGCGGATAAATTACAAGGGAAATCTGAAACTACTCTAGAAATATCAAGTTTCTAAACACAGAAACACCATCTCCAAAAGAATATCCAAATCTTGGGATTTACAAAAAATATATGGTCATCCAAATTCTAGTCAATAAATGACAGTACTGAAGTTATAACTACACTATTGTTTTCCTGTCCCTGGATAAAAGTTAGTATCTCTTTTTATCATAGATTGGATTCTTTAAATTACATGTTGTAAAATAACAATTCAACATCAACTTCAGATTTCCTGTTATCCCAACAGCAACAAAACCATAAAGACAAGACAAATTTTACTTGATAATATAAATTATAAAGTAATCCATTAGGAATACAAATTCTCCAACATGGATTCCCACCAAATATATTTACCTCTAATGCAAATTTTCCTTGTTCTGCTTTGCCAACAGGTGTATAAACACGAACACACACACCATCTTTGGACCTTGTCTCAACAAAGTCATATTCCCCCACAACAAATGCCACCAAGTATGTTGACATGACAGGTGTGCGGGCAAACTTCACTTCGACCAAATTTTCATCATCAGGGTATGGTTTTCGGTCAATTACATTCTTTCAAATAGCAAAAAAAGACAGAAAAATACATTAGCCACCAACAAGCACAGGTAGTCTACAAAAATAAAACTGCAAAATTCACAAAGCTTTTCTTCAGGCCCTTCTTTCCCATTTAGTTCCCTATCAATTCCCATCCACAATAAGCTCAGTTCTATACACAGTCCTGGCTTCCCAATCCAGTATTCTAACCCCAATCCTAACCCTAGCCACTGAAAACTCTCTAACTCATTCATACTAGGATACTGAGGATCAAAGTATAACTTCTCTGAGGAAGATTTATATTGTAAAAGATACTTGGAGCAGGTTAACAGAAAGAAATGATTCGTTAATGGGAGAATGATATACTATGTCTGAGTTACAAATATTTTTAGAAAGATGGAAGCCTTGCTTAACCAGGTATCCAACATCAGACAGTTTGACAAAAGTTTGCCTGTGAAGGCCCAACCAATTTTATGCCTGACAGGTTCCATTACCTCCTTCAACTCAGGTACTTGTCTTCCTGATTATGTCAACAAAATCAGGTCTTAGGAAGGAACAGGAAAAACTTATTGACCTAAAGGTATAAATGACTGTTTTGGCTTTATTATCATGACTGCTTCCAGCTTTGCCTACTTGTAATGTCACTGGTTGTGGCAGTCTTTCAAATATCATACATGTAGACTGCTACTTATAAGTAAGATTAGCCGTGATTATACAGAAATATGATTCCAAAATATGATTAACTACAAATACAACTTCCCTCTATAATGGAAATATAAATCTTGAAGCTTATTGAGAAAAAGTCAGAACATTTTCTCCCACCATGTAATAAAAAATTTTAAGTACAGTTTTAACTTGATTCTTGCTTGGCTACTTACATTTAATTGTACTCTAAGAGAACATTTCTTTCAAAAGAATACAGACAGTAGATTCAAATAAAGGCATTTAATAAAAAGTTAAATCAGTAAACCAAACTTCTGACAGCTTGTTACAAATTTCAAACTACTTACTGACACATACATACCATGTTTGATAAAGCTACTCTGTCCTTAGGGACAACCAATGAGATATCAAATGTTGCTTTGATAGCAGGTTCATCCCAGCAAGGAAAAGCCCTACGGGCATCAGTAGCCTTAAGGGGAAAAAAAATTCTAAGTTAGCAAAATAGGAAACCATGAAGAAATCATAAACATTCCATTTTTCCACTGGCTATCATCCACTAAAGACCCTAATGATAAATAGCACAGTAATAGTTTAAATTATAATTCTGCCTTCATCACAAAATTACAGCATCTATTTTAAGCTTAATACAAACAGATGTATTAATAATATTCACCTTAATAGGAAAAAACATGTAATAATCAATATATATATATATGTATATAAGGCTAGGACAAGAAGAAAAATCAACACTTTTATTAAAAAAATAATGTAAAACAGTTATGGAGTGAAGAAATAGAAAGACCTTTTGAAATGCAGGGCAGTCATTTTAAGTTTCCATTGGACTAGTTTTCCTCAACTTATCTGGCTCTTAGAATTCAATTCTAGACATCTTGATGTGCTTCATTCTTTAACAGGAAAAGTAGGAATAGCAATGCTATGGGATACATATCTCCTGATGAATAAAAAGAAATGTACTTCTCTACTAGTTCACACAAATTATATCCCCTTTTGACAAAAAAAAAAAAAATTAAGGAAAAAAGAAAAACCAAACCAAAAACCCAAACCCCACAACTACCTCTTAAAAGAAAACAAAGCAAGTCTATTTCAGATAAAGCCAAAATCTAAAAGCTCTAAGTAACATTTCCCATTCCAAAGGAAATAATCTTCATTCTTTAGATGGTCCAGTTTTAGTAGAAAATTACCACTTTTCAGACATTAAAAGAATGTTTCTGATTGTGAAGAGTGCTGTTTCTATAATCAATCCAAATACTAGATAGCCAGTTCAGTATCTATCTGTCTAGTTTTGTTTCTTGTAAATGGAAGTATACAGAATGTCCCAAAAGCCTCAGCCCAGTTTTAAATGTTTAAAACTGGGCTGAGACTTTTGGGACATTAAGTATAAATTCAATCACCATTATATAGTTATTTTACTGAAGATCAGACAAAGATTTTTCAAAATCACAAATACAGTTAAGGCTAATATCACCTGGCTTTGACTAGTTACTCAATATATGGAATACACTTTACTTCAAATACTAGTATTTAAAAAACTAAAGTAGTAGGGAAAACAGTACATACCTCAAACTGTGTGACAGCAGCATAACGCACCTCTCCAGAAGGAGTGGTGTATTTACTTCTATAGAAACCTTTCATTTTATCATTTAGCTCTCCAACAAAATCTATCTTTAAGGTTCCTGTACCTGTGACAGAAGACAAATGAAAATCACTACCATGAAGTTAATTAATGTTTGCCTTAGTAACAAAGCGATAATTAAAATTAAGGTGCAGGAATAATTCAAAAACAAACCTTTATAGCTTTCACTTGTTTAAAAATCTATTTCATCTTCTGGGGGGTTAACTTAGATTTTCATGTGACCAAATCACAGTATCAGATCTTATTTACCAAACATGAATAAGCTCACATAACCATGTCACTTCATTAACTTTCAGTCTAAAATTACTAAAATAGTAATGGCTGGTCAAAATATGATATACAAATATAAAGGAATATTACTGAACTTTTGGAAATGAGTATCAAGAACTGAGAGAATCTTGGTAAGATTTGCATACGAACTGATGCCAAGTCAAATACGTAGAACAAGGATGACAAATTACATCTATAATAATGTAAAGGAAAATAAGCCGACTTGTAATTTCACTGATCCTGGAAACCCTCTGCACCAGTGCCAGTTGGCACCTTCTTTTCAACTTATAGTTTTTGAGAACTGCTAAAGCATTTGGAGGACCATAACTTGCCCAGGGCCACAGAGCACAGAGTCAACATGTGGTAGGAACTGAATCTACTCTGCTCTATGCCTATCTTTAAAAAAGGTGTGGGGAGGGGTGTGTGTGTGTGGGGGAAACAACTATTTAAAAGAAGAAAATTTCGACTGCTCTTTTTTGTATTCTTTGTATACTGGAATATTTGTGTCAATGTTCATTATATTACAATATAATATTATAAATAAATAATAAAGTTTTAAAAATTTCAAAATATATATAATAAAGAATAAATCCCTAAGAAAAACTCCATAAACAGTCTTCGTTATCTAGGTTCACTCAAAATAGGAAAATGGTTCTTCATATTGACACCACTGTAATCCTTTATGAAAAGTCAAGGATTGGTCTGAAAGATGTCAATAAAATAAACCATGAAGCTTATCTAACTTTTCAAATGACAAATAACTATATATACACTTAATCTGTAAGTAGCACAATGCCAACAAAAATGTAGGATAAGCTAAACAATTTCATTCTTTCTCAGCTCAGCACAACCATTTCATCTGAATCAGACTTTCAAAGGGAACAGATTACAAGTGCTTCTAGGGTTTAAGATATAAATTTAAAATTGCTAGAAATCAGCAACTATAAAATTGTCACCTACACTGCATATACCATGTTACACAAAGAAAAATGGTAACTTTATTACTAATTACTAACAATCTAAGCATAGTGCTTAGAAGATTCATAAATTTAATTAGGAGCATGACTAGAAAGAAACACATTAGAATTTATACATCCAGAAAAGTACCATCATTGTTCAATCAGTCGCTCTGGAGGCCACACACTTAGCCTTAAGTACGCTGCTATTTATTCAGAATGTTTTGGAATGCCCCTTTCAGAATTTCAGAACCTAAAGCTTGGGTGACATTAATCAATCATGAATGAACGAACGAATGAAGAAGCATGTTTTTTTAAAGTGCTTACTATGGACACAGTTCTAGGAATACAAATTTTTTAAAAAGACAGTCCTTCCTTTCAAGGTGCTCACATTTTAACAGGGAGAGACAACACAACAGGTTTCAAGTAAAGTCAGTGGGCCTTGCTTAAGGTTGAGTGACAAGCCAGATGGCATTCAACTTCTTTAACTGGACAGTGCCAAGGCCTCTAGGGACAAATAAGGTAGCTGATCAAACTGGGCAAAATAGTCTTGACAAAACAAAGGTGACTATAAAACAATAACTGATATTTCGAGTGGGGCTTCTAAGTTGGTTTTGAAATCAGTTTTAAAAGTAGAGTTCTAAAAATAACTTAAATATTAATAGCATCACTGGAATGTATATAACTTCCCAAGGGCATTGACTAATTTATAGGGAAGGTCAATTACTTGGATATAAGTATTCTTGCATGTATTTATCATATTGCCTTATAAATACTTCACATGTTAAAAG